>CM062296.1:870775961-871460961 GCA_031216915.1 Pictodentalium vernedei | reverse complement strand
CCCACCCCTATCCACCTCATTCCCCGCCCATATCTCTGTCTTGTTTTCAATTAACGCCACGATAACTGTCCGACTCGGGATGACTCTGGCTGCGGAAAGTGCCATTACACCCCATTAAACAAACAAACTCTATAATATCATTTCTTCAGGTAAGTTTTTGAAAATCTATTTTAATAGAGTACTTGATATTTTTTAAGAAACAACTGTTGTTTTCCTTCGCGTAGCTTGTTATCCATCTATCAGTCTGCCGTCACGCCTTCACGGTGACAATTGGATTGAGTGGGCGGGTCTTCCAGAGTCTTCAAAGTTGGATCGGATGTGCGAACGTGTAGACATTCCAAATCACTACGTGATTTGGTTTATACGATTTTGACGACTTTCACGCTGTATGCTTTCAACCAATCAAACGCAGAGGCGGGGCAAATGATTAAATTATATTAAGAAATAACTATTGTTTTCCGAGTTATAATTAAGCTTGTGCTGAAAATTTTCGGTTTATATCGCATAAGCCGAAGGAAAACAACAGTTGTTTCTTATCATTTAATCGGGCTGTAATATTAAAATATAAAAACTATGTGTACGTGAACGAAAAACTTTTAATTTTCGCAAAAGACAACAGTCAAACTCAGGAAAGTGTGCCACAAACAGGTCACGTCAATCATTGTCAAATTGTTTCTTGTTTTGATTTTCGATCGCAGACGACAGATATTTAGCAAGTCACGTAACAATATAATTAAAAACATTTTTTTATGTTCCCACAAAATCATGTTTGGATGTATGATCTTTTATTCGTCTCCAACTTCGGTATATTTTATTAAATTCAATTGTTCCCGAGAAATTATCATTATATTCTCGCTGACTGGAGGCGATGGAAAATCGATCATTGATCTTTGTTTACAAGCTAGTTATCCATCTATCAGTCTGCCGTCACGCCTTCACGGTGACAATTGGATTGAGAGGGCGGGGCTTCCAGAGTCTTCAAAGTTGGCTCGGATGTGCGAACGTGTAGTTATTCCAAATCATTACGTGATTTGGTTTATACGATTTTGACGACTTTCACGCGGTATGCTTTCAATCAATCAAACGCAGAGGCGGGGCAAATGATTAAATTATTTCTTGGTAAATCGAGAACCTCGAACTGGAAGATGACTAGGAATTGTGAATAACTACTAGAATTTTGCTCTGTGTTTGCTTAGAGACGTGGGCATAATTATCGTAATACTGAAACCGCGATCTGTTGGTTGTTTCAGAAAAGAAAAAGAAACCCAAAGAGTCGCTGGTTTGGGAGCAGCCCCTGCATGTTATCCATAACGGTTACAAAAAGAAACAAAAAATCACCAATATGTGTTTTTGGAGCTGGGAGTCATTCATCAGCCTAAAAGGGAGAGTATATGCTGAGCCTTGGTCATCTGCTCTGCCTTCCGGGAGAAAAAATGACGGGGTGATGTGTGGAAAAAACAACACCAAAACAACGACAACAAAAAAATAATAAAACACACACACACCCACCCACTCACATCCGAAAGCCCTTAAAAGGGCTGTTAAATCTTTATTCAAATGTTTATTTATTTAAAATAATACACTCGTCACAACCAGGTAAACTTGTTTCAATCCTTGCCTGGTGTTTGGTGGTTTCCTGTGTATGTTAACTGAAAGGTAGGTTGTACCAATTCCTCCTACGCTTTGTCTACCATTTCCATGCGTTCTCTTCATAAGAGTGTTGCAAGAAAATTTGAGAATGTTCAATTAGAAAAGTTATTTGTAGAGAGAAAGATGGGAATCCGTTATTGTGACTGTTGAATGAGTGTTGGGATGGATGAGTTGAGAGATTGAGGTGTGGGTTTCTTCGGAGCCCACTTCCCACGCGCACAGTTGCGAGGCAGTCCTCAAAGTTTCGACCCTAAAATTCCTGATGAGTAGTGAGGCAATCCTCACTGACTCCACCACTCCATTTCATTATTAGAGAAAGATAGAACTGAGCTATTGTATGCTGTGACTGTTGTGCGATTGTTGCTATTGTTGCTATGGATGTGGGCGAGGAGTTGGTTTCTTCCGTCCCTACTCCCCTTTACCCATGCAGAGTTGCGAGCCAATCCTCACAAACTCAATTCTAAAGTTCTCAATGAGTAGCGAGGCAATCCTCAATGACTCCACACAGTTTAATTTTATTGAGTAACTTTAATTTACTGTGACTTATTTTGATTTTCAGTTAAGGGATCGGTGTTCGTTCAGCTCAACCATTAATTCACTATCTTGGAGTCTGTTGAGGGTTTTGTTTTGTAGGTCTTTTAATCGCGTATCAATAGTTTCTATATTTGCTAGCTCGTGAAGTTCCTTTATCGGTGTCCATTTCGGTTTGCATAGTGCCACACGCAGGGCATAATTTTGAACCCTCTGTAGCTTCTGAATGTTGGTTTGCTCAGGTCACTTGTTATTATGGCACCCTATTCTAGTACCGGACGTATAAATGTTTTGTAGAGCTTGAGAAGCACATCTTTGTTTGCTCCTCAATTTCTACCTCTGATCATCTTCATAAAATTGATATGTTTAGTAGCTCTAACCGTAATGGAGTTTACGTGACTGTTTAGATTGAGATTGCTATCTAGGGTAAATCCCCAAAATTGGCCTCGTCGCTTGCTTCTAATTTTTGATCGTATAACTGATGATCGATATTGTGGAGTGATTTTTTTCTTCGTTTCTTGAAGAACGTAACTTTTAGAGTTTTGACGGCATAGAACGTGATGCGCCATAGGGCTCACCAGCTCTCCAGATCGCAAATGGTATCATGTAGACGATTTTTAATTATGTTTCGGGACTTGCTGGCTGTCCACGTGCCTTTATCGTCTGAGAACTGCAATAGTTCAACACAGTTTTTCCTTACAGTTTCTGTCATTCACATATATTATGAAAAGAAGCAGGTTTAGTACCGATCCTTGTGGTGTTCCCGCTGGCAAATATGTCCCAATGACTCAGTTTTTACAGTCACGTTTTGTGTTTTAAAGAAAGGGTGACAATAGCATGTTTTAAAGATGTTATTGATGAGGGAAAGAAACGAAAACTATTAGTAATCATACAGTTTGATTAATCTGATCAATGATATGTTTATGTCACTGAATGAAAATCAAAGTTTAAAGTTGCGCCGTCGGTGTAGTCAGCATCAACACTAAAATAACATTTACAAGTAACTTCAGTGACGGGCGAAAATGGATTGTTAATTAGTCTAAATAAACTACTCAATGTCAGATGAGCGAGAATAAACCGACTGTACACGTTTCTGGATTATAAGTTATTGTGGTGTATTGACGGTAACATGGTGTGATGTTTGCTGTCAAGAACTTAAAGGTTTAACCGAGCCGCGATAGCGGCGAGGTTGAACATACAAGTTCCTGACAGCAAACATCACACCATGTTACCGTCAATACACCACAATAACGTATATGTTCGCCCCCCCCCCCCACCGTTACCCCCCTCCCCCCCCCCCCCAAAAAAAAAAAAACCCAAAAAAATTACAGGTCACAGACACAATTTCATGCCAACGAAGAAAAATGAACGGCGTTCTTTATCGCTGTTACGCCACAAAAATCGAAAACTGATCATGAATGCAGGTCAAGGTTATTCGCAAGCTGGAGACGCGAAATAAATTTCAGTTTATTTTTATTGTGTCCAGTTATTTTAATTCAATAAGTGGTGATTGTGCATCTGTCAGCTCATCATCAGCGCGATTACTTTTGACAGTGGGATTTGCACTTTAAACACGTTTATGCAATGCCCCGGGATAGAGTATTGTGTATTTGTCGGAGAGTCCATGTCATTGTACATAATCAGACTGGTATGTGTACTTAAACGGTGGCTACAAATTTTGGTCTAACATTCTTATCTGAGAAAACATTCTTATCCAGACATTGGATCAAATTGAGCAGGATGAAATTGATAAACTCATTCACAATATGGGACAGAGGCGTGTGGCGTGACGGACACACTCGATATATCTAGTAGAAATGTCGTTTCTGGACAGCAACAGCTCGTACATGTGACTTGTGACACAACGGACACTGCTCGGTGAATTTGTCCAACACATTTATTTGTTTGACAATTCATGAATATGAATTAGCTTTCACGTTGTATATTGTGTTTTGCTATTGTTTACATTTTTCGTCTTTTAAAACGAAATGCATAAGGTGGTCAAAATATACTTTGTGTAGGATAATTATTATCACGTGATAGATACCAATTATTACCGCCAAAAAGAAGAAGGAAAAAGTACTGAAGTTCGGGAAATATGAATATTGTAATATCCAGAAATATTTTATCTTCCAATTTGTGTAATGAAATGTAATTATTAAGTTTGCTATGATCCGTAATACAGTTCACCCAATATTAAAGTTATGAGACGGTTTTTTTACGTTTACTTGGTGGACACGTGGTACATGAGGCGCAGAAAGGACAATATCAGGCGATGCCTTATCCGATCCTAATATTGTATCACTTATTTATTATGCCAGACTACGAAGTGATTGCAAACCGTTTCATGTTTTCGTTAAATATTCCTATCGACATTCATTTGTTTACGAAAGCAGACCAGCATTGCTGCAATGCAGGGTGGGTGCCAAGAAAATTATTGATTTATTATATCAGACACCGTTTGACACATTTACAATTCTGCCTGCTTTTCGACGCTTTGAAGTGAAACAAACTGTCTGAAATACCAGGAATTCAGACTGCGATTTTTGGTGGTCACAATTAATATACCGCCAGTGTCACTGTTGACGCATTGTTGGTGCATTTACCGGTCCTCGATTACGAATATATTTACTACTCATAGTTTGCTAAGCACCAAGTATATCCAAGTACCTGTTTTACGTTTTAGTTAGAATATTGTAATGAAAAGTGTATATATATTTTATTTAATTATATCTTGAATGATTTAAGTACAGAAATTAAGATTTTATTTGTGTTTGACATTATTTTTTAGCTTTTGAATACGATAACCATGGAAAATGGATATAATTGGTAAAAGGGGAAATTTTTCAATTTACAAAAAAGTTGACGGAGCGAACTGGTTTGTGTTCAATAGCGAGTATGAGACCCATTACTGTCAATTACAGCTTGACAAAGCCTTCTTATGCACCCAATCCGGTTTCTGGTGGTCCTTTGTAGGATGCTGTTCCATTCTTGGACCATCATGGCACCAAGCTCCTGAACACTTCTTGGCTTGACTGGACAGGCTGAAATTGCAAGCTACAACTCATTCCAGACATGTTCGATTGGATTGAGGTCAGGGGATCTTGCTGGTTAGTCCATACGCTCAGTCCCCTCCCCCTGTTGGTACTCCCGGACAGCATAGGCAGCACGAGGACGGGCATTATCGTCCATCAGAATGAATCTCACCCACTGCAATCTGTCGTGGGCATCCAGGATCTCATCAATATACCGCTGTACAGTCAATGTACCACGGTCAAGGACACAGAGCTCTGTACGTCCATCCCAGCTGATGCCACCCAGACCATTATTAACACTCCACCATTGCGGTCATGTTCAACAATGTTGGCTGCATGGAATCGCTCTCCTGGACTTCTCCACACCCTGGAACGCCCATCAGTGTGGTCTAGGCGGTACCTTGACTCATCTGTAAAAAGGACAGGTCGCCAATCTTCTCTGGTCCATCCAACGCGGCCCATGGCCTATTCATATCGTATCTGGTGGTGGTTCTGGGACAGCGGAATGCGAATACATGGTCTTTTCAATCGGAGACCACCTTCGTGAAGCCTTGCCCGGGTGGTGTCCGTCGAAACATTTACCCCGGATGTATTCTGAAGATCACTGCGAAGCTGGGTTGTTGTGGCAAAGCGGTTCCTACGGGACTGAGTGATCAAAAACCGGTCTTCAGCTGCAGATGTTTCCCCTGTCTCTGCCACCACCATGGCGTCTTACTGGTGTGCCATACTGCTGAAATCTTGCAAAGGCTCTGGTGAACACCGTATGGTGGCCACGAAGGGCTTGACCAATCTGACGATGGGTAGGCCCTTGCTCCACCACCCCTACAGCCCGTCGCATTTCTGCTTCAAACAAATGTCTTCATACATTTGCATTTGTCATATTCAATCATTAAATCACAAGGGTTTGTGTTAAAATGAAGACTGAATACCCTACACATGTCATGTACATGTACAGAGTACACGAAAACATAATGAAAATCAAGGAGTACATGCTTTCCATGTCTGTCACGGAAAGTCTGCCTGTCAAGAGAGCTAATGTAAACACTGGGGACCATCTCAATACATTCCTCAATCATATCCACCAAAAATATCGCAAATATGTCACAAGCAAATTTGACAATGATGTGTCAAATATTTGGTGCTTAGCAAACTTTGAGTAGTATATCTTACATACCATGTTTCCATATACTGGACGAGCAAGTATGATGATTAGTAAAGGAAAGAATTCTAACATATTTAACTTGAAGCGATTATCATGAAAGATGAACGAACAAAAAGGAGATAACTCTTGTGCGCCGTATATAGATTTTCACTGACTGTGTATAGTTTATACACAACTTATATGTGACGTTTTAAAACCAGTTAACATATCACTTAACATATCAGTTGGGATGGGGCTAGGGTAGTGAATTTCCAACTAGGGGGAGAGACCGGGAGGGGGAAACCCCCTCCCAGTCCCTCCTCGTAGCTGGAAATTCACTACCGAGAAAGATTTTGAAAATGAAGCCATGAAAGGGGGCATAAAATTAACTCTAGTAACTAAATGCCAACACATTTATGATAGAATTATCAGGTTACTATTATTTTGTATTCTTTTGGGAATTGAACTTAGAACTTAGAACTCTGAACAATTCACACTGTCCTAACATTAAATCACATCTTATGCAGGAATGATCAATTTTCGATGTTTTATCATTTTGTAACTGTGAATGATGGAATTAACTCAGGATAACGATTTTTACATGATGTGATTTTCTTGAAGTGCATTTCGAGGATTTTTTTATTACGATAAGTAAACGTACTATAGAAATCTCATACCGATTGACATCATGCATACTTATGAAGCTCGATATTTTGTACGCTGTAGTTGTAAAGATTAGCAGTTGGAATTTTTGCCGATTTGAAACCGAGTTGGATTTTGGGAAATAAAGGAGACATCAGCATCGCCAAAGAAGCTCTAAAATCCAGATAGATGGAATTTCCAACTACTCATGACTTGCCCTCCGAATTTCCAACTATAGGAAATTTTGGCCAAGATTGGGGGGAGGGGGGTGCCCCCCTCTTCGCCCTCTCACATCGCCAAGTCCCTGCATATCAAAAAACTTGTACGAATAAGATAAAACAGTACAGACACCTGGCTTTTGAGATTGGCGTGTCCCGAATGAGATGCCTGGGTGAAATCTGTCTTTCTCATTCCATCCTACCATTCTCATTTGAATATTCAATAATCACTAGGGCTGCATCGTGTATCGATAAACCGATATATACTGGAATTTAAACCAGTATCAATTGAATACCGGTGTAATAATCACTAGGGCTGCATCGTGTATCGATAAACCGATATATACTGGAATTTAAACCAGTATCAATTGAATACCGGTGTAATGATCACTAGGGCTGCATCGTGTATCGATAAACCGATATATACTGGAATTTAAACCAGTATTGAATGAATACCGGTGTAATGATCATGTAACCGGAACTGGCAGTGGGTGTCCCAAATTCCAATTAAATCATCCCACTACAAATCCAGTAGTGAAATAAATCCGTAGTTCTTGAACTATGACTAGGGCTGTCGCGACTATCATTTTTTGTAATCGACTAATCGTGGCCAGTAATCGACGATTAGTCGATTAATAGTCGCTTCCCATGATTTTTTACCAAATCATTCTTCTGTTCGTAAAACTCTGAAAATGACAATGGCACCAGTGTGTTCAGACGAAGTGGGCTTGTGGGAGCAACAAATCGGTCCCGACTGAAGCTACATGTAGTCCAATCTTGGACCGCACAGTCCGTAATATAATTTTTGGGGTTGGTACGTCCTGTAGGACGTACCAACCCCAAAAATAATATTACTGACTGCGGGTCCAAGTTTGAACTAGATTGAAGCCGATGAATTAAAATGAATTTACCAAAGAACGTTCCTGCATATGTTTCCTTTCTGCAATAAGTTTCTCGAAATTTTGAACATTGAGATATATGCATTCCCTCGTCAGTTGTTAAAATTGGATCTTAGTCTGAAGTTCCGAACTTTGAGAAGTGATTTGACGTTCTGACTTTCGTCATAATTTTGTCACTTCCGCGCTTTGGGTTTTCCAATGGGTGCATTCGTGTGTACAAGACTGGAGAAATTCAGAAGAATCTATTCTTCTCGAGTTACTGTGAGTGTTCTTTCTTACACAGTCAGTGACAGTCGTACAGTCTTCCGGATATGAATGTTAACTATGGTTAGATATTTAAAGTTATTCACCTTCATTGATCATTCACCTCACAAAACAATGCAATTTAGCCCCGACGTGTAGCAGACGTGTACCACCTTGAAAATGCACGACGATCGACTAAAAATAAAAAACGTCGACTACTTCAATAGTCGACGGTTAGTCGACTAATCGAATAATCGCGACAGCCCTAACTATGACCACATGGAAGCAAAAGAAAGTTCAACACAGTGATAGGGACATATACTTGGATTTGTTTATTACATTATTGTTACATAATAGATGATCTGAAGGAATGAAAAAGTGTAGCGAAATGATATTGAAAAAATTTGACATCTCATTTCAAGTAGGTAGAATAGAATTAACCCAATAAATTAACAATTGAATTGACAGACGAACAGTCAGAATGAATGACAGTCAGTCAATTTCAAGCACAAAATGGCTATTCTATACATTTCTTAATCTGACTCTATGAGTTGACAGTAGAACCGACAGACGGACGAACGAACCGACAGACAGATGGCCCGACAGATAGATGGACCGACAAACGGACGGACCAACAGACAGAAGGATGGACCGACAGATAGATGGACCGAAAAACGGACGGACCAACAGACAGACGGACAGACCGACAGATAGATGGACCGAAAACGGACGGACCAACAGACAGACGGACAAATGGACCGACAGATGGACTGTCAGTTAATTCCTAGCATGGTGTATATTACCTACTCACTGAAGCTCAGTTAAATTATAACACACAAAAAAATAACCCAGGCTGGACCTACAACTTTTGAATCATCTCTGCTTATTAGTTAGACAAATAATTTGCCAAAACGAAAGCCAAATGTTTCAAACAAACTTTCCCAGCACACTGGTTATTTTCCCCAGAGATTTCGGGACTGGATGGTCCTTAGGGTGTTCAGCGAACCTGGAGGTTCTTAAGATCACAACCTAAGTGATTTGAACAAACCGCGACAGGGGTTTTTATACAATGTGCGACCACTGGCATTCCATACGCATTGCAGGGCTGCACCAAATGACACTCTGTACAATCCAAGCTTCCATTGGCCCAGTAATAAAACACAAGCCAATCGGAGGCATGGGTTGCACACAATGTTCAGTTCAATTGTGAACAAGTTGGGCAAGGCAGCTTTCAACGAAAACAAGATACCAAGTGTTGAAATACAAAATGAGTTCAGTACAATGAACGAACCGAAACAAAACTGGCCAAAATGGAACATCGGAATAAAAACATTTACAAATTGTACTAAAATATCCGAAATATACCGAAATGATAAATTGTGAATCAAGATGTCAAATAACCGTAACCAAATCTGCCATAATCACTAGGGTTGCATCGTGTATCGATAAACCGATATATACTGGAATTTAAACCAATATCGACTGAATACCGGTGTAATGATCACTATGGCTGCATCGTGTATCGATAAACCGATATATACTGGAATTTAATTACAGGTTTCGCCCCAATTTAATTTTCATGATGTCTTTATTTTTTTTTTAACTCAGCCGTATCCGCCCGGGTAATACACAAATTGTGCAGGTGAAAAATATTATTTTTCAAAACATTTCAACAAAACCATATCATGTGACCCGTCTTTTGAAAAATTCGATAAACTAATATTTAAAAAAATAATTTTGATATCGACTGTGTTGGGTAAAGGGTTATTGGAACTGAACCATCAAGGCATGCTGATTTGTTCCGATCGCGATGGCTCAAGTCCCGGTTGCGGTACTATCTGAACTCTCGTTCGATATACCGGTATATCGCGGTATTTTTTTTAACACCGATAACGGTATTCAGTTTCGAATTTCGTGTAGCCCCAAAGTAAAGGGTATCGGTGATGTGCACGGTATATCGATAAACCGATATATACCGGAATTTAAACCAGTGTCGGTTGAATACCGATGTAATTAAAAAAAATATCGTCATTATTTATTTGCACTCAATTTAATTTTCTAGTTAATTTTGAGTTTCTTAGTCCGGAATGAATAATATTATCCCTTTACCAAACGAATCAACAACATCCGCCCGCGTAACACACAAATTGAACAGTTGAAAAAAACATTACTTCTCAAAACCTTCACTAAAACAATATCATGTGACCCCCCCCCCCCCCCCCCCCCCCCATTGGAATGAGCACATCGATATCACTCCAATGAAGGGTCACATGACATTGTTTTGTTGAAAGTTTTTGAAAAAGATCGATAAACTAGTATTTAAAATAACAAATTTTGATATCGTCTACGTTGGGTGAAGGTGTATTTGAACTGCATCATTCAGATCGCTCAAGTCCCAATTATGGCAAGTCCCGATTATGGTAAGTATGTTCAGGTAATATACAAATTCAACAGTTGAAAAAATAATTTTCAAAAATTTCAACAAAAACTTTATCATGGGACCCCTCATTGGAACGAGCCCGTTGAGCTCGTTCCAATGGGGGTCACGTGGTTTAGTTTTATTATAATTCTTGGGGAAAATCTGATAAATTAATTTTGAAAATAATAAATTTTGATATCGTCTGCGTGTTTCGAACCGCATCATCAAGGCATGCTAATTCGTTCCGACTGTGATGCCTCGAGTCTCGATTGTGGTACTTGTGTTCATATATCTGAACAGTTTGCGATATATCAGTATACCGCGGTATTTTTTTAAATACCGATATCGGTATTCAGTTTCGAATAACGTGCAACCCTAATGATCACTACACTGTTTGATCATCGTGCGCGTTTTGACAAATATTGTGTCCACCTTGGCTTTCAAAAATTAAAAAAGCTATGTGACCGGAATTCCAGCTATTTTAACTCGCCCTAATATGTTAATCCATTATTTTCGTGAGCTGCTATTCGTTGTCGTTGTTTAATACAAAATAATAAAATCCACAAACAGATTTTTATTATTTAGCTTCATGGTATGTTTTCAGCATCGTGTCCAATCCCAAGCGGTGTTGGCATATGTGTAGAAGAATGCCTGGGTAACTCAGATTGCATGTATAATAAAATGTGCTGCAGTAATGGATGTGGCCAGGTCTGTATGGATCCAGGTATGTGCACCACTACATAATTAAATGTTGCGAAGGGAAATGTGTTTTAAAAAGGAACATGTTTGACAATTTTCGTCATCAGAAGAGATTTATAGGAAAGTACCCCACCCCCACACACACACCCTGACCAGTAAATGTAACACTAAGGGTATGGGAATTTCATATAAAATTGAAATTCTGAACTATTAACAACGTGGTTTCGTCTATCAGTCCTGGACATGAAACGGGTGCGAGTGCAATTGCCCCCGTCAGCACCCGTGATTTCTATTTTACGGGAGGTAAAGAATGCTCTCGTTCAAAGATATTGTGGAGCACTAACATACTGCGAGGGCATATAAATGTGTGTTGTTTTGTGAAAGCAGCACACTGTGGCCAGCGGCAAGTTACTTTCGTAATTCAGCGATTCCTTATTCATTTAACCCTTTGGACACTAGTGGTATCTGCCACGCAGTTCAATGACAGCAATTAGAAAAGTCCATATTCATTATTTGGGGTAGACCAATCAATATTTTCAGGTTATTGAACTACCACTCTCAGTGACTAGGAGATAAAAACTGGCCCGTAAATCACATATTACTTTTTTTTTAAAACAAAAATTTTAATTACACTTATTCTCCATTGAAATAGGCACAACATATCTAAAAATTAAATTTATATCTTTTAATTTAAGAGATTAATACAACGAAACCGGTTTCGACTCGGCTTTTTTCCGTCTCGGATTCGGACTACCACTTTTAGTGACCACCCAATATGAGCGTGCAGGGGTTATTTTCTATTCACAATATTCAAAGACAGACATTGGGGTGTGGTTTAGGGAGGGCCTAATTGCATTTTTTCGGTTCATTGTGTTATGAAAAGAGAAAAAAAAAATACTTTAGCCAATCATTTTGCCTGAAAACGCATGAACAGAAAAAAAGTTTAATTATCCCACATAAAAATGACAAACCCGCGCTCTCACCATCTTTTGATGTTGTTTAGCAATTTGTCTGTTCATTAATCTTAACAGTGTGCTTATCAGACGCCATCCTTTTCATTAACCCTTTACCCAACGCAGACGATATCAAAATTTATTATTTTAAATTTCATTTTTTCGAATTTTGGAGCTCGAGCTCGTTCCAACGAGGGGTCACATGATATGGTTTTGTTGAAATTTTTCGAAAAATAATATTTTTTCAACTGCTGAATTTGCATATTACGCGGGCGGATGCGGGCGATTCGTTAGGTAAAGGGTTAATATAGAAATCTAGGTGGTTAGATTTGGTATTTTTTGTTTTCCTGGAAAGAATAAACACGTGCAAATTACTGTGAAAACACACTCGCTAAACAAAGGGGCAAAGTGGAGAGTTACTTAGTCTATTGAACTAGCTATAAACATCCAAGTTTCCCTTTGTTAAATTTAATAAACGAAAACAATAGAAAGCTCCAAGGATTTCTCCTGTTTTCGTTTATTGAAAGTAACACAAGGAAATGTCGCTTTGTCAGGGATGTGGCTAGAGGGTTTCAGCTGGGGGGGGGGGGGGAGGGGGTGCTACCGATGTAAATTCAAACTGTGAGTGATTTCGATAGGTGGTTGTACTACAGCGCTGGGTGATATCTTTTAACCCTTTACCAAACGAATCGCCCGCATCCGCCCGCGTAATATGCAAATACAGCTGCTGAAAAAATATTATTTTTCGAAAAATTTCAACAAAACCATATCATGGGATCCCTCTTTGGAGCAGATTTGATGCAGAGTTGAGCAAAACAAAGCCGAAAACAGTATAGAAATTGTGGATATGTTATAAAGTTGCCGATCTTACGTCATCCTTCCCGAAATATTACAACATTATATTACTTATTATTGCGAAGTACATGGCTGTTTATATTTAACGTCTTGAAACCAAGTGGGTGCTTTTCCGACCCAGCAACATCATACATCTTAATTTTATTAAATAAGACAGCTGATAAGTGAATGTGTGGGGTACACCAACCAATATATTTAACGTGCAGCCATCAGGCTGCACGTTGAAAATATTAATTGGTCTACCCCCAAATGCTGAAAATAGACTCTTCCAATTGATGTCATTGAATTGAGATGGAACATACCACCAGGGTTCAAAGGGTGAAGATGTTATATAATTAAGGTGAATTTGTTTTGTTTGAAATTCTTACCGCTTATACTCCATTAATTCAAATTGAATATACACAACAAAAACATCCAAATAAATGATGTGGTGTGTAGAACACGACAAATATATGCATTCATCTCGCACTGTTGGCAGCAGGCACAAATGTTTTCCTGGAAGTCTGCTAACGCAGTCGTACCAGAAATGATAATGGAGGGTGGGGGTAAATTCTCTATTGGTGAAGAGGAAAGGAAAGATATAGCAGTTGGGGAAATGGAGAATATGAATACTTGGGAGTGTATGTATGTGTTACAGGTAGAGGCATATACAGAAACCACACAAATAAATAATAAAGGGGAAAGAATGCTCAATCAGTTAAAACTACTTGAAAGAAATAGCTTTAACGATGTTCGTTGGGAAAACCATTCGGGAGAGGGTGGGATTACCAAGTATAATACAGAGAACGGATGTGATCCCTCTAAATCAAGCAGATGTGAGGAACTGAAGATTCTACAAGATGATGTGGGTCGGAGGATAACCCAAGTAACGCAGCCACGCTGGAAGCGGTCAGAGGGGAACTCGGGTAGATGCCCGTTAAAGATAGAATAGATATGGTAAAATTGTTCTACCTGCATTATCTGGTAAACTCCCAAAAAGCAAATGGTGTGAAAAGACGTTTAACCATTATGGAACTCTAACTAACATTCAGACATGGTGGTTAAAGCATGAGATGGAGCTAATAGGGAATTACGCTATAAAAATTGATGATCTAGAAAGGGGAACTGGAGCAGGGGAGTAGCCTTATTCGGAGAAGGGTGCTCGAGGATTGCATTAGAAACTGGCGAGCTGGAATTAGAACCAACAGCTCTTTCGACGGGTTGTCCAAAAAATGAAGCCTCAGCTTTTGAGTAGTACCTAGATGGATCTTATGAGGGGGAGGAGGTGGCTTTGTTTTCAAAGTGGATCGAAGACACTGGAGTTGAGGGGAGAATCGGGAAAGGCGGGGACAGAGTGTGCCAAATGTGTAACTTTGGAGTAACGGAATGAATGAATGAATGAATGAATGAATGAATGAATGAATGAATGAATGAATGAATGAATGAATGAATGAATTTAAACACACACGTACAAATACAATTTCATATGATGCATCTACAGAATAAGTTATGATACATCTACAGAATAAGTTATGATACATCTGCAGAATAAATTATGATACATCTACAGAATAAGTTTAATAATAACATAGCGGCAGTAAAGTTGGCGGCGGGGTAGTTGTGTACATTGCAAGGAGAAGGCACAGCCAGAACCGCTGTCTTCCTGTCGACTCCTACAGTTTCTACTGATATCTGCAGATTACGAGGATTGACCAACGGAGACCCTGGAACATTTCATCTTAGAATTGCACAGATATTTGCTGAGTAGAACAAAACTCCTTAGTTTACTAATGGAAAAATGAAACGAAAACATGAAGGACAAGACGATGGGAAATGACATGGGGGAGCGTCAATTTTATAGTTAGGGAGATCGAGAAAGCACCGATGGGGTGGCGGGAGGGTGTTACAAATCACTTTTTGACTGAATGCTGGGGGAGTAGGAGGGAGTGTGTGTGTGGGGGGGGGGGGGGAATAGTCGGCAAGAGACAGGGTTAATCTCGGCGTCATTATTAGAGGACTGCGACAAATCATTGGAAGGCCAAAGATTTATTATTATTATTTTTTTTATTACAACATAGCATTTGATAAGTTTCGAAACAGCCGATTGACTTGGTGTGAATCGTTACATTTTGGAGGACAGAAAGGCTTTTCGAAGCATCAATTGCAAATACTTGTGATTCCATTTCATCCTTGTACATGACACACAACGCATTTTAATGTTATGCATCGTCCCATTAGTGCAATGGTAAGGCAATAATGCAGATGGCGCCGTGGTGCACTCTTAAGAAATTTATATTCGCGATGTTTCACACCTTTAATATTGTAAATGTTCTTTGCTGTGCACGGGTAATGAGTTCGATATCATCAAAAGAGAAGTCAGTATCATTTCGGCGTTCCAGTAACTAGCTGGAGTCAACGAAACTAAGCAGTCGTGTGTGTGTGTGTGTGTGTTTTTTTTCAAATGACACAATCATGTTTTAGAGGAATTTTTGAATATTGGTTTCCGATCCCCCGCCGGGATTCGAACCCTCGGCAACACCGCCTGGCAATCAGGAGTCCAGTGTCTAAACCACTAGACCATTGCACACCGTCAAAAAACGATGGCTGGAATCTAGCTTCTTAGATGAAGTCCTCATGATTACTTGGTTCATCTTCCTTTCGGCAGCAGCATGAAAGTGTGGAACGCGCTGGCTACAGTACGACGAAAGTGCTGTGGATGGCCTCAGACGAAGACTGGCACGGGCTTGTGTGTGTTTTTTCAAATGACACAATCATGATTTAGAGGAATTTTTGAATTTTGGTTTCTTATCCCCCGCCGGGATTCGAACCCCCGGCAAGACCGCCTGGCAATCAGGAGTCCAGCGTCTAAACCATTAGACCATTGCACACCGTCAAAAAACGATGGCTGGAATCTAGCTTTTTAGATGAAGTCCTCATGATTACTTGTGTGTGTGTGTGTGTGTGTGTGTTTTTTCAAATGACACAATCATGTTTTAGAGGAATTTTGAATGTTGGTTTCTGATCCCCCGCCGGGATTCGAACCCTCGGCAACACCGCCTGGCAATCAGGAGTTCAGCGTCTAAACCACTAGACCATTGCACACCGTCAAAAAACGATGGCTGGAATCTAGCTTTTTAGATGAAGTCCTCATGATTACTTGGTTCATCTTCCTTTCGGCAGCAGCATGAACGCGCTGGCTACAGTACGTCGAAAGTGCTGTGGATGGCCTCAGACGAAGACTGGCACGGGCTTGAGTGTGTTTTTTCAAATGACACAATCATGTTTTAGAGGAATTTTGAATGTTGGTTTCTGATCCCATCTTCCTTTCGGCAGCAGCATGAAAGTGTGGAACGCGCTGGCTACAGTACGACGAAAGTGCTGTGGATGGCCTCAGACGAAGACTCGCACTGGCTTGTGAGTGTTTTTCAAATGACACAATAATGTTTTAGAGGAATTTTGAATGTTGGTTTCTGATCCCCCGCCGGGATTCGAACCCTGGGCAACACCGCCTGGCAATCAGGAGTTCAGCGTCTAAACCACTAGACCATTGCACACCGTCAAAAAACGATGGCTGGAATCTAGCTTCTTAGATGAAGTCCTCATGATTATTTGGTTCATCTTCCTTTCGGCAGCAGCCTGAAAGTGTGGAACGCGCTGGCTACAGTACGACGAAAGTGCTGTGGATGGCCTCAGACGAAGACTGGCACGGGCTTGTGTGTGTTTTTTTCAAATGACACAATCATGTTTTAGAGGAATTTTTGAATTTTGGTTTTTGATCCCCCGCCTGGCAATCAGGAGTCCAGCGTCTAAACCATTAGACCATTGCACACCGTCAAAAAAAACGATGGCTGGAATCTAGCTTTTTAGATGAAGTCCTCATGATTACTTTTGTGTGCGCGCGCGCGCGCGTGTGTGTGTGTGTGTGTGTGTGTGTGTGTGTGTGTGTGTGTGTGTGTATGTGTGTGTGTGTGTGTGAGGGTGTGTGTGTGTGTGGGTTTGTCTTACCAACTTGACGAGGTAACTAGACAAAAGAGTTTGCGTGTTTCGCCTTACCGAGGTACAAAAGACAAAAGAAACCCTTTACCTCGGTTGTTTTCCCAGAACTGTACCGGCAAAACGAGGTTGAAACCGTTAGTCCACACAAAGGACAAACAATGGGGTACCTCGGTATGTAGGGAAAACAAGACTCTGTGTGTGTGTGTGTGTGTGTGTGTGTGTGTGTGTGTGTGTGTGTGTGTGTGTGTGTGTGCGTTTGTCTTACCAACTTGACGAGGTAACTAGACAAAAGAGTTTGCGTGTTTCGCCTTACCGAGGTACAAAAGACAAAAGAAACCCTTTACCTCGGTTGTTTTCCCAGAACTGTACCGGCAAAACGAGGTTGAAACCGTTAGTCCACAAAGGACAGACAATGGGATACCTCGGTATGTAGGGAAAACAAGACTCTGTGTGTGTGTGTGTGTGTGTGTGTGAGTGTTTGAGGTTAAAAAATCGCACTGGCACAGACATTTCATACTGAAACGTTTTTTTCTTTTAATATGCCGCCGAAAAATTGTTTTCATTTACTGAACCCTCATTGGTTTCAAACATGACAAAAAAGTACACAAAATTGATTTAAACTAAGTGATGAGCTTAGGAACTGGTTAAACTGACTGGCAGAAATTGGTGTTATTCATTGATGGGCTCTAATTTAGTCCTTACAAGGATGTTACGCAAGCTTTTGTTTTTCTTATAGGCGATGACAGGTCGAAGATTCAAAGGTTCATTTAATTTAGCATTGGTAAAATTGAATTCATCTTTTAACATTTTTGCTATTTCGATATTCATTCTGTTGTACGTTAAAGTGAAAGGAATGATGGACCTCCTTTCGCATTCGCCCTCTGATATGTTCATACCAAATGGCCAGAGAGTTTGAAGCGTATTGATCCAAAAAGCTTCACGTTTTTTTCTAAATTCATCCGTTTCTTCTAATGTGTCTTTAATTGGTGGTTGTTCAATAGGATGGATTTCGAAATCGTCCAAAGAATGGCCAGGAAGGTTAAAATGTTGTGCTACTGGGGCATCAGCATTATGTTTTATATCCTGTTTGTGTCTAGTAGCACGTTCTCGAAAAGGATTTTGACTTTGACCAACATACTGTTTCCGACATCGCTTACAAGTGATAAGGTAAATAATGTTTGGTGAATCACAATGGAGGGGGTTACGGATCTGATAATGATTTTTCGTTTGTTCGGAGGAAAATTCCTCTTTCTGATCAGGCATAAAAGTATGCAGTCTACAACGAGGCTTTTTGCAATTAAATACCGCGCCACTACCATTCTGCAACGGTCTGTTGTGTTCAATCTTCAGTGGTTCGAAATCGGTAGTTTCAGCTGGACTTTCGAGCTTTTTCAGGGTTTGGGATTTCAGGCTACGCAAGAGACGCAGCGAGTACCCTCTCGATCTGAGGGCGCCAAATAGAGTAGAACAAGCCTCATTGAAATTTACCTTATCACTTGAATTGCGGTGGAAACGAATGAGTTGTGATTTGATGATACCTTTAAATGTATGTTGAGGATGAAATGATTTTGTGTGCAACAATTGATGTGAATCAGTTGGTTTAAAATACACTTTATAATCTAAATGACCGGACGCCTGAAATTGCTTGCCTTTATACACGGTCACATCGAGAAAATCAACAGAATTTTCACTGATAGTAGCTTTCAATTTAATATTTGGATCGTGATTGTTCAAAATTTCTAAAAATTCATCAAAATCTTCTTTTGAATGTTCCCAAATAATAAAAATGTCATCTAAATACCTGAGATATACGAGAGGATGCTTTGCACATTTGCTTAAGGCATTTTCCTCCCATTCCGCTACATAAATGCTTGCAAAATTAGGACTGAATCTTTTGCCCATAGGACAACCCATTATTTGTAGAAAATATTCTCCATTGAATTGAAAGTCATTACCTTTTAAGCTCAGCTCTAAAAGATCCAAAATTTGTTCATCCGGGCGTTTCGCATCCGGATATTTTTCAAATGCATTTTTAACTGATTTAACACCTTTATCAATATCAATGTTCGTATACATACTGTCGATATCCAAAGTAGCCAGAATTGCATTTTTCGATATTTTCAATTTCGAAATTTTTGACAGGAAATCCTGTGTATTTTTTAGATAGCTCGGATGTCTATTTGCTATAGGTTTCAGATGATAATCAATTAATTCCGAGATCGCATAAGATTCCGAATTACAATCTGATACAATTGGCCTCCCGGGTGGAGTTAAGTCATCCGTCCATGAAGAACGGTCCTTGTGGATCTTTGGTAGGATATAAAATTGTCTTGTTTGAGCACTGAGCTTAGCTGTTAAATATTTCAATTGTTTTTTGGTAATGTGACCTTCGTCGAGGAGAAATTTTAAGATCTTATTGAATTTTTCGATATTACTAGGCCAAATAAGTGAATCTATTTTCTTATAATGTTTAGTATTGCTGAGTTGTCTCATGGCTTCCTTTATATAATTATCCCGAGATAGAACAACTACCGACCCACCTTTGTCGGCTGGTTTAATTACTAATTTCTTATTTTTTCGAAGTTTCGTGAGGGCTCTCCGTTCACCAGCTGTTAAATTGTCTTTATCGGAGAGTATGTTCATGCTGAACACCTTTTGGATGATTCGTTTACTAGCCTCAATAATTTCGGGATCTACTTCACTATCTGGAGGTGACCAACCAGATGATTCTGTGAAAGGAAGTTTCCGACCGCTGGAGTTTCTAAAGCGGTCTGCTAATTTCATTTGCCTAAGAAAATTACAGTTGTATGATGGTAAATTTGTTTGGTTATCAGTTTTAGGCTTTGGTGCTGGTACAAAAGTTAAACCGCGATCTAGAAGAGATTTCTCTTGGGTTGTTAGGTCATTGGTGCCAGACAGGTTAACCACATTAGTTCCTAATCCCACATCTGTTAGGCGGCTGTTACCTTTGCCTTTACTTAGTTTAAATTTAGGTGGTTCAACCAGTGATCGTACATAATATTGGCGGTTCTCGTGGTCCAATGGATTAAATCCTGAGCAACATCAAACTTCGCGTCATCAATTTTTGGTATCACGTTAACGTCCTTCACTTTCCGAATGGTTTCGTTGATGATGCTCAGGGTTCTCCTCTCAGCCTGAGGGAGTTTTTGCGAAAAGTTTAGTTCAGCGAAATAAATTTTTGCTGATCTAAACTTGACCCTGATATCGCTAAGCATATTCCGCAACTGCTTAACTACGAGATCAGAATTATCGTTTCGAGAATTCACGCCAATATTTAATAATATTTTTTGGGGACTGGACTGGCCCCTGTGCCCTTTAAACATAGAGCGCAGATGATTGAATTTGGCGCCGGGGTAACACTCCACCTGGATGTCCGGATGGGGATTTCGATCAATGCGTCCTAAATTTGAACTTCCAATCATAAGGATGTTTTTACAAACATCGGGGAGGCGCCAATTCCTTTTGTCAAAATTAACTCCGCTTTTATGCCGAAACTGGGAGAATTTAGAATCAAATGAGCGGCCCGAGTTGCGGCTCGGTGATTTGACTTTCTCTGAGTACGATATACCTGGTTGAACCACACTAGAGGCAGAAGAAACAGAAGCAGGAGAGGAAACAGAAACAGGAGAAGAAACAGAAGGAGGAGGAGGAGTTCTAGTGAGAGCACTAGGAGAACTAGAGAAGAAAGGCTGAGGAGGAGTAGGAGGTAGAGGAACAAGACGAGGCGAGACAGCGTTACTCAATTTGCGAGCATCTTCAGTCACAATATGGACCGGAGATGTTTGCAAATTGAGGCGCTTACTCTGAGAGAAAGAAGAAGTAGAAGGAAAAGAAGAGGGAGAAGTGCTTTGCCTTGATCTTTTCTTATTTTGCTTTTCGCGTTGAGGTAGAGGGACAACACGGGCCGGAGTTTGCTTGCTCCCTCCCGTATTGTTCCTTACTCCAGACGCTGGGCGAAGTTCCGAAATGTAAGACTGATAGGCCGAAATCGTCTTATCTGTCAACTTATTTTTAAAGTTTTTTTGAGCCCAGATCAAGGCACGCGCCGAAGCGCTGTTGAAGTCTATTTTTTCGAGTCCAGGAGGTGGTCGCTTAGCCAAAGTTATCTTAGACTTCAACTGATTTAAATTTATCTTGTAATGCTCAACTAAAGCATTTAACGTTTGGTTGGCCCATCCCACACTAATCTGTCGAAAAACAGAAAAAATGTGTGGGGTGGGAAGAGCCGGCTTTAGAAAGCCACCTAACTCATCTACTTTCTTCTCCAACTGCTTCGGGAAATCCCGTTTGGCCAAATGCTGCTCTAGGAGCCCAATATGGTGCATACACTGAATCACCTGGAAAAGGGCCTTGACCAATCTAGAATAGGCCTGGAACGATTGTTCCTGGCCTCTTCCAGACCGGGCAACTCTCTTTCCCTGATGATTCTGTCTTTTTTGAGCCATTTGAAGAATAGGTAGATGAATAAAATGAAATTAAAATGAAGAAATGAAATAAATTAAAATGAAATCTAGATATTACCTATTAGAGAAGATACCTGGATTGGTTGTAGTCTTCAGCAAAGGTAGAAAATAATCCGTCTGTCTCGACGCGTTTCGCTTGGTTTGGCTTTTTCAAAGAGACTTTGAGGAAAATGAATCCAACTTTGGGAGGGCATGCATGGTATATATCCATATGTGGGCTGGGGGTGTTTTTCACAGCTCAGTATATAATTAAACTCGGTAACAAGCTGACAAATGTCACTCATCTAATTAATTCTTTTCAATCTGAGATGTCCCAAGTTTGTTTTTCACAACTCAGTTTGTGTCGTCCAAACAAATTAGATGAAGCTCTATTGATTGGCTTCCATTGAATTTTAATCAGTCAGTGAGTGGTTTGCTTTACTGACCTCATGAAGCCCTATTGGTTGGCTTTGATTTAAGTAAAACCAATCGGGAGCGGTTTGCTTTACTGGCTTCAGAAGTATGTGAAAAGAATATGAAAAAATGGTTTGATAAAATATATTGAGACTAAAGAAATAAATGAAAAAATAACGCCAAAGATCATGATGCCGCACGAATGTTATCAGTTGGAATGAAAATCCCCCGACGGAGGTTTATGACGGAAAATATTTTACACCACGTAGAAATTGTGTGTTTTACCTTCTGAACCTCTACATTGTGTGAAAGGTATGAAGAATTAAAATTAAAATAAAAATAATAATTTAAATAAATGAATCAACCAAATAAATAAATAAATAAATAAATAAATAAATAAAAATTAATAAAAAATTTAAAATAATCAATAAATAAATATATAAATAATAATTTTATTTAGGAAATACATACACATGATTGAAATTAGAACCTATTTTGTTTTTGGGCATATATGAACTCTGGCACTCGCCTGTGTGTGTTTGAGGTTAAAAAATCGCACTGGCACAGACATTTCATACTGAAACGTTTTTTTCTTTTAATATGCCGCCGAAAAATTGTTTTCATTTACTGAACCCTCATTGGTTTCAAACATGACAAAAAAGTACACAAAATTGATTTAAACTAAGTGATGAGCTTAGGAACTGGTTAAACTGACTGGCAGAAATTGGTGTTATTCATTGATGGGCTCTAATTTAGTCCTTACAAGGATGTTACGCAAGCTTTTGTTTTTCTTATAGGCGATGACAGGTCGAAGATTCAAAGGTTCATTTAATTTAGCATTGGTAAAATTGAATTCATCTTTTAACATTTTTGCTATTTCGATATTCATTCTGTTGTACGTTAAAGTGAAAGGAATGATGGACCTCCTTTCGCATTCGCCCTCTGATATGTTCATACCAAATGGCCAGAGAGTTTGAAGCGTATTGATCCAAAAAGCTTCACGTTTTTTTCTAAATTCATCCGTTTCTTCTAATGTGTCTTTAATTGGTGGTTGTTCAATAGGATGGATTTCGAAATCGTCCAAAGAATGGCCAGGAAGGTTAAAATGTTGTGCTACTGGGGCATCAGCATTATGTTTTATATCCTGTTTGTGTCTAGTAGCACGTTCTCGAAAAGGATTTTGACTTTGACCAACATACTGTTTCCGACATCGCTTACAAGTGATAAGGTAAATAATGTTTGGTGAATCACAATGGAGGGGGTTACGGATCTGATAATGATTTTTCGTTTGTTCGGAGGAAAATTCCTCTTTCTGATCAGGCATAAAAGTATGCAGTCTACAACGAGGCTTTTTGCAATTAAATACCGCGCCACTACCATTCTGCAACGGTCTGTTGTGTTCAATCTTCAGTGGTTCGAAATCGGTAGTTTCAGCTGGACTTTCGAGCTTTTTCAGGGTTTGGGATTTCAGGCTACGCAAGAGACGCAGCGAGTACCCTCTCGATCTGAGGGCGCCAAATAGAGTAGAACAAGCCTCATTGAAATTTACCTTATCACTTGAATTGCGGTGGAAACGAATGAGTTGTGATTTGATGATACCTTTAAATGTATGTTGAGGATGAAATGATTTTGTGTGCAACAATTGATGTGAATCAGTTGGTTTAAAATACACTTTATAATCTAAATGACCGGACGCCTGAAATTGCTTGCCTTTATACACGGTCACATCGAGAAAATCAACAGAATTTTCACTGATAGTAGCTTTCAATTTAATATTTGGATCGTGATTGTTCAAAATTTCTAAAAATTCATCAAAATCTTCTTTTGAATGTTCCCAAATAATAAAAATGTCATCTAAATACCTGAGATATACGAGAGGATGCTTTGCACATTTGCTTAAGGCATTTTCCTCCCATTCCGCTACATAAATGCTTGCAAAATTAGGACTGAATCTTTTGCCCATAGGACAACCCATTATTTGTAGAAAATATTCTCCATTGAATTGAAAGTCATTACCTTTTAAGCTCAGCTCTAAAAGATCCAAAATTTGTTCATCCGGGCGTTTCGCATCCGGATATTTTTCAAATGCATTTTTAACTGATTTAACACCTTTATCAATATCAATGTTCGTATACATACTGTCGATATCCAAAGTAGCCAGAATTGCATTTTTCGATATTTTCAATTTCGAAATTTTTGACAGGAAATCCTGTGTATTTTTTAGATAGCTCGGATGTCTATTTGCTATAGGTTTCAGATGATAATCAATTAATTCCGAGATCGCATAAGATTCCGAATTACAATCTGATACAATTGGCCTCCCGGGTGGAGTTAAGTCATCCGTCCATGAAGAACGGTCCTTGTGGATCTTTGGTAGGATATAAAATTGTCTTGTTTGAGCACTGAGCTTAGCTGTTAAATATTTCAATTGTTTTTTGGTAATGTGACCTTCGTCGAGGAGAAATTTTAAGATCTTATTGAATTTTTCGATATTACTAGGCCAAATAAGTGAATCTATTTTCTTATAATGTTTAGTATTGCTGAGTTGTCTCATGGCTTCCTTTATATAATTATCCCGAGATAGAACAACTACCGACCCACCTTTGTCGGCTGGTTTAATTACTAATTTCTTATTTTTTCGAAGTTTCGTGAGGGCTCTCCGTTCACCAGCTGTTAAATTGTCTTTATCGGAGAGTATGTTCATGCTGAACACCTTTTGGATGATTCGTTTACTAGCCTCAATAATTTCGGGATCTACTTCACTATCTGGAGGTGACCAACCAGATGATTCTGTGAAAGGAAGTTTCCGACCGCTGGAGTTTCTAAAGCGGTCTGCTAATTTCATTTGCCTAAGAAAATTACAGTTGTATGATGGTAAATTTGTTTGGTTATCAGTTTTAGGCTTTGGTGCTGGTACAAAAGTTAAACCGCGATCTAGAAGAGATTTCTCTTGGGTTGTTAGGTCATTGGTGCCAGACAGGTTAACCACATTAGTTCCTAATCCCACATCTGTTAGGCGGCTGTTACCTTTGCCTTTACTTAGTTTAAATTTAGGTGGTTCAACCAGTGATCGTACATAATATTGGCGGTTCTCGTGGTCCAATGGATTAAATCCTGAGCAACATCAAACTTCGCGTCATCAATTTTTGGTATCACGTTAACGTCCTTCACTTTCCGAATGGTTTCGTTGATGATGCTCAGGGTTCTCCTCTCAGCCTGAGGGAGTTTTTGCGAAAAGTTTAGTTCAGCGAAATAAATTTTTGCTGATCTAAACTTGACCCTGATATCGCTAAGCATATTCCGCAACTGCTTAACTACGAGATCAGAATTATCGTTTCGAGAATTCACGCCAATATTTAATAATATTTTTTGGGGACTGGACTGGCCCCTGTGCCCTTTAAACATAGAGCGCAGATGATTGAATTTGGCGCCGGGGTAACACTCCACCTGGATGTCCGGATGGGGATTTCGATCAATGCGTCCTAAATTTGAACTTCCAATCATAAGGATGTTTTTACAAACATCGGGGAGGCGCCAATTCCTTTTGTCAAAATTAACTCCGCTTTTATGCCGAAACTGGGAGAATTTAGAATCAAATGAGCGGCCCGAGTTGCGGCTCGGTGATTTGACTTTCTCTGAGTACGATATACCTGGTTGAACCACACTAGAGGCAGAAGAAACAGAAGCAGGAGAGGAAACAGAAACAGGAGAAGAAACAGAAGGAGGAGGAGGAGTTCTAGTGAGAGCACTAGGAGAACTAGAGAAGAAAGGCTGAGGAGGAGTAGGAGGTAGAGGAACAAGACGAGGCGAGACAGCGTTACTCAATTTGCGAGCATCTTCAGTCACAATATGGACCGGAGATGTTTGCAAATTGAGGCGCTTACTCTGAGAGAAAGAAGAAGTAGAAGGAAAAGAAGAGGGAGAAGTGCTTTGCCTTGATCTTTTCTTATTTTGCTTTTCGCGTTGAGGTAGAGGGACAACACGGGCCGGAGTTTGCTTGCTCCCTCCCGTATTGTTCCTTACTCCAGACGCTGGGCGAAGTTCCGAAATGTAAGACTGATAGGCCGAAATCGTCTTATCTGTCAACTTATTTTTAAAGTTTTTTTGAGCCCAGATCAAGGCACGCGCCGAAGCGCTGTTGAAGTCTATTTTTTCGAGTCCAGGAGGTGGTCGCTTAGCCAAAGTTATCTTAGACTTCAACTGATTTAAATTTATCTTGTAATGCTCAACTAAAGCATTTAACGTTTGGTTGGCCCATCCCACACTAATCTGTCGAAAAACAGAAAAAATGTGTGGGGTGGGAAGAGCCGGCTTTAGAAAGCCACCTAACTCATCTACTTTCTTCTCCAACTGCTTCGGGAAATCCCGTTTGGCCAAATGCTGCTCTAGGAGCCCAATATGGTGCATACACTGAATCACCTGGAAAAGGGCCTTGACCAATCTAGAATAGGCCTGGAACGATTGTTCCTGGCCTCTTCCAGACCGGGCAACTCTCTTTCCCTGATGATTCTGTCTTTTTTGAGCCATTTGAAGAATAGGTAGATGAATAAAATGAAATTAAAATGAAGAAATGAAATAAATTAAAATGAAATCTAGATATTACCTATTAGAGAAGATACCTGGATTGGTTGTAGTCTTCAGCAAAGGTAGAAAATAATCCGTCTGTCTCGACGCGTTTCGCTTGGTTTGGCTTTTTCAAAGAGACTTTGAGGAAAATGAATCCAACTTTGGGAGGGCATGCATGGTATATATCCATATGTGGGCTGGGGGTGTTTTTCACAGCTCAGTATATAATTAAACTCGGTAACAAGCTGACAAATGTCACTCATCTAATTAATTCTTTTCAATCTGAGATGTCCCAAGTTTGTTTTTCACAACTCAGTTTGTGTCGTCCAAACAAATTAGATGAAGCTCTATTGATTGGCTTCCATTGAATTTTAATCAGTCAGTGAGTGGTTTGCTTTACTGACCTCATGAAGCCCTATTGGTTGGCTTTGATTTAAGTAAAACCAATCGGGAGCGGTTTGCTTTACTGGCTTCAGAAGTATGTGAAAAGAATATGAAAAAATGGTTTGATAAAATATATTGAGACTAAAGAAATAAATGAAAAAATAACGCCAAAGATCATGATGCCGCACGAATGTTATCAGTTGGAATGAAAATCCCCCGACGGAGGTTTATGACGGAAAATATTTTACACCACGTAGAAATTGTGTGTTTTACCTTCTGAACCTCTACATTGTGTGAAAGGTATGAAGAATTAAAATTAAAATAAAAATAATAATTTAAATAAATGAATCAACCAAATAAATAAATAAATAAATAAATAAATAAATAAAAATTAATAAAAAATTTAAAATAATCAATAAATAAATATATAAATAATAATTTTATTTAGGAAATACATACACATGATTGAAATTAGAACCTATTTTGTTTTTGGGCATATATGAACTCTGGCACTCGCCTGTGTGTGTTTGAGGTTAAAAAATCGCACTGGCACAGACATTTCATACTGAAACGTTTTTTTCTTTTAATATGCCGCCGAAAAATTGTTTTCATTTACTGAACCCTCATTGGTTTCAAACATGACAAAAAAGTACACAAAATTGATTTAAACTAAGTGATGAGCTTAGGAACTGGTTAAACTGACTGGCAGAAATTGGTGTTATTCATTGATGGGCTCTAATTTAGTCCTTACAAGGATGTTACGCAAGCTTTTGTTTTTCTTATAGGCGATGACAGGTCGAAGATTCAAAGGTTCATTTAATTTAGCATTGGTAAAATTGAATTCATCTTTTAACATTTTTGCTATTTCGATATTCATTCTGTTGTACGTTAAAGTGAAAGGAATGATGGACCTCCTTTCGCATTCGCCCTCTGATATGTTCATACCAAATGGCCAGAGAGTTTGAAGCGTATTGATCCAAAAAGCTTCACGTTTTTTTCTAAATTCATCCGTTTCTTCTAATGTGTCTTTAATTGGTGGTTGTTCAATAGGATGGATTTCGAAATCGTCCAAAGAATGGCCAGGAAGGTTAAAATGTTGTGCTACTGGGGCATCAGCATTATGTTTTATATCCTGTTTGTGTCTAGTAGCACGTTCTCGAAAAGGATTTTGACTTTGACCAACATACTGTTTCCGACATCGCTTACAAGTGATAAGGTAAATAATGTTTGGTGAATCACAATGGAGGGGGTTACGGATCTGATAATGATTTTTCGTTTGTTCGGAGGAAAATTCCTCTTTCTGATCAGGCATAAAAGTATGCAGTCTACAACGAGGCTTTTTGCAATTAAATACCGCGCCACTACCATTCTGCAACGGTCTGTTGTGTTCAATCTTCAGTGGTTCGAAATCGGTAGTTTCAGCTGGACTTTCGAGCTTTTTCAGGGTTTGGGATTTCAGGCTACGCAAGAGACGCAGCGAGTACCCTCTCGATCTGAGGGCGCCAAATAGAGTAGAACAAGCCTCATTGAAATTTACCTTATCACTTGAATTGCGGTGGAAACGAATGAGTTGTGATTTGATGATACCTTTAAATGTATGTTGAGGATGAAATGATTTTGTGTGCAACAATTGATGTGAATCAGTTGGTTTAAAATACACTTTATAATCTAAATGACCGGACGCCTGAAATTGCTTGCCTTTATACACGGTCACATCGAGAAAATCAACAGAATTTTCACTGATAGTAGCTTTCAATTTAATATTTGGATCGTGATTGTTCAAAATTTCTAAAAATTCATCAAAATCTTCTTTTGAATGTTCCCAAATAATAAAAATGTCATCTAAATACCTGAGATATACGAGAGGATGCTTTGCACATTTGCTTAAGGCATTTTCCTCCCATTCCGCTACATAAATGCTTGCAAAATTAGGACTGAATCTTTTGCCCATAGGACAACCCATTATTTGTAGAAAATATTCTCCATTGAATTGAAAGTCATTACCTTTTAAGCTCAGCTCTAAAAGATCCAAAATTTGTTCATCCGGGCGTTTCGCATCCGGATATTTTTCAAATGCATTTTTAACTGATTTAACACCTTTATCAATATCAATGTTCGTATACATACTGTCGATATCCAAAGTAGCCAGAATTGCATTTTTCGATATTTTCAATTTCGAAATTTTTGACAGGAAATCCTGTGTATTTTTTAGATAGCTCGGATGTCTATTTGCTATAGGTTTCAGATGATAATCAATTAATTCCGAGATCGCATAAGATTCCGAATTACAATCTGATACAATTGGCCTCCCGGGTGGAGTTAAGTCATCCGTCCATGAAGAACGGTCCTTGTGGATCTTTGGTAGGATATAAAATTGTCTTGTTTGAGCACTGAGCTTAGCTGTTAAATATTTCAATTGTTTTTTGGTAATGTGACCTTCGTCGAGGAGAAATTTTAAGATCTTATTGAATTTTTCGATATTACTAGGCCAAATAAGTGAATCTATTTTCTTATAATGTTTAGTATTGCTGAGTTGTCTCATGGCTTCCTTTATATAATTATCCCGAGATAGAACAACTACCGACCCACCTTTGTCGGCTGGTTTAATTACTAATTTCTTATTTTTTCGAAGTTTCGTGAGGGCTCTCCGTTCACCAGCTGTTAAATTGTCTTTATCGGAGAGTATGTTCATGCTGAACACCTTTTGGATGATTCGTTTACTAGCCTCAATAATTTCGGGATCTACTTCACTATCTGGAGGTGACCAACCAGATGATTCTGTGAAAGGAAGTTTCCGACCGCTGGAGTTTCTAAAGCGGTCTGCTAATTTCATTTGCCTAAGAAAATTACAGTTGTATGATGGTAAATTTGTTTGGTTATCAGTTTTAGGCTTTGGTGCTGGTACAAAAGTTAAACCGCGATCTAGAAGAGATTTCTCTTGGGTTGTTAGGTCATTGGTGCCAGACAGGTTAACCACATTAGTTCCTAATCCCACATCTGTTAGGCGGCTGTTACCTTTGCCTTTACTTAGTTTAAATTTAGGTGGTTCAACCAGTGATCGTACATAATATTGGCGGTTCTCGTGGTCCAATGGATTAAATCCTGAGCAACATCAAACTTCGCGTCATCAATTTTTGGTATCACGTTAACGTCCTTCACTTTCCGAATGGTTTCGTTGATGATGCTCAGGGTTCTCCTCTCAGCCTGAGGGAGTTTTTGCGAAAAGTTTAGTTCAGCGAAATAAATTTTTGCTGATCTAAACTTGACCCTGATATCGCTAAGCATATTCCGCAACTGCTTAACTACGAGATCAGAATTATCGTTTCGAGAATTCACGCCAATATTTAATAATATTTTTTGGGGACTGGACTGGCCCCTGTGCCCTTTAAACATAGAGCGCAGATGATTGAATTTGGCGCCGGGGTAACACTCCACCTGGATGTCCGGATGGGGATTTCGATCAATGCGTCCTAAATTTGAACTTCCAATCATAAGGATGTTTTTACAAACATCGGGGAGGCGCCAATTCCTTTTGTCAAAATTAACTCCGCTTTTATGCCGAAACTGGGAGAATTTAGAATCAAATGAGCGGCCCGAGTTGCGGCTCGGTGATTTGACTTTCTCTGAGTACGATATACCTGGTTGAACCACACTAGAGGCAGAAGAAACAGAAGCAGGAGAGGAAACAGAAACAGGAGAAGAAACAGAAGGAGGAGGAGGAGTTCTAGTGAGAGCACTAGGAGAACTAGAGAAGAAAGGCTGAGGAGGAGTAGGAGGTAGAGGAACAAGACGAGGCGAGACAGCGTTACTCAATTTGCGAGCATCTTCAGTCACAATATGGACCGGAGATGTTTGCAAATTGAGGCGCTTACTCTGAGAGAAAGAAGAAGTAGAAGGAAAAGAAGAGGGAGAAGTGCTTTGCCTTGATCTTTTCTTATTTTGCTTTTCGCGTTGAGGTAGAGGGACAACACGGGCCGGAGTTTGCTTGCTCCCTCCCGTATTGTTCCTTACTCCAGACGCTGGGCGAAGTTCCGAAATGTAAGACTGATAGGCCGAAATCGTCTTATCTGTCAACTTATTTTTAAAGTTTTTTTGAGCCCAGATCAAGGCACGCGCCGAAGCGCTGTTGAAGTCTATTTTTTCGAGTCCAGGAGGTGGTCGCTTAGCCAAAGTTATCTTAGACTTCAACTGATTTAAATTTATCTTGTAATGCTCAACTAAAGCATTTAACGTTTGGTTGGCCCATCCCACACTAATCTGTCGAAAAACAGAAAAAATGTGTGGGGTGGGAAGAGCCGGCTTTAGAAAGCCACCTAACTCATCTACTTTCTTCTCCAACTGCTTCGGGAAATCCCGTTTGGCCAAATGCTGCTCTAGGAGCCCAATATGGTGCATACACTGAATCACCTGGAAAAGGGCCTTGACCAATCTAGAATAGGCCTGGAACGATTGTTCCTGGCCTCTTCCAGACCGGGCAACTCTCTTTCCCTGATGATTCTGTCTTTTTTGAGCCATTTGAAGAATAGGTAGATGAATAAAATGAAATTAAAATGAAGAAATGAAATAAATTAAAATGAAATCTAGATATTACCTATTAGAGAAGATACCTGGATTGGTTGTAGTCTTCAGCAAAGGTAGAAAATAATCCGTCTGTCTCGACGCGTTTCGCTTGGTTTGGCTTTTTCAAAGAGACTTTGAGGAAAATGAATCCAACTTTGGGAGGGCATGCATGGTATATATCCATATGTGGGCTGGGGGTGTTTTTCACAGCTCAGTATATAATTAAACTCGGTAACAAGCTGACAAATGTCACTCATCTAATTAATTCTTTTCAATCTGAGATGTCCCAAGTTTGTTTTTCACAACTCAGTTTGTGTCGTCCAAACAAATTAGATGAAGCTCTATTGATTGGCTTCCATTGAATTTTAATCAGTCAGTGAGTGGTTTGCTTTACTGACCTCATGAAGCCCTATTGGTTGGCTTTGATTTAAGTAAAACCAATCGGGAGCGGTTTGCTTTACTGGCTTCAGAAGTATGTGAAAAGAATATGAAAAAATGGTTTGATAAAATATATTGAGACTAAAGAAATAAATGAAAAAATAACGCCAAAGATCATGATGCCGCACGAATGTTATCAGTTGGAATGAAAATCCCCCGACGGAGGTTTATGACGGAAAATATTTTACACCACGTAGAAATTGTGTGTTTTACCTTCTGAACCTCTACATTGTGTGAAAGGTATGAAGAATTAAAATTAAAATAAAAATAATAATTTAAATAAATGAATCAACCAAATAAATAAATAAATAAATAAATAAATAAATAAAAATTAATAAAAAATTTAAAATAATCAATAAATAAATATATAAATAATAATTTTATTTAGGAAATACATACACATGATTGAAATTAGAACCTATTTTGTTTTTGGGCATATATGAACTCTGGCACTCGCCTGTGTGTGTTTGAGGTTAAAAAATCGCACTGGCACAGACATTTCATACTGAAACGTTTTTTTCTTTTAATATGCCGCCGAAAAATTGTTTTCATTTACTGAACCCTCATTGGTTTCAAACATGACAAAAAAGTACACAAAATTGATTTAAACTAAGTGATGAGCTTAGGAACTGGTTAAACTGACTGGCAGAAATTGGTGTTATTCATTGATGGGCTCTAATTTAGTCCTTACAAGGATGTTACGCAAGCTTTTGTTTTTCTTATAGGCGATGACAGGTCGAAGATTCAAAGGTTCATTTAATTTAGCATTGGTAAAATTGAATTCATCTTTTAACATTTTTGCTATTTCGATATTCATTCTGTTGTACGTTAAAGTGAAAGGAATGATGGACCTCCTTTCGCATTCGCCCTCTGATATGTTCATACCAAATGGCCAGAGAGTTTGAAGCGTATTGATCCAAAAAGCTTCACGTTTTTTTCTAAATTCATCCGTTTCTTCTAATGTGTCTTTAATTGGTGGTTGTTCAATAGGATGGATTTCGAAATCGTCCAAAGAATGGCCAGGAAGGTTAAAATGTTGTGCTACTGGGGCATCAGCATTATGTTTTATATCCTGTTTGTGTCTAGTAGCACGTTCTCGAAAAGGATTTTGACTTTGACCAACATACTGTTTCCGACATCGCTTACAAGTGATAAGGTAAATAATGTTTGGTGAATCACAATGGAGGGGGTTACGGATCTGATAATGATTTTTCGTTTGTTCGGAGGAAAATTCCTCTTTCTGATCAGGCATAATCCCCCGCCTGGCAATCAGGAGTCCAGCGTCTAAACCATTAGACCATTGCACACCGTCAAAAAAAACGATGGCTGGAATCTAGCTTTTTAGATGAAGTCCTCATGATTACTTTTGTGTGCGCGCGCGCGCGCGTGTGTGTGTGTGTGTGTGTGTGTGTGTGTGTGTGTGTGTGTGTATGTGTGTGTGTGTGCGTTTGTCTTACCAACTTGACGAGGTAACTAGACAAAAGAGTTTGCGTGTTTCGCCTTACCGAGGTACAAAAGACAAAAGAAACCCTTTACCTCGGTTGTTTTCCCAGAACTGTACCGGCAAAACGAGGTTGAAACCGTTAGTCCACACAAAGGACAGACAATGGGATACCTCGGTATGTAGGGAAAACAAGACTCTGTGTGTGTGTGTGTGTGTGTGTGTGTGTGTGTGTGTGTGTGTGTGTGTGTGTGTGTGTGTGATAATAATAATCGCATAGCCTATAATTCACACCCGGTGTTCTACGACTGTACACTGAGATACAGAGAAATTAATACATATATATTTATTTAATTATTTATTACGGTTCAACGACACTTTCGGCATCGGACAGTTTTGTGGTTGGTGGGAGCCGGATATCCAGGCGAGAACCACCGATCTGCATCGAGCAACTCTCAGACTCCCGAACCTACTAACTTCGCACAAGCAGGCTTAAAATTGATTGAAGGCCAGTGCTCCGTTGGTGTTCAGTACGCCATAGTATACAGTGTAACCGTGCTCCACCTCGACAATCGAGATTAGGTGCTTTTGTGCAAAGACACAACGCAATTAACGCTGGTCAGGATCGAACCATGGACCTGTAGATTTGAACTTCAATGCTTTAACCACTATATAAACACCTGTAACTTAAATAAGCACCCCCTGAAATGTTTTATGACAGTGAATTATTATGTTTTAATGATAGCTATGTCTTGCAGTACAGTCTATAGCGTACCCCATGTCCATCCCATCGTCCACGTGAATCATGCTATCCACGAATGACACAAAAAACACTACCATCCACATGTATAAAACAAGAAAATTTGTCTCTTCTTTTATAGCAAGGAGGAGACTGTCAGTGGCACTAAGATGGCAAATCGTTGGCAACAGGCATGTCTCGTTAGGCGTGAATCCTTTGCTTCAAGTGGGGGTCTTCAAACGCCTTTGGCTCCCCAACAGGCGTTTGTGCAACATAACTGCTTGAAACCGTCTCAAAGTACTGGGTATGAGGTCCAGAAGGGTCATCAAGCGTCCTGCTCTGTCCGATCAGCATCAAAGACGACGTTTGGAGTGGTGTATGGCACGACAACTTTGGAATCTCAGGACATGGAGGAGAGTCCATTGTTCAGACGAGAGTAGGTTTCTGCTTCTCGTCACAGATGGTTGCATGGGAGTGTGGAGGCAGCGAAATGCAACTTACGGGCCCAGGAACATCAGACCTTCTGTTCCTTATGCTATGGTGGAGGATCAGTAATGATCTGGGGATGCCTCTCTCATGATTGTAAACTTGATATGGTGAGTGTACGTGGGAATTCGCAATCCGGTTGTCGTACCTCATTTTGACAACCACCCTTTGGCTACTCGCCCTGTATTCATGGACGACAATGTAAGGCCACATCGTTCCCATGCTGTGAGATCATTCCTTCAGAACAACGCTAATACAACACTACCTTGGCCTGCAATGAGCCCTGATTTGAATCTCTTAGAACACATCTGGGACTTTCTCGGACGTCGTGTGCAAGCAAGGGATCCGCCTGTAAAGAATTTGGCCAATTTGGAAGCTGCATTGCATGATGAGTGCAACAGTTCCCTCTGGACTATATCAAAAGGTTCACTGGTAGCATTGGGAGGTGGGTTCAGGCTGTCATCCGGGCACGTGGTGGATACACTCGCTACTGACGTCAGACACCGCTAAAAGATCACAAGTTACATTTTTGTCAGTAATTACCGGCATTGTATGATCATAGAAAGTTCCACCGCCATACTTGTCGAGAGTACATTTTTCCGTCAAAAACATTGCTGACAGATATGTGTAATTAGCGCCTTTAAAATATTGCATAATTTCATCATTGTGTTGTATTTCATTTGTCAATAGACCATTCTTTCCGCAAACAATCACTTTTGGCCATCTGAAAATTAACATGAACGTAATGACAGTTTCTATTAACACCACTGCGAAAAAAAAAACAGGGGGTGCTTAATTATGTTTCATGTGTATAGGTTCTGACTGGGTATAGTCCAAGACTTACTGAGGTGGTATAGTAGTCTGTCGTATGGGAATTGCTATAGTAGACTTTTCAGTTCACTGCCAACTTTACTATAGGAATTCCCATAGGGTTGCACTTGTCTCTATAACTTTACCTCTATAACTTTGGCTGTGCTCTGTCATCAAAGTGCAAACAAATTCTAAATGTGAGAGGAAAGAGAATGACATTCCATTTCTTTTCTTCGTGTTTTTCAAAAAACTCTTTTGAAGAAAAAAAACAATGAAAAAAATGATTATTTACTGAAAGGCGATGTGGTTGATCTGTCTATGAAACTTAATTTTTTCTGTATCACAAAAGCAGTTCTTGTTCAAATTAACAATCAGCAGTTGTACTGTAAAAAGTATAACTGTTCACAATATAATTATTTGAAAGGTAACCAAACAATATCAATCGTTATTAACACTTACATTGAAAAAATAAATTTGGCCAACTGAAAGGTAGCATGGAAGTAATGACAGTTTCTATTCAGACCGCTGCGAAAACAAAAAGAGGTGCTTAATTAAGTTCTAGGTGTATACATATATATACATACGCACTCCCGTATACATGTGTATAAATGTACACATACACATATTTGAACCACTATCCTTACGAAAAAGGTAGTTTGTTTTGACATCCAAACTTAAATGATTGGATTGAATTATCATTTTTATAAGTGGGGCATGAAAATAAATCAAGCGACCAGATTCACCATAACCACCAGTACTGAATTTGGTTTCGTGTTCCCCCAGATTAAGTTAACTGGTGACCACAGAGACGAAGATTGTTTGTCGTTCGTTAGCAGATCAGACAGGTAGGATAGTATAAATCATTTGATGCATTGAAAGACAAAAGGAGAATTTTAAATTGAAATCTTTGCTCAAAGTTGCTGGGCAAGGATTGATAAGATGTGACGGCATTCTTGATGCTGTGCACTAAAAGTTGTTTGGCATCAAACATTCAACATTTCGCACCAAACTTTGACACAAAAACGTCTTTTGGTATGTCTTTGTTTTGGATAAAATAGCTTTCTAACGGCATATACGGGATTCACACCACCTCTCAATAATCTATAGGTACGAGGTATAGTCATGACTCTCTCAATAATCTATAGGTACGTGGTGCAGTCATGATTCTCTCAGTAATCTATAGGTACGAGGTGTAGTCAGGACTCTCTCAGTAATCTATAGGTACGAGGTGTAGTCAGGACTCTCTCAGTAATCTATAGGTACGAGGTGTAGTCATGACTCTCTCAATAATCTATAGGTACGAGGTGTAGTCATGACTCTCTCAATAATCTATAGGTACGGGGTGTAGTCATGTCTCTCTCAATAATCTATAGGTACGAGGTGTAGTCATGACTCTCTCAATAATCTATAGGTACGAGGTGTAGTCATGACTCTCTCAGTAATCTATAGGTACGAGGTGTAGTCATGACTCTCTCAATAATCTATAGGTACGAGGTGTAGTCATGACTCTCTCAATAATCTATAGGTACGTGGTGTAGTCATGACTCTCTCAATAATCTATAGGCACGAGGTATAGTCATGACTCTCTCAATAATCTATAGGTACGAGGTGTAGTCAGGACTCTCTCAATAATCTATAGATACGAGGTGTAGTCATGACTCTATCAATAAACTATAGGTACGAGGTGTAGTCAGGACTCTCTCAATAATCTATAGGTACGAGGTATAGTCAGGACTCTCTCAATAATCTATAGGTACGGGGTGTAGTCATGACTCTCTCAATAATCTATAGGAACGGCGTGGGGGCGTAGTCATGACTCTCTCAGTAATCTATAGGTACGAGGTGTAGTCGTGACTCTCTCAATAATCTATAGGTACGGAGTGGGGGGGCGTAGTCATGACTCTCCCAGTAATCTATAGGTACGAGGTGTAGTCATGACTCTCTCAATAATCTATAGGTACGAGGTGTAGTCATGACTCTCTCAGCAATCTATAGGTACGAGGTGTAGTCCTGACTCTCTCAATAATCTATAGGTACGAGGTGTAGTCATGACTCTCTCAATAATCTATAGGTACGGGGAGTAGTCATGACTCTCTCAATAATCTATAGGTACGAGGTGTGTAGTCATGATTCCCTCAGTAATCTATAGGTACGGGGTGTAGTCATGACTCTCTCAGTAATCTATAGGTACGAGGTGTAGTCAGGACTCTCTCAATAATCTATAGGTACGAGGTATAGTCAGGACTCTCTCAATAATCTATAGGTACGGGGTGTAGTCATGACTCTCTCAATAATCTATACGAACGGCGTGGGGGGCGTAGTCATGACTCTCTCAGTAATCTATAGGTACGAGGTGTAGTCCTGACTCTCTCAATAATCTATAGGTACGGGGTGGGGGGCGTAGTCATGACTCTCTCAGTAATCTATAGGTAAGAGGTGTAGTCCTGACTCTCTCAATAATCTATAGGTACGAGGTGTAGTCATGACTCTCTCAATAATCTATAGGTACAGGGAGTAGTCATGACTCTCTCAATAATCTATAGGTACGAGGTGTGTAGTCATGATTTCCTCAGTAATCTATAGGTACGGGGTGTAGTCATGACTCTCTCAGTAATCTATAGGTACGTGGTGTAGCCAGCACTCTCTCAATAATCTATAGGTACGAGGTGTAGTCATGACTCTCTCAATAATCTATAGGTACAGGGAGTAGTCATGACTCTCTCAATAATCTATAGGTACGAGGTGTGTAGTCATGATTCCCTCAGTAATCTATAGGTACGGGGTGTAGTCATGACTCTCTCAGTAATCTATAGGTACGTGGTGTAGCCAGCACTCTCTCAATAATCTATAGGTACCAGGTATAGTCAGGACTCTCTCAATAATCTATAGGTACGGGGTGTAGTCATGACTCTCTCAATAATCTATAGGTACGAGGTGTAGTCATGATTCTCTCAGTAATCTATAGATACGAGGTGTAGTCATGGCTCTCTCAATAATCTATAGGTACGGGATGTGGTCATGACTCTCTCAATAATCTATAGGCACGAGGTATAGTCATGACTCTCTCAATAATCTATAGGTACGAGGTATAGTCATGACTCTCTCAATAATCTATAGGTACGAGGTGTAGTCATGACACTCTTAGTAACCTATAGGTACGAGGTATAGTCATGACTCTCTCAATAATCTATAGGTACGAGGTGTAGTCATAACTCTCTCAATAATCTATAGGTACGGGGTGTAGTCATGACTCTCTCAACTCAATAATCTATAGGAACGAGGTGTAGTCATAACTCTCTCAATAATCTATAGGTACGAGGTGTAGTCATGACACTCTTAGTAACCTATAGGTACGAGGTATAGTCATGACTCTCTCAATAATCTATAGGTACGAGGTGTAGTCATAACTCTCTCAATAATCTATAGGTACGGGGTGTAGTCATGACTCTCTCAACTCAATAATCTATAGGAACGAGGTGTAGTCATAACTCTCTCAATAATCTATAGGTACGGGGTGTGGTCATGACTCTCTCAATAATCTATTGATACGAGGTGTAGTCATGACTCTCTCAATAATCTATAGGTACGAGGTGTAGTCATAACTCTCTCAATAATCTATAGGTACGGGGTGTGGTCATGACTCTCTCAATAATCTATTGATACGAGGTGTAGTCATGACTCTCTCAATAATCTATAGGTACGAGGTGTAGTCATAACTCTCTCAATAATCTATAGGTACGGGGTGTGGTCATGACTCTCTCAATAATCTATTGATACGAGGTGTAGTCATGACTCTCTCAATAATCTATAGGTACGAGGTGTAGTCATAACTCTCTCAATAATCTATAGGTACGGGGTGTGGTCATGACTCTCTCAATAATCTATTGATACGGGGTGTAGTCATGACTCTCTCAATAATCTATAGGTACGGGGTGTGGTCATGACTCTCTCAATAATCTATTGATACGGGGTGTAGTCATGACTCTCTCAATAATCTATAGGTACGGGGTGTGGTCATGACTCTCTCAATAATCTATAGGCACGAGGTATAGTCATGACTCTCTCAATAATCTATAGGTACGAGGTGTAGTCATAACTCTCTCAATAATCTATAGGTACGAGGTGTAGTCATGACACTCTTAGTAACCTATAGGTACGAGGTATAGTCATGACTCTCTCAATAATCTATAGGTACGAGGTGTAGTCATAACTCTCTCAATAATCTATAGGTACGGGGTGTAGTCATGACACTCTTAGTAACCTATAGGTACGAGGTATAGTCATGACTCTCTCAATAATCTATAGGTACGAGGTGTAGTCATAACTCTCTCAATAATCTATAGGTACGGGGTGTAGTCATGACTCTCTCAACTCAATAATCTATAGGAACGAGGTGTAGTCATGATTCTCTCAATAATCTATAGGTACGAGGTGTAGTCATAACTCTCTCAATAATCTATAGGTACGTGGTGTAGTCATGACTCTCTCAATAATCTATAGGCACGAGGTATAGTCATGACTCTCTCAATAATCTATAGGTACAAGGTGTAGTCAGGACTCTCTCAATAATCTATAGATACGAGGTGTAACCAGGACTCTCTCAATAATCTATAGGTACGAGGTGTAGTCAGGACTCTCTCAATAATCTATTGATACGAGGTGTAGTCATGACTCTCTCAATAATCTATAGATACAAGGTGTAGTCATGACTCTCTCAATAATCTATAGGTACGAGGTATAGTCAGGACTCTCTCAATAAGCTATAGGTACGAGGTGTGGTCATGACTCTCTCAGTAGTCTATAGGTACGGGGGGAGTGTAGTCATGACTCTCTCAATAATCTATAGATACGAGGTGTAGTCATGACTCTCTCAATAATCTATAGGTACGGGGTTGGGGGGGGGGGTGTAGTCATGACTCTCTCAGTAATCTGTGGGTACGAGGTATAGTCAGGACTCTCTCAATAATCTATAGGTACGTGGTGTAGTCATGACTCTCTCAATAATCTATAGGTTCGGGGTGTAGTCATGACTCTCTCAATAATTTATAGGTATGAGGTGTAGTCAGGACTCTCTCAGTAATCTATAGGTACGAGGTGTAGTCATGACTCTCTCAATAGTCTATAGATACGAGGTGTAGTCATGACTCTCTCAATAATCTATAGATACGAGGTGTAGTCATGACTCTCTCAATAATCTATAGATACGAGGTGTAGTCATGACTCTCTCAATAATCTATAGGTACGAGGTGTAGTCATGACTCTCTCAATAATCTATAGGTACGAGGTGTAGTCATGACTCTCTCAATAATCTATAGGTTCGGGGTGTAGTCATGACTCTCTCAATAATTTATAGGTATGAGGTGTAGTCAGGACTCTCTCAGTAATCTATAGGTACGAGGTGTAGTCATGACTCTCTCAATAGTCTATAGATACGAGGTGTAGTCATGACTCTCTCAATAATCTATAGATACGAGGTGTAGTCATGACTCTCTCAATAATCTATAGGTACGAGGTGTAGTCATGACTCTCTCAATAATCTATAGATACGAGGTGTAGTCATGACTCTCTCAATAATCTATAGGTACGAGGTGTAGTCATGACTCTCTCAATAATCTATAGATACGAGGTGTAGTCATGACTCTCTCAATAATCTATAGGTACTGGGTGTAGTCCCGACTCTCTCAATAATCTATAGGTACGAGGTGTAGTTATGACTCTCTCAATAATCTATAGGTACGGGGTGTAGTCATGACTCTCTCAATAAGCTATAGGTACGTGGTGTAGTCATGACTCTCTCAATAATCTATAGGTACGTGGTGTAGTCATGACTCTCTCAATAATCTATAGGTACGAGGTGTAGTCATGACTCTCTCAATACTCTATTGATACGAGGTGTAGTCATGACTTTTTCAATAATCTATAGATACGGGGTGTAGTCATGACTCTCTCAATAATCTATTGATACGAGGTGTAGTCATGACTCTCTCAATAATCTATAGATACGAGGTGTAGTCATGACTCTCTCAATAATCTATTGATACGAGGTGTAGTCATGACTCTCTCAATAATCTATAGATACGAGGTGTAGTCATGACTCTCTCAATAATCTATAGGTACGAGGTGTAGTCATGACTCTCTCAATAATCTATAGATACGAGGTGTAGTCATGACTCTCTCAATAATCTATAGGTACTGGGTGCAGTCATGACTCACTCAATAATCTATAGGTACGAGGTGTAGTCATGACTCTATCAATAATCTATAGGTACGGGGTGTAGTCATGACTCTATCAATAATCTATAGGTACGGGGTTTAGTCATGACTCTCTCAATAATCTATAGGTACTGGGTGTAGTCATGACTCTCTCAATAATCTATAGGTACTGGGTGTAGTCATGACTCTCTCAATAATCTATAGGTACGAGGTGTAGTCATGACTCTATCAATAATCTATAGGTACGAGGTGTAGTCATGACTCTCTCAATAATCTATAGATACGAGGTGTAGTCATGACTCTCTCAATAATCTATAGGTACTGGGTGTAGTCATGACTCTCTCAATAATCTATAGGTACGAGGTGTAGTCATGACTCTATCAATAATCTATAGGTAGGAGGTGTAGTCATGACTCTATCAATAATCTATAGGTACGGGGTGTAGTCATGACTCTATCAATAATCTATAGGTACGAGGTGTAGTCATGACTCTCTCAATAATCTATAGGTACGTGGTGCAGTCATGATTCTCTCAGTAATCTATAGGTACGAGGTGTAGTCATGACTCTCTCAATAATCTATAGGTACGAGGTGTAGTCAGGACTCTTTGTTTTGAGATCAATTAACAGTTTATCCATTTACTCTAATTCTTATCAGGACATTTTTTGTTACTTAATCTCGTTGATGCTGCTTAATTTTTATGTGTTCCTTAATTCTTTATACGCCTTCTGGAAGGTAATAAATAGCGTATATCTAGAGTTTTTGAGAGGATACCGAAAATTATCTAATGAGAGACCGCGACAAATGTTTATTTTTCGCGGTCCCAAGTGAGATCATTTTCAGTATCCACTCAAAAACGCAAGAATTTCTTTTTATTATACGCTTTTATAAGAATCTGATAATTCCACTCGTTTTAATATTGAACTGATGCATGAAAGTAAACAGTGCATTGAATCGTTGATACGCGGAAGTGATTTGATCGATACTCGGAACAGATAGCGTCTTGCAATCTGACTCAGTTGGCGGGTTTCTTGTCCAAACATGACCTGAAAGTCCGTAATATAAGTTTTTGGTTTGGTACGTGAAACCAAAAACTTATATTGCGGACTTCTAGGCCATGTTTGGATTAGCGGGTTTCATGCATCAATTCAAGGTGAATACGTGTTGAATAAAATTATTGCTGGAAATGATACTCAAAAATACTAGATTTTCTTTTCATTATACGGTTTTAGAACATATTGGTCATTTCCAGTGATAATGTGACTCGTATTCACCCTGAAGTGATGCTTTGAAAGCCGCCATTTTAATTAAAACAGTGAAAGTGAAAAGTTCCATATCTTCGCAGTTGGGGATACGATTTCTATCTTTCCGCAATTTCTTTGATAATCTCTCGTTTAGCGTATAATAAATTATTTTCCACAAGTTTGTTTGGAGTGAATAAACAGTCAGCAAATATTAATCATGAATTAATTTTGTAAATGTTAATAATTCCCTTTATTTATTTATTTATTTATTTATTTATTTATTTATTTATTTATTTATTTATTTATTTATCTATTATTATGTTTTTATTATTTGTGGTTTTATTTACAAATAAAATACTTGAAAGAATAAATGATACTAAATTAAAATATCGTACTTAGAGTGTTTCAGGGCAACATCTACAACGTTTTATCATTTCGGAGGACGCATTGCATCACTTAAAGAACGATACATGGTTAATTTATTCTCATTTACAATCAGCTTCCATTTGGCACTAAAATCTTCCATTTAGCACCCAGACAATTCATTTCGTATCGAACAAAAATTTCACTTGGCACCCGGGGGGTGGGTGGGGGGGGGGGGGGGTGTGGGGCACTAAAAATTTGCAAGACGTGATGTCCTATTTTTTATTCGGCTCCTTTTTACACCCACCCACCCACTACGTGCAAATTTTCTACTACCGTTCTCAGACACCCACCCCCACTCTCCCATTAAAATCCAAAATAAACTTATAAACTTAGTAGGCACAGCTGTCTTTAGGGGGTTTTCATAATGTCCTTAACCCTTTACCCAACGTAACGTCCAAAACTGGCCAGCGCTATTCTAAAAAATCACCAATTAATTTTTACTATTTTTTCATTTTTTGTCTCAAAAACACAGGTTATGACCCCTCATTGGAACGAGCTCGTTGAGCTCGTTCCAATGAGGGGTCATAACCTATGTTTTTGAGACACAAAAAAAGAAAAAAAAATAGTTATTCAATCATTTTTTGGCAAGTGTCGTCTGCTTCTCATGTTAGGTAAAGGGTTAAACTGGTACCACCAATTTAAACCTCTGTGGGCTGCTGTGGGTCCCAATCTACAAAGGACAAGCTGTTCATTATCAGGCTTGGCCAGAGCAGGTGTACATATACGGGAACAAATTTTCATTTTAATTGTTCCAAAAATATTGTCTGCACATTTTCTACATTTCGAACAAGACATCCACCCCCTACTAACGTGTGACATTTTTCCCAGTTTAAGCCCAATATTCTCACATATAAAGCCTCCTGATGTTGTATTTATGCCAAGAGTGTGATGTACAACATCATCTTTAGGGTTTGAAATACAAATGATGGTATATATTAGCTGATATATTGATATATTTTTAAAAAATTCAAAAAATTGCACAGGTTGGAAATGCACATTTTTGGCGCACTCAAGAGACCCACCCACCCCCACGTCACGTCTTACAAATTTTTGATGGCCTCCCCCTGTGGCACCAAACAATTTTGAGCCATATCACACGTTCAGAACAATTTTGTGACATTGTAATTGTCACGCCACACGGATTTTAGGGACATGCGGTAATGTAATTTTAACCAGAAAGCTCTGGTGCTATCCGATCAAAAGTACCCTTCGCGTGCACAAGTTCTCTCGTTAGACTGGTTCTTATAGTTTGCAGCGTTCAGTGGAACACATAGATATCTGATATCTATGGTGGAACATAACCAATGAGAACCATCGGCTATATTTGTCTGTCGAAATTATCGATGCTCATTACAAAATATTTGATGCACAACTGCGCTAAAAAACATTGACAGTCATGAAAGACACATGATCTCTGCCAAGAAACTGAACAGCGAGACTCAACCTTTGCTTTCGTTATTGAAATCCAAGGAAAACGTAATTAATTTAATGGCAAAAAGTTCAATTGGGTTTGATATTGGAGCCAGCCACTGGTGCAGGTCCTATAAAATCTTGCATCAATGTTGCCCTCACCACTGTGTGCTGCCGACTAGTCGATACGAGTCATACTGTGCAATCCTATTCGATTCACACTTTGGCAATGAAGCAGCACTCGAGCGTGTGGTGCTGGGATACCACTCGAGCCTGCCGGTGCCACTCGCTCTCGACCAGTAAGCATAAACCCCATTCAAACATAAGTGTGGTTCTGTATATGTATGGTTGTAGGTTTTCAAGAATATATGTTTTAGAACCTATCAGGTGAGGATTTTAGTAGTCAGGTGGACTGGTAATCCGTTTAAAAGATACTTCTGCACTTTGGTTTCATGGAAACAGGAAGGCGAACTTTTTTGTATATTCTGGATTTCTCTGCCCAACCCCAAATCACGATTGAAACAGATGTTTGGTATCATACTCAAACGACACAACTTCGTGGCCCATAACGCGTGAACTAGTGTCACCTATTTCAGACCATGCTAAACTATTTCTACCCCTTTATCTAAGGAATCGGCAAAAAAAAAAAATAAATAAATAAAATAAAAAATAACCTTCATTCAAACATAAATACGTTTTTCATTTCTTTCCGACCACTTTATGACCCCTCTCTGGAACGGGCTCGTTGTGATCTTTCCAAAGAGAGGTCATCGTATATGTTTTGATTAAAAAAAGTGTTTCTTTTGCTATTTAAAGTTTGGGGTTTTCAGCAAATGTCTCCTGTTGGTTTTAAGTAGGTGATAACTGTTGAAAAATTGTGTAAGCTACTTGCAGTTGCTGGGTGATTCTACAGTCGAGTGCTTTTGATTTCCACCAAACGTTCAGTAATGGAGTATTAAACACTGCCGGCAATACATGTACAAACTCTACAGACACTTGACCATGCATCTTCTCATACCACAATATAGTCGTAATTATGTTGGTATTAGATCCCTCGTAACTGGGCGAGTGCTAGAACACTTCTCTCCCAGTCTACTTGGATCAAACCCTTTTGAGGCAAATTACTCACCTATGCCTGTCTATTGTGTACCTGTTTGCTACACTCCAATAGTCGATATATAATGTTGCTTTGCAGCTGTTTCTAGGCAAGTCTTGGCTGCCTTTACAGAGGTTGTGTCTTGGGAGAGTGGAATGGAGGTTGAGAAACAAGGCATCCTTTTTCAGGGTGTTTTTGGTGATAGTCATTGCAGTACACCCATATGTACAAGGTGAAACTTCCTTTTATTTTAACCTTCGTTGTTCTGATCCTTAAACACAAACACCCTTATTTCTCTGTAGCATCCTTCCCTTTAACCCTTAAGGCCTATTTCCGACTTTTCCGACCTCAGAACAGGTGCCCTTAACATACCATCATGTTGAGGTCCTGCTGACAATAGACAAATTACCTAAGCAGTGTTCGCTAGTCAAGTCTTGGCTACCTTAACAGGCGGCAAAGATTTAGCTAGAAATCACTGCTAAGCCATCAGATGTATAGAGACTGTGGAATGGCAGGAATTCAAGACACTTGTCCATGCCCTTAAGGGTTAACCCATTTTACATTTTCTTCTAGATTACTTGAGGCACTGGTTTATTTCGTGTAATAAAATATTCACATGTCTTTAACCCTTTACCCAATTTCAACAAAACCATATGTGACTCCTAATTGGAATGAGCTCAACGAGCTCATTCCAATGAGGGGTCACATGATATGATTTTGTTGAAATTTTTAAAAAACTTAAAATAAAAATGTTCTCCTGTTAATTTGTATATTATGCGGGTGCGTGCTTCCAATTTGTTAAAGGGCATGGAGAGTTCTATACCTTTTTGCTCCACAATATACAACCTGTGGTCTTGGAATTCTGTTTTAAGACAAACCTTTGCTGCCTATATGTGGAATTTTGTTTTAAGACAAATCTTGGCTGCCTATATATGGAATTTTGTTTTAAGACAAATCTTTGCGGCCTATATAGACAGCCAAAACTTGCCTAAAAACAACTACCATGGTACTTAGAATGTAACTTACATGTTTACCCAGAGGGCACCTGTTCTATTGCAGTAAAAGTAAACTGCCATGGTACTTAGAATGTAACTTACATGTTTACCCTGAGGGCACCTGTTCTATTGCAGTAAAAGTGATTAAAGTTGAATATATTCTTTTAACCGGGTGAGTGCTAGAAGCCATTATCAGGGCTTTCAAAAAATGAGGGTGCCAGATCAAAAATCAACATTTCCCTTCCTCGTGTTTCATATTCAGTCAAACGCAAATAATATTTTGTTTATATGCATTTGTTTTATTACACATTATTGGAGAGTATCCATTGACCCTCTCCAATAAATGACAATGAAACAAATTTTGAATAACAAATTCAGACACCAGAAATAATCTAGCCCTCAACCAGTTAAACACATTGCTGTTTCTTTGTTGTTTTCCAGTGGTTAAATCTTCAGATTGTGACTTCGATTACTCGGGTCTGTCTACATGCATGGACCAGATGAAAGAATCATGGGAACGTAATAAGGCAGAGCAACCCCAAGAGACCATCTACTGCCAGTAAGTATATGTGTGTAGAATGGAAATGCCACAACATGGAGTATGGCTTGTTCACAATGATAGATGAATGATTTCAGATTTATTGCTATAATATGAAACTGGTCACCAACACAGTGAGTACTAGTATTAGTAAAGCAGGCAGCATAAGTGGAAACTGTGGGCCAAACCTATCTTTGAACTTTTGTTGTGATCGAGTTGTATCTAGAGATGTTGTAATTGACTTTAAACGTCTTCAATTAAAGAGGAAATAACTGTGTAAGTGGTTCGTGAACAGAACCTGCCATTGGTTTGATAAAAGAGACTAAGCAATCACGTGTGGAGGCTATTGTGATGACTTCAGGTGCGTTGCCAGGGGAGGTGCGATGGGTGTGACTCCACCTCCCCACAAAATTGAAGTTCAGCTTGAGGGACTATCTGACATTTGTGGTTTGAAAATTTTCATAAATGGGTCGACGTCACTCGGCTCGTCCTCGACATCACTTACCCCGATGCACTGTACTTTCTGTGGTTTAGCTACAGAGAGAACGATGTAATGGGTAAGTTGTTTTAAAACGTAAATGTTCTCTTTTGCAGGTGGTTTCTATAAAACATCTAGGCACTACTGTATATTATATACTACTCAAAGTTTGCTAAACACCAAATATTTGACACATCATTGTGAAATTTGCGATATTTTTGGTGGATATGATTGAAGAATGTATTGAGATGGTCCTCAATGTTTACATCAGCTCTCTTGACAGGCAGACTACTTTTCGTGACACTCATGGAAAGCATGTACCCCTTGATTTTCATGAGGTTTTCGTGTACTGTCTACATGTACATGACATGTGTAGGATATTCAATCTTCATTTCAACACAAACCCTTGTGATTTAATGTTTGAATATGGCAAATGCAAATGTAAGAATACATTTGCCTGAAGTAGCGGGCTGTATGGAGGTGGAGCAAGGGGCTACCCACCGTCAAGTTGGTGAAGCCCTTGATGTGCACCATACGGTGATCACCTGAGCCTGGGTAAGATTTCAGCAGTATGGCACACCAGTAAGACGGCATGGTGGTGGCAGAGACAGGGCAACATCTGCAGCTGAAGCCGGCTGTTGATCATTCAGGCCCGTAGGAAACGTTTTGCCACAGCAACCCAGCTTCGCAGTGACCTTCAGAATGCATCCGGGGTAAATGTTTCGACGCAGACTGTCCGGGCAAGGTTTCACGAAGGTGGTCTCCGATCGATAAGACCATGTATTGGCATTCCGCTGTCCCAGAACCACCACCATACCCGATATGAATAGGCCATGGACCGCGTTGGATGGATCAGAGAAGATTGGCAACCTGTCCTTTTTACATATGAGTCAAGGTACTGCCTTGATCACACTGATATGTTCTTGGGTATGAAAAAGACCAGGAGAGCGATTCCATACAGCCAACATTGTTGAGCATGATCGCTATGGTGGAGGGTCAATCATGGTCTGGGCGCCATCAGCAGGGATCGACGTACAGAGCTCCGTGTCCTTGAACGTGGTACATTGACTGCACAGCGGTATATCAATGAGATCCTGGATGTCCTCGTCAGATTGTGTGCAGGTGCAGTGGGTGATACATTCATTCTGATGGACGATAATGCCCGTCCCCATATTGCCCATGCTGTCGGGGAGTACCGACAGAAGGAGGGGATTGAGCTTATCGTCTGGCAAAATCCCCTGACCTCAATCCAACCGAACATGTCTGGAATGAGTTGCAGCTTGCAATTTCAGCCTGTCCAGTCCAGCCAAGACGTGTCCAGGAGCTTGGTGTTATGCTGGTCCAAGAATGAAACAACATCCCACAAAGGACCACCACCAGGAACCTGACTGGGGAATGAGAAGGCGTTGTCAAGCTGTAATTAACAGTAATGGGTCTCATATTCGATACTGAACCCATACCAGTTCGCTCCGTCAACTTTTTGACAAATTGAAAAATTTCCTCTTTTACCAATAATATCCATTTTTCAGGGTTATCGTATTCAAAAGCTGAAACATAATGTCAAACACAAATAAAATCTTAATTTCTGTGCCTAAATCATTAAAGATATAATTAAATAAAAAATATATACAGTTTTCGTTACAATATTTCAACTAAAACGTAAAACAGGTAGTTGAAAATACTTGGTGCTTAGCAGACTTTGAGTAGTATACACGTTATCTCCGTCAACGTGTATGGTATATGGAGATTTAATTCCTGGATGTCGATTTTTAGACACCGAGCTGCAGGCGAGGTGTTTAAAGAAGACATCCGTGTTTTAAATCTCCATATACCATATATGTTGGCGGAGATAAAGTTTTTGTCCCGGTTGAAACACAATACAAGCATAGTGGAAATAAATTTGTGGACGCATTTCTCACGCTTTACAGTCACTTGGACCAAATTCGCGAATAATTGTTTTGCTTTAAAAACGCAGAAGAAAACAGATAGAGTTACATCCCTTGCGTCGTTAAGAAAACGAGTAAACAGTACTTTGTTGACATATCGTCCCATGAGTTCTAATGTGTTCTGTGTGCCTACTGGCAGCCTATTGGCACATAGAACACATTGGTATTCAGGGGACGAATTATTTGCTCTTATTTTAATTTTCTGAAGTTGTTTCATTTTAATTATTCGATCATTTAATTTATAACGGCAAAATATGATCGAATTGTCGAAAATCTGATAATATTTATGACTTTTTAAAGTTTTTTGGTTCGAATTTTATATCGAGGCCAGCGGAAGCGAAAAGCTTTCATTTAAACCATATACCGCCGATGTTTCGCGTGCCCATATGTTGCACGCTCTCATATACCGTGGATGTTGAGTGCACCCTTTGCCATGGCTATTTGTTCAGGGGATTCTGACCAATAAAAAGACGGAATTTAACAGGATATAAGGACAAACTTTTTTATAGCATCGGTTATAAAAAAAAAGCATTAAAGTGCCTAGGCGTTTCTCAGACACAAGTAGCATGGTACTGGTGTTACAGGCTTTTTATACCATGTTTACCTATTCTACTATATATGAAACGCCTATGACATAAATTTTAGCTTTATACACCAACCGTGGTTAACACGCCAGCAATGGGATTTCAGTAGTTAAAATTTACACCTACAGTGGAATTACACACAAGTTGACGTTTGATGACGTCGACCTGAATGCGAACTTGTCTAAATTTATCACACGTCGACTCATGAAAGTGGCAATCATTTATTACGTTTTTAAATGAGTTTACCCCATAAAACACCAAAACTCAACAAACATGCATTGTCTCATGTTAATAAAGCATCCATAACTCGAAACAGTATGTTATGTTATTAAAATGAAAAGGGCCCTGTTTCTTTTTCTATTTCGTTTCGGTTATAAAATTGACAACGGAAGTACCGTCGATCGATGCTCATGTAAACAAAAACAAATTCGTACCCATGATCGGCTGCTGCTCAGTAAAATCGAGAAAAAATAATACCGAATCTTAATAATCTGACGTTCCTGGTATAAATAAAATATACCGAAAGTAGCTTGGATTACCAAATGTTCACCACTCGTGGTGAAGTAGTGTTAACCGCGCACCACTTCACCGCTCGTGGTGAACATTTGGTACACTAAGCTACTTTGGGTATATTCTATATATATCCTACACCAAGCTTATCGCTGTTCCATTTCTGTCAGAATCACATATTAACAGAATTACACATGTAAATATATTATACTAGCGGGTGTTACCCGGCGTTGCACGGGAGAAGATGGTTATATCAATATACCCCGCGGTGGGGGGGGGGGGGGGGGGGGGAGGGGGGATCAACAGTTTATAACCAATAAGCTTTTCGTACGCTGGGTAGTTAATTTAGTTGCAGCACTTGGGGTGCTCCTCACTGGCTCTTCAATCTGGTATCAATATTCGTTATGTTAGTGAATAGGTTTCGTAAAAAGTGAATTTGGCAACGCATATAAATCTGAAATTCGATTGGCACATGTATGGCGCACAATGGGGAAGTAGAGATGTTCGATTGTTTGAGCAGCCCCGAGGCTGCACATTGAAAATATTGATTGGTCTACCCCAAATAATGAACCAACCATTCCATGCGCGCAACAGGTACCACTATTTTGGCATGAAACACTTTCTCACCGGCTCAAATCATGTATGTAACTGGACACAAGTCAGTTAACTCTCTGTCACAGAGTTTCAACCGAGGAAAAAATTGCAATGGGCTCAACAATTAATTCAACTCTTGACAATTCTGGCGCACAACAAAAACCTGTTGCTGTCCACGCTAACATAAATCAATAACCTCTCAACTTCAACAGCGCTCGTGGCAGTTCCCAGAAATCAGGACACTTTTCTGTAAGAGGACCACAGTGGGGAACTTGAAACATTGGATGTATCGATGCTAGAGGCTCTATTCTCTGACGATTTCAACGACAAACCAATAGATTCATCATCATTAACCGTAGATAACGAGGGTCCACGAAGATGCTCTATCTTCAGTTACTGAGCCATTGACAAAGTTGAAATTATATTTCGACAGTGAAACAACAATGCGGAACCTTATATACATCATTAGTTGTGATATTCAGTTTTAATGATAAATCTTTCTATCTTAAATGTATTATTTCATTTCCATTAGTTCCCAGTCTATTATTTGGTCAAGTAGTCAGGAAATGAATAGGCCTATCCTACGAAGTGCTATGAAGGTGCACATGGTTGGCGAAGTGTTCAGGAGGGTGGGGGTCGGGTGATGGTTTTTGTGCTGATATTGTGTGTCACTAAATCTAAGAAAGAAAAACAGTCAATGAGCTAGATTTAATGTCCATTTTGTCACAAATTTAGGATCGACTAAAGGGTGTGTGTGTGTGTGTGTGTAGGGGGGGGGGGGTGGAATTGGGCTCAATGAGCTAGATCTAAACTTTTTAATGTCAATTTTTTACGATTTTATGGCCGATTGATGGGGTTAGGTAGTGGGGGAGTACGAGTGTGGGAGGGGTTTCTGAAATTCTGTGTGACTAATTTTAGTTCGAAAATCGTCTAAATGAGTTTGATTTAATGTCCATTTTTTACGATTTTATGAGGTGTTGTTATGAAAGATACATCAGCTGTAGAGTTAACACAACGAAAGGATTTGGAAATAGATCCGTTATCCTTGTGTCTTCCGGGGTGTATGGGAATTTACGCCGGTTTGGGGGCTCATACACCCTGAGGCGCCTCAGGGTGTATGAGCCCCCAAACCGGCGTAAATTCCCATACACCCCGGAAGACACAAGGATAACTAATAATATCCTTGCAAGTTCTGTTTTTATTTAATCCATACCTCATTGATATAACACCCAAACCCTCTCTATTGGTCTGATTTCACGTATCGGTCAGTGCAGAAGTGGTAAAAAATTTCAAATTGGTAACAATTATGAAAATTTTAATGGAAATTGTTTACTTCGGTAAATCCTTTGGGGAAAGAAATACTAAAGTACTAAAGGAAACAATTACATTTAAATTCAGGGGCGAAACCACCCACTTCTGTCTGTAGAGCGAAATGACACGGGCGAACGAGGATTGGGGCGAAACGACTCGAGGGCCGAACGGGAATTGGGGCGAAACGATCCAGGAGCAACTTATCAGCACCGTATCACCTATTTTCAAGCAAACTTTTCATTACTATTACACCCTAAAATTAGGATAATTAAAAAACTGCGTTTCGTTTTGATTCTTGAACTTCGCGAGCTACGTGTCCATGCATATCTTTATGAAATCGCATCAATATGATCACCCAGATCGCAGGTTATTTCGATAAAGGTACATGTAACCGCCGAATAGGACAAGTTACAACGAAATCAGGAGAGTTCGATCTGAAATAACAACATTTTCAGCTGAGCGTATTGAAAAACCTCCAAAGGGACAGAATGCGAGTGATGTGTAGACACGTAAATGTCAAGCAAAGCTGAGATGCGAGTTGGGTTGCAACAGAAAACGAACGCATTTGACATTTTGTTTGATTGTTGATATCGGCCCAAAGATTCCTGGAGGAGGATAAGCCGATTGCAGTTGTATTGGCAATTGTGAACCGGAAGTCACGTGATTTTTTCCCTGAAAATTACTGTCCAATTCAAAATATCGCTTGACGGCATAAAGAATTCTGTTCTGGGACACTTTATCTGATTGGGTATGTGCAACCCCTTGCGACCCAACGGCCCGTTGGGGTTCCTATAAATGCCCCTGGTGTGAGACACAGACTTTCTACACCCACTTCCTGTGAAAGATATGCGTGTCTCACGTGAGAAGGTCATTAGCATATTCAACGAGTGCATGGCGTATATAATCATCGCACGTTCTTCTGTAATTAAACAACATGGCGACACGTTTCGGAAATATTAGCAGACGAACGTTTATGGAAGAAAATAGAAATAAATTTTACAGACCGAAAAACCATAGGACACTTGACTCTTTTATGAAGTTTGGAGTGAACGCCATTATGAGTAGTTGAGAAGTTACACGAAGTTCCCGTTGAAAAGTTGTGCGAATACATTGCAGAATTCTTCGGATTGTGTCGATGTTCATTCCACTACAATTCTTTAACCCCTGTCTTACCGGCGTTGGTTATTAATTTCGTTGTATATACCCGTGGTATATACATAACTTTTGTGCGCTCTTTCCGATAAGCTAATCAGTTTGTTTTCAGAAATGGACTACAGAATCGTTCGATATAACTGCACGTTCCCCTGGATTACTTTTGATGACGTCAGGGTGTTTTTGTGAGGGAAAAAATAATTCTTTTTAAATTCTTTTTTTTCCAGATTTTATGGTGGCATCAACAAATGTATCTACACTTACATGTCGGAGAAGTGCGTGCTCAGAGATATACACAAAGATTTTATGGAAACGTTCACTCCTTCGTCTTGTGCTGGCCAGTGGGGATGTGGCTTTTGTGATAAATTACCTACAGCACCAGCATAACTACTCGTCACGGCATCTCTTACTTCTGTAGTTGGTGCCCTCTTCCTGTACAAGATGCTATAGACTTGTCCTCGACATGTACTTTATTATATGATTATGTAGACTTGTCCTCGACATGCACTTTATTATATGACTATGTAGACTTGTCCTCGACATGTACTTTATTATATGACTATATAGACTTGTCCTCGACATGTACTTTATTATATGACTATGTAGACTTGTCCTCGACATGTACTTTATTATATGACTATGTAGACTTGTCCTCGACATGTACTTTATTATATGACTATGTAGACTTGTCCTCGACATGTACTTTATTATATGACTATGTAGACTTGTCCTCGACATGTACTTTATTATATGACTATGTAGACTTGTCCTCGACATGTACTTTATTATATGACTATATAGACCTGTCCTCGACATGTACTTTATTATATGACTATGTAGACTTGTCCTCGACATGTACTTTATTATATGACTATGTAATTTAACCGCTAAATATCATTATTGTTGGACTATCATTTCTTGGTCTCCGGAAAATCCAGTGTGGAATCAGGTTTCATTTCACTATAGTGTAACAGGAGGAGAGATAAGTGCGGGTGCCGGGTTCGAACCGTCGACCTCTAGCACACAAAGCGACCGATTTACCACGAGACTAAGAGATCCGGACCAACCAGGCTGGTTGGTAAATAGCCTTTATACCTCGACAGCTACACTACTCTCCCCTTCTTCTGAGATTCACCACATGTGAATCTCACCCAAGTTCCTCCCTCGGAGCGATCGAAACACCCGCAGTGTCACCTACTGCTGGGGATCCCGGAAGAGCCCCCAAATGTAACAGGAGGAGAGATAAGTGCGGGAGCCGGGGTTCGAACCGTCGACCTCTAGCACACAAAGCGACCGATTTACCGCGAGACCAAGAGATCTGGACCACCCAGGCTGGTTGGTAAATGGCCTTTATACCTCGACCGCTACACTACTCTCCCCTTCTTCTGAGATTCACCACATGTGAATCTCACCCAAGTTCCTTCCTCAGAGCGATCGAAACACCCGCAGTGTCACCTACTGCTGGGGATCCCGGACGAGCCCCCAAATGTAACAGGAGGAGAGATAAGTGCGGGAGCCGGGGTTCGAACCGTCGACCTCTAGCACACAAAGCGACCGATTTACCACGAGACTAAGAGATCCGGACCAACCATGCTGGTTGGTAAATAGCCTTTATACCTCGACCGCTACACTACTCTCCCCTTTTTCAGAGATTCACCACATGTGAATCTCACCCAAGTTTCTCCCTCAGAGCGATCGAAACACCCGCAGTGTCACCTACTGCTGGTGATCCCGGACGAGCCCCCAAATGTAACAGGGGGAGAGATAAGTGCGGGAGCCGAGGTTCGAACCGTCGACCTCTAGCACACAAAGCGACCGATTTGCCACGAGACTAAGAGATCCGGACCAACCAGGCTGGTTGGTAAATAGACTTTATACCTCGACCGCTACAATAGTATGACGGGCTATTTATGGGAGCATTCGAATTCGCATAATTAGCTGTACCGGTCGCAGAGAGTACTTTACTCCGAGCTGAAATGGGTGCGCTCGAACGGCGATCCGTGTTTGTTTACAATTTCGTCTGCTAGCAACCATTGCTTCTGGCTTCGTAAAAAATAAATTAAATTTTAATTTTCGATTTAGAAACGCAATTAAAATGGATTATGGATATGGTTGAGACGTCGAAGAAGCGTTTCTGGGCAATTTTGACTTGTCGATGTTCGAGTTGAATGTGACAACACCCAGTTACAAAAATAAGTGTAAACTTAAATAAATAGTTCTTTTTACTTGAATACAATTTACCAAAAAAAGGTTGGGGGAATTGTTAATGCTAGCTTTGACATGCGATGCTGAACTATAAGTCATATAATGAACCTTTTATCGCTGCAGTGAAGTGATCTGGGTCGTCGCTTCGTCTCTTCGAGGAGGTCAGATCACCGAAACAAACTCGCTGCTTGCGACAGCTCGTTTAACCCGGCGATCTGACCTACTCAACTCGACGTGATACTACGATCCATATTACTTCACTGTAGCAATAATCTATATTTATAATCATGTTATTACTAGCTAAATGTATTGGCCTAGCTTAAAAACCCAACAGTTGGAAATGATATCGAGCGACGTGTTCGTTCAAATTCCTTCACCAGATGTTCATCTGATTCAGTATTAGAAGCTCTTATGACTTGTATTACTGCAAATTATTCGTGAATGTTTGTCGACTGCAAGCACACAGTTATTTATGAATATAATCTGTCTACAAGAACAGACTAGGACTCGACCAATAAAAAACTTTCGAAATATGTTAGCCATTCACACTGAATGGTAAAACTGTAGACCACGAAAAATTGAAATCTGTGAGTTGAATTATTCATACAGCTCTGAGTTATGAAGAGAACAATTTATTGAAGTATAATTCGCAAAATGGAGTTCTCATGGTTAATAATTGTCGTCATTGGAAGAGATTACAGTTAAAACTAGAAGTCATGTCACGAACTGCGCGCTTATCTAGACATAATTGCGTGTAGGAATTGCGCGCAATGGCCATATCGAATGGCATCTACAGAACGGCTGGTTCTCCTGGTTACTCACAGCAAACACAAGCAATGTTTCTGCCAATGGACCTCCGGGTTACCCGGAGGTCCATTGGCTGAAACATTGCTTGTGCACAGGCCATATGTACATAATTTGATAGCTTCACTTGGGCCATAACGCGTACATTAACGCGCATATCAACGTGCTGTTTGTGCGCATTTCATGACAGGACTTCTAGTTTTAACTGTAACAGGAAAGTTGGCCACTTAATTTCCTAAAACTGCCAGTAAATTTAACATGGGAATTTCAGATACAAACTGAAATTTCGAAATGGTAGAGAATTTGTATGATGTGTGCATCATTTCACAAACTTCAGACGTTTTTCTAACTGTTTTTTTTTGACAATTGTTTCTTCGTTTTTGTCTATTATGCTCTGTAGAAGCCCATTTAAAAATAAGAAAACGGGTGTTTTTTCCTTCTTTTAATGTACTGTAACTTTTCTTTTCTGTTCATTATATTAGCCGTGTGCGCATCGTGACAAAAAATTACTAATTGCGGATCCGCATTTATCATTTCTGGCAATCACATTTACCGTTTATACACTTTTTAGCCGTCACTTCAAATCTAATGAAGTATTTCGCGTCCGCAGATACGAGACTCGCACAAAATTTTTCCTCATTGGCTTGTTTTCATGAATGATTAAATAGTACTCAATGCAGGGGTGGGGGGGGGGGGGGCACCAAAAATTTGCAAGACGTGAGGTGGGGGTGGGTGGATCTCTTGAGTGCGCCAAAAATGTGCATTTCCAACTTGTGCAATTTTTTGAATTTTTTAAAAATACTGTAGAATCCTCTTAATTGAATATCCATTTTGCCGGTGAAAATTATTGAATTAACAGGATTGTAGAATTAACAGGGATTTGGTCAGTTTCATGTGTTCTGGAGGTAAACTGAGCATTTATTCTATTATATCTTGTTTGACAGAGCTCGTAGAGCTCTGTCAAACAAGATATAATAAAATAAATGCCTGTATTGGATGTAGTGAGGCCAAAAAGGTTGATAAATAAGGGGAATTTGGTGCGTGTCACAGTAATTTTTTCGACATATTACAAAAATTTATATACAGTTAACAGGAGTTTACTCTACAACCCATATGCAATTAACAGATCAAATTTGTACTGAAGGTATGGTAAATGGTTTTGTGTTTGAAAATTATATTCAATTAACAGGGATATACAATTAAGAGATATGCAATTAAGTGGGCTCGACTGTATATCAATATATCAGCTAATATATACCATCATTTGTGTTTCAACCCTTAAAGATGATGTTGTACATCACACTCTTAACATAAATACAACATCAGGAGGCTTTATATGTGAGAATATTGGGCTTAATCCTGCTTAATCTGGGAAAATATCACACGTTAGTAGGAAAGTAGCAAACACCTGAGAATACTGACAGAACAATTCAAACGAAAATTTGTTCCCGAATATGTACACCTGCTCTGGCCAAGCAAGCCTGATAATGAACAGCTTGTCATGTGTAGATTGGGGCCCACAGCAGCCCACAGAGGTTTAAATTTGTGGTACCAGTTTAAGAACATCATGAAACCCCCCTAAAGACAGCTGTGCCTACTAAGTTTATTTTGGATTTTAATGGGAGAGTGGGGGGGGGGGGGGGGGGGGGGGCTGTCTGAGAACGGTAGTAGAAAATTTGCAAGTAGGGGTGGGTGGGTGTAAAAAGGAGCTGAATAAAAAATAGGACGTCACGTCTTGCAATTTTTAGTGCCCCCTCCCTGGTCAACTCGCACACAGTTTTTCCCCATTCTCCCACTGGCTTGTTTTCATGTATGATTAAATAGTAGCCAATGGGATGTTTTTGTGAGCATCTTAGCTTCTATGGCCGTCGTTGGCTTTGTGAGTTTCCAAGAAAAGGTTAAAAAATGTATAAATGGCAAATGTGATTGCCGGAAATGAATAAATGTGGATCCGAGATAATACCATTACAGGGGCACGTCATAGCGGGGGAGGAATTCGCTAGAATTGTGCACTTGGTGATACCTTCCTGAAATTTGGCATGATGTAAGGGTAGGCATCAGAGATTTCAAAATCGATCGGCTACAAGTTGGCACTATCCTCTAGCCACCACTAGCAGCGAAATCCAAAATGGCCGCCAAGCGGATCGAAAAAAAGCTATTTTCGCCGATCGCACAACTGAAGCTCCAAACCTAACACCATACATGTGCTGTAATTGATGTGAATGATGGAGTGAAGCCCTTGGAACAAGTTGGGGGGAAGATTAATGGATAATGGGATCAGAATTTCCGTCGATGTGTGCGTCTGTGTGTCTGACTGTCAGTATGATCGTCCGTCCGTAGATAAATTAGTGTTGAATGTTTCTCGGGAATGCAATGGTCAAATGAACATGGTATGAGAGATTCCTGTCAACACATGAACAAGGGTACTCGATAGTATGCAGCAGTGGGGATACTTGGACATTTGATAATCCAATTAAAGTGACAGTCTATTCTCAACTTCCGGCATTTTCGATAGATTTATTTTCTAAGAAAATAAAACTATCAAATTTCTAGAGGAGTTCTGGTTCAATCTCAACACCATAGCGACACGTCTGCCAGCAAGGGCAGTGCTGGAATGAACTCGGGATGCATTAGTTCCCGTTGTTAATTATACAATGTTATCTTGCCAGTATAGAACATTGGCAAAATGGGACTAGAAGGGGTGAGTGTATGTTTGCAGTCATTCGAGGTACAGGAATATTTTTTGACTACAAGTAGTATTCTTCATTTTCGGCCAGTTAAGATGTGGTGTGTTCCAAGTCAGGATTAATGTTGCCGACACTTAATGCCCATCCCTCATGGTATGCTACTTTACCAGGGATATAGAGATATAGCCACCACTGGGAGCCAAAACATGACCTTTGATGTCGATGAGTGGTCGAAATGTTTTAGCGAATAACTTATCGAAATATGATCCGGTATGGCAATTTGATACCTTACGTTAGATTTATTAGATCAACTCAGGTATGGATTCATTGAGACATGAGTGCGCTACAAGATGAAGGATTTCCAAGTTGATTTGCTATGGAGTAGGAACTGACTAGTCACATGTGGCCTATGGCCAGAGAAAGACAAGGATACCATAGATGAACACACGGGTGAACGAAGGTATCAACTGTTGTACAGAGGCAAAATAGTTGGGGATATTGTATCATGCTATGCATGAATTAACACCGTCTTGTGCAGTAAATAACAGACTATTTTCCGAAATCTAAAACTGTATTCCTATACCCCGGACAATGTAGCAAGCCACATGGGATGAACATTTGTTAGCAAAATCAACTCAACTAGAAACATGACATGTGTTAACTGGCCGAAAATGGAAAAAAAAATACCAGAATAGGAGATGACTGGTCCTAACATGACAGTATACTACTCAATATTGTTACAACAGCCACCTTCACACTTACACAAAGGTGTGCACCTTAATCCAGCTTTCAAGCATTTGCAATTGCCCTTGCAGGCCTTGGCACAACTACAGTGGAGCATCAGTGCACATGCAGCACTTGCGTCTCCTAGGTGAGTCCAAAATGGGACCAGAATATTGAGACGTGGATTCCACTCCCATCCGTACTGTGATGGGTCTGGCACACATAAGTGTTTCTGCAGAGCACGATGCCAAATGAAAGATGACACAAGAATTACCCTTTTTACATGTTGATACAGAGCTGCTTTGGTGGGCGGGATGTTTTCCATAGACTTAAGGCCATGTGTGAACATATGCCGTCTCGCATCATTGACACGTGTACTGACACAACTGTTACTGTACATCTGTATGGTGAGTTTTTCGATATGCTGCATATGAGGGGAATCCTCTGAAAAGACTTGCGGATTCTCAGTCAATTCTATCATCATTTCAGTTGATGCGGGAAAATTCATCCATGCATTCCATCCTGTCTTCTTCCCAATGCCGAGCATGCTGGATGTTACATCACAACCTGTGAAGGCGTGGAAGAAAGTCAGGGCCTTACAGTAATCAGGTCCAAGTTGTGAAGCTATCTCATGAATTGGCATATCTTTATATGCCTTTCCAATTCCAAACCCAATCCACAGCTCACTGAGTCCAAGGTCACGGAATGTTGCGAAATGGTGCAAAGACAGAATGACGACATCAGAATCAACCGTGCGAAGAAAAGCTATTTTGTGACCTTGTGAGACTGCATGGTTGAGATGAAGCATCATGCGCGTGTCTGCTTCCTCGTGGTTCGATGGAGATATGTCACATAAGCTAACATCCTTATTGCATAGTACATATTCTCCTGATGTCGTTAACAACTGGTACTCGGATGTTGATGTTAATTTCAGCAGTTCAGCAGACAGGAACTTGAAAAATTCGTCTTTATTCTCACTAACTTTCAAGAATGCCTGCCAATTCTTCCCTTTAGGTAAAGGGACGTTCTCGGACACCCGTATCAACCTAACTGCTGTCTCACCGAGGCGTTTTGCTCGCGTCTGATTCTTCAAACTGCCTTCGGGGTAACAGTCATAGATCGCATCAACCCTTGTGGTGTTCGTGTTAATCAGAGATTCGATGTATGGCAATAATTGCAATCGAGCATATTCTCCAAACAGATCCGCTTTCTGTGGTTTGATTACATGGACTACAGCAGGCATATCCAAGATGACAACTGAAGCTTGTCTAGCTGCTGAATTCTTCCCTTGTGCAGGAATAGCTGGTAAACAATTGAGAATTTGAGATTTTGTCCCACTCCGTAGCTTACCTCTATCGGATAATGCTGGCGGATCACGTGCATTCTCGTGCATGAAAAACTCATCCATGTTTGAATCAGGCCGGGCTTGCAGTGAAACGAACATCTGGGTAACTATTGCGGCAGTTGCTTTACTTGACATGAGTTTGTCTCGGCCTTTGTCCAGGTTGGCTGGGGGTGGGTTAAGGAAGGTATATATATTTGCCTTGGGAATAACATCATTCAGGGGTACGGTGCATTCCACAAGCCTTTCCTTCAAGAAAGTGGAATATAAATGCTTGCCCCTTTCGGGTAATGACCGTAAACTCTTACTAACTTCGGGGTCCATATATTCACCAGTATCTAATGTCACCAGCTGACCACTAGTTTCATCATAAGGGTTGATAATGAGTCCCTGATTCACCAGATCGAGGAGAGATTTCAATTGATTCAGAAATTTTTTCTGCTCTGATACCGAACTTTCCGGGTGTTCCGTGTTATCTGATGATGTTGTGTGGAAACTTGCATATTCATACTCATCTATAACACGCAGAACTTCTGACCTTGAAAGCTCAATAACGACTTTCTCTTCAGCCTGGCCATAGAGACCTTTTGGACCACTGTCTTCTTTGAGTAGTTGGATACTATGTTCTTGGCTCTGATCTAAACCCATCATACTGAACTTCCTCTCACTACGCTGGACCACAAAATGGCCTTCCATGAATTTGTTGTGGATTGAAGGATGCCGCCTGGGTAGCTGAGACATGTCTCTCAGAAATACGGGGACCCACCGACAATAATTTGTATGTCCTAGGGCAAAAAAGTAACTGCACAACTCATCGATAGAACACAGTGTACCAGGCCAGTTACCGATTCGTTGGTTCCGAACGAACTGACAGCTTGTCAAGAGAAAGTTCCGAACGATTTCACCCCAATAGCGCGCAGTTGGAGATTGTGAAAGAATCCTCTGTTCCCACATTTCAAATGACTCATGGGGCCCAGTCTGCTGACAGTAAATCTCATAAGCATTCTTTCTGAGGATCTCAAGCCAAGCTAGAGTGAGAAGATATGCCTGTCGCGTCCTCTTGACATGTTTCCCACCAAGTAGGGATGATGCTACACCGGGTGTGAATATCTTTGCGAGGTGAAACATTCGCTCCCAACCAGAACCACCCATAAGCTTACCACCAGCTTCTTGGGTGCACATTTCAAGATGCAGGAATCCAATCATACACACCATTCGATCCTCACCTATCTCCTCTGGGAACAGCCATTGACATTTTTTCTGCCTGGCATACAACGGACAGTCACCTTCAATGACAGGTATCTGGCCGGGGTTTACGAAAGCAGTAGCTTCCCTGACCACATACATAGCATGCTTCTGCATACTGAGTGAGTCCGCTTTCTGCTCACTGAAAACAGGGAATACCCCAATAACTGCACGAGGTTTGACATTGTCTTGATCTTCATGTTTTGAAAAGAAGCCTGAAAAGGTCACAGGGACTTCATCAAGCTGCCAGCTGCCATCAACCTTCCCTTTATTGCTGATCTGTGACACATGAGACAACCAGTCATTCTCTCCCACGTTCAAATCTGCATATTCATTGGGCCGTACATTACATTCATCTGGAGATTCAAGCCTGATGTCCCCACCAAAGTCTTCAACGAAAGGAACAAATGCATAGTCGTCTGGGAGTTCAATTTGTGTGTCTTCTGGAACATCTAAACTCAGTGGTGGGGGATCAGTACCCACATTGTCCCTGCTCAGTTGACCAATGAGTGTGATGGACGTACCATGCATATCAGATCTACCAGATACATCAATGTTATCAGTGGTTCCTATCGAGAAAACATTACGTTTGCAGTTAGCTGGGACTACAACACCTTCGTTCTTGAACCGCAGTGAAACAGCTCTCGCGAAACTCCTGCGAACATCCATTACGCGATCATAAGAGACAGAGAGTCCCATTTGATGAAAATCTCTGATAAGATTTTTCATACGATCATGGGCATGCAACTTCAAACCCACATAAAGAGGCATTGGAGTTTCTCTGTCACGTCTCTGGTGAACATTTTGTGCATGTTCGGAGCGTTTCGCTGAATTGCTGATCAACATCTGTGAAATAGTACAAGCCACTCGAGTCTTGGCATTAACAGTCTCATCATCGCCTAAGTTCTGTATACTACATGTGCCCTCAAGTAGAACTCTAAGAAGAGTCAGGAGTGAGTTGGGTACAGGCTCGCTCAAGCAATAAGATGAAAATGATCCCGTGAAAGGAGCTTGAGATATGAGTATGTGTTTACGCAGAAGAAGACCCACATCAACTATCTTTTTTGCCTCTTCCTCAGACACTATACGAGTTAAAGATTCGGACAACAAGGAGCCAACTCGAAACCTACTTGAAATAAACACATCTCTACCCTGTGTGAAGGCGTCCCAGCCATCGCCCAATTTCTGCAACAAATGTTCTTTGAATCGAGTGGAATGTATTTCTTCACTAAGCCAATCAGAACCGACTTGCTTCAACCTCCGACTGTACAGATTCTTGAGATCGACAAGCTTCATCGCGGAATCGTTGTGTTCAACAAATGTTATGAGCTCTGCCATAACGAGAGGGTCATAGGGCAGGCCTGACGCGGAATGTTCGGCGTTCTTCGACTTTTTAGATTTAGCCGCTCGTGCTTCATTGGCAAGCTTACAATAACAGGTTTTGTGATAGTAAAGATCACTAGCAGCGGAATCAAATGCTGCATTGACCCGAGAAAAAACAACCCAGTTCTCGGCTTCCTTTGCCATAATTTTGAGTTTATTGTTATCAGACATTGATCTGCAAATAGGCTCACTGCTGTCACCTTCGCGTTTGTGACAATAAACACACTGGGGCAGTTTCCTGTCACAGCCAGATTCAAAACTTGTCCGTGTTCTTTTAGGACTCAGCGTGGAGCAGGATGCCACTGCCTCATTTCGCTCTCGCTTGTGTAGCACGCGCTGTACGATGTGAGTCCGAATACTGTCACGGCATGTCTTATGATATATTGCCTTATTCGTCAACAGTGACATCGACATACACTCATCACTCTCTCTCATCAAACAATCAATGGTCAAATTATATGGAAGCTCAACGCCATTATCTAGGAAGCGCGTTATGTCTTCCTCAATAGCTTTATAGGCGTCATGAAAACGAGATTCTCTATACGGACGCATCAATTTCTTGGAACTGTCTTGCTGGCAAAAGCAACAACGTTCCCAGTCAGTACTAGTCCGTACACGAAGAGGATTCTCACTCATTCTGTGAATGATTTTTGTGAACAATCGCGTTCTCGAATTAATTTCGACAGACAAATCAGAATTGCTTGCGGAATTACGCCAAACAAGAGATTGTATGGCAAAGAGACTGCTTCATAAAGAGCGTTGTTTCTCCGGGATCAGCGTCATTCAGGTTTGCCTGAATGACGCTGATCCCGGAGAAACAACGCTCTTTTCAAGTTCCAAGAAATTGATGCGTCCGTATAGAGAATCTCGTTTTATTCTACATCATCTCCCACGTCTGTTTCCAACACGTGCGTGGATCAGAGTTCACTTTCGCGCCCTTACAATCGGATGTATAGTCGGTAGACCGTCGAAAAGGAGGTTCCCTTCAGCCGCTGGCGGCCATTTTGGATTGTGCCGCTACTGGTCGCCACCGGTCGGTGTCAACTTGTAGCCGATCGTTTTTGAGAACCTCATAGCCTACACTAACAGTGTGCCAAATTTCAAGAAGGTATCACCAAGTGCACAATTCACCTGTATGTGACGAATTCCTCCCCCGCTATATTCATTATATCAACATTGTGCGTACCGTGACATATAATACAGACATTGTCCTTTCCATTAATATAAAAATCTAGGAGGTGAAATTTGGTAATTTGTTTCCTGGGAAGAATTAAAACCTGCAAATTACTGTAACACATTCCCTCAACAAAGAGCCAAAGGGGACTCTTCGTGTTGGTAGGTATCATACTGATAAATAAAGTCAACTTTCCTTTTGTTACGTTTAATAAACGGAAACAACAGACAGCTCTAAGAGCTCCAAGAGCTGTGTGTTGTTTTCGTTTATTAAAAGTAATAAAAGGAAACTTGACATTGTATATTTATATTCTGCTGATGTCATAGGTATTTTTCAACAATTATTTAAGTCTTATTTGGACCGTTTTCGCTCGTCTAATAACTTTAAGGGAAATAACTTTATCGACGATATAACTCCGGGATTCCCCCGGGATGTTGTATCGTAATGTGAATAAAATGAGAAACACTATGAAATTTACCCTAATGAATCCTTGGATTTTACGACACTTGTGGGTTTATTTCGTTAAGCAAAACAGACTAAAATGAGGTGTGTCGCGCATCCAGTTCGTATTGCAGCAACTACTCTGTCACAGAATTGTTGAACTGTGACACCGGTAAGAGAGAGATTTCGTCGTATAATTATGCATTGCTCGTATTTGGCAACAAAGAGTGTTGAGTCTATAGTATGTAATACATGACATAAACATAATGTGGTTTTGTAATCAGTGATGCTCCAGGAGGAATGTACTCATACACTAACTTGCATGTCCAGTTGATTTTCGAGGCAAATTTACTGTTCATGGAGTACAGATTTGCTTGTTGAGTCATCAAGTATTTACTGTACATGTAAGGTAAGATGTCCGCCCACGACGTGGCACAGAACCAAATCATTCTGCTCGTTAAAAAACCTGCGTTACATCGTAAATTATTATTTATTTATTTATTGGTGTTTAAGGTCACATACTTGTGCACAATGGCTAATGGTGACCGTGATAGTTTTACGGATGGAGGAAGCCGGAGTACCCGGAGAGAACCACCGAGCAACGACGAGCAGCTGTCAGCTCCTCAACATTCTAACTCTGTTTCAGCTCCGCTCAAGCAGGGTTACAGCGGTTGAGGACATGTGCACCATCGACGTGAAGTAAGCCTTAGTACACGGCGTCATCGTGCCCCTATGTAGGAAACCGAGATAAAGTGCCTTGCCCAAGGAAACAACGCGGGTTGTCCTGGACGGAGATCGAACTCGGGACAACTAGCATCCCATACATCGTGAATTAAGTAACGTGTTGTATTACGCGCGTAGTCCACGGACATTTAAAATACTCTTGTGATTGCATTGACAACTGTCGATATCAGTTGTTTACAACATATCATTCTTTAACAGTTACTTCCTTGAGGTATTTAAAAAAGATTTTAAAATTGATATGAGATGTGCATGCCTGAGAAATATAGGCATCAAGGAAGATCTATCTAAACTTAATATCTTCTTTGTGTGGTGTTTTGTTAGAGTTCCATACAATTTTGGACCCTGGAAACTCGGTTTCACTGCCCTTTTCTTTCAATATTGACAGATGCAGTAGAGCCTGTTGTGTTGGCGCACTTCCAACGGGGTTTATTTTCCAAACAAAATTTGGTGTGTTAAACAACTGTTTTACAGTATGGAAGAGACGGAAAGAAAAAATTAATTTTCCTCTGTCGTGAACATTGTGATTTAACTTTTTTTTCATAATATGTACTTTGGCAACAAGAAACAAAAAACGCGAGAAACACCCATTGAGACAAAATACCCCTGTTTTTCAAGTAACATCAGTCGGATGTGTTTGTCTTGTATATGAGATCTCTTATATGAGATTCAATTAAAATATTTTGTAGAACCAATAAACATTTTACCAAACCAATTGTCACATTCACCAGTTTAATAAAAGAGGATGTTTTACGACGTGGAGTAGGGGTGGGGGGGGGGGCGGTTGGGGCGCATGAGAGCCTCCAGCCGATCATGGTTCGGCCTGGTGGGAGAAACGTTTGTTTGAATAAGGAAAATGTTGCAATATCCTTAACTCTAAAGGCTTTGAGAGGGTCAAAACGAAACACAAAAAATTGTGGATTCTGGAACTAGGGTATCAAAAACAGGTGGCATGGCGATTCGCCATGACACCTATTTCTGATACCCGTGTTCCATAAGTCATAAATTTAATAAGTACTATACAACAGAGACAAGACCAGTGATTGTGTAGAACGTATCTGGTACGGAATCACGCAACGTAATTAACTCTGTCTTGCCACAGTGATTATATGCCCTTCGAGTTATTCCCGTTGTGCGCATGTATCGGGTCTTCGGGTCTCTCTGTCTCCATTGTGTTTGCATGTCTTCCTGAAGCATTTGACGTGGGATGACTTTAACCTCCCTTGACCCACCTTTGACGCCGCAAGTGTTTAACAAAAGATAGTCTTCTTTTTTGTTTTGTTGTTCGTAAGGTAAGTTTAAGTTTGGAAAGTGAAAGTGTTGTTTTAAAAATTCGTTTGATCAATAAAATACTAACAACCTGAGACATTTATCCGGACACAGTGGCGTAAGGCGAAAAGTTTTCAGTTACTTTGGAACTATATTGTTTATGCATTGTGTTAGATAAAGAGTTCAGATACCATTATTTCTATTCTGGATTTAATTTTAGAAATGTACAAACTATAAAATTAAATGTATTTATTTTCAAGTGACTGTGCCCTATGTGTTATTCATTTTACGTTCATTACCATATGTGGGGGCGCGGTGGCGTCGCGGTAACCGGTTCTCGTCAGATCACCGAAGTTAAGCAACGCCGAGCGCGGTTAGTAGTTGGATGGATGACCATTTCAGCGACTGATTCGTGCTCCCGCGTTGTGTCCTTGGGCAAGGCACTTAACCCCGATCGCCTACAAGGGGGCTCGATGACGCCGTGTACTAAGGCGTACTGCAAGTCGATGGTGCGCATGTCTTCAACCAATCTAACCCTGCCTGTGCCGCGGTGCAGAGTTCAGAGTTACGATGTTGGAGAGCTGACAGCTGCTCGTCGTGGCTCGGTGGTTCTCTCCGGATACTCCGGCTTCCTCCACACGTAAAACTGTCACCGACATGATATGACCCTGGCTGTTAATGTGTCGTTAAATCCTAATAAATAATAATAAATAAATTACCATATGTTTTACCACAGGTCAGAAAGAAGCCTCAAATTAAATCAACATAAAGCATTGTAACTGCACGAACATATGCTCAGCTGATAAATTCGTAGTAAAAAACCCTATTTTATTGGAAGTACAGTACGTGGAGAGTGTATTATCACTAAATCACCCGCGGAGTGGAGATTCCACCCGAGCAATAATTGCAAATTTGTAACAAAGCATAATAATCACAAGCAAAGTTCCGGCCAATGGACCTCCGGGTTTAACCCGGAGGTCCATTGGCTGAAACATTGCTTGTGTTTTTGTCCATATGTCCAAAATTTGAAAGTGTTACTTTGGGTGGTAACTCCACTCTACAGGTGATTTAGTTACAATCCACACTCCACGTACTGTATGCTCAGCTGATAAATTCGTGGTCAAAAAACCTATTTTAATAGAAGTCCTTCGCTGTCTACAGATCGAGTATAGTGAATGGGGTTCAGAAGTTTACCGGTATACAGATCGAGTATAGTGAATGAGGTTCAGAAGTTTACCGGTATACAGAGCGAGTATAGTGAATGGGGTTCAGACGTTTCCCGGTATACAGAGCGAATATAGTGAATGGGGTTCAGAAGTTTACCGGTATACAGAGCGAGTATAGTGAATAGGGTTCAGAAGTTTACCGGTATACAGAGCGAGTATAGTGAATGGGGTTCAGAAGTTTACCGGTATACAGAGCAAGTATAGTGAATGGGGTTCAGACGTTTACGGGTATACAGAGCGAGTATAGTGAATAGGGTTCAGAAGTTTACCGGTATACAGAGCGAGTATAGTGAATGAGGTTCAGAAGTTTTCTGGTATACAGAGCGAGTATAGTGAATGGGGTTCAGAAGTTTACCGGTATACAGGGCGAGTATAGTGAATGCGGTTCAGAAGTTTACCGGTATACAGAATGAGTATAGTGAATGGGGTTCAGAAGTTTACCGGTATACAGAGCGAGTATAGTGAATGGGGTTCAGAAGTTTACCGGTATATAGAGGGAGTATAGTGAATGGGGTTCAGAAGTTTACCGGTATACAGAGCAAGTATAGTGAATGGGGTTCAGAAGTTTACCGGTATACAGAGCGAGTATAGTGAATGGGGTTCAGAAGTTTACTGGTATACAGAGCGAGTATAGTGAATGAGGTTCAGAAGTTTACCGGTATACACAGCAAGTATAGTGAATGGGGTTCAGAAGTTTACCGGTATACAGAGCGAGTATAGTGAATGGGGTTCAGAAGTTTTCTGGTATACAGAGCGAGTATAGTGAATGGGGTTCAGATGTTAACCAGTATACAGAGCGAGTATAGTGAATGGGGTTCAGAAGTTTACCAGTATACAGAGCGAGTATAGTGAATGGGGTTCAGAAGTTTACCAGTATACGGAGCGAGTATAGTGAATGGGGTTCAGATGTTTACCAGTATACAGAGCGAGTATAGTGAATGGGGTTCAGAAGTTTACCGGTATACAGAGCGAGTATAGTGTATGGGGTTCAGAAGTTTACCGGTATACAGAGCGAGTATAGTGAATGGGGTTCAGACGTTTACCGGTATACAGAGCGAATATAGTGAATGGGGTTCAGAAGTTTACCGGTATACAGAGCGAGTATAGTGAATGGGGTTCAGAAGTTTACCGGTATACAGAGCGAGTATAGTGAATGGGGTTCAGAAGTTTACCGGTATACAGAGCGAGTATAGTGAATGGGGTTCAGAAGTTTACCGGTATACAGAGCGAATATAGTGAATGGAGTTCAGAAGTTTACCGGTATACAGAGCGAATATAGTGAATGGGGTTCAGAAGTTTACCGGTATACAGAGCAAGTATAGTGAATGGGGTTCAGAAGTTTACTGGTATACAGAGCGAGTATAGTGAATGGGGTTCAGAAGTTTTCTGGTATACAGAGCGAGTATAGTGAATGGGGTTCAGAAGTTTACCGGTATACAGGGCGAGTATAGTGAATGCGGTTCAGAAGTTTACCGGTATACAGAATGAGTATAGTGAATGGGGTTCAGAAGTTTACCGGTATAGAGAGCAAATATAGTGAATGGGGTTCAGAAGTTTACCGGTATATAGAGGGAGTATAGTGAATGGGGTTCAGAAGTTTACCGGTATACAGAGCAAGTATAGTGAATGGGGTTCAGAAGTTTACCAGTATACAGAGCGAATATAGTGAATGGGGTTCAGAAGTTTACTGGTATACAGAGCGAGTATAGTGAATGGGGTTCAGAAGTTTACCGGTATACAGAGCGAGTATAGTGAATGGGGTTCAGAAGTTTACCGGTATACAGAGCGAGTATAGTGAATGGGGTTCAGAAGTTTACTGGTATACAGAGCGAGTATAGTGAATGGGGTTCAGAAGTTTACCGGTATACAGAGCGAGTATAGTGAATGGGGTTCAGATGTTTACCAGTATACAGAGCGAGTATAGTGAATGGGGTTCAGAAGTTTACCAGTATACAGAGCGAGTATAGTGAATGGGGTTCAGAAGTTTACCAGTATACGGAGCGAGTATAGTGAATGGGGTTCAGATGTTTACCAGTATACAGAGCGAGTATAGTGAATGGGGTTCAGAAGTTTACCAGTATACAGAGCGAGCATAGTGTATGGGGTTCAGAAGTTTACCGGTATACAGAGCGAGTATAGTGAATGGGGTTCAGACGTTTACCGGTATACAGAGCGAATATAGTGAATGGGGTTCAGAAGTTTACCGGTATACAGAGCGAGTATAGTGAATGGGGTTCAGAAGTTTACCGGTATACAGAGCGAGTATAGTGAATGGGGTTCAGAAGTTTACCGGTATACAGAGCGAGTATAGTGAATGGGGTTCAGAAGTTTACCGGTATACAGAGCGAATATAGTGAATGGAGTTCAGAAGTTTACCGGTATACAGAGCGAATATAGTGAATGGGGTTCAGAAGTTTACCGGTATACAGAGCAAGTATAGTGAATGGGGTTCAGAAGTTTACTGGTATACAGAGCGAGTATAGTGAATGGGGTTCAGAAGTTTTCTGGTATACAGAGCGAGTATAGTGAATGGGGTTCAGAAGTTTACCGGTATACAGGGCGAGTATAGTGAATGCGGTTCAGAAGTTTACCGGTATACAGAATGAGTATAGTGAATGGGGTTCAGAAGTTTACCGGTATAGAGAGCGAATATAGTGAATGGGGTTCAGAAGTTTACCGGTATATAGAGGGAGTATAGTGAATGGGGTTCAGAAGTTTACCGGTATACAGAGCAAGTATAGTGAATGGGGTTCAGAAGTTTACCAGTATACAGAGCGAATATAGTGAATGGGGTTCAGAAGTTTACTGGTATACAGAGCGAGTATAGTGAATGGGGTTCAGAAGTTTACCGGTATACAGAGCGAGTATAGTGAATGGGGTTCAGAAGTTTACCGGTATACAGAGCGAGTATAGTGAATGGGGTTCAGAAGTTTACTGATATACAGAGCGAGTATAGTGAATGGGGTTCAGAAGTTTACCGGTATACAGAGCGAGTATAGTGAATGGGGTTCAGAAGTTTACCAGTATACAGAGCGAGTATAGTGAATGGGGTTCAGAAGTTTACCGGTATACAGAGCAAGTATAGTGAATGGGGTTCAGAAGTTTACCAGTATACAGAGCGAATATAGTGAATGGGGTTCAGAAGTTTACTGGTATACAGAGCGAGTATAGTGAATGGGGTTCAGAAGTTTACCGGTATACAGAGCGAGTATAGTGAATGGGGTTCAGAAGTTTACCGGTATACAGAGCGAGTATAGTGAATGGGGTTCAGAAGTTTACTGATATACAGAGCGAGTATAGTGAATGGGGTTCAGAAGTTTACCGGTATACAGAGCGAGTATAGTGAATGGGGTTCAGAAGTTTACCAGTATACAGAGCGAGTATAGTGAATGGGGTTCACAACTTTACCGGTATACAGAGCGAGTATAGTGAATGGGGTTCACAAGTTTCAAATCAAATCGCGTCGAATTTGATTTCATCACATAATTTTACCCTTTAACAAACGCAGACGATATCAAAATTTATCATTTTAAATATTGTTTTTCAAAACATTTAAACAAAACCATATCACGTGATCCCTCACTGGAACGAGCTCGTTCCAATGAAGGGTTATATAATATGGCTTTGTTGTATTTTTTATAACAATATATTTTTTTTCGAACTGCTGAATTTGCATATTAAACAGTCGGATGAGACCCATTCGATACGAAAAGGTTTAACCCTTTACCTAGTTCAACGACAAATCTCAACCAGCTCTATTCGCAAGCATCGCCTACCAGGCTCTATCATTTTGACGATTGTAATTCGAAAAAGCATAGCTTAATATAATAATAGTAGATAGATAGATAGATAGATAGATAGATAATTTATTCGACAGTATGCATAAATAGATACATCAGCAGACTATACAGCATGTATGTTACAAGCAATAATTAATAACTAAGTAATTCTGTACAGAAGAGGGCAACTGATATGCATACTGTCGGGGGATGTCATAGCCAGATTGGCTGTCTACCTGATATCCCCCAGGTAACAACACCGTTTCAGACAGCTTCTTATGATTGACGTCAGGATAGGAAATCTGTAATTAGTCATAAATTATGTATAAAAATAAGCAAATGCAAAATTATTTTGCACAGCGGGAATCGGAGGTTGATCAGATGGAAAAAGCATCTTCCCTCTCCAACTGTTTGTTTCCCAGTGAGGCCATGTAACTAACAGAAGTTCACTAAACCCTGTAGTTGATTACATCTGTGGTTCCCAAACTAAGGTAAAATTGTGAAGGGAGTGAAGCTGAGAGACATGGAGAGAGGAGAGTTGTTTCGCGACGAGCTGGCGAAACAGACATCTACCGCGTGATGTAGGAAGATAGAACACATACACAAATACACTCACATACACTTATGTGGATATACATACATAGTATACCCATTTATATAGCGCCAAAAGTATAGTTCAATGGATAAAGAACCATATTCTAAGGCGCTCTACGTGTTACTGAGCTCGTGCAGATATACCAACAGAATATATACAGTACTTTACAGTCCAGAACATCACTAAAAGGCTTTTTGAAATATATATGTTTTGAGATTTTCCTTGAAAATGTTGACATATGACAGTCTTTTTAGATGATCTGGTATATTATTCCACAAGTTAGGACCAGCAAATAAGAATGATCTATTTAAGGAATAGTGCATGGCTTGGAGTTGACTACGCCCCTATAGTGCCCAGTGAGGTGGTGTAGTTCCCGTCGCGAAGCAGAGGGAACTACACCACCTCACTGGGCACTATATGGGCGTAGTCAACGACAAGACATGCACTAATCCTTATATTATATCGAACACCCATCAAGAAAAACATGTGTCCGATTTATTAATCTATTACCAAGGTAGCAGCACCACCAACCAGCGCTATACAGAAAAAAATACCATGTAGTTTTTAAAAAACATTTTCTTCTTCCAAAACACGGCCAACTTGGATTATTGATATGAGCAGAAGACAGCTTTTGAATCGGTCGGCAAGGGTAAACAAAACATTTCCCCCAAACGGAACTGTGTATTCTAGAATCCCGCAACTCGCGAATGAAAACTAAAATTTTCGAAATTTGACAACGCAGTTTGGTAATTTCCACACATTTGTCACACATATACATTACCGAATGGGTCAGCACGGGTCACAAACTCCGAAGATTCAATTGAATTCCATTCTTTATTCGTTTACTGCCCAAAACATACAATTAAATAGCGAAATAATATGAGCAGCGAAACAAACGATTTTTCATATCCGGACGCGTTCTCACGAACGTTGGACCCAGGTATGGATCACTCTCATCGAAATGGATCATCTTCTCAAGGAATAAAATGAACGCCTCGGAAAATGTGACTTCAACAATGGAGAAGCGATACACTTTTCCACAAAGATTTCTTTCCGGGTCGTTTTGTGGATGTTGTGCCTGTATGAATCCATTTTTAAATTTAACCCGATTAGTTATATTCGACCAGTATGAAAAGAAAAATGATATAGTAGTGTGCTTAAAATAGAAAACGTGTAGTGCCTGGTCAGTTCTGTGGATGCAATCTACACGAAATAGAGTATCATCTTTCAGCCAATCAGAATGCAAGGAAGTCACGTGAGATATAATATCTCCAAATATATTGCACCTTATTAGGGAAGCAGGCAGTAGCATTTTACGTCAGAACTCAGGATGTATTGACACATATTCTTGGTATTGGTGAGTTCTGCTAAGTAGGCTGGTGACATGTTATTTTGTGCCTTGAAAACTAATAATAAAGTTTTGAAAACTATTCATGCTAGTGTAGATCCATCAATACAGGAGTAATGTGTTGAGATCGTGATACTTTACATACCACTCCGGCGGATGCATTCAATACTTTCTGTAGGCGAGAGTACTGGTATTGTGGAAGGTTGAACAGAAAGGCATTACAATAATCCAAATTTGAAGTTACAAAGGCATGTACTTGAGTTTTTGTGGAGTCTTTTGTAACGAACTGTCTTATCTGTTTAATTTTGTATAGACCTATGAAAGCCTTGTTGCACATATTTGTAACATGTTTGTCCATAGACATGTTTGAGTCGAAGAAGGCACCAAGATTACGTACACTGTCATTTGTCCTGATGGTGGAATCACTTACCTTCACTGAGTTGATGTCAATTTTAGTGAGTTTCTGACGTGAACCAATTATTAGGAATTCAGTCTTATCATCATGTATCATTAATTTGTTTGAAATCATCCAGGTGCGAATGTCCGAAATAAAATGATTCAATAGTTTCAAGAACATTAGTTTGATCCTTGGTTGATGGTCGAAAAGAGAAGTAGACATGTGTGTCATCAGCATAACCATGAACGTCAGGCAGGTGCGATTCAATGATGGCGAACATTTTTGAAATATAGAATAGAAACAGAACCGGACTAAGACAACTGCCCTGTGGGACTCCACATTTCAGATGGAAGTCTGTTGACATGTTACCGTTTATTGATACACGCTGCTGTGTGTTCTTCAGATATCGTGATTGCCAGCTAGCGGTTACACCACTAAGTCAAAAACCAGAGTTCATTAGCTTATGGCCCTTCCTTGGAATGAGCTCAATCCGTTAATCCACTACGTATATTTAACCAAAGAATCATATCATAATATATCTTTATTAACACGCTCACGACATAAACGTTTCCTAGCTTTTATACTCGTTGAATTTGACTACATGTCGCTGCTCATGAAGTAGTCATAACCAATAAAAAAAAGGCGAATGAGATCTCACAAACTATACAGGAAGATATATTTACAAATCCAACTTTGACCTTATATTATATACTCAATTTACATCAGGAGCCTAGAGGGGAGAGCTGGGTGCGATTTCTGGATACTTTAATTTTTTTATATAAAGTTTATATTATGATAGTGTGAATAATTTCTGTTGTTCGTGTCTCTCATCAAAACATACAGGATAGAGAGTTTAGATATAGAATGTACCCATAGTAGCTTGGTGTACTAAATGTTCACCATTCGAGCCTTTGGCGCGCGGTTAACACCACTTCACCACGAGTGGTGAACATTTGGTACATCAAGCTACTTTGGGAATATTTTATTTATGCCATGATCGTCAGATTATTAAGAGTCGCTATTATGTTTTCTCGGTTTTACTGAGCACCAGACGTACATCCGTGCGAATCTGTTTTTGTTTACACGAGCATCGGTGGGCGGTACTTCCGCTGTCAAGATTATAGCCGAAACGAAATGAAAAAAGAAACTGAGCCTTTTTCGTTTTAATAACATAATAACATACTATTTCGAGTTGTGCATGCTTTATTAACATGAGACAATGCATGTTTGTTAATTTTTTGGCATCTTATAAGGTAAACCCATTTAAAAACGTAATAAACAATTGCCACTTCCATTTCACTCTTCAAGTGGCGACGTACGATAAATTTAGACAAGTTTGCATCCAGGTCGATGTCACCAAAGGTCAACGGGGATGTAGTTCTTCTGTAGGTGTAAATTTGTACAATTGAAATCCCATTGCTGTCGAGGTTCAGTTACTCTGCCTCCGACTACCTTTTCTCATGCATTTTGGGGCAAACGAAGGGTAGGTTAGGCCAATGTTTGTAAATTTGCACGTGGACGGGCGGTATTTTATATTATTTTTTTTGTAATAATTTCTTTGCCATCAAAAGTTCATGTCCTTGATTTGTTTTATGTTTTAGGCCTCATAATCTATAGAACAGCATGGGTGGTTGTGTATTTCGTCCATTTATTGCAAGAAGGTTTTGCAATGCTAAAGCATTGCAAAGCTTTGTGGCACTCAAGGGACAAATTTATCAGTTTTATTAACTTGTGTAAAATATCGAACATGAATCATTTAATTTTTAAGTGTGCATTGGTTATAAAAATGGAGCATGCGATAGCCAATAGGACCATCCGGGGGGCCTGAGAAACAGATGATTAACTTTTGTATGCCTTAATATTGATATTAACGCATTATCGTTGAAGCTAAACCCAAGTTAAGAGGCCTTGGGCACTGTGGTGCTGTAGTGGCTGGTGATAGTAGTGACTGAGAGAGCCCTTGCCAACAGTGTGGTACATCCCACGCTTACATCACCAACGTCGAAGAAAAATTAAGTTTTATTACCATCACAAAATATATCATGTTTTTTTAGAAAACCTAACAAATGGAAATAAATTGCAGTTCGTGTAACAGTTCTTGTCACACTGCAAAGGGAATTATCGTGTAGTGATTGGCTACGGTAGGTTCTTTGATGTGGCACATAATTTTATTCCGCCCACACACACTCCCTCAAGGTAATGCAAGGAAAAATGATGGGTGTAATAAAATATCAACACACGGAACATTTTTAAATATTGTTTACTTTTCTGTGGTCAAGAGAGCTTTCTCAACATGGCAAGTTCGTTATTCGGGTATTTGGTAGGGTGCACTGCCCCATGCTCTCTGCCTGCGGCTGGGGCTACATACAACTCTGTCAGGGAACACGGAGGCTGTGTACTCTCCAAAAAACTTGTGTAACGATTACGGTTGTCCTACCAACTTTAAAATGGCTATATTCTATCGTTAAAGTCAAAGAATTCTGCAATATATGTCACTGTAAAAGGGATTCAAATAGAGAAAACTTCAATAAATATTAACCCTTTACCCAACGAATCGGCCGCATCCGCCCGCGTAATATGCAAATTCAGCAGTTGAAAAAATATTATTTTTCAAAAAATTTCAACAAAACCATATCATGTGACCGCTCGTTGGAACGAGCTCGTTCCAACGAGGGGTCACATGATATGGTTTTGTTGAAACTTTTTGAAAAATTTAAAAAAATGATATTTAAAATAATAAATTTTGATATCGTCTGCGTTGGGTAAAGGGTTAATGAAAACAAAGAATTCTCCCTAAGGATCTGCCGTCAACCAATGCTAACCCTGCTTGTGCGCAGTTAATACGTTTGATAAGTCTGACAATTACTCGCCACTGCTCGGTGGTTCTCTCCGGGTACTCGGGCTTCATCCACCCGTAAAACTGTTCCACACGAGCAGATCCTGGCTGTCGAAAATGTCGTTAAACCACAATAAATAAATGAATAAATAAATCCTCCAAAGGTAAACTTACATGCTATTTGTCTCTATAGTGTAGTAAAGTGTGCGAATCAAAATAAACCGATCTCCGTATCTCTTAATGCATTTGATCAAGCTATCAGGCCACCAGCCATATTATGGAAGGAATGCGATGTTGTTTTTGCGTGGAACCAGTCTAACCCTTAATTCTTGTACCCAAGATGCCTCTTTTCCGGCCGAGGGACATGATAGATGATACTTTCTGAGTAGAATGGCTACAAAGTAAATGTGTGGGGTAGATCGATCAATAATTTCCACCTGAAGCCCTGGGGCCGAGGGACATGATAGATGATACTTTCTGAGTAGAATGGCTACAAAGTGAATGTGTGGGGTAGATCTATCGATAATTTCCACCTGAAGCCCTGGGGCCGAAAGACATGATAGATGATACTTTCTGAGTAGAATGGCTACAAAGTAAATGTGTGGGGTAGATCGATCAATAATTTCCACATGAAGCCCTGGGGCGGACGGACATGATAGATGATACTTTCTGAGTAGAATGGCCACAAAGTAAATGTGTGGGGTAGATCGATCAATAATTTCAACGTGAAGCTCCGGGGCTGCACGTTGAAAATAATAATTGGACTTCCTTCAAATAATGAATATGGACTTCAAGGAGTTCCCACAAGGTTACACTTACATGCCATTTGTCTAGAGTCTAGTAATGTGAACGAAACAACATAAATCGGTCTTCATATCTCACAATGCAGTCGATCAAGCTCTGAAGCTACCAATTAATTTATGTAAGAAACTCGACGACTTTTTGCGTGGAACCAGGCTAGCCATTAACTTTTTGAACTAGAGATTTCCCAGGACAGCACTTTGAAAATATTAATTGGACTTCCCCCAAATAGCGAATATCGACCCGTCAAGGGGGCGCGGTGGCGTTGTGGTAACCGCTTCTCGTCAGATCGCCGAAGTTAAGCAACGTCGAGCCCGGTTAGTCCTTGGATGGGCGACTGTCTGGGCGATCGACTCGGACTCCCGCGTTGTGTCCTTGGGCAAGGCACTTAAACCCCGATTGTCCACATGGGGGAACGACGACGCCGTGTACTAAGGCGTATTGCACGTCGATGGTGCGCATGTCTTCAACCAATCTAACCCTGCCTCTGCTGCAGTGCGGAGTTACGATGTCGGGGAGCTGGCAGCTGCTCGTCGTGGCTCGGTGGTTCTCTCCGGCTTCCTCCACCCGTCACGGTCATGATTAGCCATTGTGCATACGTATGTGACCTTAAACACCAATAAATAAATAAATAAATAAATCGACTCTTAAAGTTGCTGTTGTTGAACACAAGAAGATACCACTAGTGTTCAAAGGACAAAATGGTTTGCCGCCTATGTTTAGATTCAATCATTTAGAGTATACAGTATAGTGGCCGTGGACTGGTCACTTTCCACGCGTGGGAAATATTTCCACGGACGCAATAATATTAGATTCCAAGCACTAATTACAGGAACCATCATCAAAAATTTAATTAATGAAGCACCGGGTACAACCCGGTGCTTCATTAATTAAAATTTTACTGCTGCTGATTTTTACTACCTGGTAAACGCATGCGTGGACATAACTACCCACTTGTGGATTACGACCAATCCACGGCGACTGTATTGTAAGTACGGTTCGCTTTTTCGATCAGTTGAACAATTCCAGACGATTAAATCTAAAAAATACCATGCACATTCATTTACCTTTGAATCCAGAAAAAAAATGTTTCTCGATCGTGGCTGGACATGGCCGAATCTTAATGACATGTCCAGTACTATTAACCGTGTTTGTTTACTAAATACTTATGAACGATGATTCACCGCAGCCTTGGCTGCATGACGACGCCATGTAGTTCCACAAATTGTATTAATATCTTGCTATTTTCAATGCGATGTAGATACTTATTGGTTGGAATGTCTGTAATCGAAGAAGGAACGGATATCAATATCTGACCGAATAAAGGGACGTCACATTAACTCACGACTGTTTGCGCGCCAACTGCACGAAATGCTCGTAAATAAGTATATCACAACAGCGTACGATACCTAAAACAATTTGTTTCGTAACACGAAAGATCGGCAGTCGATGGGCAAATTATTTGTTCAGTTTTCACTGGATTTAAAGTGAATATCGAGATAAATAATGTAGAACCAAAGCCCTCTAGCGACGGTTTTGACGATTACAACACAATAACTATAAAATAGGATGATAATGAAATTCATAAATCGCTGACATCCATCATTTGCAAGACAACTTGGCTAATTGATGTCCGATCAGCCAAGTACTTCTGTGATTTCCTTCTGTCAAAAACGCCATTTGATCGTCAAATTCAATTTTAACTGTGAAGGTTTATTATTTCGTCTACTGTATGACACTACGGGATAATACGTGCCAGAGTTTACTGTATGACACTACGGGATAATACGTGCCCGAGTTCTCATCAGTTTTTAAAAAAGTATGTGGGGCGTGTCGATGGGAATCATTATTGATTTATGTAACACTGTTTACAGACACCGCTCCAATCCGTCTTCCGATTTTGCGCGCCATCGCACCCTCATTTTTTACTTTCGGCAAATAGTCAACAGCCCACCTCGGCTCCACCTGGCGAGCGATTACCCTTTAACTAACGAATGGGTTTTATCTGACGCGCAATTTACAAACTGTATAGCAATTTGTTTAAACTTAACAAACCGATATCATGTGATCCCTAAAGAAGAGGGGGTGTCCATCCCCTTTAGCTCACCAACGCATGGCATGCAATAAACCTAAGCTTATTACAAATCTGCAAAAATGTCCGGTCATGTACATGCATGGCAAAACAGGTCAGACATTTTTAAGTCCACGCTGACAAAAAAGTCAAACATTGCAAAACACTCTAAAAATCTCAAAAATATCTCACTGGGTAAGGGTGTGTGGGTAATTGTAAGCCATAGAAATCTAAATTTTATAGTAAATTTCCTTTCTTATTATACCTACCACAATTGTTTACTACAGGCTTGCACTACAGTGGAAGTCCCTAACTCGGATAAAATACTCTCTATTTTTGTCTTTCCCAAGCAAGTTGGGAAAGAAAAGTGGTGCAAAAGCACCAATAAAAATAAGCCAAAACTGGGTCGAGTGCAACCGGCGCAGACCCAGTACGGGACGCTCTCTCCCAAGTACAACTCCACGACTTCCGTTGCCAGTGCGCATATACCGTCTCTAAAGACTCATTCTTTTTTGAATCCGTAAACGTTAGAGTTATGTGATCAGCGGGGAGGAAAGATTCATTACCCGTAAAGAAGACGGGAGGGCCTCCATGTAAACAATTGTGGTAGGTATAATAAGAAAGGAAATTTACTATAAAATTTAGATTTCTTATCAACCTACTCACAATTGTTTACTACAGGCTGAATAGACAAAAGGCTGGAGGGAATCGCATAACCAACCCCCACATAACCCTAGTGCACTGGAACCGTGAAGCAGAAGGAAGAGGTCCCGAGGCTTATCAACCATAATGTCGCAATCATTGGTAAAGGACAATGAAAAGAGACATATGAGCCTGTGTGACACACAGACAGAAAAAAGGGCAGTAACAGCACAAGGCTGAAACTGACCTTCAAGAAGCCTAATGGCTATGGCAGACAACAGCCTGAGCAGAAGAAAGAGGACCCAAGGCAAAAAGGTCCTCCGACTGCTCCTGCAACTGGCGTAAATAAAAGGTGGAGAAAGTAGAAGCATTTCTCCAGTAGGCTGCCTGCATAACATCCGACAACTTGACGGAGTTAGAATAAGCCCAAGAGGTAGACAGTGCCCGCACCTCGTGGGCAGAAATACGATTGGTAATACAATCGCCAGCTGCTAAACGACTATAAGCCGTACGAATAGCAAGACAAATCCATCGAGAAATGGATTGAGGAGAGATCTTCTGTCGACCCGGAATGAGAGACAGAAAAAACCGTTTTCTGCCCTTCCGTATGAAGCGTGTCCGATCAAGATAAATGCGAATAGCACGGACCGGACAGAGCAAAGGGCGAGCACCCTCAACAGAGGGAAGAGCCCTGATACAGATAGGAGGAGGAGTGGTATCTGGTAACTGATTCTTAGCCAAAAAGGAGCAATCAGTGGTAAGAGTAACACTGTTGGGAGAACTCCTAAAAAAGGCCGGGTCAACCGAGAGGGCGTGAAGCTCACTAACCCGTCTGGCCGAAGCAAATGCCATCAGAAAAGCCGTCTTGTATGTGAGAAATTGCATATCCACCTGGGATAAAGGTTCGAACGGCGCCCCCCCCCCCCCCAAGCAAAGCAGCACCCACGAAAGATTCCATCGTGGAGTAAGCTGCAAAGTCCGAGGCCTTTTCAAAGAAAAGTGCCGAACAAGCTTGGAGAGGTAAGGATTAGTGCCGATACGACGCTTCCCCACATAAGAAAAAGTCTCTGAAAGCATAGACCTGTAACCCTTGATGGTAACAGGCTGGAGACCCCGAGAATCAAACAGATATACCAGAAACTCCGCAATCTGTGAAATCGAAGGATTGGCATAATCAACAGAGTGATCAGCACACCATCGACAGAAGACCTTCCATTTAGCTGCATAAGCTAAACCAGTGGAGTGCCTCCTTGAAGAAGAAATGCACTCCACTGCTCGTCTCGAAAAACCTCTACGGAGGAGACAGGACCTGACAAAAGATATGCGTGAAGGCACAATGAAGTCTGGTCGACGTGAAACCTCCTCGGGCGACCTTGACAAAGAAGGTCGCGACGTAGCGGGAGACGTGCCGGAACCGCCGCAATCAGCGAGCGGAGCTGATTGATCCACACCCGCTGAGGCGACAGGGGAGCGATCAGAATGATTCGACAACTGCAGGTTCGAATTTTGGCGAGAACCTGAGGAAGAATCGGAACCGGCGGGAAGGCGTAGCCGACTAGACCGTTCCAATCGAGTGACAGAGCGTCCACGGCAAAAGCCAGAGGATCTGGACACGGGGACACGAAAGTGTCCACCTGATGGTTCCAACGAGTCGCAAAGAGGTCGATGTGGGGACGTCCCCAGAGATCGCAAAGCGACTGGAACACTGCCCTGTGAAGCTTCCACTCGGTGGAAATGACCCTGCCCTGTCGGTACAGGAAGTCGGCTAGGACGTTCAGACGACCGGGAATGTGACGAACAACCACCCCGGCGTGAACCTCCTGAGCGAGCAGTAAAAGATCCCGAGCTAACTCGTACATCGGAAGCGAGTGCGTGCCGCCCTGGTTCCGAATGTAAGCAACCACTGTCGAATTGTCGGATAGTAGAAGGACCTGGCGATTCGACAAGTGAGGGATCCACTGCCTGAAACTCAGAAGAAGAGCAAGAAGCTCCTTCTGGTTGATGTGTAGAGCTGCTTGATCCTGGTCCCACATCCCGTGTAGGGAAAGACCGAGAGGATCCAACGTCGCACCCCATCCGAGATCGCTGGCATCTGCCGTCAGAACGCGATCGGACGTGGGTAAGTCCAGCGGAACACCCTGCGTAATCCACTGAACATCTGTCCAGGGAAGAAGGTGAGGATACAGAGAGTCCGGAAACGGAAGCACCTGATCTAGAGAATCTACATTCGGTCTCCAACGACTGAGCAGAAAGTGTTGGAGAGGTCTGACACGCAGCCGACCTAGAGGAATGAGATCCGTCACCGAACCGCAGAGACCGATCAGCCGGAGAAAACTCCGAGCGGTCGCGGACCTGGACTGGGACAGAGTCAGAGCAAAAGCTGAGAGAATCACAGCCTTGGCCTGGGGAACAGCCACCAAATTGAATTTGGTTTGGAAAGACATCCCCAGATGACAAAACGACTGAGAAGGGACCAGGTCCGACTTCTCCTCGTTGACTCTGAATCCTAGCGACGTGAGCAAGCTCAACAGAGTGGCGATATCCGATTCCAGTAAGGCAGCATTGGAATGCCTCTGGAGGATATCGTCCAGATATGCCGAAGTAGTCACCCTGGACTGTGTGCGATGGAACGCTATCACATGCGACATCAGTCTGGTGAACACCCAAGGAGCCAGGTTGAGGCCGAAAGGCATGGCCTTGAACTGGTAAACTCGCCCCAGAAAAGCGAACCTGAGATACTTCCGTGACGCCCGATGCATCGGAACGTGGAAGTAAGCGTCTCGCAGGTCGATGCTGGCTGCGAAATCTCCCTGGTGAATTGATTGGCGGACCGACCTGAAAGTCTCCATGCTGAACTTGGGAGCAATGATAGACTGGTTCAGGATGCTCAGATCGATAACCGGTCGGAGTCGGCCGTCCTTCTTCGGCACCAAGAACAGGCGGGAATAGAAACCCACTGACTGAACGTTCTTGACGACCTCGATCGCCCCCTTTGCCAGGAGATTGGCAATCTCCGTGGACAAAAGTTCCCGACGTAAAACGTCTGAAGGAACTGTGGTTGGAAGAGGCACCCTTGACAGAGTGGGGTGCCGTCGGAAGGATATGCGCAGCCCGGACCGAACAACATCTAACACCCATGGATCGGATGTGATGGTGGTCCAATGGTCTGCAAACTCTGCTATCCTTCCTCCAACCTGGGACGAGTCGAGGTGAGGACCTTCATTTCGAGCCCCGACGAGGCCCGCGAGAGGAGAAACCACCTCCTCTGCGAAATGAAGAATCCTGAGACTTCCCTCGATTCTGCCGACCCCTACCTTTACCCCGTGAGTAAGAAGCAGAGGCGGCGGCAGAAGGACCAGCCTTTTGCTTCACAGAGGAAGCAGAAGGGTACTTGTTAGGCTTGGAACGGCCCTTGCCTCCCCGAGAAGGCTGATCAAGCTGACGAAACAGCAGCTGATCTTTGGAATGACGTAGGACGTCATCCCGGACCGTCGACACGGAACCATGGAAAAGTTGCGGACCTGCCAAAGAAGCAGATCGAAGAGTAGCACGCTGCTCCTCGGGAAGGGATCGACCTGTGTCCAGCACAGCGTCCCTTCGAACTAATTCCAAATTGGCCGTGTTACAGGCATGCGTGTGAGTAAGGTGCATAAGCGCCTTGGACAGCACACGCAAAGGAGCCTGTACCTCGTCAAACTTACCTGGAGGCAGATAAGCAGCCAAAGCTGAGACGACGTGATCTGAGAGAGAAAGCATGCCAAGCATCTCTCTAGATAAGCCCAACGTGGACTCCAGAGTCGTCATTGGAATGACGGCAGACTTGGGCTTGGAAAGCCCGAGGGAAGTGGAGTCCTGATCCAGAACCGTCAAAGTCTGGCAGACTGACGGATTGGCGGAATCGTAGGAACGATAACGCACAGGAGGCAAAAAGGTGTCAACCCTGGTGAAGAACGAAGTCTTCAAAGCCTTGGAATTCAGCTTGGCATCCAATGCTGAAAAAGCTTCAACCACCTGTACCGACTGGCACGGTCGAAGGCGCCCAGAAGCAGGTTGCTCCATAGGCTGTTGGCGCGCGACCGATGATCGCGGCCAGGCTGACACTGTCGGCTGGTTTGCAGGTTTGAGCTCAGGCAGAAACCCAAACACAAAGTCAAGAGCCGCCCCCAAGTCCGAAGACTGCTGGCCCTCGACCTCAAGCATGTCGGACTCCCCCCCAGAGTCGGAAGACACATAGCCCATCGTGGGCAAACCAGCCGACGCCTCCCATGGTGTCGGGACACCAGAGGAATCGGAAACCGGCCTGTTTCCAATTCCGGGAGGCGGCGCCATTGGAGGCGCCTGGAAACCACCCATAGCCTCGCTGGAAGCAACAGGAAGGCTCTTTGAGAGAACCTGAGTGAGTAAGGAGAGGGCCCCCCTAAGCTCACTGCCTGTACCGACCGGTTCGACAGGGGAGCGAACCGGCAAAGTGGCTTCACCTCTGACCCTCTTAACCAGCGAAGGGTCACGATCCTCCAAAACACCCGACGCGGGACGACGGGCGGCAGCCGAAACATCTGAAGGCAGACGTGTATAGGGGTACGATGCACCCCGAGGATCAATATTGCGAGAACTCATGAGAGTCACCGCGGACCTCTGCGGGGCAGAAGGTCCAGGCTGCACAAAAGGCGTTGGTCCCCCAAAACTGGTCGTGTGACCAGAGTGAGTGGACGGAAACGCCAAGGAGTTCATAGTGTTTCCACTACGAACATCCGAATCCAAAGACACAACTGTGGTACTCGACGGCGACGAGACCACAGCGATGGGCTCGGCCGGCAGCCCTTTCCGACTTCGCCGAGTTGAAGTCAGGGAAGGCTGGGGCCGATATCCCACGTCTACAGTATCGGACAGTTCTGCAGTCCCCTGCAGCGAAAAGCCGAGGCCGGCTGAAACAGACAACGAAGCAGACGGACCAGCAGCAGTAGTAGATACGTCGAGAGTCGTTGAGGCTGGTGAAATAATGGAGAGAGCACACCGGCTCGGCTCCGAAGGAGGAGTCACAACCCTAGTGACAGCCTCAGATGTCGACTGGAGGGGGACCGTAGTCCCGGAACCAGGCATCTCTACACCAGAACACTCAACGGCTCCCGCAGTATCCACCACAGGAAAAGACTGCACATCCCCCACGGAGGAGGAATAACTCTCACCAGACAAAGTCGGCTCGGGAGGCCCCGAACGACCACGTTCTCCTTTCCCGCGGGAGCGGGAGGCACGGCCACGAGAACGAACGACACGATTTACAGACGCCCAAAAGGTGGAAGACCATGTTCCACAGACACCACACGGCCGCTCGGCCGAACACGCATTACAGGAGGAACACGACGAATGTACATCGTCCACATGCTTAGGCAGCAGACACTGCCCACAAGGAATTGTCCTACGCATGAGAGAGGTGAGAGGAGCAGAGAAGGTGAGATCAGAAAACAGAACACCCCCAAAGAGAGAAAGGTGACAGAAACAAAGACCCCAGACGGTCGACCGGGAACCACCCAACAGGAAGACTACTCTCAACAGAAAGAAGAAACACTGCAGGAGTGGTACCCCGCTGACACCTAACTCTAACACAATTAGAAAAATTTGCAAAAAAAGCATGAACAATAATTGTGAAAATCTAAGTCCGAACCGCGTGGCCCGCGAAAATCGCGCGCGACCCGAGAGAGAGCAAATAAATATACATTATGGACATATAATAGAAAAAAGAGAATATAAAACACTGTTCCTGAGAATACAAAGGATACACTGTGGTATAATGAATCAGGAATCATCAAACATCGAGCGGGTGGAACACTGATAAGCGTGCAAAAACATCTCGACACGAAGCGGATTTCAAAAAGAATGAGTCTTTAGAGACGGTATATGCGCACTGGCAACGGAAGTCGTGGAGTTGTACTTGGGAGAGAGCGTCCCGTACTGGGTCTGCGCCGGTTGCACTCGACCCAGTTTTGGCTTATTTTTATTGGTGCTTTTGCACCACTTTTCTTTCCCAACTTGCTTGGGAAAGACAAAAATAGAGAGTATTTTATCCGAGTTAGGGACTTCCACTGTAGTGCAAGCCTGTAGTAAACAATTGTGAGTAGGTTGATAAGAAATTGTATGAGGTGCATAGTAACAGGGCGGAAAGTCAAAGTGGACTCTTACATCACACATATTTGACCAAGACTTCTCATGTATCCGAAATCTGTCAGTCCGGAAATTTTCATATCCAGAAAATCGGTCGAGCTAGGAAAGTCTTAACGAAGGTACCACAGAATGCCTTGTGCATGCATTTATCTCTTCTAGGCTGGACTATTGAATGGTGTGAAAAGACATTTTAATCAACGAACAGTGACACTGCTGAGACACTAAACTGTTGGGTGGACACGTTTCAAATAATCCCCCAGGTGAACAATAACCGTGTAGATACTCAGGTAAAAAGTGGGGAGGGGGATTTTTTTCCCAAAGAAACTGTTTCCCCTCGCTGAGATAGGACGATTTGCTAAAGGTTATTTGAATCGAACAAACGGTCCTAGACCTACAGAAAGCAAAGTTGTTGTACAGATATAACACTTTATGAAGGAGTGAAGGTATGCAACTCATTGTTATGCAGCTCCTCACGAGAGGGAATAAAAACATGAAATTTAGTATTATATAGTATCTGTGCCCTGTTGCAGAACCACAATGTTTCACTGCACAGATGTCTTATACGCCTATGACAAAAAAAGATACCTAACTCCGTGGCAGTCTTCAGAAAAACACAGCCCTCCCTCGATGTTATCTCCATGCAATGTATGTGTGTACCTACATAACGGGGGTCCAAGCCAAGACGTACATGTATATTTATTTACTTTAAAGTTGCACAGTGGTTAATCACAACCGCAACATGGAGATAAAGTCAATCTATTTTAAAGTATTTACACCCAGGCTTTCATAACTGGGTCCTATTTTACCAGTAAAACAATGTTTACCACAGTAAACAAGCAATGCTTCACTTGCTGGGGTTACCACTTCTCTCCAAAGTTGGTCTTATTTCCAAGAACGTATTTTCTCTCTCGAAAACAAAATCACGCAATCCTTGTTACGCTCAGACCTCGGGTACTCATCGGCTTTAGTCAACGTTTGGATCTCTCTACTGTACTACTAATTGAATTAAGTTTCACGCCTGTCACCTGCTAAAGCTTTTCTCACATTATTTGGAGTTGCAGGTTAAAGACATGACTGTCTATGTATTATTTTTTTTATGTTGTTGCGTGTGTTCTATGGACCACTGTGTCTGAAATAAAGAATTATTAGTATTATTTAATTACTGCTGCTTTACAATGTATTGCGCAAGTTTCCGTTTATGACAGAATGCATCATTTAATTCAGTTGGGCTGCAACAATTAAACATGATATGCTTTAATCGCAATACAATGTTCACAATTCAAAATTAGTAACATTGTCTGAGGTTTGTGGTGCTGAGTTTATGTTCAACCGAGATGCTCATCACCATAAGGTATATTTTCCACCCTACCCACAGCCCAAAAGTCACATTATGAAATGAACAGACAACTTTTAAAGATAACAAGTTTAGTAAATACATAGAACGACACGCGCGTGTGAATGGGTTAATAAATATGGCACAAGTGCCAGTGTGGGAGGATAGAACGAGAGGCTGTATTAACCCATTCACACACGCGTGTCGTTCTATGTTTATTACATGCCTTCACGTCTATAAAAATAAATGTTCATTTGACAATTATCAACACAAAGAACACATTTAACAGCCCACCAAATTTGCGAGGGGAACCCGTGTTACTATTTCGTCCCCTGAGTTCCAATGAGTTCTATGTGCCTGCTGGCAGCCTACAGCCTACTAGCAGCCTACTGGCACATAGAACACATTGGAATTCATAGGACAATTTCTAGCCATCACTAGCGGCTCAAATTGTAATTGTGGCGCTCGATTTGTAGAAAATTCAATTGAAATTCCGTTTCTATTTAAAAACAGTCCGTCAACGATATCCGTTCCGCGCATATGTGCGGAACAGATTTTCATTTTCCGCACGGCTTAGTGCTGCTCTAGATATGGATTTCATAGAACAGGCGTGTAGTAACGAGTACAGGAAATAAACCTCTCGTGTACCTCCCAAGGTGTCACTGGACAAATAATCGGATGGGAATGGGTTAATCAATACGACATTTACTTCAAACCGAAAACTGATTTGTAATTCAAACAACACTTCATTCGGAACATCACCTGCTACATGTGTAAAAAAAAATCTAGAACTCTTTGGGAAGGAGATTAATTTTGCCTTTGAAGACAGGTCACTGCTTAATTAGGGTGAATGTATAAGCAGGTTTGATTATACATGCTCTCGGCATTTAATGAGATACTATAAGAAATGTGTTATCACTTTGCCATTTTGGAACATTTCAAGGGGCATAACTCTGGAATGGTAAATGCCATAATAGTGAAAATCGAACTTTACCTACCTTTCATGGCAGGTAGTAACGTTGCAAAATTATAAGATCGTACATCAAAGTGAACTAAAAGTTATCGTCTGGAAACCATTGATTTTACCATTTTGCAACTTTTCAAGGTGCATATATCTGGAACGGTAAGCCCCATAACATTGACAATCGACCTTGCATTTCATGGTATATAGTAATGTTGCAAAATTATAAGGTCAAAGCGAACAAGGTGCGACGCCTCCGGTATACCCTGCAGAGAAGTGGTTTACTAACCAAAAACCATAAAAATTGAAATTTTCAAAGTCGAAAAAGGCCCATAACTCTAGAAAAAATTATTGGACAAAACCCGTCACATGTGAATATCCATTCCCCTATGGTGGACTATCAGCATACCAAAGATCATTCAAATACAGATGGATGGACGGGACCCATTTCCACATATCCCCCGCCAACTTCGTTTTGGCTGGGATAACTAGTTATCCAAACACCACTGATTTTACCCTTTTGCCACTTTTAACTCTGGAATGGTAAATGTCATAACAGTGAAAATAGAACTTCATCTGCATTTCATGGTTGGAAGTGAGGTTGCAAAATTATAAGGTCGTACATCAAAGGGAACTGGAGGTATCATCTGGAAACCAATGATTTTACCATTTTGTGACTTTTCAAGGGGCAAAACTTGGAATGGTAAACGCCATAGCGTTGAAAAACGAACATGATCTGCATTTCACGGTAGGTAGTAATGTTACAAAATTATAAGGTCGTACAACAAAGTGAACTGGAGTTATCATCCGGAAACCATTTGTTTCTGAGACAGACAGGGCGGAGACTATATGTTCCAAGAAACAATTTCGGTCAGATGTGGTATACCAAATACAGTACGTGGAGAGTGGATTGTAATTAAATCACCTGCAGAGTGGAGTTATCACCCAAGCTATAACTTTTAAATTTTGTACATATTGACAAAAAACACAAGCACTGTTTCAGCCAATGGACCTCCGGGTATAACCCGGAAGTCGACTGGCTGAAACTTTGCTTGTACTGGCTATGCTTTGCAACAAATTTGCAATTATGGCTTGGGTGGAATCTCCACTCTAGGGGTCAATTAGCAGTTGGTAAGTCACTCCGTTGATGAAATAATTACAAAATGGGCAACGTCATGGGCGAAGGCACTGAAAAATGGGAAATAAAATAAACAAGAGGCCCCAGGTGGCCTGAGGATGCTCACATGACAGTATCAACCCAGGGAATTGATTTGAACAAATTGCATCTGCCCTCCTGAGACAAGCTTTTTCCAAATATCCAAAGAGTCAGACCGGTGGATCTAAGAAAAAAAAAGAGATTTTTAAAGAATATTCCTCATATTGAACAAAGTTATAATTCGGGCTCTCACAGGGAGCCCAAATATGAACCCAGGGACTTGGATTGAACAAACTTGCACCTCACCTCCGTAAGGATGCTGTATACCAATGAAAGTGTCAATGACACTGTAGCTTAACTTGTGTGTTGTGTTTGATGAAAAGGATAATGTTCAATGTTTATGAAAGGATTATGAAATAAGACAAGAATTGTGATAATTGGGAATATGTTCATTTCTGTTCCCTGTATGCTATGTTTTTGACGGCACCTGTAACCGTCACAGTTGACCAATCACGACCAATCACGAACAAAAGGGGATGTCAACTCTAGGCTAATATTATATGGAGTCAAGCCTAACAGGTTACAATGAAATCCTTCCATAAATATGACATTTTGCCTATGCTAAAGGTTTTTGGGCTCGGGCAGCCATCAAGGCTGAATGATCACGACCAAAATGGGACGTTCTCATCTAGACATTATTTGGAGTCATCCTACCAAGTTACAATGAAATGCCTTCACAAATATGATCTGTAGACTGCGCTAAAGGTTTTCGGGCTTCGGGCCCCTGTAGCCGTCACAGTTGCCCAATCACGTCCAAAAGGGGACTTTCTCATCTAGACATTATATGAAGTCAACCCACCAAGTTACAATGAAATTCCTCAATAAATATGACCTGTAGACTGTGCTAAAGATTTTCGGGTTTTGGGCTCGAGCAGTCGTCATGGTTGGCAGATCACGCCCAAATGGGGAAATTCTCATCTCGACATCATAAGGAGTCATCCTCCATATTAAACATGACCTGCAGACTGTGCTAAAAGTTTTTGGGTTTCGGCCTTGGGCAGCCATCACGGTTGACAGATCATGCCCAAAAGGGGACGTTCTCATCCGGGCATTAAACATAGGCATCCTACAAATTTACAATAAAATCCCTTCATAAATACGACCTGTGGACTGTGCTAATGGTTTTCGGGTTTTGGGCTCGGGCAGCCATACCGGTTGATCGATCGCGACCAAAAGGGGACATTCTCATCTAGACATGACCCCAAACCTGCATATGAAATTTCGTGACGATCAGACAAGAAATGCGGGGTGTAGCCCGTGCTAAAGGAAAATGTGAACAGACTCACGGACTTCCGCACGCGTGATGGCAATAGCTTATCTTGCCTTTGTCAAGTTAAGCTAAAAATCAAAAGATTCTGACTACTGGATCTGAAGAAAAATATTTTTAAAGAATATTCCTCATATTGAACTAAGTTATAATTCGGGCTCGCACAGTAAGCCCAAATATGAACCCAGGGAGTTGGCTTGAACAAACTTGAATTCCACCCCCTAAGGATGCTGAATACCAAATATCCCAACATTCCGACTGCCACATCTGAAGAAGATTTTTAAAGAAAGTTCCTCATTTTGAACTAAGTTATAATTCAGGCTACCACAGTGAGCTCAAATATGAACCCAGGAATTTGGCTTGAACACAGTTGAATCTCGCCCCCCTAAGAATGATGCATTGATGCATACCGAATATCAAAATATTCCGAATGCTGGATCTGAAGAAGATTTGTAAAGAAAATTCCTCATTTTGAACTAAGTTATAATTCGGGCTCCCACAGTGATCCCAAATATGAACCCAGGGACTTGGCTTGAACAAACTTGAATCTCACCACCCCGCCCACAAGAATGCTGCATACCAAATATCGAAAGATTCTGATTGGTGGATCTGAAGAAGATTTTTAAATAATATTCCTCATACTGCACTAATTTAAACATTTGGGCTCCCACCGAAAGCCCAAATATGGACCCAAGGATTTGATTTAAATAAACAAGTGAAACAATCTTCCAACGATGTTGTACATGTATGTGAAATTTGAAAGCTTTTGGAGCAGTGGTTTGGGGGAAGAGTAGTGTTAAATGTTTTTCCCATTACCCACAGAATTAAAAAATGCTGACTCAGCACTTGTTTAAAGTCCCCCAAAAGTACCCCATGATAAAACCGACAGCAATGTTTTTGGATCATTCCAGTCCTACGGAAGCTTCACCCCAAATAAGAATTCTCAGTGCCATGAAGTTTTGGAGATATGTTTTTTTTTTATTTTTTCTATTTTTAGCTCCTGCAGTCCCCATGGGGCAACGATAAAATTTTTGAGGGATAAATAAGTACTTATGACCCAATAATCCCTCATATGAAATTTGGTTCAAATCAGCCTCTCGGTTTGGAAAATAGAAATTTTGGGCGGGGTTAAAATTCTTGTCCATCCCATAACGACGGTAAATATAGCCCACAAACTTCTCTTGAACAAATCTGAGTCTACACCTCAAAAGGAAGCGGCACACCAAATATCAAGTCTCTGCTACAGCTGGTTCATGAGAAGAAGATTTTGCCCTACCGAGGGGCGGGTAACTTGATTTGAACTTAATCAAAAAGCGATGTCATAAACAAATATCTCAAATTTCACTTAGATTGGTTCAGCGATTTTGGAGGAGAAGACGCAAACACCATGTTCATGGACGACAGACGGATGATGGACGGTGAGTGATCACTATAGCTCAGATGACTGAAAGTCAGGTGAACTAAAAACTCAAATTACTGAATACAATTAGTTATCACACTGAGAAGTTAAATGTTGATGTGCACTCAAAAAGTTACATTAAATGGAAGCCAATGGATATGAAAAGTTGTTGATAGATGTATCACTCATTTTTCTTCAGTTGATCATAACGTAAAAAGTGGAGCTTGATACAACCTATGTGACGTACCTCTAGAGGGTACTTAATAAAAAAAACCTTCCAATTCTTCAGCTTTTGGGAGCCCAAATATTAACCCAGGCACTCAATTTGACTCCACTAGAGATGCTGTGTACAAAAACGGAAAGGATTCTGACTGGTGGATCTGAAGAAGATTTTTAAACAAATTTCCTCATAGTGCACTCAGTTAAAATTTGGGCTACCACAGAGAGCCCAAAATATTAACCCAGGCACTCAATTTGAACAAACTTGAATCTGCCCTCCCCGAGATGTATACCAAATATGAAAGCATTTCAACTGATGGATCTGACAATGAAAATTTTTAAAGAAATTTCTCCATATTGCTCTGTTAAAATTTGGAGCTACCATAGCGAACCTAAATATTAACCTACAGTACAAGTCAAAAGAAGTTGTATGTATATTTCTCTTCCTACACTGATAAAACCAAAATTTGACCTCACCGAGAGCTTTCCAGAAAATGAGGTCAGATTCTGATCTTATCAGTGCAGGAGCAGCAGTATACTTAGTTTATTGCAGTTATGCTGCAATGTATTTTGACTTATACTGTAGGGACCCGATTTAAACACACTTGAATCTGACCCCCATAGAAATGTTGTAAATGGAAGCTGAAAGCATTCCAATAGGTGGATCTGAAAAAGAAAATTTTTAAAGAAATTCCCTCATATTGCAATAAGTTAAAATTCGGGCTACCATAGGGAGCTCAAATATTAACCTACAGACTCGATTTGAACAAACTTGAATCTGACTCTGAAGATTTTTAAAGATTATTCCCCACATTGCACTGACCACATACCAATGAGGTATACCAAATATTAAAAGATTATGATTTATGGCTCTGAATTAGAAGATTTTTAAAGCTTATTCCCCATGTTGCCTTTAGGGCTGTCACGATTTTTAACTTTAGGAATCGATTAATCGTCGCAAATAATCGATGATAATCGATTGATCGTACCTAGATGACCCCCATCTCCTTCTCTTTGAAGTCGATAAAAATGAAGTTGAAGTCAGTTGACCTACCTCAAGTAAACAACGAAGACGATCCTTTTTTAGTTTCATTCAAAGCTTTGATATGGTGATACATCCACATGCCAAATATCTAAAGCCTGACTCAAAATACAAAAAAGTTCTGGTCCAGACAGTTTCCCTTAAAAAAGCTCATAAATCTGTCCTTCATGTCAAAGGTCAAGGTCACATGAAGGTCACTATGGTACACTGCACACCGGTTCATGGTGATACATCCACATGCCAAGTATCTAAGATGTAGGTCAAAAGACAAAAAAGTTATGGCCCGGACAAAGTTTGTGTGATGTTTCCCATAAAAAACACATAAATCTGACCTTCAGGTCAAAGGTCAAGGTCACATGAAGGTCACTATGGTACACTGCACACCGGCTCGTGGTGATACATCCACATGCCAAGTATCTAAGGTGTAGGTCAAAAGACAAAAAAGTTATGGCCCGGACAAAGTTTGTATGAGAAGAAGAAGAAGAAGAAGAAGAAGAAGAAGAAGAAGATTATGCACGAAAACAATATGTCTCCCTTCTGGGAAGGGGAGACATAATTCATTAAGTTTGTTGAATATGGTTGATGATCTTTTTCAGCATCTATGGCTATATTGTACCAGAGGGGAGTGTGGTGGCTCAGTGGTAGACTGTTGGACTTCTATGCTAGAGGTTCTGAGTTCGATCCCCATCCGGGATGACCCACGTTGTGTCCTTGGGCAAGGCACTTTATCCCGGTTGCCTGCATGGGGGCACGATGATGCTGTGTACTAAGGCATACGATGATGCACATGTCTTCAACTGTTGTAACCCTGCTTAAGCAATTGTGCATAAGTATGTGACCCTAAACACTAATAAATAAATAAATAAATTGTACCAGAGCACAAAATAACTGGTAGAGTACTAGAAAGAGAAGGTACCTTAACTTGTGGGCTTCATACTCAGTGGCTGTGCTTCATATTATCTTTGAAGTTTATTTATTATTTATTTATTGGTGTTTAAGGTCACATATTTCTGCACAATTGCTAATCATGACCACAACATGAGTATCAACTCAAGTCCAGGGGTGAGCGTTAATAAGCCATGTTGCCCGTTTTAGAGAGGGTTTGCACCTCCCAAGCATTGGTGACTGGGTCCTATTTTACCAGTAAAACAGAGCCTATTTACCGCAGTGAACAGGCACTACTTCACTTCCCGGGGTTCCCGCGGGGATATCTTTGAAGTGATATTATTTAGTCTGTAAGGCCTTGTCTTATTACAGTTTATGGGAGAGTGCCTATGGGCACTCTCCCATAAATTGTAACAAGGCAAAGATATGTGAACAAATTTTGATGGCCAAAAATAATTTACCACTTTACCAGTTGAAAGTTAAGTTTAGTGAATTGCTGATAACTTTTGTGCATATGTTAGGCAATCAGGTCCTTATACCAAATACAGGCCTTTATTAAAAATTAAAAATTTACTTCACCCAAAATTCGGGTAAGCAAAAAAAATTTCCATAACCCATTTTTTGGGGCTGAACCCATTTCACTTTTTCAGTTAATGTTTTACATTACAGAAAAGAACTTGCATGAATGGAATAAAGGTTAAGCCACAGGATGTTTGCTCGAACCGTGCACGAAACTAAACGCTAGTTCGTGCAATGTTGTACATTACAGAAAAGAACTTGCATGAATGGAATAAAGGTTAAGCCACAGGATGTTTGCTCGAACCGTGCACGAAACTAAACGCTAGTTCGTGCAATGTTTTACATTACAGAAAAGAACTTGCATGAATGGAATAAAGGTTAAGCCACAGGATGTTTGCTCGAACCGTGCACGAAACTAAACGCTAGTTCGTGCAATGTTTTACATTACAGAAAAGAACTTGCATGAATGGAATAAAGGTTAAGCCACAGGATGTTTGCTCGAACCGTGCACGAAACTAAACGCTAGTTCGTGCAATGTTTTACATTACAGAAAAGAACTTGCATGAATGGAATAAAGGTTAAGCCACAGGATGTTTGCTCGAACCGTGCACGAAACTAAACGCTAGTTCGTGCAATGTTTTACATTACAGAAAAAAACTTGCATGAATGGAATAAAGGTTAAGCCACAGGATGTTTGCTCGAACCGTGCACGAAACTAAACGCTAGTTCGTGCAATGTTTTACATTACAGAAAAGAACTTGCATGAATGGAATAAAGGTTAAGCCACAGGATGTTTGCTCGAACCGTGCACGAAACTAAACGCTAGTTCGTGCAATGTTTTACATTACAGAAAAGAACTTGCATGAATGGAATAAAGGTTAAGCCACAGGATGTTTGCTCGAACCGTGCACGAAACTAAACGCTAGTTCGTGCAATGTTTTACATTACAGAAAAGAACTTGCATGAATGGAATAAAGGTTAAGCCACAGGATGTTTGCTCGAACCGTGCACGAAACTAAACGCTAGTTCGTGCAATGTTTTACATTACAGAAAAGAACTTGCATGAATGGAATAAAGGTTAAGCTACAGGATGTTTGCTCGAACCGTGCACGAAACTAAACGCTAGTTCGTGCAATGTTTTACATTACAGAAAAGAACTTGCATGAATGGAATAAAGGTTAAGCCACAGGATGTTTGCTCAAACCGTGCACGAAACTAAACGCTAGTTCGTGCAATGTTTTACATTACAGAAAAGAACTTGCATGAATGGAATAAAGGTTAAGCCACAGGATGTTTGCTCGAACCGTGCACGAAACTAAACGCTAGTTCGTGCAATGTTTTACATTACAGAAAAGAACTTGCATGAATGGAATAAAGGTTAAGCCACAGGATGTTTGCTCGAACCATGCACGAAACTAAACGCTAGTTCGTGCAATGTTTTACATTACAGAAAAGAACTTGCATGAATGGAATAAAGGTTAAGCCACAGGATGTTTGCTCGAACCGTGCACGAAACTAAACGCTAGTTCGTGCAATGTTTAAAGGCCTGAAATAGAACTGGTTTACCACAAAGAACAAGCACTTCTCCATTTCCTTGGCTCTCCACAGCGATTTGAGAAAGTGACAATGTGAACTTGTGACTAAGGAATTGTTGAATTATGTATTGAGAGCAAATATCATACATTCAGTAAACATCTGTACAAAAATGTCTCGGTATATAGATATAAAAATGTACAAATCGTTTTTACAATGAGAGAACAAAAACATTTCATCCAATACATTCGTGTAGAATGTTAGTGTAAAATGACAGTTTATCATTACTGACAAAAATCTATAAAATAACATAACCATTCTCAGTGAAAACAATACCAAAATTTGTTATTTATCCAAAGTTTTCAACAAAACCAGCTCAAAACAAGCTCAATGAGCACTCGGTGAGTTTGTTCAGTGGAGGGGATCATATGATATGGTTTTGTTGAAATTTTTCAAAAAATATTTTATCGCAACTGCAATTTTGTAAATACTGTGTGCGGATGCAGTCAAATTATTAGGTAAAAGTTTAATGGCCGCCACACTCACCATCCTTTCAAATTGACGGCACCACCACACAGCAAAATCCACAACGGTCTTAATATTGGTACCGCCATAGCCCAAACCTGGCACATAACGGTACTACTACATCAACCTTACCACCACATTTCAAATGATACTGCCAAACTCGAACAGTACCACCACACCACCCAGCATATACATGTATATAGAGGCTGCCATGGGGGATTCTCCACCTCTGACGAGTTCAAAATAAAACGAAACCAGTCAGGCTTTCTCATTAAGGGTGGAGCTACAGAACTAATCTCTTCTGCTCCATTAGGAGAAATATTTCTAAACGTTTAATGACTTTAATCCTTTACCTAACATGAAAAGCAGACGACAGTTGAAAACAAAATTCTTCAATAACTATTTTTTTTAATTTTTCACCTCAAAAACATAGGTTATGACCCCTGTTTGGAACGAGCTCAGCTCGTTCCAAAGAGGGGTCATAACCTATGTTTTTGAGACAAAAAAAATGAAAACTGGAGATTTTGGTTAATAGCACTGACCAGTTTTGGCCGTTATGTAGGGTAAAGGGTTAACAACATTTATGTTTCCAGTAAGTAAAAAGCTAATTTGGAATAACTGCAACGGAAAACCTGTACACTACTGGGACTTCGATTTAAAAAATGTAACCAAGTAATAAACTGTGCCTCAAGAATTAATTTGTTATATACAGTTATAGTTACAGGCAATAATTTTTATAAATGTTTCAGTTCAATGGAACCAGAAAGAATTAATCTTTATTTACTGGTGTTTAAGATCACTTTCAGCAACTACAGCTATATTAGATATGAAATCGTGATTAGCCAATCATTTATACATATGCAGACCATTTTTGAGGACCTTCATCAAAGGAATTAACTTGTGACTGTGTTCTATTTTAGGCCTAAAAATATAAAAAATCTGTTCCTCAGGCCCTCATGCATGGTCGTTTTGGCTGCTGCATGCTCTCTTTTTATAACCAATTTAAACTTTAAAAAAATAAAAATTAAATGGTTTAAGTCTGATATTTTACACAAGTTAAAAAAATTGACGAATTTGTCCCTTGAGTGCAAGAAGGCTTTGCAATGCTTTAGCATTGCAAAGTCTTCTTGCACTCAAGGGATGAAATACACCACCACCCATGCTATTCTGTAGATTATGAGGCCTAAAACTTGAACCAAGAACATGAACTTTTGATGGCAAAAAAGTAATTACTGAAATAAAAAATAAAATATAAAACTGCTCGCCCACATGCAATTTCACAAATAATGGCCTGAGAAACAAGATCTACTTTGTGTGGCCTTACTAGTATTATTTATTTATTGGTGTTTAAGGTCACATACTTCTGCACAATGGCTAATCATGACCACAAATGGAGAAAAAGTCAAGGTCAGTCAATCGTTTATGCCCTATGTTGCCTATTTTACAGGACTCACACCCCAAGCATTAGTGACTGGGTCCTATTTTACCAGTAAAACGAAACTTGTTTACCCCAGTAAACAAGAACCACCTCACTTCCCAGGGTTCCCACGTGGGGACTTTACCAGTACAGTAAAACCTGTCTTGAGAGATCACTGTCTTGAAAGACCACCTGTCTTGAGAGACCACATAGGCACCGATTGGTTTTACTCTATAATGGACCTGCTATGGGAGACCACCTGTCTTGGGAGACCACCTGTCTTGAGAGACCACTGTGACCTGGTACCAACTTGTATTTTTGTGCCACAATGGACCTGTCTTGAGAGACCGCCCCTTTAAAGACTGAAACCATGACCAAAACTTTTTACCTGTTCTGGAATTTGAAAATCCATTGTGGTTATACTAACATAATTAAAAGTATTAAAAGCTCTTAATTGAGTTTCAATTGCTAACTCATTAAAGATTGAGATGTTCTTATAAGACCCCTGTGAAAAGATTAGGATTATTGCTGAATAAACAATTTCATACATACCTGAAATGTGACAGATAGGAATAAAAATAAATTTGTGTTGAAAATCTTTTTGTAACAATGAAGATTTTCAACACTAATTTATTTTTATAATTTTTATAACAGTCCATTTCAATTTGTTACAAAAACTTCATAAAAAAGAACAACTACAAAGTAATTACAAAAATCCATTTTTCTCCATTTCTGAATTTTGTGGTTAGTTATTCACTGACTTGAGAAAACCTGAAACCTGTTATGAGAGACCACCTGTCTTGAGAGACCACTTTTGTGTGGCCCAAAGGGTGGTCTTTCAAGACAGGTTCTACTGTACAACAAAACTTGTTTGTCCCAGTAAACAAGCACTGCCTCACTGCACAGGGTTCCCAGGAGGAAAATTTATTAACAGTATGTTTTGTCAGTGAAGTAAGTCAGACTCCGATAAAATATTCATACAATATTTGAGACTGAACAAAATATAGTTGTGGTAAACATGAGATTGGAATATAAATGGGAAAAAGAACCAATGATTTCTGATTCGTTTAAACAAATGCTGGATGAGAAAAATTTGTCTGAATGCTTGAATAATATTTATTTTTTTTTTTATTAGGGTTTAACGACACATTAACAACCAGGGTCATATCATGTCGGTGACAGTTTTACGGGTGGAGGAAGCCAGAGTACCCGGAGAGAACCACCGAGCAACGACGAGCAGCTGTCAGCTCTCCAACATCGTAACTCTGAACTCTGCACCACGGCACAGGCAGGGTTAGATTGGTTGAAGACATGCGCATCATCGACGTGCAGTACGCCTTAGTACACAGCGTCATCATGCCCCCATGTAGGCAATCGGGGTTAAGTGCCTTGCCCAAGGACACAACGCGGGAGCACAAATCAGTTGCTGAAATGGCCACCCATCCAACTACTAACCGCGTTCGACGTTGCTTAACTTCGGTGATCTGATGAGAACCAGTTACCGCGCTGCCACCACGCCCCGGCTTGAATAATAAATGCCTGAACACAATAATGGCCATAGGAACGCGTACAAGAACTACATACTTTATGAGGCATAATGCATCTGGAGATGTCAAGAAGAATTTAAAAGTCAAATACTAGAACATGTGATCAACTCGGATTTAATGGAATTTTTAATGTGTTGATTGATGCGTACATGTTATCACCTCAAAATGTTGATCGAGAAACTTGTATCAAGCTGAGTAGTGTTCAACCGATGATCGGAATGGGTCACTCCGATCAGCTGATTGTGGGCAATCGGATGACAATGGTAACGGCAAGCCTGGAAATAAGCAATCTGTCATTTGCAGAATGAGGTCCCCAGAGGGTGAATTTACTGATGGTGTCCCATTCAGTGGGCCAATTTATCCTCTGGGTACCTCTTTCTGTTTAGGCTTGAGAACCTTGTTTCAGATTGAGGTTCACAGAGGGTAAATTTTGTTGCTGTGCAGGACAGCATCACCAAATTCAATCTCTGGAGACCCCATTCTGCAGATGACAGTCTGATTATTTCCAGGTTTGGGTAACGGCTCCTGAAACATCGGTTCAACCTATTGTTGCCATGCCTTTTGTTATGTTTAATTAACCACATTTTATTATCTTGTAGAATTGTTCAATAGTTAATGTAAAATGATGTCAATGATACCATTCAATACAGTTGAGAAAAACCCACAATCTGTATTCTTAATCTCTCTAAATGCCCCTTTACAGGATATACATGTATACCATTGACTCAGGTCGCAGTTAAGTTAAAAAATTTATAGTAATTTATATATTTTTTATACTTACCAATGACCCAGACTTAGCTGGTGCTAACTCTTTTAATTTCAGGGCCAAACACAAATTTTGCCCTCCCAATTCCCAAAATTTGCATCAAAATCCAAAAAATCCATGTCCTATGTGATCCTCCATACTTTTGTCCACTGCGTATGCGCAGTGTCAAGGAAGTACCAAAATTGACGCCAAATCTTCATTCTTACAACCAGTGCCTGGTAAGTGTTATGTAATCAGCGGGGAAGTATGAGTTCCCAACTCATGGGAGGGCCATCCTTGTCCGGGTCATTGGTAAGTATAAAAAAATATATAAATTACTATAAATTTTTTAACATTTTTATACTGTACCAATGACCCAGACTTAGCTGAATAGAAAAAAGGCTGGAGGACCTAGGACATAAGGAAAATCCAATAGGCTCAATAACATGTAAACAGAGTTATCCCCTCAAGGAGAACAGGCTTTACATGCATCTTTCTTGTTTATACAAAATAAGGAAGACACAATACCATTCCGTAATTGAGCACAAAAACATCAATGATCTCTATTAACATCCAGTATAACCCATTATACTAATCTTTTTAAAGGAAAGCCAATAAAAAAAGATAGTCCAGAGAATGAGACTCTTTATACTCATTTAAAAGTGTCTGAGGATTGTATATTAATGCTCGTATGACACGTGACATATACAAAGGCTTCACACCGAGCTACACTTTAAAAATATTACGTAAATGAGATAAACATTAGCTTTACACTTTAAAACCATCCCGGCACTGACTCGGAATTACTGACTCCAGAGGAGGTATTCCCTTGCTTTTCACTATAAAGCAGGTGATATAAGGGAACACCATCCCCCCCCCCCCTTTCCCCTTGCTCTGGGTTAATCACCCCAGAACGAAGAGGGCAGCAGGACAGAGTCACTCCTGGAGCAGAAAGCCTGCATAACTATAGTTGCAACTGTTTAGTGGACGACATTCTGAGCAACAGATAACGGGCCTAAACAATACAGGTAGCAAGAAATAGACTCAATATTTCTAAGGGAAAAATTTGTGAACGTAGAAGGCTGAGACCAGTATGCAGCCTTCATCAAATCGGTAATAGCAATGCTATTAGCATAAGCCCAAGATGTAGACAGCGCTCTCACTTCATGTGCCAAAATCTTAAGCACAGACGGCTGAGTAGAAGATAATTTTTCATAAGCAGTACAAAGAGTTAATTGAATCCACCTTGAAATAGAATGGACTGTAATATCCTTTCTATTAGGCAGCAGAGACAGAAAGAAATGCTTACGTCCCTTTCTGATAAACTCAGATCTACATTTGTAAATACGCATAGCTCTAACTGGACATAGCAAAGGCCTATGGCCGTCTGAGGACGGAAGAGCCTTAATAACAATAGGTTCAGGGTACTTATTAGGAGCCTGATTCTTAGCCAAAAATCCATCATTAGTAGTCAAAGTAATAGTATTACCAACACTACGATAGTGAGAATCATCAACAGATAGTGCATGAAGCTCACTAACTCTTCTAGCAGAAGAGAAGGCTAAGAGAAAAGCCATCTTATAAGATGATTATTTGAAGTCTACGGTGTCAAGGGGTTCAAATGGCACTTCATTTAGCTTCAGAAGAACCCAAGCTAAATTCCACTTAGGAATTAACCTAAGGGTTCTAGGTCTATTCATCGAAAAGTTTTTAACTAACTTTGATAAAGAGACATTAGATCCAATTTGTAAGCTATCATAATTAGCATAAGTATCCGATAGCATAGACCTATAACCCTTAATATTTATTGGCTACAGTTTGATCTCGTCAAGCAAGTAGACCAAAAAATTAGCAATGTCTGGAATGGAGGGATCATAAATATCAACACAATCATCCCTACACCAACGAGAGAAAACCTTCCACTTAGCAGTGTAATTTAGTGAAGAGGAGGTCCTCCTACAGTTAGAAATTGTGTCCACTGCTCGTCCTGTACAATGCTTGCCGTGCAAGAAGGACCATACAATGGAAATACATGAAGGTTGAGACCTTGCAGGTTGTGATGCAGTGTGCGCGATTTCCCCTGCGAAAGAAGGTCCTCCCATGGAAGAAGCTTCCAAGGAACATCCCACAACAGACACCTGAGTAGATTTATCTATGGTCTCTGGGGTGACAGAGATGCTACCAACAGAATCTTGCAGTGAGATTGCTTGATATTTAGCAATATCTGTTGAATCAACAGAGCTGGAGGATACATGTATTCTATCATTCCGTCCCAAGAGACAGTCTACTGCGAACGCTCGAGGATCTGGGCATGGCGACACATACATCTGCAACTGATTGTTGAGATGCTTCGCAAACAAGTCTATCATAGGACGATCCCATTGGTAGCAAATCTAGGTACTTTCTGAACGCCGGATGTACCATGACGTGAAAGTACGCATTCTTGAGATCTATGCTCGCAGCATAATCGTTCACTCGAATGCTCGCTCTTACCGATCGAATGGTCTCCATATAAAATTTTGAAGCCACAATCAGCTTGTTTATCCAGCTTAAATCTATACTGGACGGAACGAGCCGTCTGGTTTTGGAACCAGGAATAGGTGACTGTAGAAACCGGGAGGTTCCTAGTTTTCTACGACCTCTATTGCATTCTTCTCCAGAAGAGATTGGACTTCTGGTAGAAGCGAATCTCTCTTCTGAAGGTTTGATGGAAGCCGAGTCCAACGTGGACTTTGTGTTAACGGAGGTTTTTCCTTGAAGGACAGTTTTCGACCTTCCGAAATAATCCCCTGAACCCATGGGTCCTCTGTAATTGACAACCAATTGGTTAAGAATCTCGACAGCCTTCCACCCACTGGAACGCAATAGAGGTTTTGACCATCACCTCCTGGACCTGCGAGGCTTGCGGGAGGAGAAACTACATACCCCCAACCCGCATCTCGACCAGTCGACCTAGGGGAATCTGACCGGTTGTCTCGGCCAGCATTACAACCCCTACCTGAGTCGCTACTCTGATGGTCTCTGGGGTAATACTTTCTTAGATCCTCTGTAGGAACTTTCCTTGGACGTACTCGCCCCAGAAGTCCCTGACTTACTCATCTCTGCTGAGTCCGTTTTTTTCGAAACAGACTTAAAGAGTAGAAAGTCTAAAGCTTTCTTTGTAATTTGATCATAGATTAGCGAAAGCTTACCATCGAAGAGAAGCTCTCCTGAAACCGGAGTGACTCGGAGAGAGTTTTTTACCTTAGTATCCACTTTTGTGGATGAAGCCAGGGCAGCATCATGTCTGACTATCTCCAAATTTGCCACTGAAATGGCGGAGTTATACGTGGAAAATGCTATGGCCCTCGAAAGAACTCTCAAGGAAGTTTGAACCTCTTGGAATTCTTTTCCATCGAGACGTTGTGATAACGCTCTGGTAAGGTGAACTGCGTAAGATAAGGTGTCTAAACTGGCTCTGTTAGACGAGATTGTCTTCTCCAACGTACTGGAGAGAATCGACATAGACGCCGGCAATGACAACTCCAAGTCTTCTGCCTGGTCGTCTAAATGCATTGGAACTCTCGGCATGCCCTATCCTGCCGTTTCAAATCTATTTCTACTGTTGATGAATGGCAGATGTAGAGCATGAGACGATAAGAAACTGGATTTGCCAGTCTTAGAGGCTAGCCTGAATATAGCGTCATTCAGAAGTTCAAATGTCCGTGTGACATTTCTGGACTGGGCCGGAAACTCAGGCGCGACATCCTTATTCCGGTCGAAAAAGTCTGTGTCCAGTGATGCTATCAGTCTCTTATCTGGTATCGCAGCACTCTGGTCCGGAGGAACGACTTCTGGAAGTTGTTGCCGGATGAAATCTACAGCCACCTTATATGTTGTTCGGAAAGGGAAAATTCCAGCTCCGCTGATTCCCTTTCACCATCCGACTGGACCACATGTGAATCTCGGTCGTCCCTCTCTGACTCTGCAGGGGAGTGCACCGACCTAGCTTCCTCAGACAGTTCCTGATCTGAAAGAGTTTCTGAAGGTTGCTGGGATGCTGCGATGAGTTGTGCTATCTGTGATAGCAAGTCCGTCATGGAGGCCTGTGGAGCCGCAGCCTTATGTAGTTTAGCCGCTGGAAGCTCCTGGGACGGTAAATCTTGCATACTTCTCTTATGCGAATGTCCCGACTGGTAAGGCCTAGTGTCCTTGGCTACCGGATGGCGTTACCTGGTCGACGTGGAATCCCTGGTCGGCGAAGCAGGCTGGATATCTGTGGTCACGTAGCCAAGGTGCAGTCGTGTGTGCTGATGTGTGGATGAGGGAGCCAGTAGACTAGCCGCACCGGACTGTCTATGTGACGGAGTGTCCCGAGCAGGAGGAGTGGACGTATGCTCCGACTGACGAATGTTACGTACAACATCTGGGCCCAGATGTTGCTGTAAGAGAGAGGGACCTCTCTCACTCGCGGTCCGGGTAGACCTGGACGAGTTAGCTACCAGACTGTCTTGCTTCCTCCATTCCATCCTCCGATCCGTCGTCACCGGGTGTGCACGATCCGAGTTTATAGTGCTCGCAACACCCAATCTCTTCTCCTGGACTGCAACGGACGAACCCGGCATCACAACTCCCATTTCTCGAGTGATAGCTTCACCGGGTGAGCTAGCAGGCGACAAGGACATCGATCCTACTAGGGATCTAGGCCCTTGTCGAATTTCGTTGAGCACTTTTACCGCTAGCTCTTCATATAATTGTGACGACGGAAGCACACTTCTTGAAGACATCACGGAAACATCACCCTGTTCTTGTTCCTCTGAAAAAGAGACTGAAAAACTAGGGTGACCCTGTGGCAAGAGGACCGGCATGGACCTCTCACCACTAACAATATACCGTGACACACGTCTCCAACGTTTGTCATCCCAATTGGCACACACTGAGCAAGAATTAGTGCGAGTACATTGACTACAGCAAATACAATGAACATGAGAATCAGAGGAAGACTTCCTCGATTTACAATTTGAACAATATTCTTTCACATTTGAAAAATATTAAACAGTCATAGTACTCGCACTAACCCTTGAAAATACAAAGATACATAATAATAATAATATAATCCATTACAAAAATTTCAAAAAATAATTCAAAAGAAAAATTTCAAGATGTACCCAAGTTCCCAAAGGAAACGATGAGCCCAAATGGATCCCAAAAAAGCCTGAGTGTGGACAAAAATTTTAAAACATATCTAAAAATTAATGTTACACTTACGGACAATATTAATGTATCTGGCTATGAACAGAACCTAATAGAAGACAAGAAATCACTGTCAGAAGTAACCGCTGTCAACGTAAACAAAAGTGAATAAAAACCGGAAACAAGACTCCAGGTACTGAAATTATGGCCCGAAATCAGTAACCAATTTTAAACACTATCCAATGTAAAACCGAAACTTCCACAGGAGAAACTGCAGTACATTGGATGGTAGATGCATGACCAAAATGCTTAAATACCCCTAGGGTGAGGACGTAACCATGGGGAAAAACAGAATAAACATTCTGTTACTATGCTAAAAAACTCCCAAGAAATTTCAGTAAAAATTACAAAAGTTATGCCAAAAGCAAGGGAGATTAGCTAGGGGGGTATCAAGGAAAGGGAGAGAGGAAACACTGAACAAACAGTGGAGATTTCATAGCAAGAATGAAAACATTAGGCCCATGCCCTCGAAATTAGGGAACATGAAATAATTTGCATAAAAATTATAAGTTACAGCCCTGAACACATCCTTCCACTGTTTCTTCCTCTCATCCTCTCATTTCATTCTTAGATCCACCATTTCTTTCATGATTTTGTGTCTGGCATCATTTTAACTGAGATTATAAGCACAGATATCAGTGAGATGTTACTAATTGAAGGGCCAAACAAAGAATGACGATTTGGCGCCAATTTCGGTACTTCCTTGACACTGCGCATGCGCAGTGGACAAAAGTAATGGAGGACCACATAGGACATGGATTTTTTGGATTTTGATTCAAATTTTGGGTATTGAGGGGCAAAATTTGCGTTTGGCCCTGAAATTAAAAGAGTTAGCACCAGCTAAGTCTCGGTCAGTGGTACAGTATAAAAATATCACCAGTTGCGTGCACTTGGGTGGTATACGTGGCTCTGAGAGCCACGTGTACTGCCCAAGTGTCCGTCGATTAATCGTCGGAAATAATCGATAATAATCATACCTAGATGACCCCCCCCCACCCTCTCCCTCTTTTTGAAGTTGTTAAAAATGAAGTTCAAGTCAGTTGACATACCTTAAGTAAACAACGAAGACGATTGTCTTTTAGGTACATTCAAAGCTTTGATGTTCTGAACTTTTGAACCGTCAGTGTAATAATCAAGACCAGTCGCCAGTTGCGAACTTGCAAAGTTCGCAACTGGCGACTGGTCTTGATTATTACACTGACGGTTCAAAAGTTCAGAACATCAAAGCTTTGAATGTACCTAAAAGACAAATGCTTCTTACGACTTCTTACGGTTCAACGTCAACACTCTTGACCTTTTACCTTTAGAAACAAGAGTTTTTTCATCCAATTTTTTTAATTATTAAACATCTAGAACGGGGTAAAATTTACTGATTCTTCGACAACAAAAAATACTAATCAATTTCGACGTGAACGATCGATTAATCATGACAGCCCTACAGAATTTCCCCATACAATAACTTTTAACTCCTAACCCGCTGATTGTTTTCAAGAAATGTTTAGTCAAATCCACAGCAGCTATGACTAGATTTGATAAAAATATTGTAGAAATTTTACTCAAGAAATCATTACTGAAAAAATCTATTAAAATTTAATTAAATGTGTCTGAATTATATTTATTTCAGTGGCAAGAGAAATCCTATCCTATGAGGAATATCTGTCAACAGAATGCAAGAAGTTATTCCTCATTAAATCTAAGCAATTAATCTACTGTATATCATTTGTCAAACAAGATAAAACACACTGACTGCCCAGTTTATCACTACAATACAGGAAAGAGACTTTAAATTCCTGTTAATTGGATAATTTTAATGGAAAAGAGGATTTCCAATTAACCAGGTTCCATGGATTAAGCCTAAAAAAATAAAAAATCTGTTTCTCAGGCCCTCCCGCATGGTCCTTTTGGCTTCCGCATGCTCTCTTTTTATAACCAATTTAAACTTTAAAAAAATAAAAATTAAATGGTTTATGTCTGATATTTTACCCAAGTTAAAAAAATTGATGAATTTGTCCCTGAGTGCAAGAAGGCTTTGATATGCTTTAGCATTGCAAAACCTTCTTGCACTCAAGGGATGAAATACACCACCACCCATGCTATTCTGTAGATTATGAGGCCTAAAACTTGAACCAAGAACATGAACTTTTGATGGCAAAGAAGTATTTACTGAAATAAAAAATAAAATAAAAAACCGCTCGCCCGCATGCAATTTCACAAATAATGGCCTGAGAAACAGAAGATCTACTTTGTGTGGCCTTATAAAACTTTTTTCAGCATCCAATTCCATAACTTTTCCAAAATTTTCTACCCAATTTCCAAAACCTTTAGTATGACCATGCTGCTCTCTTTTTCGGGATTTTTAAGCATGATTTTTCAGAGAAATGGCGTATTGTATCATTATCATGACAAATTTCCATGACTTTCCAGACTACAGCAAAAAAGATAAAAAAAAAAACAAGAGGTCTCACCCGACAATAGTTGTTTAAAGACAGATTTAATTAACATCTATAGCTAGTTAACACTAGAGACGAATGAAGTTATTTAATTATTTATAACTCTGTTGTCCATGCCAGATGTTTTTTTTTCCAGTACTGGAATGCTACCACAGAAATTATACCCAGATTTCCAGTAATGCAAAACCAGGGAGTCCAAATATCAACCTAGGAACTTGACTTGAACAAACTTGAGCCCTTCCCTCCCACCACCGGGATGCTGTATACCAAATATGAAAGCATTCTGACTGGGGGATCTGAAGGAGAAGATTTTTAAAGAAATTTCCTCATATTGCACTAAGCTGAAATTTGGGCTACCATAGGGGTCCCAAATATTAACACAGCGACCCAATTTCAACAAACATGAATCTCACCCTTCCAGAGATGTTGTATACCAAATACATAAGCATTCTGACTGGTGCATCTGGAGGAAATGATTTTTAAAGAAATTCCTTCATATTACACTAAGATACAATTCAGGCTCCCATAAAAAGCCTGAATATTAACTCAGGAACTCGATTTGAACAAACTTGAATCTGCACCCCCCCCCCCCCCCCCCCCCCCCCACCACCTCCTCCCCCCTAAAGATGTTGTATACCAAATATCAAAACCTTCAAAGAAATGGTTCGGGAGAAGACTTTTGAAGAAATTCCCTTATATTGTACTAAGTCCATACACCCCCCCACCCCCACCCCCCCCACCCCCCACTCCCAAGATGTTCATTACCACATACGAAAGCATTCTGACTGGTGGATCTGAAAAAAAAGATTTTTAAAGAAATTTCCTCAAATTGCACTAAGTTAAAATTTGGGCTACAATACAGAGACCAAATATTAACCTAGAGACCTGATTTAAAAAATAAACTTGAATCTCATCCTCCTAGAGATGTTGTATACCAAATATGGAAACATTCTGACTGGTGGATCTGAAGAAGATTTTTAAAGAAATTCCCCCATATCACTCAAAGTTAAAAATTTGGGCTCCTGTATTGAGCCCAAATATGAATGAAGGGGCTTCATTTTAACACACTAGTATCTGCAAGCCCCCCCCCCCCCCCCACCCCCCCCCCCCCCCTCCCTAGCCCCATAGATTCTTTCACCAAATATTAAAAGATTCTGATCAGTGGTTATGGAGGAAAAAAGCGTTTGCAAATTTGCTGACTCAGTATTTTTTCGATGTCTTTTATAGAATACCCTGATATAAACAATGTCAATTTTTTCACCATTCAATTCTACTGGTCCTAAGGATGCTTAATAACAGTTCTCTGTTCTGTGTGGTTTGGGACATATGGGCATTTGAAAATATTTCTATTTTTAGCTTCTGGGGTTCCCATGGACACACAGGAATTTTTTTTTCCAGAAATAAAGTACTGTTGACTCAATAATACCACAATACCACATATCAAATCTGGTACAAATTGGACCATCGGTTCCGAAAATAGAAATTTCGGGTTGGGCCAAAAATCTTGCCCCTCTCATTACAAAGGTAAATATTGATCCACGAACTTCATTTGAACAAACTGGATTCTACACCTCAAAAGGAAGATCCATACCAAATATCAAGTCATTTTACAAACAGGTTCATGAGAAGATTTTTTAAGAATTTTGGAGTATTTTCCACCACCCCCCTCCATATGGGGTAGAGCAAGTTGATTTTTGAAAAAAATGCGATGTAAGAACAAGCAATCACTTCAAATATAAACTAAAACAGGTTCAGCAGTTTAGGTGGGGCAGGTGCAAATACCATGTTGATGGATGACGGACAGTGAGTGATCACTATAGCTCATCCTCATTGTAAAAACAACTTTCAGGCCTGGATGAAATATTTTCATATTCCATGACTTTTCCAGGATTCCATGATAAAAAAAACAACTTTATTTATTTATTGGAGTTTAAGGTCACTTTAATTTCCCACCAAACACAATACATGTATAGCTCAAAGTGCCAGAATGTGTCTGTTGGTTTGCGTGATTATTGAGTCTTATAGTCACTTTCTGCATCTATGCAGGGACCGACCTGGACAAGCGCCAGTGCACATTTGACTCCCAAACACCATAATCTGGCTCTTACATCTCAAATGTAGGCTTTTTAATTGGCTCTGAACTTCTAAAACTGCATTTCCATTTTCAATGTTTCTTTCTATAGATAGGGTTGCTCTTATAGTATATAGTTATCATTTACTGTTATTTAGGAGTGTCTTAGTACTTCAAGTCCTGGTTAAGTTAATCTTCACATTGGTTTCTGATCAAGTCTTGGCTGCCTAAATAGGCAGCCAAGACATGATCAGAACCCAATGTGAAGATTAATGTTTGCTGTGGTGTACCAAATTTAGCCCCATGGGTCAAAATTTGACGTGTAAATTTTCATAATAGGCTCCAAGGCTGGTGTGTATTTTAAACAGTTCTGGTCGGTCCCTGTCTATGGTTATATAATACCCAAAACACCAAATAGCAACAACCAAAAATATCAAGTTAAATCTAATCAATTTATAAATAGAGGATATGGTGGACTCGTCACGCTAAGTGATAATGAGGCTTACTGCCTTACCTGGTGGACTCGTCACACTAAGTGATAATGGGGCTTACTGCCTCACCTGGTGGACTCGTCATGCTAAGTGATAATGAGCTTACTGCCTCACCTGGTGGACTTGTCACACCAAGTGATAATGAGGCTTACTGCCTCACCTGGTGGACTCGTCATGCTAAGTGATAATGAGGCTTACTGCCTCTGGTGGACTCGTCAAGCTAAGTGATAATGGGGCTCACTGCCTCACCTGGTGGACTCGTCAAGCTAAGTGATAATGAGGCTTACTGCCTCACCTGGTGGACTCGTCAAGCTAATTGACAAAGAGGCTTACTGCCACACCTGGTGGACTCGTCACGCTAAGTGATAATGAGGCTTACTGACTTACCTGGTGGACTCGTCAAGCTAAGTGATAATGGGGCTTACTGCCTCACCTGGTGGACTCGTCAAGCTAAGTGATAATGAAGCTCACTGCCTCACCTGGTGGACTCGTCACGTTTAGTGATAATGAGGCTTACTGCCTCACTTGGTGGACTCCTCAAGCTAAGTGATAATGAGGCTTACTGCCACACCTGGTGGACTCGTCACGCTAAGTGATAATGAGGCTTACTGCCTTACCTGGTGGACTCGTCAAGCTAAGTGATAATGGGGCTTACTGCCTCACCTGGTGGACTCGTCAAGCTAAGTGATAATGAGGCTCACTGCCTCACCTGGTGGACTCGTCACGCTTAGTGATAATGAGGCTTACTGCCTCACTTGGTGGACTCCTCAAGCTAAGTGATAATGAGGCTTACTGCCTCACCTGGTGGACTCGTCAAGCTAAGTGATAATGAGGCTTACTGCCTCACCTGGTGGACTTGTCAAGCTAAGTGATAATGGGGCTTACTGCCTCACCTGGTGGACTCGTCAAGCTAAGTGATAATGGGGCTTACTGCCTCACCTGGTGGACTCGTCACGCTAAGTGATAATGAGGCTTACAGCCTCACCTGGTGGACTCGTCAAGCTAAGTGATAATGGGGCTTACTGCCTCACCTGGTGGACTCGTCATGCTAAGTGATAATGAGGCTTACTGCCTCACCTGGTGTACTCGTCAAGCTAAGTGATAATGGGGCTTACTGCCTCACCTGGTGGACTCGTCAAGCTAAGTGATAATGGGGCCTACTGCCTCACCTGGTGGACTCATCACGCTAAGTGATAATGGGGCTTACTGCCTCAACTAGTGGACTCGTCAAGCTAAGTGATAATGAGGCTTACTGCCTCACCTGGTGGACTCGTCAAGCTAAGTGATAATGGGGCTTACTGCCTCACCTGGTGGACTCTTCAAGCTAAGTGATAATAGGGCTTACTGCCTCACCTGGTGGACTCGTCACGCTAAGTGATAATGGGGCTTACTGCCTCACCTGGTGGACTTGTCACGCTAAGTGATAATGGGGCTTACTGCCTCACCTGGTGGACTCGTCACGCTAAGTGATAATGGGGCTTACTGCCTCACCTGGTGGACTCGTCACGCTAAGTGATAATGAGGCTTATGGCCTCACCTGGTGGACTTGTCACGCTAAGTGATAATGGGGCTTACTGCCTCACCTGGTGGACTCGTCAAGCTAAGTGATAATGAGGCTTACTGCCTCACCTGGTGGACTCGTCACGCTAAGTGATAATGAGGCTTACTGCCTCACTTGGTGGACTCGTCACGCTAAGTGATAATGGGGCTTACTGCCTCACCTGGTGGACTCGTCAAGCTAAGTGATAATGAGGCTTACTGCCTCACCTGGTGGACTCGTCACACTAAGTGATAATGAGGCTTACTGCCTCACTTGGTGGACTCGTCACACTAAATGATAATGAGGCTTACTGCCTCACTTGGTGGACTCGTCACACTAAGTAATAATGACGCTTACTGTCTCATCTGGTGGACTCGTCAAGCTAAGTGATAATGGGGACACAACATAAATGACACTTTGCCATATAGATTGGGTGATGAAAGTCCAGTTCATTCCCAGTAAAATAATTTGATCAGTTTAGGCACGAAAACAGGAAAATTAAAAATTTTTAGTAAATTTTGTTTCTTAACATACCTACCACAATTGTTTACAATTGGCTGTAACATAAGTGCAAGCCCTACAGTTAAAACTAGAAGTCCTGTCATGAAATGCGCACAAATAGCATGTTGATATGCGCGTTAATATGCGCGTTATGGCCCAAGTAAAGCTATCAAATTCTGTACATATGGCCTGTGCACAAGCAATGTTTCAGCCAATGGACCTCCGGGTAACCCAGAGGTCCATTGGCAGAAACATCGCATGTGTTTGCTACGAGTAACCAGGAGAACCTGCCGTGCTTTGGATGCCATTCGATATAGCAATTGCACGCAATTCATACGCGCAATTAAGCCTACATAAGCGCACTATTCGTGACAGGACTTCTAATTTTAACTGTACTTCGGAACTAACTCAAGCTTTTAGAATCTTTTCCAAACGAGTTGGAAAAGTACTAGAGTGCAAAAGCACGAAAAAGATCGAAAAAAGGGTCGAGCGAGACCAGCGCTCGAAATTACAGGTACTCTCTCTGCACACCTCTTGCGTTTACCGAGTGCATGCGCAACAACCGTGACGTCAATTCTGTATTTCCGCCAACAAGAAGTTTGTGATTTAGCGGGGAGGCATCGATATCAAAGATATCCCCAAGGAGGGTGGGCCTCCGGTAAACAATTGTGGTAGGTATGTTAAGAAACAAAATTTACTAAAAAATTTTAATTTCTTTTCAACCTACTCACAATTGTTTACAATTGGCTGAATAAACAATAGGAGGAGGTGAATCACATAACCAATACCAACAAGAGTAGCAGAACGAAAGCAAGGATGGCAGAGAACAAAAACGAAAACCTGTAATGAAGATAGAGAGAAGGCACCTGAAAAGAACAAGGCTGAGCGAAGCACAACCTCGATAAAAACAACTTTAACGAGGGTGCACAACAGCCTGAGCAGCAACGAGAGGGCCTAAAGAATAAAGGCCCTCAGATTGCTGCTGAAGGTGGCGGAGATAAAAGGAGGAGAAGGTAGAAGCATTCCTCCAGTAAGCCGCATTCATAACATCCCGGAGCAAAACAGAATTGGAGAATGCCCAGGATGTAGAAATGGCACGAACCTCATGAGCATTAAGCCGGTTCGAAACAAGACCCGACGCAGACAAGCGAGAATAAGCCAGCTTGATTGCAAGACAGATCCACCTGGAAATAGAATGGGAAGAGATAGACTGCCTCTTAGGAATGAGAGACAGAAAGAATCTCTTCCGACCCCTCCTAATGAACTGAGTGCGAGTAATATAAGTCTTGATCGCACAAACAGGACAAAGAAGAGGCCTCCGGCCATCTACAGCAGGGAGCCCGAATGCAGATGGGAGGAGGTACCGAATCAGGAAGTTGATTTTTAGCCAGAAAAGAGCAATCAGTAGAGAAGGTGACACTGTTAGCCTCATTTTGGAAGAAGGCAGAATCAACAGATAGCGCATGAAGCTCACTGACTCGACGAGCAGAAGTAAACGCTAGAAGAAAAGCCGTCTTATAGGTGAGAAAACGCATGTCGGTCTCAGATAAAGGCTCGAATGCAACAGTGCAACACCCATGCCAAGTTCCACTTGGGTGTAAAACGCAAAACTCGAGGCCTCTTCTAAGAAAAGTGCCGAATGAGTTTGGAGAGAAAAAGATTATGACTGATGCACCGCTTTCCCACACAAGAGAAAGTATCAGACAGCATAGACCGATAGCCCTTAATCGTAATAGGCTGGAGGCCCTTGGAGTCAAAAAGAAAAACCAGAAAATCCGCAATTTGAGCGATTGACGGATCACGGTAATTCACATTGTGATCTGCACACCAGCGACAAAAAAACCTCCACTTGGCGGCATAAGTCATGCCAGTGGAATGTCGCCGCGATGCAGAAATGCACTCCACTGATCGTCTCGAAAAACCTCTACGTCGGAGACTGGACCTGATAAAAGACAGGCGTGAAGGGACAGGCTCGCCAGGTTGTTGTGATACTTCCTGGGACGACCCTGTGAAAGAAGATCGCGACGTAGAGGAAGACGAATTGGTCGATCGGCTAATAGAGGCAGCAGCAGATTTATCCACACCCTCTGTGGAGACAGGGGTGTGATCAGAATGATCCTGCAACTGCAAGCACGAATCTTCGCTAATACCTGAGGAAGAATCGGTGCAGGAGGAAAGGCATAGCCGACCCAACCTGTCCAGTCCAGAGACAGAGCGTCTACTGCAAATGCCAGAGGATCTGGACAAGGGGAGACAAAGGTCTCTACCTGATGATTCCAGCGAGTAGCGAAAAGGTCGACCTGAGGATGGCCCCACTGATCCATTCGGTTGGAAGGACACTGTCGCGACAGGGAGTCTGCTAGGACGTTGAGACGCCCGGGAATGTGTCGAATGGACACCCGAGCATTCACATCCCGCGCCAACAGAAGAAGATCCCGAGACAGCCGATACATGGGAATCGAATGTGTGCCTCCTTGATTCCGTATGTAGGCCACTACTGTCGAATTGTCTGTAAGAAGTAGGACAATATGGTCCGACAGATGAGGGATCCAAAGCCGAAAACTCAACAGAAGAGCAAGCAGCTCCTTCTGGTTGATATGAAGGCCCACCTGCTCGCTGTCCCACTCTCCGTGAGTAGACAGACCGAGAGGATCCAACGTCGCACCCCAGCCCCGATCGCTGGCATCCACAGTAAGGATGCGATCGGCCAAAGGAAGATTCAACGGAATACCCTGTGTCAGCCAGGGAATATCGGCCCAAGGGCGGAGGTGACAAAGCCGAGATCGAAGAATAGTGAGTTCCAGGTCCAGCGGATCTACATTCGGACGCCAATGATCCAACAGGAAGTGTAGGAAAGGTCGGACAAACAAGCGACCAAGCAGAATGAGATCTGTCACCGAACCGCAAAGGCCCAGCATCCAAAGGAAAGTCCTGGCCGAGACCGAGGAAGATTGAAGCAGGTTCCGAGTCAAGGCGGAAAGAATTGTCGCCCGAGCCTGGGGGACCGACACTACATTGTGAAGAGTGTCGAAATCCATCCCCAAATGACGGAATCGCTGAGAAGGAAGAAGATCCGACTTCTCGCGATTGACTCTGAAACCCAGCGACGCTAGCAGGCAAAGAAACTGCCGGACATCGAACTCCAGAACAGCAGCATCGTGGTGCCGTTGGAGGATGTCGTCTAGGTGGGCTGACGAAGTCACTGCCGACTGAGTGCGGTGGAAAGAAAGCACATGTGACATCAGTTGGGTGAAGGCCCAAGGAGCCAGGTTCAAACCGAACGTGAGAGCTCTGAATTGAAAAACTCGATCCCGAAACGAGAACCGAAGGTATTTCCGTGACGCCAGATGAATGGGTACATGGAAATAGGCATCCTTCAGGTCGATACTGGCCGCAAAATCGTCCTGATGAACTGAACGTCGAACCGACCGGAAAGTCTCCATACTGAAACGAGGAGCTATTATGTACTCGTTCAGGATACTCAGATCAATGACAGAACGATATTGGGCCATTATTGGCCATTTTTCTTCGGCACCAAGAAAAGTCTCGAGTAAAACCCCGGTGAAAGGGTGCTCCTGACCACCTCGATCGCCCCTTTGGAGAGGAGATTGTCGATCTCCTGCACCAGAAGGTCCCGACGCAGAGAATCGGAAGGGACCTGAGTCGGAAGGGGCACCCGAGATAAACTGGGCTGCCGATGGAAGGACAGTCGCAGACCGGATTGAATGACGTCGAGGACCCAAGAGTCCTACATTATCTCTGTCCAACGGTTGAAAAACAGCGACAGCCTTCCCCCAACTGGAGGCGAATCGAGGTGAGAACCTTCACTTGCGGCCTCGACGAGGCCCCCGAGAGGAGAAACCACCTCGGGAAGTGACAGAGTCCTGAGACTTTCCAGCCTGAGGCTGCCAGCGAGCCTGGCCACGTCGGGGCTTCTTATGTGCAGAAGGAGCAGACGGAGCTGAAGGCGTAGCCGACGTCGCCGACGAGGCAGATGCAGCAGCACGCTTGGCGGGTCTGGAATGACCCCCACCCGCAGCAGCAGGTTGGTCAAGCTGTCGCAGCAGAAGCTGGTCCTTCGAATGACGAAGAACTTCGCCACGAACAGCTTCCACGGAACCATGGAACAACTGAGGTCCCACCAAAGAGGCAGACCTCAGAAACAGCACGTTGCTCAGAAGGAAGGGATGGTAAAGAATCCAACACCGCATCCCGGCGTGCCAGCTCCAAATCAGCCGTGTTACAGGCGTGAACGTGTGTCAAGTTCATAAGAGCCTGTGACAAAATGCGAAAAGGCGCCTGAGCGTCATCAAACTCCCCTGGTGGAAAATATTCAGCCAGAGCAGCGACGACATGGTCCACGAGAGATAACATACCCAGCATCTCTCGGGACAGGCCCACCATAGACTCAACTACCGACATCGGGAGAACTGCTGACTTAGGCTTAGTCATCCCGAGGGAAGAAGAATCCTCATCCACAGTAGTCATCCCTTGGAAGACTGGTGGAGAGACGGAATCGTAAACACGAAACCGCGATGGAGGCAGAAAGGCATCAGCTCTAGAAAAGAAGGAACCCTTGAGGGCCTTAGAACGCATTTTGGCGTCTAAGCCCTGGAAGGACTCAACAACCTGAGCCGATTGCAGAGGTTGCAAAGCCCCGGAGCTAGAAGGCTCAACAGGGTTATGGCGCTCTACAGTGGACCGCGGCTGGACGGTCACAGAAGGCTGGTCGGAAGGTTGAACGTCCGGCAATAAGCCAGACGAAATCCAAAGCCTGCCCCAAGACTGACGAGGGGGGCCCATCACCTTCAAGATACTCGTCATCCTCCGTAGCAGAGGAGACGAGTGTCCTCCCAATGGACCCTTCTGGCAGAAGAACCCAAATCCTCAGAAGAGACTGACGTCGAACGTCGATCGGCAGACAGAATAGGGGTACGGTGAGAAGACACCGGAGGATAGTCCCGATTGTGACGCCCAGGGGCCATCACTGACCTCTGCGAAACAGAAGATCCTGCCTGCAAATCCTCTAAAGAGACCGACGGCGCACGTCTATCGGTAGCTGGACCTAGGACACGGTGAGAAGACACCGGAGGATTGTCCCAAGAATGACAGGAACCTTGTCATTGGCCTCTGTGCAGTAGACGGCCCCAACTGCCTATCCTCTGAGACCGACGGCAAGCATCGATCGACACCCAGACTCGGAACACAGTGAGGAATCACCGGAGGAAGGTTCTGAGAGTGACAGCTAACAGGGGCTGTCACTGACCGCTGCCGAACAGCAGGCCCTGGATGCCAACATCCCAACACCATCCTGCTAGGCGGCACACTAGCAGGGGAAGGTGGAACAATAAACGATTCACTCGAGGGACGAGGAATCGCTGCCGAAGCGACCAGCCGGCTCAACCGACTAGGAGCAAACCTAGCCAGATGAGACGGAGCAGACAGCAAACCCACACAGCCCCACCGCGAGGCTAGGGGAGGCTGAGAACACACAGACACACCAGCAGATACAGCCTCGGTCCCCCGAGACTGTAGACCATCCCCAGAGGAGATAGAAGAGCCACCATCAGACAGAATAGGATCTGGAGTAACAACTTCCTCAACAACAGTCGATGGTGTAGGAGGCAGATCGGAGAGGGTCACCGAGCTGACCTCGGAAAAGCTCTCAACAAAAACAGATGCCTCAATAGTGACATCAGAAGACAAAGAGACCATGGTCTCCTCGTCAGGTATCACTGAACTAACACCGTCAACAGTTGCAGAGGAACTCGCCACAGAAGACAGATCAGAATCCTGTGTGACAGAGTCACCACGTGCACCAGCAGAAATGTCTGCTACGGCACAGCTACCCTTACCCCGAGAACGAGGGGTTCTAGCTCTGGACAGAACCACCTTGTTAACAGAAGCCCAGAATTTAGAGGACCAAACCCCACAAATACCACATGATTGGGCCTGAGTGCAATTGTTGCAAGTGACACATGTGGAATGAGAGTCGTCCACATGCTTCCCTTGCAAGCAAGAGGTACAAGGAATAGTCTTTGGCATTATATCAAAGTAATCAAGCTTCCCGCCGACGGAAAACAGCACGAAGGTCGTGTTCACACGTGGGGGAAAAACAAGATAAAGTGTGAAGAAACAAGCAATAATAATACAAATTAACATTAATTAACAATAATTTGGTAGCTTGACAAAAGGATACAATCCACTTGCACACTAAGAATGTAGAATAAGTTGTTCACGAAGAATAAACAGCAAATTAGCACGAGTCACAAAAATTTCCGACCATGTACAATGGCGGAAATAAAAGGAATTGACGTCACGGTTGTTGCGCATGTGCTCGGGAAACACAAGAGGTGTGCAGAGAGAGTACCTGTAATTTCGGGCGCTGGTCTCGCTCGACCCTTTTTTCGATATTTTTCGTGCTTTTGCACTCTAGTACTTTTCCAACTCGTTTGGAAAAGATTCTAAAAGCTTGAGTTAGTTCCGAAGTAGGGCTTGCACTTATGTTACAGCCAATTGTAAACAATTGTGAGTAGGTTGAAAAGAAACTCTTTGGCCAGTTTAGGCACGAAAACAGGAAAACTGTTTGGCCAGTTTAGGCACGAAAAAAGGAAAACTGTTTGGCCAGTTTCGACACGAAAACAGGAAAACTGTTTGGCCAGTTTAGGCACGAAAACAGGAAAACTGTTTGGCCAGTTTGGACACGAAAACAGGAAAACTGTTTGGCCAGTTTAGGTACGAAAACAGGAAAACTGTTTGGCCAGTTTAGCCACGAAAACAGGAAAACTGTTTGGCCAGTTTAGGCACGAAAACAGGAAAACTGTTTGGCCAGTTTAGGCACGAAAACAGGAAAACTGTTTGGCCAGTTTAGGCACGAAAACAGGAAAACTGTTTGGCCAGTTTAGGCACGAAAACAGGAAAACTGTTTGGCCAGTTTAGGCACGAAAACAGGAAAACTGTTTGGCCAGTTTAGGCACGAAAACAGGAAAACTGTTTGGCCAGTTTAGGCACGAAAACAGGAAAACTGTTTGGCCAGTTTAGGCACGAAAACAGGAAAACTATTTGGCCAGTTTAGGCACGAAAACAGGAAAACTGTTTGGCCAGTTTAGGCACGAAAACAGGAAAACTGTTTGGCCAGTTTAGGCACAAAAATAGGCAAACTATTTGCCCAGTTTAGGCACAAAAATAGGAAAACTGTTTGGCCAGTTTAGACACGAACACAGTAAAACCGTTAGGCTAGTTTTTTGCTGGGTCATGCAATTCGGTTTTCCTCAACAACTTTAACCCTTTACCTAACGAATCGCCCGCATCCGCCCGCGTAATATGCTAATTGTGCAGTTGAAAAAATTAAATTTTTCAAAATATTTCAACAAAACCATATCATGTGACCCCTCGTTGGAACGAGCTCGTTGAGCTCGTTCCAACGAGGGGTCACATGATATGGTTTTGTTGAAATTGTTTGAAAATTTTTTAAAAAATCGTATTTAAAATAATAAATTTTGATATTGTCTGTGTTGGGTAAAGGGTTATTTATTTATTTATATTTATTTATTGGTGTTTAAGGTCACATACTTATGCACAATGGCTAATCGTGACCGTGACAGTTTTACGGGTGGAGGAAGCCGGAGTACCCGGAGAGAACCACCGAGCAACGACGAGCAGCTGTCAGCTCCCCAACATCGTAACTCTGAACTCTGCACCGCAGCACAGGCAGGGTTAGATTGGTTGAAGACATGCGCACCATCGACGTGCAGTACGCCTCAGTACACAGCGTCATCGTGCCCCCATGTAGGTAATCGGGGTGAAGTGTCTTGCCCAAGGACACAACGCGGCTGCCGCAGGTGGGATTCGAACCGAGGACCAGGGGTAAAGGGTTAAACAAACCAGAAAACAACTCCGCCCTAAGGCTGAGTTAAACACATGAAATGGTTCAGATTCCTCGACTGATCTTAACTTTCATTCCTGACCCTAATCTTCTAACTAGAGATGGTCTGTCACCTGGTATACCCCCAATGTGGCATACAGCCTAGTGTGGGTCACTGAAAAGGGGCATTCAATTTATACTCCCACCGTGGCATACAGCCTAGTGTGAGTCACTGAAAAGGGGCATTCAATTTTACTAAGTGAAAAAAAAAAATCCAATACGGCCATCTTGAAACCGAGAGGGAAAATAATTATGCCACTTCCCCTCATCATGTTGATCATTTTTGTGAAGTTTCATGAAAATGCGGCTAAAACTGTGGAAGTAGTCTATAATGATATTTATTTATTTATTGGTCACATATTTTTACACAATGGCTAATCATGACCACAACATGAGTATCAACTAAAGACCAGGGGTGAGTGTTAATAAGCCATGTTGCCCTTTTTAGAGAGGGTTTGCACCAGTAAAACAGAGCCTGTTTACCACATTGAATAGGCACTGCTTCACTTCCCGGAGGTTTGCACCAGTAAAACAGAGCCTGTTTACCACATTGAACAGGCACTGCTTCACTTCCTGGAGTTCCCGCGGGGACTTCACTTCACTTCCTGGAGTTCCCGTGGGGACTTCACTTCACTTCCCGGAGTTCCTGTGGGGACTTCACTTCACTTCCCGGAGTTCCCGTGGGGACTTCACTTCCCGGAGTTCCCGTGCCCGACAGGCACGGCTTCACTTCCCAGAGTTCCCGCGGGGACTTCACTTCACTTCCCGGAGTTGCCGTGGGGACTTCATTTCACTTCCCGGAGTTCCCGTGCCCGCCAGGCACTGCTTCACTTCCCAGAGTTCCCGTGGGGACTTCACTTCACTTCCCAGAGTTCCCGTGCCCGACAGGCACTGCTTCACTTCCCAGAGTTCCTGTGGGGACTTCACTTCACTTCCCAGAGTTCCCGTACCCGACAGGCACTGCTTCACTTCCCAGAGTTCCCGTGGGGACTTCACTTCACTTCCCAGAGTTCCCGTGCCCGACAGGCACTGCTTCACTTCCCGGAGTTCCCGCGGGGACTTCACTTCACTTCCCGGAGTTCCCGTGGGGACTTCACTTCACTTCCCGTGGGGACTTCACTTCACTTCCCGGAGTTCCCGAGCCCGACAGGCACTGCTTCACTTCCCAGAGTTCCCGTGGGGACTTCACTTCACTTCCCGGAGGTCCCGTGCCCAACAGGCACTGCTTCACTTCCCAGAGTTCCCGTGGGGACTTCTCTTCACTTCCCAGAGTTCCCGTGGGGACTTCACTTCACTTCCCGGAGTTCCCGTGGGGACTTCACTTCACTTCCCGGAGTTCCCGTGCCCGACAGGCACTGATTCACTTCCCAGAGTTCCCGTGGGGACTTCACTTCACTTCCCAGAGTTCCCGCGGGGACTTCACTTCACTTCCCGGGGTTCCTGTGGGGACTTCACTTCACTTCCCGGAGTTCCCGTGCCCGACAGGCACTGCTTCACTTCCCAGAGTTCCCGTGGGGACTTCACTTCACTTCCCGGAGTTCCCGTGGGGACTTCACTTCACTTCCCAGAGTTCCCGTGGGGACTTCACTTCACTTCCCAGAGTTCCCGTGGGGACTTCACTTCCCAGAGTTCCCGTGGGGACTTCACTTCACTTCCCGGAGTTCCCGTGGGGACTTCACTTCACTTCCCAGAGTTCCCATGGGGACTTCACTTCACTTCCCGGAGTTCCCGTGGGGACTTCACTTCACTTCCCAGAGTTCCTGTGGGGACTTCACTTCACTTCCCGGAGTTCCCGTGGGGACTTCATTTCACTTCCCGTGGGGACTTCACTTCACTTCCCAGAGTTCCCGTGGGGACTTCACTTCACTTCCAGGAGTTCCCATGGGGACTTCACTTCACTTCCCAGAGTTCCCGTGGGGACTTCACTTCACTTCCCGGAGTTCCCGTGGGGACTTCACTTCACTTCCCGGTGTTCCCGTGGGGATTTCACTTCCCGGAGTTCCCGTGCCCGACAGGCACTGCTTCACTTCCCAGAGTTCCCGCGGGGACTTCACTTCACTTCCCAGAGTTCCCGCGGGGACTTATAATGATATCTGAGATACATATTTATCCCTTTACCCAAAGCAGACGATATCAAAATTTATTATTTTAAATAGCATTTTTCAATTTTTTCCAAAAAATTTCAACAAAACCATATCATGTGACCCTTCTTTGGAACGAGCTCGACGAGCTCGTTCCAAAGAGGGGTCACATGCTATAGTTTTGTTGAAATTTTTCGAAAAATAATATTTTTTCACCTGCTGAATTTGCATATTACGCGGCGGATGCGGGCGATTCGTTAGGTAAAGGGTTAAGAGTATGACTTCAAATACATTTACACTGAAGATATATTCCTTTGTTTATTGGGGTTTAACAACACTTTCAACAAGCAGGGTCACATTGTATCAGTTTTACAGGTGGAGAAAACCGGAGTACTGGGAGAACCACCAAGCAGTAGCAAGCAACTGTCAGACTCGCCAATGTACCAACTCTGCACAAGCAGAGTTAGCAGTGGTTCAAGGCAAGTGTACCATCCATGTGCCGTATGCTTTAGTAAACAGTGTCAATGTACCCCCATGTGGGCAATCAGGATAAAGTGTCTTACCAAAGGACATAATGGTATCCTTTACTTGGCCTGACTAGCAGATGTTCAAGGCAAGTGTACCATCCATGTTCCGTATGCTTTAGTACACAGTACCACCATGTGGGCACCATCCATGTGCAGTAAGCTTTAGTAAACAGTGCTAATGTACCCCCATGTAGGCAATCAGGATAAAGTGTCTTACCAAAGGACAAAATGGTATCCTTTACTTGGCCTGACTAGCAGTGGTTCAAGGCAAGTGTACCATCCATGTGCAGTATGCTTTAGTAAACAGTACCTCCACATGGGCACCATCCATGTGCCGTATGCTTTAGTACACTGTACTACCACGTGGGCACCATCCATGTGCAGTAAGCTTTAGTAAACAACGCTAATGTACCCCCCATGTGGGCAATCAGGATAAAGTGTCTTACCAAAGGACATAATGGGATCCTTTACTTGGCCTGACTAGCAGTGGTTCAAGGCAAGTGTGCCATCCATGTGCAGTAAGCTTTAGTAAACAGTGCTAATGTACCCCCCATGTGGGCAATCAGGATAAAGTGTCTTACCAAAGGACATAATGGGATCCTTTACTTGGCCTGACTAGCAGTGGTTCAAGGCAAGTGTGCCATCCATGTGCAGTAAGCTTTAGTAAACAGTGCTAATGTACCCCCCATGTGGGCAATCAGGATAAAGTGTCTTACCAAAGGACATAATGGTATCCTTTACTTGGCCTGACTAGCAGTGGTTCAAGGCAAGTGTACCATCCATGTGCTGTATGCTTTAGTAAACAGTACCACCACATGGGCACCATCCATGTGCCGTATGCTTTAGTACACTGTACTACCACGTGGGCACCATCCATGTGCAGTAAGCTTTAGTAAACAACGCTAATGTACCCCCCATGTCGGCAATCATGATAAAGTGTCTTACCAAAGGACATAATGGGATCCTTTACTTGGCCTGACTAGCAGTGGTTCAAGGCAAGTATACCATCCATGTGCTGTATGCTTTAGTAAACAGTACCACCACATGGGCACCATCCATGTGCTGTATGCTTTAGTACACTGTACTACCACGTGGGCACCATCCATGTGCAGTAAGCTTTAGTAAACAACGCTAATGTACCCCCCATGTGGGCAATCAGGATAAAGTGTCTTACCAAAGGACATAATGGTATCCTTTACTTGGCCTGACTAGCAGTGGTTCAAGGCAAGTGTACCATCTATGTGCAGTATGCTTTAGTAAACAGTACCACCACGTGGGCACCATCCATGTGCTGTATGCTTTAGTACACAGTACCACCATGAGGGTACCATCCATGTGCTGTATGCTTTAGTACACAGTACCACCACGTGGGCACCATCCATGTGCTGTATGCTTTAGTACACAGTACCACCATGAGGGCACCATCCATGTGCAGTAAGCTTTAGTAAACAGTGTTAATGTACCCCCATGTCGGCAATCAGGATAAAGTATCTTACCAAATGACATAATGGAATCCTTTACTTGGCCTGACTAGCAATGGTTCAAGGCAAGTGTACCATCCATGTGCAGTAGTAACCTTTAGTAAACAATGCTAATGTACCTCCATGTAGGCAATCAGAAAAAGGGGTCTTACCAAAAAACATAATGGAATCCTTTACTTGGCCTGACTAGCAGATGACAATTGAAAAAAATATTTCTTAAATAACTAAAATATATCATTTTGTACGTGAAATGCAGGGTCATAAGCTATGTTTTTGATAATAAAAAAATCATAAAATTAGAAAGAGAATTTTTCTAAATAGAGCTGGCAGGTTTTGCCGTTATGCTGGGTTAACCCTTTACCCTACCGAATCAGCCACATTTGCCCACATAATATACAAATCCACTAGCTGAAAAAATATTATTTTTCAAAACATTTCAACAAAACCATATCATGTGACCCCTCTTCAGGCCTGGCATTCTGAAAAATGCAGGAGGGCAAAAAATCGCTCTCCTCAATCAGCTTAGGAGAGCAATTAGCTTTACACAGCATTTTAAGTATCCAATTAAACGAACTCATTGAAACTGAAACCAGCAGACTATTACATCAGTGATTTTATTAACTTTACTAAGGTAAAGTGAAATCTCTTAGACATCTAGATGTCTCACTCAACAACCGAACACACACTTGACAAGACCTGTGTGTGTACACAGACCTGTTGTCCAAGAAAGTCATACGCCTACCACTACCACCTTCAACCCCAATGGGGGTTGAAGGTGGTAGTGGTAGGCGTATGACTTTCTTGGACAACAGGTCTGCTTGAATCTACAGTCACATCCTGGTGCAAGTGCTTCAAGTGACAGGATAGTAGTAATGGTAGTATATTATAGTGTCAATATTCCTTGAATAATTACCCCTCAAACTGTGATGTCAGTTGTTGAACTTGAAACTGACAGAAAAAAAAATATTGCTGTGACCCATTTTGCTTCAAATGATTGCAACTGTGTTTGGGTATGGTTGCAGCCATTACCTTTTACCACTAAACCACTTTCAAAATGAAATTACGTGATGTTATGTGACTTCGAAGTTAAATTGCATTTTTGCTTTACAACAAAAATTTAATGTGAGCATAATACATGTAATCTCAATCATCCCAGACCAAAATATTTAGGAGGGCAATTTTTCGCTCTCCTTAATTCTTTCAGGAGGGCAGTAAGGAGAGCTAAAAAATCGCTCTCCTGAAATTGCCAAGCCTGCCCTCTTTGGAACAAGCTTGTTCCAATGAGGGATCACATGATACGTTTGTTTTTTAAATTTTTGAAAAATTTAAATTTAAAATAATAAATTCTGATGCCCGCTGCATTGGGTAAAGGGTTAAGGCTTTAGTGACTGTATGAGAAAATAAAATATTAACATAAAATCCTGGCTGAATGAGCCGATTTTTCTCTTGTTTGTAACCTGAAGCAATCTATGTATTTTTTTTTCAACTTACCAGATTTCAAGAGTAATCTTGTAATAATAAACCGTTAACCTGGCTTTAATGCCTAATAACATACTTTGTTATAAACTGCACTCTATAACTGTCAATTCCAGTGATGCTGGCAGTTTCTAGAATGAATATGCACTGAGAGACCAATGCATATATTCTCTCAAAACGCCACTCTCTCAATTTCACAGAGAAAAATCAAGAAAACTTCTTTCTATTTGGTTACACTGAGAAACAAACGTCCTTCACCTTCAAAGAACACAATATGAATTTCTATTGAGCAGTATTTCACTCTTCTATGACAATAAAATATCCTTCAGTCTTATCAACCATCATTATAATTAATTATGACTTTATTAAAGAAAATTTGGATATATCTACAGCAATGTGTCGGTGTGTTTGAGCACCGAGTGTGGATTCTAGGCTTTAAAATTATTATTATTATTATTATTATGGCCTAGTCGGTTTTGTTTGTTACGTTGGGTAAAGGGTTCATGATGTAAATCATCAACGGTATGGTAGTTATTCAGATATCTATTTGGGCAAGTGATTAATTGGTTAACCAAGGTTAATCCACATGATTAATCGATAAGGAAAACCCCTTAACCATTTCAGCTGTAACACACTCCCTGTTTATTGAATACCGTATTTACTCTATGTATTGAGACACTTTATGATTTGGGACACACATTTTTTCCAGAAAACTATATTATTTTTATGCTCCAAAGTTTGGGACATTCAGGAGATTTGTTTCCAGTTGGCCTGTCGCTAGTAGCAGATGACACTCATAAAAAAAATTCTTGAGTAACTAAAAATTTTCATTTTTCGCTTCCAAAACATACAGTTAAAACTAGAAGTCCTGTCATGAAATGCGCACAAATAGCATGTTAATATGCGTGTTAATGTGTGCGTTATGACCCAATTAAAGCTATCATATTCTGTGCACAGACAATGTTTAACCCAATGGACCTCCGGGTAACCCGGAGGTCCATTGGCAGAAACATTGCATATGTTTGCTACGAGTAACCAGGAGAACCTGCCGTGCTTTGGATGCCATTCGATATGGCAATTGCGCACAATTCCAACGTGCAATTAAGCCTAGTTAAGCGCACTATTCGTGACAGGACTTCTAGTTTTAACTGTAGCTTATGATCCCTCATTGGAACGAGCACAATGCGCTCGTTCCAATGAGGGATCATAAGCTATGTTTTGGAAGCAAAAAATGAAAATATAAAAAAAATTGGACAGCGATTTTCATATATAGTGATGGAAAACGAATCACACACAACTTTATTCAGCATCAAATCAAGGCCAGGCTCTGTTCTTTCCCCATTTTCTAAGAATTGGGACACCTGTGAAAATAATTATTTTTAGCTGTCCCAATACATAGAGTAAATACTGTACTCCTGTTAACTGAATAATTTTCATTGGCAAAGTGGCAATTCAATTAACAGGATTCCACTTTACTTTCATCTGCCAGGGTCACATTGTGTTGGAGAGTTTTTAAGGGTGGAGGAAGCCGGAGTACCCAGATAGAACAATTAACAGGGTTCCACTGTACTTTCATCTGTCAGGGTCACATTGTGTCGGAGAGTTTTTAAGGATGGAGGAAGCCGGAGTACCCAGATAGAACAATTAACAGGGTTCCACTGTACTTTCATCTGTCAGGGTCACATTGTGTCGGAGAGTTTTTAAGGGTGGAGGAAGCCGGAGTACCCAGATAGAACAATTAACAGGGTTCCACTGTACTTTCATCTGTCAGGGTCACATTGTGTCGGAGAGTTTTTAAGGGTGGAGGAAGCCGGAGTACTCAGAACAATTATCAGATTATTTAACTAACTAACTTTGTACAAACAGAGTCAAGGCTTAATAAAATTAAAAATCTGTTTCTCAGGCCCTCCCGCATGGTCCTTTTGGCTGCCGCATCCTCTCTTTTTATGACCAATGCAAACTTGAAAAAATAAAAATTAAATGATTTGTGTCTGATATTTTACACAAGTTAATAAAGTTGATAAATTTGTCCCTCGAGTGCAACAAGGCTTTGCAATGCTTTAGCATTGCAAAGCCTTGTTACACCCAAGCGACGAAATACACCACCACCCTTGCTATTCTGTAGATTATGAGGCCTAAAACATATAAAAATAAACCAAGAATATGAACTTCTGATGGCAAAGAAATAATTACAAAAATAAAATATAAAATAAAAAACCGCCCGCCCGCATGCAATTTTACAAAATTTGGCCTGAGAAACAAATCATCTACTTTGCATGGCCTAACAGTGGGCTTTACTCTGAAGTATTTATTTATTTATTTATTTATTTATTTATTTATTTGTGTTTAGGGTCACATAGTTCTGCACAATGGCTAATCATGGCCATGACAGTTTTACGGATGGAGGAAGCTGGAGTACCCAGAGAGAACCACTGAGCAATGGCAAGCAACTGTCAGCTCCCCAATATACTAACTCCACAGAAGCAGGGGTAGTATTGGTTGAAGACAAGTGCGCCATCGACGTGCAGTCCGCCTTAGTACACAACGCCACATTGGTTGTTCATGCTGTCAAAACACCAATAACAGATTAAGTGTACTGCAAGCACTCGAGTCTGTATACTTCCGTTAAACTGAAGTATACAGACTCGAGTGCTCGGAGTGCACTTCATTCTACACAAATAGAGTTATATACCATCCATTGGGCATATCACCTTGAGAGCAAAGCCTTATCTTCAGGTGATGAATCCCATTACGACTTATGTATAATGCTGATTTTACTAAAGCCGCGATGAGGCATCAGTAAATCGTGTTGGAATCATTTAACAGTGATACAAATAGGGTTTTGTAATATATTTTCCTATTTCTTTTGTGGGCAAACTGGATTATTACATTGTTTAAAGAAAGAACTCACAATGAAAGCTCTGTCGTTTATGTCATCTGTATCGACTCAAGGAAAAGGACATCTGCGAATCGGAGACGAGTCAAGTCTATTTTGAATTCTGATTTGAGTTTCGACTCAAAATTCAAGTAATCGCAGGGCCCTGAGGGGAATGGAAGATGTTCTTAATCATTTGATCAAAATCGTGAACCAAATGCTCAATTGAACCCAGACAAAAAAAAAAACAGTGCTTCTTTCGAGTCATCATATTCCATAGTTAACTGGTAGAGTGCTACTGTTTTATTGGCAAAAGATTAATTTTCATCATATATTGCTCTCTTAAATTTAATTGGATAGAGCAATTAATAATAGAATTTCATTGGAACGAATCAAAAGTGATTATTTTTATATTTCTAACATATGCAAATAGACAAGTGGTCAAGGTTCGGGTGAAACTGGTACAGATCTACGGATGGTAGAACTTGGCCAACAACTTGGTGTGGTACCCCTGAAAAAAGTTACTAGGGCTTAATGTCACTTTTTGCAGTAAGGGTCATATTTTGTCAGGCATTATTATGGGTATAGAAAGCAAGAGCACATGTGGGAACCATCCTGTAGCAGCAAGTAACTGTGGGACTCTCCAACTTCTAATCCCGCACAAGCAGTTTTAGGGTGATTTGGAAGTATGTGTACACTCGACATGCTGTAGCTCCCATTGAGGCAATAATATTCCATCCTGTACAATTATTTCATCCAATACATGTCAGGTGAAATCTAATCCAGGTACCCAGAAAAAACATGTAACATCAAATCTAATGCTGGAACCCTTTTATCCATGAAGGATAAATACAACACATAAACTCTGTGAACTGGTCATACAAGTGGGATCAAATATAATACAGGGACTCTGACATGTCAGGTCTAATCTAATGCAGGTACAGTAAAACCTGTCTTGGCAGACCACCTGCCTTGAGAGACCACCTGTCTTGAGAGACAACATCTGCCAGGCACCGATTGGTTTTACTCTATAATGGACTTGCTATGGGAGACCACCTGTCTTGAGAGACGACTTGTCTTGAGGGACCACATGTCTTGAGAGACCACTGTTACCTGGTACCAACTTGCATTTTTATGCCATAATGGACCTGTCTTGAGAGACCGCCCCTTTGAAGACTGAAACCATGACAAAAACTTTTTACCTGTTCTGGAATTGGAAAATCCATTGTGGTTATACTGACATAATTAAAAGTATTAAAAGCTCTTAATTGGGTTTCAATTGCTAACTCATTAAAGATTGAGATGTTTTTATAAGACCCCAGTGAAAAGATTAGGATTATTGCTGAATAAACAATTTCATACATACCTGAAATGTGACAGATAGGATTATAAAAATAAATTTGTGTTGAAAATCTTCAATGAAGATTTTCAACACTAATTTATTTTTATAATTTTCATAACAGTCCTTTTCAGTTTGTTACAAAAACTTCATAAAAAAGAACAACTACAAAATAATTACAAAAATCCATTCTTCTCCATTTCTGAATTTTGTGGTTGGTTATTCACTGACTTGAGAAAACCTGAAACCTGTTATGAGAGACCACCTGAGTTGAGAGACCACTTTTGTGTGGCCCAAAGGGCGGTCTCTCAAGACAGGTTCTACTGTACCCATATATATATGTCAGAGCAAATCTAATGTTGGACCCCTTGTATCCATGAAGGATAAACCCAACACAGGAACTTTGTCAACAGGTCAAACAAAGGGAGTCAAATTTTAGAAAGGAACTCTGACATACATGTAAGATCAAATAAAATTCTGAGAATTCATTTCTTAAATTTTTATAAAACCTCGACTGAAATGAATGTTGCGATTTAAATGTGTGGATTAAATTTTTATAAAGATTTAGTTTTTAGGGGAATCAGTGAATATTTCTGATTGAATATTACATTAGAATGATATGTCTTCTGTGTATTTACAGTATGTGGAGGGTGTATTATCACTAAATCACCCGCAGAGTGGAGATTCCACCCTAGCAATAATTGCAAATTTGTTGCAAAGCATAACAAGCACAGGCAAAGTGGCAACCAATGGACCTCCGGGTTAAACCCGAAGGTCCATTGGCTGAAACATTGCTTGTTTTTTTTGTCCACAAGTACAAAACTTGAAAGTTATAGTTTGGGTGATAACTCCACTCCGCGGGTAATTTAGTTACAATCCACTCTCCACGTACTGCAACAATAAGAAGTCTATAACATGTAAGGTGAGACATGTTTATCTCTTAAATGAGCTTTTATATGAACCGTGAGGTTAGATTTTCGATTAAAAGTTTTATTACAAATTTCACATCGGAATGGTTTTTCACCACTATGTATTTTAATATGATAATGAAGGTTTGATTTTTGACTAAATGCTTTGTCACACAGATGACATTTATGTGGTTTCTCACCAGTGTGAACTCTCTGATGATGAAGAACGTTTGCTTTCTGAGTGAACGTTGCATTACAAATTTCACATTTAAACGGTTTTTCACCTGTATGAGTCCGTTCATGCTGAAAGAGATGAGAGTGGCGTGCAAAGGTTTTCTCACAAGTTCGACATTTATAAGGTTTTACACCTGTATGGCTTCGTAAATGTTGATTTAGACTTGATTTCTGAGTATAACTTCTATCACAAATCTTACACAAAAATCTTCTTTCTCCTTCAGTCCGTACAATTTCAAAAAACATCTCCTTGTATTCAATAAGGATGGCCTGATCACAAAGTACATGTTTTTTGCCTTTAGTTGTTTCTTTAATCTCATAAAGTCTTTCTCCATCTTGTGTTTTATGTACTTCAAACTGTATAATATCATCCCCAATTTTCTTTAATACAATCGGTTCATCATTATCAATGTTCTCATTCTCAATACTTTCAAATTGAAATAGTTTTTCTATTTTAGTATGTGATTTCTGTTGTGGAATCACTTCAGGTTTATCATCCATTGTATCTTCACAATGTTTTATTAAATGTTTAGCAAATGCGGATTCGGAATAGAAAGGTAAACTACAAAGATCACATTTATAACTAACAGTTTTAGGTGTTTCCTCACTTTTATCACATTCTCTTTCAGGTTGAATTATATGATTTTCATTAAGACTAGTTTTCTCTACAGGAAACTGTTTCATTCCTGCATCAACCTGATATTCAATCACTGAATCAGATTTCTCACAATCAAATGGCAGTTCTTCTGTATGTGTGATAAGATGTCTGGCAAAATCACTTTCCGAGTTAAATATTTTGTCACAAGTATCACATTCATATAATGTCTGTTTGTCATCATTCTCTAACTCATAACACAATGAATCATCTGGTACGTAATCATCATCTTCTAAACTCTTACTTTGTACACAAGATGAATTAGAAATATCAACTGCTGTCTGATTTCCTAAACTCTCAGTTCTCCTAAATGTTACTGATGTTGAAAAACCTGAACTGGAAGAATTATCTAACATGGATATATCAACAGGTTCTTCTGATGGCTCCATTTTTATATCTGTTTCTGATGAAGAACCAAAATGCAGTTTATTACCCGATACACAAGGTTCTTCGGGGGGCTCTGTTCGCAGAGCATCATTCGAAAAAGGATACAATTGGGACGAATTATCTGATACGCAATGGTCAACAGCATCTTCTGATGGCTCCATTTTTATATCTAGTTCTGATGAAGAACGGGAACGGGACTTATCAACCTGTACACAATGTTCTTCTGGAAGTTTAGTTACTTTTGATACAGGATACACGTGGGAAGTATTATCTGATGTACAGTGTTTAACTTCTGATGGATCCATTTTTATAGGTACATCTGATGAAGAATAAGAAATGGATGTATCGTCTGACAGACAATCTAATTCCATCTTATTGGAGAGACTTGAACATGCAGAACCAGCAGCATTATTTTCCATTTTCCATTCTTCTTCTGAGGATGTAGTTCTCATATTTGATGTCAATAAATGCGAATCGTGAGTTTTAGTGTGCTGCGATGTGTTTTCGTCAGTATCTGTTACAAAGAATGCTAATTTCTGTGGTGGCCAAACCCCAAATGCATTTTTAAATGACACATTTCTTGTATCATTAGAAATGTCAGTGTTATGTTGGTTTTTGGTGAGTGTATGCTTAGTTGGAGAGCTCTGCGCCATATGTGGTTCATCCTCACAATCTGATTTGGCCATGCTGGTATTAACAATGCACAACTACACAACAAGATCTCAAAATACACTTTCTATAATGACAATCTCAGCATCATTGTTTAAGAACAGTAACTTTCAACAAATAATTCAATTTATTTCTACTCATACTCAACATTTAGTTCCATCTTTTAACTTCATCACTCCTCAAGTATTTCTTGTTCCCCCAAAATCTGTAATTAGAAATAAATCAATTTAATACAAATCTTTACATTTCAGTTCTTTACCTAACATGAAAAGCAGACGACACTTGCAAAACAAATTCTTGAATAACAAATTTTTTTCATTTTTTGTCTCAAAAACATAGGTTATGTCCCCTCATTCGTTTGTGATAAAAAATGAAAAAAATAATGAAAATTAAGCAAAAAAAATTAAAAATCTGTTTCTCAGGCCCTCCCACATGGTCCTTTTGGCTGCCGCATGCTCTCTTTTTATAACCAATGTAAACTTTAAAAAATAAAAATTAAATGGTTTAGGCCTAAAAAAATAAAAAATCTGTTTCTCAGGCCCTCCCGCATGGTCCTTTTGGCTGCCGCATGCTCTCTTTTTACAACCAATTTAAACTTAAAAAAAATAAAAATTAAATGGTTTATGTCTGATATTTTACCCAAGTTGAAAAAATTGATGAATTTGTCCCTTGAGTGCAAGAAGGCTTTGCAATGGTTTAGCATTGCAAAGCCTTCTTGCACTCAAGGGATGAAATACACCACCACCCATGCTATTCTGTAGATTATGAGGCCTAAAACTTGAACCAAGAACATGAACATTTGATGGCAAAGAAGTAATTACTGAAATAAAAAATAAAATAAAAAAACGCTCGCCCGCATGCAATTTTACAAATAATGGCCTGAGAAACAGGAGATCTACTTTGTGTGGCCTTATGTCTTATATTTTACCCAAGTTAAAAAAAATTTATAAATTTGTCCCTTGTGTGCAAGAAGGTTTTGCAATGCTTCAGCATTGCAAAGCCTTCTTGCTCTCAAGGGACGAAATAAACCACCACCCATGCTATTCCGTAGATTATGAGTCCTAAAACATAAACCAAGAACATGAACTTTTAATGGCAAAGAAATAATTACCCAAAATAAAAAATAAAATAAAAAAACACTCGCCTGCATGCAATTTTACAAATAATGGCCCGAGAAACAGAAGATCTACTTTGTGTGGCCTTAATAGACAATTTTTTAGAATAATGCTGGCTGGTTTTGGCCGTTATGTTAGGTAAAGGGTTAATAGAAATATTTGCATTTCATTACTTCATGTATGTAGTAATGGCATCACAAAAGCCGAGAAATTCTCTGCCCACTAACACCTCCCTGCAAAACTAGAGAATCACAGCTGTTGAATAGTGTTCAACCGATGATCAGAACCAGCCACCACAATCGGTCAAATCGGATGACAATGGTAATGGATCCTAGAACATAAGTTCAACCGATTGTTGTCAAGCATTTTGTGATGATTCATAAACCACATTTTATTATCTTCTGCAACTATTCAATTGTTACTGTAAAATGATGATAATGATACCGTTAAAACTAGAAGTCCTGTCACGAATAGTGCGCTTATGTAGGCTTAATAGCGCGTTGGAATTGCGCGCAATTGCCATATCGAATGGCATCCAAACCACGGCAGGTTCTCCTGGTTACCCATAGCAAACACATGCAATGTTTCTGCCAATGGACCTCCGGGTTATCCGGAGGTCCATTGGCTGAAACATTGCTTGTGCACAGGCCATATGTACAGAATTTGATAGCTTTACTTGGGCCATAACGCGCATATTAACGCGCATATCAACGTGCTATTTGTGCGCATTTCATGACAGGACTTCTAGTTTTAACTGTACCATTCACTAAAGTTGAAAAAACAACCACAATGTGTATTCTTAATCTCTCCAGGCACCCCTTTATGGGATATACAAGTTAAATGACATGTGCAACTTACAATTGAGCATACTAGCGGCAATCGCCAGTTCATTCTGGAAAAGTGAAGGTTGCACTTCATTGACTCAGGTCGCAGTAAAAATTATTACCATTTGCGAGCACTTGGGTGGTAAACGTAGCTCTGAGAGCCATGTTTACCACCCAAGTGTGCGCAACTGGTATTTCACTGGACCTGAATGAACAGAGTTTAACACTGTGATATATGTTCCATTTAATTTACAATGTAGTTCTTTTGAGTCTCGACTTATCTAGTAGTGAACGAACTGTAAACACTGTAAAATATGTTGAATTTAATGCAGTTCTTTGCGAGCTTCGACTTGTCTAGTAGGGCACAATATCAGCATTGGAATCGGCCAATTGTGAGTTCAAATAACCAGTAATTGGTTAGCGGCCAACACTATTGTTGAAAATGAAATACAAAAACATTGAGTTTGTGTATTTTATGCAGACTTGGTTTCGCAGAATTATTTTTATGAAATGTCAGGAGGAAGTCTGTCATGATCAGATTGCAAAATCAACGACTTGTACTGTAAATATTTGAACCTGTCAGAATCTACATAAATATTATTTTGAGATGAGCTCTTGTGTGCCATTTTTTTTACTTTTTGACAGTACAGTTGAAACTAGAACTTCTAGTCTAGAAGTCCTGTCACAATTAGCACAGAAAATGGTCATTAGTTAATGTACTCCTTACTGCTGAAGAATGAATAGTCTGAAATACATAAGAGCATGTGCGCTGTACAATTCAAAATATAATGTGATATTAGTGAAGTCAGTAGGGAAATCAGGAACTGAATCAATCAAACAGAAAGAAAATAATGAGACTATACAGTAGTGTGATCACAAATGTGGAAGGAATTTTGTTTCCGCTTCGATAAAAACGAAGCGCAATCGAAACCGTAATCGCGATTTAATTGATAATGTGTCAAGTAAATCGAGCCGAAATAGCAGCGGAATCGATACTGCACAAACTGTGAAATCATTGATTAAAACGACGGGGTTGCGATTTGCATGAAATTATTGGTCGGCTGACTTGTACTGTACACGACCGTTCTTGTGAAAATTTCAGCTACAGGTATAATGAAGTTAAACGATAGTGATACTCGTGCAGTCCTGTGAACGTAGATTTTTTAATTGCTGTTATGGAAAAAATGAACAATTAAATGTTCCTATTAAAAAATCATTTTCGTATTCCCAACGAACTTACAAAGTTGTTTGTGAAGCCTATATTTCTTTTCGATTCAATTCCACGGATTACCAAGCGAAATTTAGTAGTATGCAGAGGATGGATTCAAGCCAATAAAAAAGCAGATAGTCATCTGCAAAATGAGGTCCCCAGAGGGTGAATTTAGTGATGCTACCCTGCACAGCAGGGTAGCATCACTAAATTAACCCTCCCGGAACCTCAATCTGAATCAGGGTCTCAAAACTAAACAGAAAGAGGTACCCAGAGAATAAATTGGCCCACTGTATTGGATAGCATCATCAAATTCACCTTCTGGGGGCCTCATTCTACAAATGTCAGACTGCTTATTTTCGCTGTCGAACAGACATTTTCCTTAGTAATTAGTTATAATCTCTAAGGACAAAATACTTGCAAACTTCATGGACAATCGGGTTGTTTGAAAATGTTTCAGAACTTTCTTGTGCTTTTATGAACAATTGTAAATACTTTTCGGGTAGATAATATATGGCATTGTGATTAAGTGGTAATCCACTTTTCTTCATTCTGTATATGCAGTCAAATACTATCCATATACTATTCAAAAAAAGTAGGAGATATCCTAACTGATGTTGATATTTTTGGAAAATGGTATTGGATACACGTGACTGGACACATCAATATTGTGGTACTGGTGAAGATCTGAGATTCCATTCTGTATTTATTATTTATTTATTTATTTAATGGTGCTTCAGGTCACATATTTCTGCACGAAGGCTAATCATGACCGTGACAGTTTTACGGGTGGAGGAAGCCGGAGTACAAAGAGAGAACCACCAAGCAACGGTGAGCAACTGTCAGCTCCCCAACATACTAACTCCACACAAGCAGGGTTAGCATTGGTTGAAGACAGGTGCACCATCGACGTGCAGTATGCCTCAGTACACAACGTCACCGTGCCCCCACGTGGGCAATGGGGGCGAAGTGTCTTTCCCAAGGACACAACGCAGTTGCCGCAGGTGGGATTCGAACCGAGGACCTCTCGGCTTGCAGCCTGCACCTCTACCAACTGAGCTACTGTGTCCCCAGTCCATTCTGTGAGAGGTGTCATCCGGAGATACACTCGAACAGGAAATATAGCATTACCTCCCTTTAACCACTGGATTGAGGCAGACGTGCAGGAATACAGGCATTCAATGACAGCCTTTGCTACGAGATAGTCAACTTCTCCAAGTCTTCGAGCTACGCTCCTTGTTGAATCACTGAAGGTAGAATTATTACTCATTATATCAAGTAAAATGAATTTATGATGCGACATTGCATCATTATGTTACCAAGTTTAGTGTAGATCATGAATGTCACCGGCCCACCAAAACTGCAGATTTTTCAATCGAGCACCGCATTAATGTCTGTAGGGTACATTTCAAATTTTTATTTGTACTGGATGGGTTTATCATTCTTTTCTTGGTATAAATTTGTTCATCAATAGTTTCTGGTCAAAACATAACTTTTGAGGTGTGCGAAGACTGACATGTGATGAATGTGATTAGCAGGTTGTGGTCAACACTACCATCAGACATGCAATGTTGATGACAGATGTCGGTCAGGTCATCCAATGGCTACAACTGCAAACCAGGATCGTTTCATCCAAACCACAGCATTACATAGCCATCAAAGTGCCTCAGAAATTGGACAGCTGTTGCACCAAGTGGCAGATGTGCGAGTCAGTGGTCAGACTATCCAAACTTGCCTACACAGCTGGAATTTGTATGCATGACAGCCTCGAATAATTTGAGTTTGACTGAATGTCACATCACAGCAAGGCATAATTGGTGTGGAGCACGACAGCACTGGGACAATTGTTGATGGAGCAATGTCATGTTTTCTGATGAATTAAGGTTCACTCTCGACTTCCATGAGAGGCGAAACAGAGTGTGGCGGTGGCAGAACAATACCATGACATACCCGCTAGCAGCATGATCATTTTTGTGGTGGATCGGTTATGGTGTGGGAAGGCATAGCCATGACAAGCAGAACAGCATTACATGTCATCCAAGGACGTGTCGCAGGGCAGTACTACCGTGACAACATGTTAGCAGCTCATGTGGTGTCATTTGCACGATTTCACAGCCGTCAATTCATTTTCCAAGATGACAATGCAAGAGCACACAGGGCCCCTTGTCGCTAGAGTTTCTCCAGGTGCAGAACATCACTACACTGCCTTGGGCTTCTTGCACTCTATCAGTTATTTTGTGCTCTGGTACAATTTATTTATTTATTGGTGTTTAAGGTCAGATACTTATGCACAATGGCTAATCATGACTGTGTTTGCTCGTCGTTGCTCGGTGGTTCTCTCTGGGTACACCGGCTTCCTCCACCCATAAAACTGTCACGGTCATGATTAGCTATTGTGCATAAGTATGTGACCTTAAACACCAATAAAAAATAAATAAGTATAAATAAATAATCATGACTGTGACAGTTTTACAGGGTGAGGAAGTCGGAATACCCGTAGAGAACCACGAGCAACGACGAGCAGCTACCAGCTTCCCAACATCGTAACTCCACATTGCAGCACAGGCAGGGTTAGATTGGTTGAAGACATGTGTACCATCGATGTGCAGTATACTTTAGTACACGGCAGCATCGTGCCCCCATGTGGACAATCGGGGTTAAGTGCCTTGCCCAATGACACAACGCGGGAGTCCAAATCGATTGCTCAGACGGTCACCCATCCAAGGACTTACCAGGCTTGACGATGCTTAGCTTCGGTGATCTGACGAGAACCGGTTACCAAGAATTGAGTTACACTACATGTAATGGTGCAGTTTGACAGATGCAAAAGTGCACTTGATCAAAATAGTACGCAATACAATGACAGGACTTCTAGTTTCAATTGTAGACAATTATACGCCCCGGTTCTACTTAGCAAGCAATAAACCCTTTACCCAACGCAGACGATATCAAAATTAATTATTTTAAATATCATTTTTTTTAAATTTTTAAACGAGGAGTCACATGATATGGTTTTGTTGAAATTTTTGAAAAATAATATTTTCAACTGCTGAATTTGCATTCTACACAGGCGGATGCGGCCGATTCGTTGGGTATAAGGTTAACCTTACCTAATGAATCAGCAGCATTTGCCGCATAATATACAAATTGTTAGTAGAAAAAAATTCAACAAAACCAAAACATGTGCCCCCCTCCCACCTCATGAGCTCATTCCAATCGTGGAAGGGAGTCATATGATATAATTTTGTTGAATATAATTTTTAAGAATTAGGTAAAAAATTAAAGTAACAAAATATTGATATGTGTTTTAATTTTATACTAAATTTCCTTTCTAAGGCCACACAAAGTAGATCTTCTGTTTCTCAGGCCATTATTTGTTAAATTGCATGCGGGCGAGCGGCTGATTTTCTGTGGACCAGAAGTCAGGGACAGAAAGAATCGCTTCCTGCCTTCTCTTATAAAATATAAACTGTGTCTGGGCTAGGTGAATGCATATGGCATGAACTGGACAGAGCAAAGAGTGACTACAGTAGAACCAGTCTTGAGAGACCACCCTTTTTGTCATGGAAAAATGGTCTCTCAAAACAGGTGGTCTCTCATGACAGGTCCATTATAGAGTAAAACAACCCAATGGTACAAGTTAACAGTGGTCTCTCGAGACAGGTGGTCTCTTACATCAGGTTTTACTGTATCATCAACTGAAGAAAGAGTCCTGCTACAGATACAGATAGCAGGCGGAGATGTTTCTGGTATCTGATACTTGGCTAAAAACGAGCAATCAATAGTAAAAGTAACACTGTTGGCGGAACTCCTGAAAAAAGCTGGATCAACTGAGAGGGTGTGAAGCTCTCTAACTTTCCTGGCTGAGGCAAAAGCCATCAGAAAAGCCATCTTGTATGGGAGAAAATGCATATATGCCAAAGCAGCACCCAAGAAAGATTCCATCAAAGTAAAGTGCTGAATGAGCTTGGAGAGGTACTGATTAGTGCAGATATGATGCTTTTCCACATGCGAAAAGGTCCCCGACAAACCTACACAGAGGAGGCAGGACCAGACAAAAGATATGCATGAAGGCAAAATGATGTCGGGTCGACGTGATACCTCCTCGGGTGACCTTGACAAAGAAGGTTGCGATGTACAGGGAGACATACCAGAACTGCTGCCGACAGAAGGCGGAGCTGATTAATCCACACTTGTTGAGGCGACAGGGAAGCGATCAGAATGATTCGATAACTGCAGGTTCATATCTTGGCTAAATCCTGAGGCAGAATCAGAACTGGCAGGAAGGATTAGCCGATTAGTCCATTCAAACCGAGTGACAGAGCATCCACGGCGAAAGCCAGAGGATGGTTCCAACAGGTCGCGAACAAATCGATATGGGGACGACCCCCCAGAGAATGTAAAATGTCTGGAACACTGCTCTGTGAAGCATCCATTCTGTGGGAATGACCCTGCCCGTCGGGACAGGGAGTCGGCTTGGGCATTCAGACAACTGGGAATGTGACAAACCACCACACCGGAATTGACATCCCAAGCTACATGTAGCAGAAGATCCCAGCCAATTTGTACATTGATTACATTTTTGATGGTTATTCCTATACAGTGGAACCCTGTTAATTGAATAGCCACTTTGCCAATGAACATTATTCAGTTAACCAGAGAATTCAATTAACAGGGATTGTGTCAATTTCCTGTATTCTAGAGATAAACTTAGCATTTATTCTATTATATCTTGTGTCAATTTCCTGTATTCTAGAGATAAACTTAGCATTTATTCTATTATATCTTGTTCGACAAAGCTCCATAAGCTCTACCAAACAAAATATAATAGATTAAATGCCTATATTGGATGTACTGAGGCCAAATAGGTCTATAAACAAAGGAAAACTGGTGAGAGTCAGGGTAATTTCTCGACAGGTTACAAGATTTTTTATTCAATTATTGAGTTTACTCTTTTACCTATATTCAATTAACAAGTTAAATTTGTACTGGAGGTAGGGTGAATGATTTTGTGTTGGGAAATTATATTCAATTAACAGGGTTATTCAATTAACAGGGTTATTCAATTAACAGGGTTATTCAATTAAGCAATATCCAATTAAGTGGGCTACACTGTATCATGTTTTTATTGACACCTTCAAGAAGTCAGGTACCCTCACAAAGACAAAGGCTTTGTATTCTTGAGATATATAGCGATTACAGAAGTACTACCGAAAAAATGCAGATACAAAATAACAAAAGCTGAAATTTCAATTGATGGCTACGAAATGTTCCCGTCTGAATTTCCAGAGCAAAACGCTAGAGGAACCGTAATATATGTCAGAAACGAACTTCAGGCAGTTGAGGTCCAGATGAAGTCAACATTTAAAGAAAATATATGGGTTAAAATCAATATAGGAGAAAGGAAAGATATACTCGTCGGTTGCATATACAAGAGCCCAACTTCAACACAGGAAAACCTTGATAACCACTACGCATTGATAGGGAAGATTGGTAGTATGGATAAAAAATACAGCAACATAATTATACAGGGAGATTTTAACTATCCGGATATAAACTGGGACTCCTGGACAACGAAGGATTCAGAGAGTGATAAACTAATCGAAGCTTTACGAGACAGCTATCTGAAACAAATGATAACACGACCCACAAGGGCAAGAGTTAACCAAACACCATCATTACTCGACCTCGTCATAACAAATGAACCTAGCTGCATGGATGCTATCACTATTACAGACCCACTCGGTCGAAGCGATCATTTTGTAATAGAATACAACTTTCTATGTAATTTGGATTACAAAGAAGAGACACAAGACAACAAACGAAATTACAACAAAGCAGATTTCTGTAATATCAAGAAGGACATGCAGGTAAACTGGGAGACAATACTGACAGGATTGGAAGTAGACGACATGGTTAATATCTTCATGGAAAAAGTAGAGTCGGCGGTTGATAAGTTTACACCAACAAAGAGAAGCCGAATACAGAAAGGCCAAATAGCACTGACCACAGAGTCAGTGAAAGAGATAAGGCACAAGCACAGGCTCTGGGAGAAATATATGGTGAATAGGACACAAGAAAACTACTACTGTAAGGCTAGAAACAAGGTAACAAAAATGATAAGAAAGGAAAGGAAAAGCAGAGAGAAGGATATAGCACATTCAGCAAAAAATAACAGTAAAAACTTTTGGAGATATGTAAATTCGAAAAGGAAAACCAGAACTGGCGTATCAGAGCTACAAAAGGAAGTAAATGGGGAAATTATTACAGCCACCAGCGATGAGGACAAGCCAAATGTCCTAGCAGAATTTTTCAGCAGTGTTTTCACAAACGATACCGCAACAGAAACCCCTATGCTAAGCCAAAAATTTAGCCAAAGCAATGAAAAAGAGCAACCATTCCAAAGAGATGAGATATACAAACTTCTGAGAAAACTAGATATATCAAAATCGGTGGGTCCAGATAAAATGCACCCAAGGCTTCTAAAAGAACTGGCAGATGTTATTGACGAGCCACAAACAAAGATCTACAACAAATCACATGAATCGGGGATGGTACCAAGACTCTGGAAAACAGCACACATAACCGCCGTTTTTAAAAAGGGGAGTGAGAAAATCTAAATTTTATAGTAAATTTCCTTTCTTATTATACCTACCACAATTGTTTACCACAGGCTTGCACTACAGTGGAAGTCCCTAACTCGGATAAAATACTCTCTATTTTTGTCTTTCCCAAGCAAGTTGGGAAAGAAAAGTGGTGCAAAAGCACCAATAAAAATAAGCCAAAACTGGGTCGAGTGCAACCGGCGCAGACCCAGTACGGGACGCTCTCTCCCAAGTACAACTCCACGACTTCCGTTGCCAGTGCGCATATACCGTCTCTAAAGACTCATTCTTTTTGAATCCGTAAACGTTAGAGTTATGTGATCAGCGGGGAGGAAAGATTCTTTACCCGTAAAGAAGACGGGAGGGCCTCCATGTAAACAATTGTGGTAGGTATAATAAGAAAGGACATTTACTATAAAATTTAGATTTCTTATCAACCTACTCACAATTGTTTACTACAGGCTGAATAGACAAAAGGCTGGAGGGAATCGCATAACCAACCCCCACATAACCCTAGTGCACTGGAACCGTGAAGTAGATGGAAGAGGTCCCGAGGCTTATCAACCATAATGTCGCAATCATTGGTAAAGGACAATGAAAAGAGACATATGAGCCTGTGTGACACACAGACAGAAAAAGGGCAGTAACAGCACAAGGCTGAAACTGACCTTCAAGAAGCCTAATGGCAATGGCAGACAACAGCCTGAGCAGAAGAAAGAGGACCCAGGGCAAAAAGGTCCTCCGACTGATCCTGCAACTGGCGTAAATAAAAGGTGGAGAAAGTAGAAGCATTTCTCCAGTAGGCTGCCTGCATAACATCCGACAACTTGACGGAGTTAGAATAAGCCCAAGAGGTAGACAGTGCCCGCACCTCGTGGGCAGAAATACGATTGGTAATACAATCGCCAGCTGCTAAACGACTATAAGCCGTACGAATAGCAAGACAAATCCATCGAGAAATGGATTGAGGAAAGATCTTCTGTCGACCCGGAATGAGAGACAGAAAAAAACGTTTTCTGCCTTTCCGTATGAAGCGTGTCCGATCAAGATAAATGCGAATAGCACGGACCGGACAGAGCAAAGGGCGAGTACCCTCAACAGAGGGAAGAGCCCTGATACAGATAGGAGGAGGAGTAGTATCTGGTAACTGATTCTTAGCCAAAAAGGAGCAATCAGTGGTAAAAGTAACACTGTTGGGAGAGCTCCTAAAAAAGGCCGGGTCAACCGAGAGGGCGTGAAGCTCACTAACCCGTCTGGCCGAAGCAAATGCCATCAGAAAAGCCGTCTTATATGTGAGAAATAGCATATCCACCTGGGATAAAGGTTCGAACGGCGCCCCCCCCCCCCCCCCCCCCCCCAAGCAAAGCAGCACCCACGAAAGATTCCATCGTGGAGTAAGCTGCAAAGTCCGAGGCCTTTTCAAAGAAAAGTGCCGAACAAGCTTGGAGAGGTAAGGATTAGTGCCGATACGACGCTTCCCCACATAAGAAAAAGTCTCTGAAAGCATAGACCTGTAACCCTTGATGGTAACAGGCTGGAGACCCCGAGAATCAAACAGATATACCAGAAACTCCGCAATCTGTGAAATCGAAGGATTGGCATAATCAACAGAGTGATCAGCACACCATCGACAGAAGACCTTCCATTTAGCTGTATAAGCTAAACCAGTGGAGTGCCTCCTTGAAGAAGAAATGCACTCCACTGCTCGTCTCGAAAAACCTCTACGGAGGAGACAGGACCTGACAAAAGATATGCGTGAAGGCACAATGAAGTCGGGTCGACGTGAAACCTCCTCGGGCGACCTTGACAAAGAAGGTCGCGACGTAGCGGTAGACGTGCCGGAACCGCCGCCAACAGCGAGCGGAGCTGATTGATCCACACCCGCTGAGGCGACAGGGGAGCGATCAGAATGATTCGACAACTGCAGGTTCGAATTTTGGCGAGAACCTGAGGAAGAATCGGAACCGGCGGGAAGGCGTAGCCGACTAGACCGTTCCAATCGAGTGACAGAGCGTCCACGGCAAAAGCCAGAGGATCTGGACACGGGGACACGAAAGTGTCCACCTGATGGTTCCAACGAGTCGCAAAGAGGTCGATGTGGGGACGTCCCCAGAGATCGCAAAGCGACTGGAACACTGCCCTGTGAAGCATCCACTCGGTGGAAATAACCCTGCCCTGTCGGGACAGGGAGTCGGCTAGGACGTTCAGACGACCGGGAATGTGACGAACAACCACTCCGGCGTGAACATCCTGAGCGAGCAGTAAAAGATCCCGAGCTAACTCATACATCGGAAGCGAGTGCGTGCCACCCTGGTTCCGAATGTAAGCAACCACTGTCGAATTGTCGGATAGTAGAAGGACCTGGCGATTCGACAGGTGAGGGATCCACTGCCTGAAACTCAGAAGAAGAGCAAGAAGCTCCTTCTGGTTGATGTGTAGAGCTGCTTGATCCTGGTCCCACATCCCGTGTAGGGAAAGACCGAGAGGATCCAACGTCGCACCCCATCCGAGATCGCTGGCATCTGCCGTCAGAACGCGATCGGACGTGGGTAAGTCCAGCGGAACACCCTGCGTAATCCACTGAACATCTGTCCAGGGAAGAAGGTGAGGATACAGAGAGTCCGGAAACGGAAGCACCTGATCCAGAGAATCTACATTCGGTCTCCAACGACTGAGCAGAAAGTGTTGGAGAGGTCTGACACGCAGCCGACCTAAAGGAATGAGATCCGTCACTGAACCGCAGAGACCGATCAGCCGGAGAAAACTCCGAGTGGTCGCGGACCTGGACTGGGACAGAGTCAGAGCAAAAGCTGAGAGAATCACAGCCTTGGCCTGGGGAACAGCCACCAAATTGAATTTGGTTTGGAAAGACATCCCCAGATGACAAAACGACTGAGAAGGGACCAGGTCCGACTTCTCTTCGTTGACTCTGAATCCTAGCGACGTGAGCAAGCTCAACAGAGTGGCGACATCCGATTCCAGTAAGGCAGCATTGGAATGCCTCTGGAGGATATCGTCCAGATATGCCGAAGTAGTCACCCTGGACTGTGTGCGATGGAACGCTATCACATGCGACATCAGTCTGGTGAACGCCCAAGGAGCCAGGTTGAGGCCGAAAGGCATGGCCTTGAACTGGTAAACTCTCCCCAGAAAAACGAACCTGAGATACTTCCGTGACGCCCGATGCATCGGAACGTGGAAGTAAGCGTCTCGCAGGTCGATGCTGGCTGCGAAATCTCCCTGGTGAATGGATTGGCGGACCGACCTGAAAGTCTCCATGCTGAACTTGGGAGCAATGATAGACTGGTTCAGGATACTCAGATCCTTAACCGGTCGGAGTCGGCCGTCCTTCTTCGGCACCAAGAACAGACGGGAATAGAAACCCACTGACTGAACGTTCTTGACGACCTCGATCGCCCCCTTTGCCAGGAGATTGGCAATCTCCGTGGACAAAAGTTCCCGACGTAAAACGTCTGAAGGAACTGTGGTTGGAAGAGGCACCCTTGACAGAGTGGGGTGCCGTCGGAAGGATATGGCAGCCCGGACCGAACAACATCTAACACCCATGGATCGGATGTGATGGTGGTCCAATGGTCTGTGAACTCTGCTATCCTTCCTCCAACCTGGGACGAGTCGAGGTGAGGACCTTCATTTCGAGCCCCGACGAGGCCCGCGAGAGGAGAAACCACCTCCTCTGCTAAATGAAGAATCCTGAGACTTCCCTCGATTCTGCCGACCCCTACCTTTACCCTGTGAGTAAGAAGTAGAGGCGGCGGCAGAAGGACCAGCCTTTTGCTTCACAGAGGAAGCAGAAGGGTACTTGTTAGGCTTGGAACGGCCCTTGCCTCCCCGAGAAGGCTGATCAAGCTGACGAAACAGCAGCTGAACTTTGGAATGACGTAGGACGTCATCCCGGACCATGGACACGGAACCATGGAAAAGTTGCGGACCTGCCAAAGAAGCAGATCGAAGAGTAGCACGCTGCTCCTCAGGAAGGGATCGTCCTGTGTCCAGCACAGCATCCCTTCGAACTAATTCCAAATTGGCCGTGTTACAGGCATGCGTGTGAGTAAGGTGCATAAGCGCCTTGGACAGCACACGCAAAGGAGCCTGTACCTCGTCAAACTTATCTGGAGGCAGATAAGCAGCCAAAGCTGAGACGACGTGATCTGAGAGAGAAAGCATGCCAAGCATCTCTCTAGATAAGCCCAACGTGGACTCCAGAGTCGTCATTGGAATGACGGCAGACTTGGGCTTGGAAAGCCCGAGGGAAGTGGAGTCCTGATCCAGAACCGTCAAAGCCTGGCAGACTGACGGATTGGCGGAATCGTAGGAACGATAACGCACAGGAGGCAAAAAGGTGTCAACCCTGGTAAAGAACGAAGTCTTCAAAGCCTTGGAATTCAGCTTGGCATCCAATGCTGAAAAAGCCTCAACCACCTGTACCGACTGGCACGGTCGAAGGCGCCCAGAAGCAGGTTGCTCCATAGGCTGTTGGCGCGCGACCGATGATCGTGGCCAGGCTGACACTGTCGGCTGGTTAGCAGGTTTGAGCTCAGGCAGAAACCCAAACACAAAGTCAAGAGCCGCCCCCAAGTCCGAAGACTGCTGGACTCCTCCCCAGAGTCGGAAGACACATAGCCCATCATGGGCAAACCAGCCGACGCCTCCCATGGTGTCGGGACACCAGAGGAATCGGAAACCGGCCTGTTTCCAATCCCGGGAGGCGGCGCCAAAGGAGGCGCCGGAAAACCACCCATAACCTCGCTGGAAGCAACAGGAAGGCTCTTAGAAAGAACCTTAGTGAGTAAGGAGAGGGCCTCCCTAAGCTCACTGCCTGTACCGACCGGTTCGACAGGGGAGCGAACCGGCAAAGTGGCTTCACCTCTGACCCTCTTAACCAGCGAAGGGTCACGATCCTCCAAAACACCCGACGTGGGACGACGGGCGGCAGCCGAAACATCTGAAGGCAGACGTGTATAGGGGTACGATGCACCCCGAGGATCAATATTGCGAGAACTCATGAGAGTCACCGCGGACCTCTGCGGGGCAGAAGGTCCAGGCTGCACAAAAGGCGTTGGTCCCCCAAAACTGGTTGTGTGACCAGAGTGAGTAGACGGAAATGCCACGGAGTTCATAGTGTTTCCATTACGAACATCCGAATCCAAAGACACAACTGTGGTGCTCGACGGCGAAGAGAGCACAGTGAAGGGCTCGGCCGGCAGCCCCTTCCGACTTCGCCGCGTTGAAGTCAGGGAAGGCTGAGGCCGATATCTCACGTCTACAGTATCGGACAGTCCTGCAGTCCCCTGCAGCGAAAAGCCGAGGCCGGCTGAAACAGATAACGAAGCAGATGGACCAGCAGCAGTAGTAGATACGTCGAGAGTCGTTGAGGCTGGTGAAATAGTGGAGAGAGCACACCGGCTCGGCTCCGAAGGAGGAGTCACAACCCTAGTGACAGCCTCAGATGTCGACTGGAGGGGGACCGTAGTCCCGGAACTAGGCATCTCTACACCAGAACACTCAACGGCTCCCGCAGTATCCACCACAGGAAAAGACTGCACATCCCCCACGGAGGAGGAATAACTCTCACCAGACAAAGTCGACTCGGGAGGCCCCGAACGACCACGTTCTCCTTTCCCGCGGGAGCGGGAGGCACGGCCACGAGAACGAAGGACACGGTTTACTGACGCCCAGAAGGTGGAAGACCATGTTCCACAGACACCACACGGCCGCTTGGCTGAACACCCATTACAGGAGGAACAAGACAAATGTACATCGTCCACATGCTTTGGCAGCAGACATTGCCCACAGGGAATTGACCTGGGCATGATAGAGGTGAGAGGAGCAGAGAAGTGGAGATGAGAAAACAGAACACCCCCAAAGAAGAGAGAAAGGTGACAGAAACAAAGACCCCAGAAGGTCGACCGGGAACCACCCAACAGGAAGACTACTCTCAAAAGAAAGAAGAAACACTGCAGGAGTGGTACCCCGCTGACACCTAACTCTAACACAATTAGAAAATTTTGCAAAAAAAGCATTAACAATAATTGTGAAAAAATCTAAGTCCGAACCGCGTGGCACGCGAAATTCGCGAGCGACTCGAGAGAGAGCAAATAAAAATACATTATGGACATATAATAGAAAAGAGAATATATAAAACACTGTTCCTGAGAATACAAAGGATACACTGTGGTATAATGAATCAGGAATCATCAAACATCGAGCTGGTGGAACACTGATAAGCGTGCAAAAACATCTCGACACGAAGCGGATTTTAAAAAGAATGAGTCTTTAGAGACGGTATATGCGCACTGGCAACGGAAGTCGTGGAGTTGTACTTGGGAGAGAGCGTCCCGTACTGGGTCTGCGCCGGTTGCACTCGACCCAGTTTTGGCTTATTTTTATTGGTGCTTTTGCACCACTTTTCTTTCCCAACTTGCTTGGGAAAGACAAAAATAGAGAGTATTTTATCCGAGTTAGGGACTTCCACTGTAGTGCAAGCCTGTAGTAAACAATTGTGAGTAGGTTGATAAGAAATAGCATCCAACTACAGGCCGGTTAGCCTCACCAGCATCTTGTGTAAGACGATGGAGAAACTTATAAGAAACAAGAGGCCTGTCACGCCTAGAGAGCTCCGCTGAGGGCCACTGATCACATGGGCATGTTTTCTAATACTAATATTGTTACAAACTTTAGCCGAAAAATTATCAGTTGTCACAAAAATTATGGCTTGGATCGATTACACACCGCCTATTGACATTACATGACGTTATAAAGTTTGGTCCAAAAATATTCAGTAGTTTAGAAATTATGGCTCGGACAAACAAAATATTTTTTTCTTGCTCATGTGGCCTGTGACGTTGACCCTGTGGGGTTACAGACTTTATAATGGTTGATGACACACCATCCATTGATAATACATATTGTTATAAAGTTTAGTGGAAAAATATTCAGCTGTTCAGAAATTATGGCCCGGACAAACAAATATCATAAAATATCTAAGATTTTCTTGATCCTGTGACCTTGACCCTGTGGGTTTACAGATCGTAGAATAATTGATGACACACCGTCTATTGATAATACATATTGTTATGAAGTTTGGTGTAAAAATATTCAGCGGTTCAGAAATTATGGCTTGGACAAACAAATATCAAAAATATCTTAAGATTTTCTTGATCCTGTGACCTGTGACCTTGACCCTGTGGATTTACAGACCGCAGAATAATTGATGACACACCGTCTATTGATAATACATATTGTTATGAAGTTTGGTGGAAAAATATTCAGCGGTTTAGAAATTATGGCTTGGACAAATAAAATGTTGACGACGGACAGACGGAAGACGGACGACGGACGGATCAATATAAGAAAAGCTCTGCTGACTTTGTCAGCAGAGCTAAAAAAATACTTGAGCATATGACCAAAAACAAACTTCTTAGTAACCTGCAATTTGGCTTCATTGGTGGTAAATCGACAACACTGCACCTAATTAAGGTCCTGGACGAATGGACTACGGCTCTAGATAATGGCGCAAGCATAGACACCATATACATGGATTTTATGAAGGCATTTGATAAGGTGCATCACAGGAGACTAATAAAGAAACTTCAAGCATATGGCATTAATGATAAAACATGCAAGTGGGTAGAAAGCTTCTTGAACAATAGGAGACAAAGAGTCCAACTGAATGGTAAATTCTCAACCTGGCATAATGTGACAAGTGGAATACCACAGGGATCAGTCTTAGGACCAATACTGTTTGTAGTTTTTATAAATGACCTGCCAGACTGTGTCAAATCAAAAGTATTAATGTTTGCTGATGACACAAAGCTATACAAACAGATAACAGATAGTACAGATACTGCAATACTACAAACAGATTTAGATGAACTATATGACTGGAGTGAAAAATGGTTGTTGAAATTCCACCCAGATAAATGTAAAGTAATGTCAATCAGAAATAGAAATCAACCAGAAACTACCTCCAGCTACATCATGAGAAGATACGAAGGAGGAGAAACTAAACTGGAAAAAATTAAGGCTGAAAAAGATATAGGAGTAACTATCGATCAACATCTCAGCTTTGAAAAACATATGCAAAATCAGATCAACAAGGCAAACCAGCTGGTGGGAATTATAAGAAGAACTTTCACCTATCTTGATCTTGAAACCTTCAGTCTGCTATTTAAAGCTCTAGTGAGACCACATGTTGAGTATGCAGCATGTGTGTGGAACCCACACAGAAAGAAGGATATTACAGATATTGAAAATGTCCAAAGACGAGCAACTAAACTAGTAGCAAATTTAAAAGACCTGCCATATGAAGAAAGACTGAGAAGACTGAAACTGCCAACACTAAAATTTAGACGTCTGCGTGGAGATATGATTGAGACCTTTAAAATTATCAGGGGAATATATGATGAGGAAGTAACTGAGGGAATATTTGAGCTTCAACCACCAGACAGTATAACCAGACGACAGCTTCAAATTAAGAAAACACCGATCATTAGTATTATTTATTGATGTTTAAGGTCACATATTTATGCACAATGGCTAATCATGACCGTGACAGTTTCACGGGTGGAGGAAGCCAGAGTACCCGGAGAGAACCACCGAGCAACGACGAGCAGCTGCCAGCTCCCCAACATCGTAACTCCGCACTGCAGCACAGGCAGGGTTAGATTGGTTGAAGACATGCGTACCATCAACGTGCAGTACGCCTTAGTACATGGCGTCATCGTGCCCCCACGCGGGCAATGGAGATGAAGTGTCTTGCCCAAGGACACAACGCGGTTGCCGCAGGTGGGATTCGAACCGAGGACCTCTCGGCTTGCAGCCTGCACCTCTACCAACTGAGCCACCGCGCTCCCGAAAACAGCGATCAATTAAGGACAACAAAAAACACTACTTCACAAGAAGAGTGGTAGAACATTGGAACAACCTCCCAGAAGAAATAATACAAGCAGAGGACTTGAAACAGTTTGAAGTTATGCTGGACAGGCACTGGTCGGCACATCCAATGAGATACACGTACACAACAGAGTACGACCATATGTATAAAAATAAAGAGAAGTCAGAAATGAAGACTAAAACAAGTGAGGAAAAAGAAATCACCCATATAAGAGAGCCAAATAAAGACGAGCCAGCGATGCTCTTTCGTTTGGAACGAACATAGGTAGACATAGGTAGACATAGGTAGGTAGAGATACATTGTACATGTATGCTTCAGATTAAAACTAACAAATTCAATACTTTTACGAAAAGTAGTTTGTTACTGTTCAATGGGTGTTTATTAAATAAAAGCTCTGGTGAGCCCGAGAGAGTGGATAGTTAGGTTATACCCTTGTTGTAGCTATGCTAACCTGACCGGTTTCGTTCTTTATTTGAACTCGTCAGAGGTGGAGTGGTGTTTCGGCCTTCCCCTATTTATACTATTTGGTGTGGCGGTACCGTAAATAAGACCAATCAGTTTTATACACATTTATTATTATTTTAACAAATCGGTTGAGGCCCCCAGACCTTCATATCGCTTGTAATCTCTCAGCTATTTAACAACACATTGTTATCCACCTTCCCTCCAACAGCAACACTGCTATTACCTACAAATAAAAGAATAAACTATCAAATATTATATTACCAGGTTCATTCACAGGGCTCACATTAAGGCCCTTTAACACCATTAACACTGTATTAGAACATCGGTACCGCCAAACCCTCAACGGTACCACCAGATGAAACTCTAAAAAATACAGACCATTGTGACGTCACAGAACAAACAAAACGGTACCGGTACAACACACAAATCGCTAACGGTACCGCCATGTCAATCCTGGTACCATCATACACAAAACGGTACCGCCACACCGAATAAACGGTACCACCACACACAAAACGGTACCGCCACACCAGAAACGGTACCGCCACACCAAATAGTATAAATAGGGGAAGGCCGAAACACCACTCCACCTCTGACGAGTTCAAATAAAGAACGAAACCGGTCAGGTTAGTATAGCTACAACAAGGGTATAGCCTAACTATCCACTCTCTCGGGCTCACCAGAGCTTTTATTTAATAAATTGTAATTACTTTTAAGTGGATAGCCAAACTATGGCAAACATCACATCCGAGAGCTCTTTAAGCTCACTAAGCTTAACATCTAGCAGTACCACCACTGTACTCCTAGACGACGATGATGAGGACCGTAGTAGAAAACGGCAAAGACTAAACAAAAAAGAACTTCACACCATGGACACCGACACGCCCAATATAGAAATCACCACGGCCAACCGCCAAACATACAAGAACCTCAGAAATCTTAGTGCTAAAATTGCCAAACAAGAACTACAAAAACAATTCCTCAATAAATGCGCTTCGGAGCAACTATCCCCGATAGGACTGAGGGCCGCCATACCACAATGTCGGGGCTCCAGAATTGACATCACAAAAACAATTATTCAGGACATACTTATTAAAGCCAGTAATGAAATCTTGCTGGCTACCACTGAACAGCTCACAAACGAGATGGGTAATTTAGAGAAAACTCTCAAAGAACAAATAGCCCATGCTAAAGTACCCAAACCCAAATGGTTCTCAGGAACAGCCTCGAAAACCCGACACCGAGGCCCTTTCAAAACAAACTGCATGTCCAGAAATTGCATTTACCTCACCCACTGCTCAAAATGCGGCAAACAATATGTGGGCGAAATGAAACGCCACTTTTATATCCGCATCAAAGAACACCTCGCGGATATTAGACTCAAAAGAGACACACCTGTCTCTTATCACTTCAACCAACCAAACCACGCACTGAGCAACGTCAAATATAGGATTATACAAATTCTAAACACCAATCCAGATGACCCGAAAAACACGGATAGAAGACGCACTGCTGAAATTACATGGATCTTCCAACTTAAAACGCTCATACCATTCGGCCTGAACAGAAAAGACTTCTAGTCTATTATTCTCTTGTTCATTGGGTGCCTTATAGCCACTGTACACAAAGCTTTAACAAAGCATTTGTATGAACAAATATTTGCCAGGCCTTGACAATTCAGGCGAACGATTGTTCCGTTCCCCTAGAGGTTATGCAAACAAAAATTGAGGCGAAAGGACTATCGGTTAACCAAAAGGATCTATCAGTTAACCAACTTTTTACGTTCGGCATATTAGATGCCTGAACAGAAAGTAGTACACATACAAATATTAAATTTATGCTTATTATTCAGCTGTAAGCATAGTCCAAACATGGCCTGAAAGTCTGTAGTATAATTTTTTGGTTTGGTACGTCCTTGAAAGGACGTACCAAACCCAAAAATTATATTACAGACTTTCAAGCCATGTTTGGACTTCTGAAAGCATACCGTATTTACTCTATGTATTGGGACAGCTGAAAATAATTATTTTCACGGGTGTCCCAATTGTTAGAAAATGGGGAAAGAACAGAGCCTGGTCTTGATTTGATGCTGAATTAAGTTGTGTGTGATTCGTTTTCCATCACTATATACAAAAATAGCCGTCCAATTTTTTTTTATATTTTCATTTTTTGCTTCCAAAACATAGCTTATGATCCCTCATTGGAACGAGAGTATTGTGCTCGTTCCAATGAGGGATCATAAGCTATGTTTTGGAAGCAAAAAATGAAAATATTTAGTTACCCAAGAATTTTTTTTAGGAGTCTCGTCTGCTACTAGCAACGGTCCAACTGGAAACAAATCTCCTGAATGTCCCAAACTTTGGAGCATAAAAAAAATATAGTTTTCTGGGAAAAAATGTGTGTCCCAAATCATAGTGTGTCCCAATACATAGAGTAAATACGGTAATTAGAAACATGTTGTTACAGTTAATTGAAACTGAAATGCACTGCAGCCTGATGTATGATGGGGTCACAGCCAAATCAATTCTGGACCTATTCACCGTTATATGGAATGCTGCTGATAGAAGATGCACAACTCTTGTATGCAATGCTGCCAACAGAAGACACACAACTCTATATTTCTAGTGATTGCGTATTTCTGTTCCGTTGATATTTTTATCGTCTGAACTCTGAAGTCATCACATGTTGCCAACAGAAGGGGCATAACTCTATACCCCCCCCCCCCCCCCCCCAAACCTTCCCACCAGCACAGGCCTACGGCTTTCGGGATATGCCTGTGGCATATCGTTTGGATTTTTGGTTAACCAACAGGTTAATGAAACAAATTTACTTAACCTTCAGAATAGGTTAATGAATAACTAAATGGGTAACCTGTTAATGGGTTAATCAAAATATGGAATTGTCAAGGCCTAATTTGCCCTCAACTTCCAGGTACGTAGGTAGTCTGGTACCCTCACAAGGGCTTTGAATCGGTGGGAATATACTTCAGTTTCAGATTTATATGGATTGTACCATATTTAATACTTCTATGAAAATGTTTTGTTACAGTTTATTGGAGAGTGCCTTAGAGCAGTCTACAGTACATGTCAAGATAAATTGTAGGATAACCACTATAAACTATATCTTTCTCTTCCTCCACTGATAAGACCAGAAGCTGACACCATTTCCTGGAAAGCTCTCACGGAGAAAATGATGTCAGATTCTGATCTTATCAGTGCAGGAGCAGCAGTATACTTAGTTTATTGTGGTTATGCTACAACTTATTTTGACTTGTACTGTACACTAAGCTGTAACAAAGAACACTGATGAACAAAAATTTACCTTCAAAATAAACTCAAAACCCTTGTGAACTTGCCAGTTAATAAGTGATCCACAGATATCTGCACTGATGTAATCATGCAATTCTTCTAAGTAGATACAGGTTGATAGTTGAAATTTATTTACTGGAGTTTAATGACATGTTCGACAGCCATGATCACCTTGTGTCAGAAAGTTTTATTGGTGGAGGAGGCCCGAGTACCCAAAGAGAACCACCGAATGATGGCGAGCAACTGTCACACTCCCCAACGTACTAACTCCACACAAGCAGTGTTAGCAATGGTTGAAGACAGGTGCACCATCGACGTGCAGTACACCTTAGTAGACAGCGTGGGCAATCGGGATAAAGTGCCTTTCCCAAAGACACAATGCAGTTTCTGTAATGTTCTTGCATAAGTCTTATATGTTATTGACATAAGGTTGACAAGTTATCTATTTATTGTGACACGTTTATTCAGTGTTTCAATATGTATGTACATACAATCACATGTTCAGGGCTTGTCACAAACATGGACACAGTAACCGACAGTGGGGCCTGCATGAAATGTGATATCACTACAGTTACCCCTGGCGGGGATCGAACCATGGAGCTCTTGGTTTTAAGTTCAATGCTGTAACTACTGAGCCACTGTACTCCCTACTAGTTGAAAGCTTGGTTGCTATTTACTACATGTATATGAAAATCACTAGTGATTAACCGATGTTCAGCAATCGCATCTGACATTGGCCGATTTTAAGCCATCGGTAGAAGTGTTTGAACATCAGTCCATGCCGATGGTTACATGGAATACCACTGGATCAAAATTGTTTGTATATACATTTGATTAACAATCTCATACAAGCAGTAACAAACTTAATAAGGTGCCACAATGATTGGCAGGAATCAAGATTTGCCTAATCTCATTGATTGGTCTGATCTTCCCCTTGATTGCTGCTCATGACACACATGCCACGTGTTGTGTGATGACTCCAAGAAATGTCACATCAGCAGAAACAAGTTAACAGCGCAGCGTCTTTGATCGTTGATCAAAGACGCTTCGCTGTTAACTTGTTTCCACTGAAGTTGTATTTTCATTTTAATACACAAACTGACATACTCTTGAGGTCAACAAACCAATCAACCTGACTGTATTACAAAATTAACCCTGTTCTATGCATTCTTAAACATACTACTCCTTTTGATTGTTACTATCTGACATCGGTACTCACAATCGGCAGATTGTGTGCTCAACTAATCAGCAAGCAGATGACGGTCGCAAATCCTTATCGGTTAATCACTGTAAATCACGATGACAATGTTATATCAAGACTATCAGTCTGTCATGGGGACAGGGGCTGATTGTACAGTTATATGATGTATCTGATGCAATTTATCATTTAGGTGAGCCCTAGTGGTTCTACTAATACCTCTGAAAAGGACTGTATACAGGGATTACTAAAACCAGAAGGTTACGACGCTAAACGATATTTCGAATATCAAGATATTTATTAAAATATCAATGATATTTCAAAATCCAAATATTGTCGAACTGTACGAAAAATGGTAGCAGACTTCCAGGAACCACTGATGCCTGCTGTCAACTCTGTAGCAAACTTCCAGGAACCACTGATGCCTGCTGTCAACTCTGTTGCAGACTTCCAGGAACCACTGATGCCTGCTGTCAACTCTGTAGCAGATTTCCAGGAACCACTGATGCCTGCTGTCAACTCTGTAGCAGACTTCCAGGAACCACTGATGCCTGCTATCAACTCTGTAGCAGACTTCCAGGAACCACAGATGGCTGCTGTCAACTCTGTAGCAGACTTCCAGGAACCACTGATGCCTGCTGTCAACTCTGTAGCAGACTTTCAGGAACCACTGATGCCCGCTGTCAACTCTGTAGCAGACTTCCAGGAACCACTGATGCCTGCTGTCAACTCTGTAGCAGACTTCCAGGAACCACTGATGCCTGCTGTCAACTCTGTAGCAGACTTCCAGGAACCACTGATGCCTGCTGTCAACTCTGTTGCAGACTTCCAGGAACCACTGATGCCCGCTGTCAACTCTGTAGCAGACTTCCAGGAACCACTGATGTCTGCTGTCAACTCTGTAGCAGACTTCCAGGAACCACTGATGCCCGCTGTCAACTCTGTAGTAGACTTCCAGGAACCACTGATGCCCACTGTCAACTCTGTAGCAGACTTCCAGGAACCACTGATGCCTGCTGTCAACTCTGTAGCAGACTTCCAGGAACCACTGATGCCTGCTGTCAACTCTGTAGCAGACTTCCAGGAACCACTGATGCCCGCTGTCAAATCTGTAGTAGACTTCCAGGAACCACTGATGCCCACTGTCAACTCTGTAGCAGACTTCCAGGAACCACTGATGCCTGCTGTCAACTCTGTAGCAGACTTCCAGGAACCACTGATGCCTGCTGTCAACTCTGTAGCAGACTTCCAGGAACCACTGATGCCTGCTGTCAACTCTGTGTGTTGACTCACTTGACTGCATATATTACATTTATCACCTACAAATACTGGCCGATTTGGACCTTGGCTGATTTGGACCTTGGCTGATTCAGACCTTGGTTGATTCAGACCTTGGTTGATTCGGACCCTATTTTCTGGCTGACTGAGAACCTCACTGTGGCTGATTTGGACCCTCACTCTACATTCACTGATATGACAACAAGCTCAATCGTCAGACAAAAATGATAAATTATGAATTTGATGTTTTTAGATGACATTTTATGCTACTTGATTGGTGATTGGTGATTGGTGATTACCAAATGTGATTATAAGTTATACATGTTAATTTAACCCTTTACCCAACGTAACAGCCAAAACCTGCCAGTGCTATTCTCAAACATTGTCAATTAATTTTCATTATTTTTTCACTTTTTGTCTCAAAAACATAGGTCATGACCCTCGTTGAAATGAGCTCGTTGAGATCATTCCAATGAGGGGTCATAACCTATGTTTTTGAGACAAAAAATGAAAAAAAATTAATTATTCAAGAATTGTTTTTGCAAGTGTCGTTTGCTTTTCACGTTAGGTAAAGGGTTAACCCTATACCTGACATGAAAAGCAGATGCGAGTTGAAAATAAAATTCTTGAAACACTAATTTTTTTCATTTTTTGCGTTAAAAACATAGCTTATGACACCTCATTGAATGAGCTAATTGAGCTCGTTCCAATGAGGTCTCATAATCTGTTTTTGTGACAAAAAATGAAAAAGTAATAAACATTGAATGGTGAATTTTGTGAATGACGTTAGATAAGGGGTTAGTGATTGTTATTGGCACATCAAGACATCTCGGTATTGTTTTTAGAAGCACACCAGACAATTATTTGATTAGTTGTTACCGGATGATTATTTCTGCGGCAAATGAAAGGTGCCTTTAGAAACAACCTAATTTACCTTCAAAACATGTTATTGACATGCATATCTCTATAAACTCCTCAAATAGGAGACATTCATTCATCACAATGACATTCTTTAGCGAGCTGTCAAAAAGATGGCATCATTGGAGAGAAATAAATGTGTGGCATGCAATAGCTTTGTTTGTCCCTGGCAGGTCGCCATCCAATGTGATAAAGATGACGGCTTACGATTAGTGTTAAACCGATTTCCAAAAATGGTCACTGACCAATTACCGGTTATTTGAGCCCACAATCGGCAGATTTTCGTGCCGCTTGCGATTGTAATACTGTGCACTACTAGACAAGTCAAAACTTGTAAGAACTACATTAAACTGATCATATTTCACAGTGTTAAACTTCATTGACTGGGTTTACAGTAAAATTACCAGTCACGTACACTTGAGCGGTAAACATGTTTACTGCCCACGTGTGTGCGACTGGTAATTTTACTGTGACCTGAGTCAATGGAGTGCAACCTTCACTTTTCCGGTACGAACTGGCGATTGCTGCAAGTACCCTTAATTGTACATGTAAGCTTTACATGTTGTTTAACTTGTATGTAATGCAATGCAATGGGAACGTCTAGAACCCACCGCAGTGCTCTCTGACTTCTATTATTACTCAGTATATAATGCAATGCAATGGGAACGTCTAGAATCCACCACAGTGCTCTCTGACTTCTATTATTACTCAGTATATAATACAATGCAATGTTAAAGTCTAGAATCCACCCGCAGTGCTCTCCGACTTCTATTATTACTCAGTATATAATACAATGCAATGTTAAAGTCTAGAATCCACCCACAGTGCTCTCTGACTTCTATTATTACTCAGTATATAATGCAATGCAATGGGGACGTCTAGAATTCACCACAGTGCTCTCTGACTTCTATTATTACTCAGTATATAATGCAATGCAATGGGAACGTCTAGAATCCACCGCAGTGCCTCTGACTTCTATTATTACTCAGTATATAATGCAATGCAATGTTAAAGTCTAGAATCCACCCGCAGTGCTCTCTGACTTCTATTATTACTCAGTATATAATACAATGCAATGTTAAAGTCTACAATCCACCCGCAGTGCTCTCTGACTTCTATTACCACTCAGTATATAATGCAATGCAATGGTAAAGTCTAGAATTCACCACAGTGCTCTCTGACTTCTATTATTACTCAGTATATAATGCAATGCAATGGGAACGTCTAGAATTCACCACAGTGCTCTCTGACTTCTATTATTACTCAGTATATAATGCAATGCAATGGGAACGTCTAGAATTCACCACAGTGCTCTCTGACTTCTATTATTACTCAGTATATAATGCAATGCAATGTTAAAGTCTAGAATCCACCACAGTGCTCTCTGACTTCTATTATTACTCAGTATATAACGCAATGCAATGGGAACGTCTAGAACCCACCGCAGTGCTCTCTGACTTCTATTATTACTCAGTATATAATACAATGCAATGGGAACGTCTAGAATCCACCGCAGTGCTCTCTGACTTCTATTATTACTCAGTATATAATGCAATGCAATGGGGACGTCTAGAATTCACCACAGTGCTCTCTGACTTCTATTATTACTCAGTATATAATGCAATGCAATGGGGACGTCTAGAATTCACCACAGTGCTCTCTGACTTGTATTATTACTCAGTATATAATGCAATGCAATGGGAACGTCTAGAATCCACCGCAGTGCTCTCTGACTTGTATTATTACTCAGTATATAATGCAATGCAATGTTAAAGTCTAGAATCCACCTGCAGTGCTCTCTGACTTCTATTATTACTCAGTATATAATACAATGCAATGTTAAAGTCTAGAATCCACCACAGTGCTCTCTGACTTCTATTATTACTCAGTATATAACGCAATGCAATGGGAACGTCTAGAATCCACCCGCAGTGCTCTCTGACTTCTATTATTACTCAGTATATAATGCAATGCAATAGGGACGTCTAGAATTCACCACAGTGCTCTCTGACTTCTATTATTACTCAGTATATAATGCAATGCAATAGGGACGTCTAGAATTCACCACAGTGCTCTCTGACTTCTATTATTACTCAGTATATAATGCAATGCAATGGGGACGTCTAGAATTCACCACAGTGCTCTCTGACTTCTGTTATTACTCAGTATATAATGCAATGCAATGGGAAAGTTTAGAATCCACCCGCAGTGCTCTCTGGCTTCTATTATTACTCAGTATATAATGCAATGCAATGGGAAAGTTTAGAATCCACCCGCAGTGCTCTCTGACTTCTATTATTACTCAGTATATAATGCAATGCAATGGGAAAGTTTAGAATCCACCGCAGTGCTCTCTGACTTCTATTATTACTCAGTATATAATGCAATGCAATGTTAAAGTCTAGAATCCACCCGCAGTGCTCTCTGACTTCTATTACTAAGTATATAATGCAATACAATGTTAAAGTCTAGAATCCACCGCAGTGCTCTCTGACTTCTATTATTACTCAGTATATAATGCAATGCAATGTTAAAGTCTAGAATCCACCCGCAGTGCTCTCTGACTTCTATTACTAAGTATATAATGCAATACAATGTTAAAGTTTAGAATCCACCCACAATGCTCTCTGACTTCTATTATTACTCAGTATATAATGCAATGCAATGTTAAAGTCTAGAATCCACCTGCAGTGCTCTCTGACTTCTATTATTACTCAGTATATAATGCAATGCAATGGGAACGTCTAGAATCCACCGCAGTGCTCTCTGACTTCTATTATTACTCAGTATATAATGCAATGCAATGTTAAAGTCTATAATCCACCCGCAGTGCTCTCTGACTTCTATTATTACTCAGTATATAATACAATGCAATGTTAAAGTCTAGAATCCACCCGCAGTGCTCTCTGACTTCTATTATTACTCAGTATATAATACAATGCAATGGGAACGTCTAGAATCCACCGCAGTGCTCTCTGACTTCTATTATTACTCAGTATATAATACAATGCAATGGGAACGTCTAGAATCCACCGCAGTGCCTCTGACTTCTATTATTACTCAGTATATAATACAATGCAATGGGAACGTCTAGAATCCACCGCAGTGCCTCTGACTTCTATTATTACTCAGTATATAGTGCAATGCAATGTTAAAGTCTAGAATCCACCCGCAGTGCTCTCTGACTTCTATTATTACTCAGTATATAATGCAATGCAATGTTAAAGTCTATAATCCACCCGCAGTGCTCTCTGACTTCTATTATTACTCAGTATATAATACAATGCAATGTTGAAGTCTAGAATCCACCCGCAGTGCTCTCTGACTTCTATTATTACTCAGTATATAATACAATGCAATGGGAACGTCTAGAATCCACCGCAGTGCCTCTGACTTCTATTATTACTCAGTATATAATGCAATGCAATGTTAAAGTTTAGAATCCACCCGCAGTGCTCTCTGACTTCTATTATTACTCAGTATACATTACAATGCAATGTTAAAGTCTAGAATCCACCCGCAGTGCTCTCTGACTTCTATTATTACTCAGTATACAATACAATGCAATGTTAAAGTCTAGAATCCACCCGCAGTGCTCTCTGACTTCTATTATTACTCAGTATATAAGGCAATGCAATGGGAACGTCTAGAATCCACCACAGTGCTCTCTGACTTCTATTATTACTCAGTATATAATACAATGCAATGTTAAAGTCTAGAATCCACCCGCAGTGCTCTCTGACTTCTATTATTACTCAGTATATAATGCAATGCAATGTTAAAGTCTATAATCCACCCGCAGTGCTCTCTGACTTCTATTATTACTCAGTATATAATGCAATGCAATGGGAACGTCTAGAATCCACCACAGTGCTCTCTGACTTCTATTATTACTCAGTATATAATGCAATGCAATGGGAACGTCTAGAATCCACCACAGTGCTCTCTGACTTCTATTATTACTCAGTATATAATGCAATGCAATGGGAACGTCTAGAATCCACCGCAGTGCTCTCTGACTTCTATTATTACTCAGAATATAATGCAATGCAATGTTAAAGTCTAGAATCCACCCGCAGTGCTCTCTGACTTCTATTATTACTCAGTATATAATACAATGCAATGTTAAAGTCTAGAATCCACCCGCAGTGCTCTCTGACTTCTATTATTACTCAGTATATAATACAATGCAATGTTAAAGTCTAGAATCCACCCGCAGTGCTCTCTGACTTCTATTATTACTCAGTATATAATACAATGCAATGGGAACGTCTAGAATCCACCACAGTGCTCTCTGACTTCTATTATTACTCAGTATATAATGCAATGCAATGTTAAAGTCTAGAATCCACCGCAGTGCTCTCTGACTTCTATTATTACTCAGTATATAATGCAATGCAATGGGAACGTCTAGAATCCACCGCAGTGCTCTCTGACTTCTATTATTACTCAGTATATAATACAATGCAATGGTAAAGTCTAGAATTCACCACAGTGCTCTCTGACTTCTATTATTACTCAGTATATAATGCAATGCAATGGGAACGTCTAGAATCCACCGCAGTGCTCTCTGACTTCTATTATTACTCAGTATATAATGCAATGCAATGGGAACGTCTAGAATCCACCGCAGTGCTCTCTGACTTCTATTATTACTCAGTATATAATGCAATGCAATGGTAAAGTCTAGAATTCACCGCAGTGCTCTCTGACTTCTATTATTACTCAGTATATAATGCAATGCAATGTTAAAGTCTAGAATCCACCGCAGTGCTCTCTGACTTCTATTATTACTCAGTATATAATGCAATGCAATGTTAAAGTCTAGAATCCACCCGCAGTGCTCTCTGACTTCTATTATTACTCAGTATATAATACAATGCAATGTTAAAGTCTAGAATCCACCCGCAGTGCTCTCTGACTTCTATTATTACTCAGTATATAATACAATGCAATGTTAGAGTCTAGAATCCAGCCGCAGTGTCGTCTGACTTCTATTATTACTCAGTATATAATGCAATGCAATGTTAAAGTCTAGAATCCACCCGCAGTGCTCTCTGACTTCTATTATTACTCAGTATATAATACAATGCAATGTTAAAGTCTAGAATTCACCGCAGTGCTCTCTGACTTCTATTATTACTCAGTATATAATGCAATGCAATGGTAAAGTCTAGAATTCACCGCAGTGCTCTCTGACTTCTATTATTACTCAGTATATAATACAATGCAATGTTGAAGTCTAGAATCCACCGCAGTGCTCTCTGACTTCTATTATTACTCAGTATATAATACAATGCAATGTTAAAGTCTAGAATCCACCCGCAGTGCTCTCTGACTTCTATTATTACTCAGTATATAATGCAATGCAATGTTAAAGTCTAGAATCCACCGCAGTGCTCTCTGACTTCTATTATTACTCAGTATATAATGCAATGCAATGTTAAAGTCTAGAATCCACCCGCAGTGCTCTCTGACTTCTATTATTACTCAGTATATAATACAATGCAATGTTAAAGTCTAGAATCCACTGCAGTGCCTCTGACTTCTATTATTACTCAGTATATAATGCAATGCAATGTTAAAGTTTAGAATCCACCGCAGTGCTCTCTGACTTCTATTATTACTCAGTATATAATGCAATGCAATGTTAAAGTCTAGAATCCACCCGCAGTGCTCTCTGACTTCTATTATTACTCAGTATATAATGCAATGCAATGTTAAAGTCTAGAATCCACCCGCAGTGCTCTCTGACTTCTATTATTACTCAATATATAATACAATACAATGTTAAAGTCTAGAATCCACCCGCAGTGCTCTCTGACTTCTATTATTACTCAGTATATAATGCAATGCAATGGGAACGTCTAGAATCCACCACAGTGCTCTCTGACTTCTATTATTACTCAGTATATAATGCAATGCAATGGGAACGTCTAGAATCCACCGCAGTGCTCTCTGACTTCTATTATTACTCCATATCACAAGCGTTCACACCCTTTGCTCATTCTATGACATTCTCAGCTCAATTCAAAGGAGCATACGACCAGTGCTCCACAGACGGGCACACAAAGCATGCACCTCAACAGGTCCCTATTTTACATCTACATGTAGGTACGATGGGATTGCGTAATACTAATGAACATTCCCAATGTCCACAGCTGGCATATGATGCAACATCGCATCACACACTCAAACTTTGCCGATCACACACCAGCCACTACTACAGGAAGTACCCAAATCAATCGCTGATTGGTCACCCATCCAAGGATTAACCGGGTTCGAATGTTGCTTAACTTCAAAGATCTAACGAGAACCAGTCTTGCTTCACCAGTGCTCCTGACAATATCCCCTAAAACGGCATCTACAGAAATTAAGAATACACTTTGTGGTTGTTTCTCAACTTTATTGAATGCTATCATTGACATCATTTTACATTAACAATTGAACAATTGCAGAAGATAATTAAATGTGGTTAATGAAACATCACAAAAGGCATGGCAACAATAGGTTGAACCGATGTTTCAGGGGCCGTTACCATTGTCATCTGATTACCCACAATTGGCTGATTGTGGTGGCCGGTTCCAATGATCGGTTGAACACTACTACTTATGAAGGACCCATCGCACATGTGTTACGGGAATCAACAGAAATGACTACCAAGAAGCTGTACATGAACTTGAAGACATACCATTTGTTTGTAAACTCTGTTCCATGAGTGACAAAAGAAATACAACATAAGAACATTCTGAATTGCAAACGCCAGTTCATGAAAGCACGTGAACATCACCGTTGGTATTCATGAAGAACGAAGTGAGAGTAAAAGAAGGGATAATGCCGTGATTGGCTACAGACTTCAGCGTTCAGCTAATTCAACTTTTGAGGTTTCTAGAGAGCATTTACCCACGCAATTGCAGTGTTTCTTTTGATTCAATATTATTGTAGTTGGGGAGATCGAGAAGGTGCCTTTGAGAAATGATATAAAACAGTTTGTGTCTAAGTGCTGGGAGACTAGAATGCAGATTGGAGGTTAGCGGGGGAGGAATTCGCTAGAATTGTGCACTTGGTGATACCTTCCTGAAATTTGGCATGATGTAAGGGTAGGCATCAGAGATTTCAAAATCGATCGGCTACAAGTTGGCACCATCCTCTAGCCACCACTAGCAGCGAAATCCAAAATGGCCGCCAAGCGGATCGAAAAAAAGCTATTTTCGTCGATCGCACAACTGAAGCTCCAAACCTAACACCATACATGTGCTGTAATTGATGTGAATGATGGAGTGAAGCCCTTGGAACAAGTTGGGGGGAAGATTAATGGATAATGGGATCAGAATTTCCGTCGATGTGTGCGTCTGTGTGTCTGACTGTCAGTATGATCGTCCGTCCGTAGATAAATTAGTGTTGAATGTTTCTCGGGAATGCAATGGTCAAATGAACATGGTATGAGAGATTCCTGTCAACACATGAACAAGGGTACTCGATAGTATGCAGCAGTGGCGATACTTGGACATTTGATAATCCAATTAAAGTGACAGTCTATTCTCAACTTCCGGCATTTTCGATAGATTTATTTTCTAAGAAAATAAAACTATCAAATTTCTAGAGGAGTTCTGGTTCAATCTCAACACCATAGCGACACGTCTGCCAGCAAGGGCAGTGCTGGAATGAACTCGGGATGCATTAGTTCCCGTTGTTAATTATACAATGTTATCTTGCCAGTATAGAACATTGGCAAAATGGGACTAGAAGGGGTGAGTGTATGTTTGCAGTCATTCGAGGTACAGGAATATTTTTTGACTACAAGTAGTATTCTTCATTTTCGGCCAGTTAAGATGTGGTGTGTTCCAAGTCAGGATTAATGTTGCCGACACTTAATGCCCATCCCTCATGGTATGCTACTTTACCAGGGATATAGAGATATAGCCACCACTGGGAGCCAAAACATGACCTTTGATGTCGATGAGTGGTCGAAATGTTTTAGCGAATAACTTATCGAAATATGATCCGGTATGGCAATTTGATACCTTACGTTAGATTTATTAGATCAACTCAGGTATGGATTCATTGAGACATGAGTGCGCTACAAGATGAAGGATTTCCAAGTTGATTTGCTATGGAGTAGGAACTGACTAGTCACATGTGGCCTATGGCCAGAGAAAGACAAGGATACCATAGATGAACACACGGGTGAACGAAGGTATCAACTGTTGTACAGAGGCAAAATAGTTGGGGATATTGTATCATGCTATGCATGAATTAACACCGTCTTGTGCAGTAAATAACAGACTATTTTCCGAAATCTAAAACTGTATTCCTATACCCCGGACAATGTAGCAAGCCACATGGGATGAACATTTGTTAGCAAAATCAACTCAACTAGAAACATGACATGTGTTAACTGGCCGAAAATGGAAAAAAAAATACCAGAATAGGAGATGACTGGTCCTAACATGACAGTATACTACTCAATATTGTTACAACAGCCACCTTCACACTTACACAAAGGTGTGCACCTTAATCCAGCTTTCAAGCATTTGCAATTGCCCTTGCAGGCCTTGGCACAACTACAGTGGAGCATCAGTGCACATGCAGCACTTGCGTCTCCTAGGTGAGTCCAAAATGGGACCAGAATATTGAGACGTGGATTCCACTCCCATCCGTACTGTGATGGGTCTGGCACACATAAGTGTTTCTGCAGAGCACGATGCCAAATGAAAGATGACACAAGAATTACCCTTTTTACATGTTGATACAGAGCTGCTTTGGTGGGCGGGATGTTTTCCATAGACTTAAGGCCATGTGTGAACATATGCCGTCTCGCATCATTGACACGTGTACTGACACAACTGTTACTGTACATCTGTATGGTGAGTTTTTCGATATGCTGCATATGAGGGGAATCCTCTGAAAAGACTTGCGGATTCTCAGTCAATTCTATCATCATTTCAGTTGATGCGGGAAAATTCATCCATGCATTCCATCCTGTCTTCTTCCCAATGCCGAGCATGCTGGATGTTACATCACAACCTGTGAAGGCGTGGAAGAAAGTCAGGGCCTTACAGTAATCAGGTCCAAGTTGTGAAGCTATCTCATGAATTGGCATATCTTTATATGCCTTTCCAATTCCAAACCCAATCCACAGCTCACTGAGTCCAAGGTCACGGAATGTTGCGAAATGGTGCAAAGACAGAATGACGACATCAGAATCAACCGTGCGAAGAAAAGCTATTTTGTGACCTTGTGAGACTGCATGGTTGAGATGAAGCATCATGCGCGTGTCTGCTTCCTCGTGGTTCGATGGAGATATGTCACATAAGCTAACATCCTTATTGCATAGTACATATTCTCCTGATGTCGTTAACAACTGGTACTCGGATGTTGATGTTAATTTCAGCAGTTCAGCAGACAGGAACTTGAAAAATTCGTCTTTATTCTCACTAACTTTCAAGAATGCCTGCCAATTCTTCCCTTTAGGTAAAGGGACGTTCTCGGACACCCGTATCAACCTAACTGCTGTCTCACCGAGGCGTTTTGCTCGCGTCTGATTCTTCAAACTGCCTTCGGGGTAACAGTCATAGATCGCATCAACCCTTGTGGTGTTCGTGTTAATCAGAGATTCGATGTATGGCAATAATTGCAATCGAGCATATTCTCCAAACAGATCCGCTTTCTGTGGTTTGATTACATGGACTACAGCAGGCATATCCAAGATGACAACTGAAGCTTGTCTAGCTGCTGAATTCTTCCCTTGTGCAGGAATAGCTGGTAAACAATTGAGAATTTGAGATTTTGTCCCACTCCGTAGCTTACCTCTATCGGATAATGCTGGCGGATCACGTGCATTCTCGTGCATGAAAAACTCATCCATGTTTGAATCAGGCCGGGCTTGCAGTGAAACGAACATCTGGGTAACTATTGCGGCAGTTGCTTTACTTGACATGAGTTTGTCTCGGCCTTTGTCCAGGTTGGCTGGGGGTGGGTTAAGGAAGGTATATATATTTGCCTTGGGAATAACATCATTCAGGGGTACGGTGCATTCCACAAGCCTTTCCTTCAAGAAAGTGGAATATAAATGCTTGCCCCTTTCGGGTAATGACCGTAAACTCTTACTAACTTCGGGGTCCATATATTCACCAGTATCTAATGTCACCAGCTGACCACTAGTTTCATCATAAGGGTTGATAATGAGTCCCTGATTCACCAGATCGAGGAGAGATTTCAATTGATTCAGAAATTTTTTCTGCTCTGATACCGAACTTTCCGGGTGTTCCGTGTTATCTGATGATGTTGTGTGGAAACTTGCATATTCATACTCATCTATAACACGCAGAACTTCTGACCTTGAAAGCTCAATAACGACTTTCTCTTCAGCCTGGCCATAGAGACCTTTTGGACCACTGTCTTCTTTGAGTAGTTGGATACTATGTTCTTGGCTCTGATCTAAACCCATCATACTGAACTTCCTCTCACTACGCTGGACCACAAAATGGCCTTCCATGAATTTGTTGTGGATTGAAGGATGCCGCCTGGGTAGCTGAGACATGTCTCTCAGAAATACGGGGACCCACCGACAATAATTTGTATGTCCTAGGGCAAAAAAGTAACTGCACAACTCATCGATAGAACACAGTGTACCAGGCCAGTTACCGATTCGTTGGTTCCGAACGAATTGACAGCTTGTCAAGAGAAAGTTCCGAACGATTTCACCCCAATAGCGCGCAGTTGGAGATTGTGAAAGAATCCTCTGTTCCCACATTTCAAATGACTCATGGGGCCCAGTCTGCTGACAGTAAATCTCATAAGCATTCTTTCTGAGGATCTCAAGCCAAGCTAGAGTGAGAAGATATGCCTGTCGCGTCCTCTTGACATGTTTCCCACCAAGTAGGGATGATGCTACACCGGGTGTGAATATCTTTGCGAGGTGAAACATTCGCTCCCAACCAGAACCACCCATAAGCTTACCACCAGCTTCTTGGGTGCACATTTCAAGATGCAGGAATCCAATCATACACACCATTCGATCCTCACCTATCTCCTCTGGGAACAGCCATTGACATTTTTTCTGCCTGGCATACAACGGACAGTCACCTTCAATGACAGGTATCTGGCCGGGGTTTACGAAAGCAGTAGCTTCCCTGACCACATACATAGCATGCTTCTGCATACTGAGTGAGTCCGCTTTCTGCTCACTGAAAACAGGGAATACCCCAATAACTGCACGAGGTTTGACATTGTCTTGATCTTCATGTTTTGAAAAGAAGCCTGAAAAGGTCACAGGGACTTCATCAAGCTGCCAGCTGCCATCAACCTTCCCTTTATTGCTGATCTGTGACACATGAGACAACCAGTCATTCTCTCCCACGTTCAAATCTGCATATTCATTGGGCCGTACATTACATTCATCTGGAGATTCAAGCCTGATGTCCCCACCAAAGTCTTCAACGAAAGGAACAAATGCATAGTCGTCTGGGAGTTCAATTTGTGTGTCTTCTGGAACATCTAAACTCAGTGGTGGGGGATCAGTACCCACATTGTCCCTGCTCAGTTGACCAATGAGTGTGATGGACGTACCATGCATATCAGATCTACCAGATACATCAATGTTATCAGTGGTTCCTATCGAGAAAACATTACGTTTGCAGTTAGCTGGGACTACAACACCTTCGTTCTTGAACCGCAGTGAAACAGCTCTCGCGAAACTCCTGCGAACATCCATTACGCGATCATAAGAGACAGAGAGTCCCATTTGATGAAAATCTCTGATAAGATTTTTCATACGATCATGGGCATGCAACTTCAAACCCACATAAAGAGGCATTGGAGTTTCTCTGTCACGTCTCTGGTGAACATTTTGTGCATGTTCGGAGCGTTTCGCTGAATTGCTGATCAACATCTGTGAAATAGTACAAGCCACTCGAGTCTTGGCATTAACAGTCTCATCATCGCCTAAGTTCTGTATACTACATGTGCCCTCAAGTAGAACTCTAAGAAGAGTCAGGAGTGAGTTGGGTACAGGCTCGCTCAAGCAATAAGATGAAAATGATCCCGTGAAAGGAGCTTGAGATATGAGTATGTGTTTACGCAGAAGAAGACCCACATCAACTATCTTTTTTGCCTCTTCCTCAGACACTATACGAGTTAAAGATTCGGACAACAAGGAGCCAACTCGAAACCTACTTGAAATAAACACATCTCTACCCTGTGTGAAGGCGTCCCAGCCATCGCCCAATTTCTGCAACAAATGTTCTTTGAATCGAGTGGAATGTATTTCTTCACTAAGCCAATCAGAACCGACTTGCTTCAACCTCCGACTGTACAGATTCTTGAGATCGACAAGCTTCATCGCGGAATCGTTGTGTTCAACAAATGTTATGAGCTCTGCCATAACGAGAGGGTCATAGGGCAGGCCTGACGCGGAATGTTCGGCGTTCTTCGACTTTTTAGATTTAGCCGCTCGTGCTTCATTGGCAAGCTTACAATAACAGGTTTTGTGATAGTAAAGATCACTAGCAGCGGAATCAAATGCTGCATTGACCCGAGAAAAAACAACCCAGTTCTCGGCTTCCTTTGCCATAATTTTGAGTTTATTGTTATCAGACATTGATCTGCAAATAGGCTCACTGCTGTCACCTTCGCGTTTGTGACAATAAACACACTGGGGCAGTTTCCTGTCACAGCCAGATTCAAAACTTGTCCGTGTTCTTTTAGGACTCAGCGTGGAGCAGGATGCCACTGCCTCATTTCGCTCTCGCTTGTGTAGCACGCGCTGTACGATGTGAGTCCGAATACTGTCACGGCATGTCTTATGATATATTGCCTTATTCGTCAACAGTGACATCGACATACACTCATCACTCTCTCTCATCAAACAATCAATGGTCAAATTATATGGAAGCTCAACGCCATTATCTAGGAAGCGCGTTATGTCTTCCTCAATAGCTTTATAGGCGTCATGAAAACGAGATTCTCTATACGGACGCATCAATTTCTTGGAACTGTCTTGCTGGCAAAAGCAACAACGTTCCCAGTCAGTACTAGTCCGTACACGAAGAGGATTCTCACTCATTCTGTGAATGATTTTTGTGAACAATCGCGTTCTCGAATTAATTTCGACAGACAAATCAGAATTGCTTGCGGAATTACGCCAAACAAGAGATTGTATGGCAAAGAGACTGCTTCATAAAGAGCGTTGTTTCTCCGGGATCAGCGTCATTCAGGTTTGCCTGAATGACGCTGATCCCGGAGAAACAACGCTCTTTTCAAGTTCCAAGAAATTGATGCGTCCGTATAGAGAATCTCGTTTTATTCTACATCATCTCCCACGTCTGTTTCCAACACGTGCGTGGATCAGAGTTCACTTTCGCGCCCTTACAATCGGATGTATAGTCGGTAGACCGTCGAAAAGGAGGTTCCCTTCAGCCGCTGGCGGCCATTTTGGATTGTGCCGCTACTGGTCGCCACCGGTCGGTGTCAACTTGTAGCCGATCGTTTTTGAGAACCTCATAGCCTACACTAACAGTGTGCCAAATTTCAAGAAGGTATCACCAAGTGCACAATTCACCTGTATGTGACGAATTCCTCCCCCGCTAGGTGGAATGTTTAAGAATTTGATGTAGTGTTGAACCGATGACCTATTTTTCAAAGTCTACTAGTCCACAGGAGTAATCGATTCAAAGTCGACTAGTCAGCTTTTCTGTTGAAAACATAATTGTCTCAGTAAATTAGGTGATAAGAGACTGTTACATGTAAGTTGATAACCCTTTTGTTTAATGACTTGTTTGACAGGTGTTTGATGAAGTTTCCTTGTCAAAGTCATGAACGTAGCTGTTCTCTATTTCGTATTTTGAGTTTTTTAAAACGTCGTGCATATTATAGCTTTAACCATTCAGTAACAAAATTAGGATACCTGGGAAGTGCGTGCCTCCTAGTCCTCTGTCTGTACAGTGGAAAAAGTACCCAATGATGTTAAAACAGAAGAATTCGTGAATTTGTAAAATGTTTGAAGTGTGCCGCCATTCGCCCGGTGCAATTAATTAAAAACTCCTGGGTCAAATTTTGTGATGGACAGTTTCCTCACCTTTATATCCGGTCTTCGCCAGCTCGCACCCAAATCAGTACAGTAATATCATAGAATATGGAGCTATGGCATTGATTTACCTTTCAGGAAGACAGGGCAATTGGCTTAAAGAAGATTCACTTATATACATGTACAAGAGTCAGTTTAAGAACGGGAACTCTGCAGAAACTGCACAGTTAAGGCGCTTCAACTGACTCTTGTGTGGAGTGCAGAGTACTGCGGACGAATGAAAGGAGAAAGGACTTAGAGAAATTCAGGCATGTATTTTATTTTTATATCAATTAAAAAGTGTGGGTGACTTGGGTGAGGGACAGAACGTTTGCTTGAATTAACGGCCTTTGAAGTTGTACATCAAAGTATTTTTCTTCAGTGCCTGCCAGTGATTAGGTTAGGTGAAATCAGTGCTTGTAATGCTGCTGAAATCAAAGTTGTAACATTATCGGCATCAACAAACGACAGTGACTGGATTGATATCCACTTCTCAATACAATTTAAAGTAGGTCCACCACAAAGCAGAAATGCCTGATGTTTGTAATCATTAACCCCAACTATTGGCATTTCATCACTTCATCTTTGAGTTTCCCGACTAGTCGACTGGCGGATTTCAGAGTCAATATTTCCAAAAATCGAATCGACTTCGACTAGTCGACTAATCGTTTCAACACTTATTTGATGATACCCACATCTGTGGATGTGCCTTCTACTTTGGTCAGGTGCTGTTGCGTCAAGAGCAAGAAAATGGACTGCGGGTAATTATTTATTCCAATAGTCTTATTTAACGGATTATCAGAAAGGAACAAGGGTTGGGAGGGGAGCGCTATACAGATGGTGAAAGGTCTGAACTTAGTGTTGGCCAAGGCTGTGTGGTGAAGTTCTGCTCCTAGAGGAACTCTGTAGTGACAAGGGCCCTGTATGCTCTTGCACTGTCATATTGGAAAATGAATCAATGGCCATGATGTCACGAAAATGGCACCACATGAGCTGCTAACATGTTGTCACGGTAGTACTGCCCTGTGACACACCCTTGGATGACATGTAATGCTGTTCTGCTTGTTATGGTTATGCATCCCCACACCATAACCGATCCACCACCTAAACGATCGTGCCGCCAAACAGTTTCATGGTATCGTTCGTTCTGCCACCGCCACACTCTGTTTTGCCTGTTGTGGAAGTCAAGAGTGTACCTCAATTCATCGGAAAACATGCCGTTGCTCCACCAACGATTGTCTCAGCGCTGTCATGCTCGACACCAATTACACCTTGCTGTGATGGACGTTCAGTCAAACGTGGAATTAATCGAGGTCGTCGAGCAAATTCCAGCTGTGTAGGCGATTTCGGATACTCTGACCACCAGCCTTCAGAATTTAGAAAAAAATGCGACGGCATTGTTTTGTCTCCACAAATTGATAAAGTGTCGGCAGATTTTGCCTTACAACGGCATTTTTTCATCCTTCAATTTCACCAATAACTTGAATCAGTAGTAGTTAACCCTTTACCCAACGAATCGCCCGCATCCGCCCGCGTAATATGCAAATTCAGCAGCTGAAAAAATATTATTTTTCAAAAAATTTCAACCAAACCATATCATGTGACCCCTCTTTGGAATAAGCTCGTCGAGCTCGTTCCAATGAGGGGGTCACATGATATGGTTTGGTAGAAATGTTTTGAAAAATTTTAAAAAATGATATTTAAAATAATAAATTTTGATAATGTCTGCATTGGGTAAAGGGTTAAAGACTGGAGAACCAACATGACACAAATTTATTTTATGTAACCATTCAGCAACATGCTGCTAAAAGTAAAATAATTTGCTTCCAATAACATACTTTTGCAGGCCTGGCCATTTGAGGGGAGCTATTGCTCCGGCTCTCCTTGGCTCTCCTAAAGGCAAATTGTGGAGAGCCATAATTGCTCTCCTTAAACTGTAATGGTTCTCCTCAATTTTCATCTTAATAACCTTGTATAATAATTGATATTAGTGTAGAATAGCTCCCCTGAAACAGATTTAGGAGGGCCATTGTGGCTCCCCTGGATTTTTCAAAAGGCCAGGCCTGCTTTTGACACAATTAAATCATCAGTCAGCCCAAGATACACTCACAGATTGGTTTAGGTTGATTCATTATCACCAGACACAAGACAGTCAGTTGAAATTTCCTGGTGTCAAATCAAAGTGATATGCGAGGTGATGGATGTCATTTTGAACAGACAGACTGACTTTTCATAAAACCTCCAATCAGATCTCAAAAATGAAAGATCACCCAATTCTTCCCAATCAGACTCCACCCCAATGACTGTCAATTTCCAGTCAGATCTCTAGAATGAAAGCTCAGCCAATTCTTCCCAATCAGATTCCACCCCAATGACTGTCAATTTCCAGTCAGATCTCAAGAATGAAAGATCACCCAATTCTTCCCAATCAGATTCCGCCCCAATGACTGTCAATTTCCAGTCAGATCTCAAGAATGAAAGATCACCCAATTCTTTCCAATCAGATTCCACCCCAATGACTGTCAATTTCCAGTCAGATCTCTAGAATGAAAGCTCAGCCAATTCTTCCCAGACTCCACCCCAATGACTGTCAATTTCCAGTCAGATCTCTAGAATGAAAGCTCAGCCAATTCTTCCCAATCAGACTCCACCCCAATGACTGTCAATTTTCAGTCAGATCTCTAGAATGAAAGCTCAGCCAATTGTTCCAAATCAGACTTCATTTTGACAATACATACACATCAAACTCCCAGCTTGTTGATTTCACAAGAATCAATTGCAACAGTGTAGACAATGCCATCAACTGTCCAGACAATGTCAATTTCACCAGGCTTGTAGAGACTCGTGAGTTGTTGAATTCCAGTGTGATAGTCTGTCATAGTGAGTGTTTTGCATACCCTGTTATTTATAATGCAGTGGGAAGGGAGAACTTTGCAAAAAAAACTATGACGGCAAAAATATGCCGTCGCATTCTGCACATACGGCGGCAATTGCGGCGACACTGCCGAATGCCGCTGTAAATTCCGAAGACTGGACCACTGACTCGTTCGGTGCAGCTGCTTCCAATTTCTGAGGCACTTTAATGGCAGTTACAAATGCTGTGGTTCGGATGAAACAATCCAGGCTAGTAGATGTTACCCTTGGATGACGTGACTGACGTCTTTCTTCAACACTGCCTGTCTGATGGTAGCATGACCACAACCTGCTAATCACAGATTGTGTAATGTTGAGAATCTGAGCCACTGCAGTCTGTCTGTTTCCTGCTTCCAACATGACAACTGCACGTAAACATTTGACACACTGTCAGTCTTTACATATCTCAAAAGTTACTTTTCAACCAGAAACTATTGATGAATGATTTTATACCAAGAAAAGAAGGATAAGACCTCCGAAAAAAACCCAGCTCAGCACAAATTAAAATTTCAAAATGTACCCCACAGACATTAACGCAGCACTCTTGCGAAAAACCTGCAGAAAGTTTTTGTGGGCTGGTGACATTCATGATCCACACTAAACTTGGTTACATATTGATGTGTCCAATCACACGTATCCAATACCATTTTCAAAAAAATATCAACATCAGTTTTTTGGAATAATATATATACAAAGTTCATAATTATAACTGTTCTGTTAATTTTCACTGTCCACCATTTTGACTTTGTTGCCTATAATAAAAGCTGCTATTTGATTGGTTATTTCTTCTCAGTAGCATCAATGAAATTATACTTTATACGTTTGTGTGAAGTAACATGTTCATTGCATTTCTATTGGCTTTTAGATATGTTAAAAGGCTAGCAGTAGCCCGTTTTAATCACTTTGGTTGTGGTCAAGAAATCTCCAGGTTCGCTCCAGTGCCCTCTTAAGAACTTCCAAGTTCGAACCCATTCGGGTGGTTGGAATGCTTTCATAAATGTTTATAAAATAACAAAACCCATCTTTGGCTAACCTTAGTCACTGTTCTGTAGTTGGGATAAGTAGATGAAATTATGATTCTTTAAAGTTTGTTCTTTAACTGGTAGAGTGCTAAATTATTTTTGATCATCAGAATTTGTTCACAAGTCTTTGCTTTGTTACAATTTATGGGAGAGTGCCAATAGGCACTCTCCCATAAATTGTAACAAGGCAAATCCTAACAGACTAAATAATTTCACTTCAAAGGTAAACCGAAGCACATCCACTGAATATGAGGCTTTTAAGCGAGGGTACCTGCGCTTCAAAGTAAAGCCCAAAAATGGGCTTCCAGCACTCTACCAGTTAAATAAACTTTTATTAAAAGTTGTCCAGAACTCCCTCAGAATGTAATTTCTTAGATAATTTTCGGGGTCTTTGTAGTATGTTGGGGTATGTCTGAACTTTGGTTTTAATAATTCAATTACACACATTCAGACTTTATTTGGACTTGGAATGATTAGTACTGGTTTCTTCATTAGTATGGTAGTATACATGTAGGTAGACATTTAAGACCCCAAATAGGACAGTTTACAGCTGAGTACAAAAAGTTTACTGCCAGCATGTACCCAGTCTGTTTTGTCTCACATTCTCCTCCTTCTGTCCAACATGTAAAATCCAAAACAAATCATCAAGTGCTTTCAGATTGTAGTTGTTGAGTTATTTTTCATTGTAATTCCTTTAGCAGAACACAGTTCAAGAATACCGAACCTGTGGGTTAAAAATGGGAGTGGTCTCTGTAGGAAACAGGGTTTCTACTGGTGGGGGTGCTGGTCAAAACGTCCCCAAACCAAAACGTCCCCTAATTTTTTTGGTCAAAACGTCCCCAAGAGTTGGTCAAAATGTTCCCTCGAGTTGGTCAAAACGTCCCCAACAATTGGTCAAAACGTCCCCAAGAGTTGGTCAAAACGTCCCCAACAATTCATAAAAACGTCTCTAAGAGTTCGTCAAAATGTCCCCAAGAGTTGGTCAATACGTCCCCAACTCATTTATCCTTTTTCCGTAGTTTCATATTTAATTTAGCAATGTTTATACTATTTTTCGGTCGAAATCTAGGATTCTAAGTCAGTTGTACCAATACTCTGCTCTCAGCTGGGCATGAACAGGACTTCAGCAGACTGGAATTAATTATAGCATGAATGAAAACTTTCAGGGTGCCAAAAAGCACACTGGGACGATGCGGGATTGAAATCCCCTTCACCCCGAATAACTTTACTTGGTGATGGATCCACAAGGGTCGGAAGCTGGGGACAAAAATCTTCATCTTCGCACGAACAGTAAGGTACTGGGGTCAGACCCCCCGATAACCTCGAACTGGAAGGCGACTTGGAATTGTGCATAACTATGAGATTCTGCTCTGTATTTTACTTAGAAACGTGGGCATATTTATGTGGATGGTAATACTGAAACCGCACTTTGATGGTTGTCTTAGAAAAAAGAAAAGAAAAAGAAACCCAAACAGTCGGTGTTCGGGAGTAGCCCCAGCACATATTATCCATAGCGGTTATAAAAAAGGAAAAATTATACCAATATGTGTTATTGAAAGATGAGAGTCACCCATCAGCCTATAAGGGTAGAGTGGGCACTGAGTCTTGACCATCTGCTCTGCCTTCAGGGGAACGGATGACAGGGTGATGGTAGGTGACCCCTACCCCCACCCACAACGACAAAAAAATCCCCATTCACAGACATACACTTGAAAACGCTTAAAGGGTTGTTATATCTTTATTCATATGTTTATTTATTAAAAATGTACACTGGTCCCAGCCAGGCAAGTTTGTTTCAATCCTTTCTTGGTGCATGGTTTCCAGCGTGGTGAGGCAATCCTCACTGACTCCACGCACTTTAATTCTATTGTATAATTTAAATTTTCTGTGACTTTTATTAGATCCCAAAAATTTATCCACATGCGTTTGTCGTCTGAGAACTGCGATAGTTTAAAATATCAGCTGTTTTTGTCACTGTAAACCGTTGTTTCTTTAAACACTTTGGTGACTAACACTGTAACTAATATTCATACAAACTACGATGTCTTTCCACAAAGCCATAATTATCCCACAATTATTCTGAATTAACAAATGACAAATTTAGACAGAACAAAGTAACAGGCTTCTCCCACTTACAATATCGGTGACATAAACCAATGATATTTTTTAGTCCTTTTTGCAATAAATTTCATCCAGGGAAAAATTCAACTAAATATTCCTACAAGCTAGAAAAATCAGTTAGCGTTTTCATAATAGTATTACTAGATAACGCTGCATAAAATCCACAAACAAACAAGAAAAAAATTATTGTTACACCTATTTGTCACAACTTTTTCTTAATAATTTAATTAAATGCTTCGTGTTGATTCCGATTGGCTATTCCACGAGCCATGTGATTGTCATATAATAGTAGTCTATTGTTCTCTGACTTCTTTAATTCCTATACAATTATTTCATTGGTTCATGTCAAAAATAGTGTTAAAAACTGGACTGGTCAAATTAATGCATGTTTATTAATCATTCTCTCTGGTGTAAAACACATAACACTTTACACTATGGAGTGGTTGCTTAGTAAAACATACATTATTCCACAAAATTCAGTTTGCCATACTCCCTTTGCGTCTTACCACTGTTTTCCCCATATACAATACTGGACCCCTCTGACATAATTTGCAAGATTTTATTATTAACTTGTTTGTTAGGATATCTTGTTTTTATTTCTCGGCATTTTTTAGTAATAATAATACGTACCCGGCTATATTTTGTGTATCTTTTGTGTGATGTAATTTGTTGTGCACAAATGTGTATTACTACACTGTTATTGTCTTATACGTGATATGTTATTATACTACACCCACTCATGTATGTCATTTTTAACGATGTTCATAAAGCAATTGGGACAGAATAAATAAAGTAACAGGCCTCTCCCACTTCCAATCAATAACGGTGACATAAACCAATGATATTTTTTAGTCCTTTTGCAATAAATTTCATCCAGGGAAAAATTCATCTAAATATTCCTAGTATTTCCTACAAGCTGTAAAAATCAGTTTACCTTTTCATAATAGTATTACTGGATAACGCTGCATAAAATTCACAAACCAGAAAAAAGTATCGATACACCTATTTGTCATAACTTTTTCTCAATAATTTAATAAAACGTTTCATCATGTTGATTCCGATTGGCTATTCCATGAGCCATGAGATTGTCATATAATAGTAATCTATTGTTCTATGCCTTCTTTAATTCCTATACAATTATTTCATTGATTCAAGTAAAAGATAGTGTTAAAAACCGGGATGGTGAATTAAAGGTGGTGACTATACGTGTGTGCTTTAAAATTTGTTGAAATTATTTCATTAAATTATGACCAACATAAATTCTAGTGAGTGATCCTTTTAAGCATTTCAGCATTCACAAACCTGGCAAAAAGAACTCAGTTAATTATGCAAAAAAGGGCGGTGCTTTTCAATAAATACTTACGAAATAATTTCAGCTTGTGTCGTAGTGTAGTAGTGTAAGCCCTAGGAGGCCGTATGTTAGAATTATTTCGCAATTATTTACTGAGATGCTATTAGGCCCTATTTACAAATGATTTAGGCTGGCCCCCTCCTCCAGTGCAAAAATAACCTCAAATAATGTATTTAATTTTTTGGGCTTGGTATGTCGTTCAAAGGACGTACCAAACAAATTAAAATACAGGCTTTTCATGCCATTTTGGACTATCCCACCCCCCCCCCCCCCCTTCAAGTTTCTGACCCCTGTGCTAACGGTTAAGAAGTGGGCTGCATTGTGAATGGAGCTCTGCACTTGACCAACGGTTGTAATTTGTGACTGCAGGATTCTTGAAGTAATAACTTTATTAAATCAACTTGACGTAATAAAGTTATCACTTCAAGAATTGTGCAGTTAAAAGCTATAGGCCTAATTCTAGATCTCTGGATACTCACAGACGAATTTGAGAATTGAAAATATGCTGCTAAAAACGACGGCTAAAAAAAATAATAACGGGATTTTTTGGGTACCAAAACCCACTAGAAGTTTCCATTTATAACCAAGGAAGGGGGCACCCCACCCTATCATCGATCGTTAATCACATCCAACCCAATCAACACTCGTGCTTGCCTTTGGCATCTGCATCAGTATCCCAACACTTTTGAAAGGAGATCTGTGACAGAATTAACCCTGGGGTACAAATTTCCATTTCACCGTCACTGGTATTAATAAGTGTTTCTTTATTCATAAGGCACACGCGAAATTAGAGGAGGCATGCATAAATATCGGCCTGGCAGAAGCGGGGATATTTATCATTAATGTCTTGTGAAACAATAAATTTGTTTTAAAATAACATCGCAAGTTTTTTGCAATGGCCTCAGTCAAGAAACAACAATGGGGATGTTTTGACCAACTATTGGGGACGTTTTGACCAACTGTTGGGGACGTTTTGACTAACTTTTGGGGACGTTTTGACCAACTATTTGGGGACGTTTTGATCAAAACATTTGGGGACGTTTTGGTTTGGGGATGTTTTGACTAGGATTCACTGGTGGCGGCTCATTACATAGTTTATTTATTGTATATATTTTTGTTTGATATACAGGCCTGGCATTCTGAAAAATGCAGGAGGGCAAAAAATCGCTCTCCTCAATCAGCTTAGGAGAGCAATTAGCTTTACACAGCATTTTAAGTATCCAATTAAACGAACTCATTGAAACTGAAACCAACAGACTATTACATCAGTGATTTTAGTAACTTTACTAAGGTAAAGTGAAATCTCTTAGACATCTAGATGTCTCACTCAACAACCGAACACACACTTGACAAGACCTGTGTTTGTAAACAGACCTGTTGTCCAAGAAAGTCATATGCCTACCACTACCACCTTCAACCCCCTTGGGGGGTTGAAGGTGGTAGTGGTAGGCGTATGACTTTCTTGGACAACAGGTCTGCTTGAATCTACAGTCACATCCTGGTGCAAGTGCTTCATGTGACAGGATAGTAGTAATGGTAGTATATTATAGTGTCAATATTCCTTGAATAATTATCCCTCAAACTGTGATGTCAGTTGTTGAACTTGAAACTGACAGAAAAAAAAATATTGCTGTGACCCATTTTGCTTCAAATGATTGCAACTGTGTTTGGGTATTGTTGCAGCCATTACCTTTCACCACTAAACCACTTTCAAAATGAAATTACGTGATGTTATGTGACTTCGAAGTTAAATTACATTTTTGCTTTACAACAAAAATTTAATGTGAGCATAATACATGACATCTCAATTATCTCAGACCAAAATATTTAGGAGGGCAATTTTTCGCTCTCCTTAATTCTTTCAGGAGGGCAGTAAGGAGAGCTAAAAAATCGCTCTCCTGAAATTGCCAAGCCTGGATATATACATTTCATGCAATGATTTTGAATTTTACACTAGGTGTAGCTGTGAGCTGCAGTTTTGATAATAAATATTGTATTACAATAACAGGGACCGATCAGGACTATTTAAAATACGCTCTAGCCTCGGAGCCTATTTTTTCAATTCATGCGCCAGATTTCACTTTATGGAGTCACACTGCTGTTTGTAACACACACTGCAAGTATGTAATAGCTCTCATCATTTTCATTTAGTACTCTATAGCAAACATTAATCTTCACTGTGGTTTCTGATCAAGTCTTGGCTGCCTATTTAGGCAGCCAAGACTTGATCAGAAACCACAGTGAAGATTGATGCTTGGTAATTAAGACTTGAAGTATTAACTTAAGCACTCTACAACAATGATAAATGATAATCATATATATAATACATGTAAGAGTGTCTCTCTCGATTATCCACCGAAAGAATATCAAAATATGATCTGAGAAGTTACGTGCCAACTGAGAAGCCTATTTCTGAGATTTAAGAGCCAGGTCCTGATGTTTCAGAGCCAAATACGCACTGGCGCATGCCCAGGTCGGTCCCTGCAATAAGACTCCGAGTCGCTATCTGTTAACCAAAAATCTTGAGGGTCCGAATCAGCCAGAGTGAGGGAATGAATCAGCCCAAGAGAGGGCTAACCAAATTCGAGAGTCTGAATCAGCCAGAGTGAGGGTCCGGATCAGGCCAAGGGAGGGTCCAGAAAAATAGGGTCCGAATCGACCAGGGTCTGAATCAACATGATACTGTCCTTTTCAATACATCACAACCTTCATTTTTATAATTTGTATTTAATTTGAATTTATGAAATATCAGAGGTGGAAAATTCAAAGTAAACAAATTTCCCTTACTTATATATTATTGCACCTTAACTCGAGTGTGAAAAGGTTTCTCAGAATATTATCAATATGGGGCATTTAGTACCTCGAAATGAGGAAACATAGTCTTTCCCAATTCGCAAGATACTGTTCATTGTGCATGCATGTTAAAATATTTGTGCTGCGTTTTTGTGCAATATGTTATTTTGTCTTCGGGCAATTAGTACGATAACATTTAAACACCCTGTTGCTATAATTACGTTACCGCAACAAAAAGTATTAAACGGAACAAAGCAGCAACAACTCTGTAATACCACGTATTTTGGTGGACACCGCACTGTGGTCCCCGTAATTTCTGTCAGCAACTGCCATTCGGTTCCACCCAGTCTGTTCCGATTTTCTTCATTTTAGATGTAGTGCACGAAATACATCCCCCCCCCCCAAAAAAAAAAAAAATAAATAAATAACTGTGCTTTAAAATATAAACGAGCCTTCAAACAGGTATGCCTGTAGAGAGAGACCTGACTGTTTGTTTTGACATAATGGAAACAAACAATAAAAGAAAAAAATCCATATAAAATCGGGGTGATACTAAACACCTCCAGATCTATGTATTCCCGGGGTCACTAAAAACCGAATCTGAACTTGAAATACCGAATCTGACCCCAAAAAGATTAATTAAAGATATTTTCTATTCACTTTCTTGCTATTCTGTGATCTAGTGAATATAAAAATAAATTTAAATGAAAAAGTCACTGAACTGAAAAGTTTGCGAATTTTGGAGTCATTAGTGAAGTGTCGTAAGTGAATGAGTTCCATTATCCAATTTACCGGGCAGGTTCAAATAGCCTGTTTGATAATCGCCGACTTCTGACTTGTTTTAACATACATCAGATTATCACCGATTAGTGTTTGTTTAGCAGCAGGGCTGCATCAAGTTGTTTCAGTGAGCAATCAAATCACAAGTGAAAGCATATTTTTTTGATGATAATACTGGAAAAGATTAGTGCCAATTAACAGCTACATTTCAATGTATTGTCAACTGTTTTCTCAACAGTATCGAGTTCATTTTCGAAATTTCTTAGAAAATTAAAGAGAGGGGGGGAGAGAGAGAGAGAGAGAGAGAGAGAGAGAGAGAGGGAGAGAAGAGAGAGAGAGAGAGAGAGAGAGAGAGAGAGAGAGATAGAGTAGGGATGGATAACGAATATCTTCAACTCGTTCACAGTTTATAGTGAAATTTAGAAAACGCGTCCCATAAAGTAGGTCTGAATCTCGATAAAGACTCGGACCAGAGTCACCAGACCTAATTTCACTGAACTCATTCCGTAACTTTCACTATAAACTGGGAACTCATTGAAGGTAGTTACCTTATGGCCTTACTGCTGCAGTTTGCATTACAGCACAATAACATTTATTGTTCTAGAGTATTTTCAACTCAAATAACAAGACAGGGTGGATTGTCCAAGTGGGGGAGTTAATAATGTACTACTCATTGGAGATCACGGACCTAGACGTAGGGGTGGTATGCATGATAAAGAAAAGCCTGGATTGGAAGAGTACCTTGATGACACCTTTGGGGGGTCACTGTTGTTCAAGCTGAGGTCCCTAGAGCTTAGGGGAAAAATTGAGCACAACAGTGAACAGAAGTGCCAGATGTGTAATTTAGGCGTGGTGGAGACCCTGGATCACTTTCTACTAGAATTCCCAAAATACCAGTCTAAAAGAACAAGATTCACTAGCAGTGTAATGGGGAAGTTGGATGGAAGAATAAAGATCATGTGGTTAGTGAGTGATTCAAAGGCGAGGGTTAATATGCTAATCAGAGATATTGAAAAGAATGGGGCAAGGGGTGTCATCAAGCTGTTCGTCTCCGAGTGTTGGGAGGTGAGAAAAAGCGTGGGAATAAGGATGCAGTTGGGAGCACAAAATGAACGTTAGAATGACCTCAATAATGGAACTTATTACTTAAAAGCAAATATTTTCCTGGACTTTTTCATTTTGTTTTCATTTAAAATATTTTTTTATCATCACTGAAAGCCCATAATAGCAAGAACTGAAGTGAGAAATATATATAATTATATTTTAGAGGATCAGAGTCGGTATTTTAAGTCAGATTCTATCAAATTCGGTAGAACCCTGTATTCCGATGAAGAGAAAAGTTTATGAATGTTGTGCTTGCAGATAGAGTTGGATTATGACACTTAGTTTTAGCGAAAGCAAATCTAACGCTGAACTTTTGGTCAAACAATTCCAGTCTGTATTCACTGAAGAAAATGCATCGAGAATGCCAACAACCCCAAAATTTATACAAGACATTGCAAGCATTAAGATTAACATCAATAGCAGAGAAACACTACCGAAGAAATTAAATAAATCCAAGGCATCAGATCCAGATAACATCCTGAATACTATCCTTAAAGAATATTCAAAACGACTGGCACCAAGCTAGTATCTCAGCAATCTTCCAACTCTCATTAGATACCGGCACACTACCATCAGACTGGCTAGCGGCATACATCTCCGGCATATACAAAAAGGAGACAAGCATCTTCCAGAAAACTACCAACCAGTGTCGCTCACCTCTGTGCTCTGTAAGCTCCTAGAACATATCTGCAGGCACATTTTGAAACACACAAAGTATTATTAACAAACATAAATCATGGCTTTAGGTCGGGATACAATGTCTGAAACCCAGCTTTTAACAATTACACACGGAAAATCACATGAAAAAGGAAAGCAGATCGAAATGGCCATTTTAGATTTCTCAAAGGCATTTGACACAGTACCGCATCAAAAACTCCTCCATACATTAGACTGTTACGGCATAAGAGGCAACATCCATAAATGGCTAAACAACTTCTTGAACGAGAGAACAATGAAAGTGGTACTCGATGCAGTATCATCATCAGAAGTGACTGTAGACTCAGAGGTACCTCAGGGGACGGTATTGGAACCGATACTATTCCTATGCTATATCAATGACCTCACAGACTCTGTCAGCTCATCAGCACTCCATGACTCTTTGCGGATCACTGCCTGTTGCACCGGGAAATCAACACATTTGGACACCACGCAAAATTACAAAAAGACCTGCATGTATGCAACCTTGAAACCTCTTCCGATGACTGAGGCATGAGATTTAACGCAACAAAATGCTACATCATATGAATAAAAAAGAAAAGACTGTTTTTCTATACCTTAAACAACCGCATACTACAGGAAGTACAATCAAATCCATATCTAGGTCTACAAATCTCCAACGACCTGAAATGGGGAAATCACATTGGAAATGTAGCAAAGAAAGACAATTCCATTCTGAACTTCCACAGAAGAAACCTGAAGTATTGACCCAGGGAATGCAAGAAACCCCCATATACAGCTCTCGTACGTTCTATGCTCGAGTACGGAACTATCATATTGGAATGACATCAACAAACTAGAGGATCTCCAAAGACTTGCAGCCAGATTCATCGTAAACGACTATAGATCTAAGGAAGAAGGCAGTGTAACAGCAGTCCTGCAAGACTTGAAACTACCACCGCTTGATGTCCGGAGGAAACACCAACGACTGACATTCCTATAAAAGGCTAGGTGGTTGAGGGGCTGGTACCAGCTCTTCCAGTAAACGACTCTCTGACACCCAACAAATGCAAAATGCTTGTCAGAGCTAAGCAATACCAAGGATACACAAACCAAAACGCCGTACAAAACAAGGAACAACACCAGGACTTTCCAAATACCACACAGTACCATTGAACAGTATAAACATTCCTAATCCTTAAAAACAACCATCGACTGGAATAAGCTCATTGATGCAGAAGTATACGTAGCCACATTAATTAGATCAATTCAATGCTGTAATCAAACGAGAAACACGTACCATAGTGCACTCCCCACTCCGTTGTATAAAAACCCAAAAGGATTCTACGACGAACCACAGATACAGATACAGAACTTCTCTTTTAGATTGGACTATTGGCCAGGAATAAAGAGAGGGGTTGTAGAATATGGTAAATCATGTGATAGGTGAATGCTGACTAAACGTCAGAAAGGAAAGGCTTCATTAGATACATGTACATATGCTGTAGGAGCGCCCATGGAAAAGTTGGACATTGACATAGTAGGTCCGATTCAGCCTGCAATACCATCTAGCAACATATTCTCGTTGTCATTGACTACTTCATGAAGTTCACTGATGCATTTCTGCTGAGTAACATTGAAGCTATAACAGTTGCTAGCACGCTAGTCACACAGTTCATCTTCAAATTCGGAGCACCAAGACAAATTCACTCAGATCAAGGCTCTCAGTTTGAGAGCAAGGTCTTTAGAGAGATATACTGTCTGCTGGGCATATCTAAGACAAAGACTACGCCCTACCATCCTCAGTCCAGTGGCCAAGTTGAAAGGATGAACAGGACCATCAAATCAGTGCTATCAGCATATGTTGAAGAGGAGGCAACAGAATGGGATAAGCTTCTGCCATTCACCATGAGTGCATACAGATCTTCTGTACAAGAGTCAACTGGTTCTACACCCAACTATCTAATGTTTGGAAGAGAGGTAAATACCCCAGTAGATTTACAATTCGGCACCCCATGCCAAAAAAGTCTACTTGGAGGCCCATGCAGGTGCACAGCAATTCCGCCAGAGACTTATGGATAGCCATAAACTAGTGAGACAACACATGGGCAATGCTATGAAACGGCAAGAAAGAAATTATCAATGTGGAGTTAAGAGTCATTTCACAGTAGGGGACTGGGCATGGCTCTATACCCCGAGGAAAGTAAAAAAGGTTCCAAATAAGTTCCAGACTTATTAGGATGACCCTTTTGAGATAAGATGGGTGATAAGTGATATAACTTTTGAAATAAGACACAAGAACACTGAGAGGGTACAGATGGTTCATGTTGAGAGATTGCGACCCTACTACCGTCGCCCCGATATGCAGACTCAGATCAGGAAGAAACAGACGTTCTAGATAACATTGATGTACAAGTTTATACTGAGAGACCACAACCCACTGATAGGTTGACAGTACAGGGCTTTTAGCCAATGACTACCGGAAGCGGTCACCAGATAAAACCTCCTAGCTACCTAGGTCAATTTGTCGTTTAGTAAAATATCAGATAGCAGATTTGAAATCATCTCATGTTCATGAAGTCACTTCCATGGCGTTAATGTTCTTGAATACTTTACATCAAATATAATGTATATACTGGTAAGATAGACTGAAGAGGTTAGCCAACTGGTTGCTTGAAATGGTGTGCCTTAGTGGGTGAGAGTAATTCTGATGGGGAATGGTCCAAAGCAAAGTTTATGATGTACATTGTTTGGCTGGGAGTAATTCGGTGAGAGAAAAATCGTTGGGGATATTGTGTAACTGAGGAAGTAAAGTGATATGTGTTCCATACAGTAGTGGAGAGTGGATTGTAACTAAATCACCCACAGAGTGGGGTTATCACCCAAGCTATAACTTTCAAATTTTGAACATATCAACAAAAAACACAAGCAATGTTTCAGCCAATGGACCTCCGGGTTTAACCCGGAGGTCCATTGGCTGAACCTTTGCTTGTGCTGGTTATGCTTTGCAACAAATTTGCAATTATTGCTTGGGTGGATTCTCCACTCTGCGAGTGATTTAGTGATAATACACTCTCCACGTATTGTATGTGATGCGGCAGAAGCTAGGATGCACATACACATAGTCGCTGTGGGGAGGATACCCTGGCAGACTGGTTTTATCACATGCGCTGATAGGATGTAACTTACTTTCTTTCAGATGCAGCATCAAACACACTAGAAATTGGATGCATACAGGATACGACTGAAGAGAAATCTAGATGAGGATAAAATGGTGACAGAACGAGTGTGCATGAAGTGAAATTACTAGACGAGAAAGCGGAGCAATTACCGATGATATGAGGAGAGCTGACGACATTATGACCTCTGCCATCAACTCGAGAGAGAACGAGGTGCTAGAAGTCACAATACATCACACAAACGACGCAAGACCACATGAGAGAGGCCAATCAAAGACAACTACTCATCGACTCAGGGATTCAACTCCTTCACCAAGTGGCAGGGATAGCAGCTCTCTCCTATGAGAAGCAGGTCTTCGAGCATGCTACGGAGAAGCCCAAGCAGTCAGACGGCAACATCAAAAGATCATACCCCGATACACATTGCGTTTTTTGTTATCAACTACCCAACACAAGTACACAGATGTAAGGTTTCTATAGCAGGTATCCTCCAACAATACCAGTCCATAGGTATCCTCAATTTAGTATCCTCCAATAGTCCAATTGTACAATACAATAGGTATCCTGAAATACCCGTATGTGCCTATGTGCTAGGGCACATTGTGTCACATTGTGCCTTTTCACATAAGCACATATCGGCACACAAAGCATGTGCTTATGTGCTAGGGCACATTGTGTCACATTGTGCTTTTTCACATAAGCACATATGACAAAAAAAGGAATTCTCTAGTTGGTATTCTCGAACAAAACAATACCAGGCTATAGGTATCCTCAAATACCCGTATGTTCCTATGTGCTAGGGCACATTGTGTCACATTGTGCCTTTTCACATAAGCACATATCGGCAAATAAAGCATGTGCTTATGTGCTAGGGCACATTGTGCTTTTTCACATAAGCACATATGACAAAAAAGGTATTTTCTAGTAAGTATCCTCGAACAAAACAATACCAGGCTATAGGTATCCTCAAATACCCGTATGTGCCTATGTGCTAGGGCACATTGTGTCACGTAGTGCCTTTTCACATAAGCACATATCGACACATAAAGCATGTGCCTTTGTGCTAGGGCACATTGTTTCACATTGTGCTTTTTCACATAAGCACATATGACAAAAAAGGGTGCCAAAGGTCATATGTTTTTCAAAAAAGGGGTGCCGAAATTAGGGTGCCCGGGGATATTTTCATTGGATATAGGCTTTTATTATACACAGGGGAGATAACTCTATACGATTAAGTAAAGGTTATGGGGGAAATCAAGCAATCTAATTGGTTAGTTATAATTTATATAAATGATCTAGATAAATGAAACAACAAGAGTACTTGGAATAGGGTCAGTACTAACACGAATAGACCAGAAATTGCTAAATATAGTAATAATAAGCAAAGCTGTTCCAGTTAATAGGCTCTTCTACGCTCCTGGAGTATACTCTAGAACAGAGGAACATGCCTAGGTAGACAAAAACTGTTGCCTATATAGATAGAAGCAGAGAATTCTGAAAGAATTCGAAATAGTAAAAGCTGGGATAGATTTTGGTGATTTGGAGGGATTGTCGGGTTGTTTGTGGTAATTAGATTTACTCTTCTACAAAGGAACACACCCTCAAAACATGCCCAGTCCTATTTCAGAAAAACTGGGTAACATAGCAACCACGTGCTACCATAGAAACCAAGATGGCGGCTTCCAGTATACAAAATGGACAACGGACACACGTATCGCCTTAACAACCCACGCTGCGCATGTGCACTCACACCACATATCACTATGGAGATGACGTCACAACATGGCCGCTCACGCAGGTTACCATGACAACACAACATGGCGCCACTAGGTCACGTGACATGACGTCACTTCCGGGGTCATCCACCGGGGTCATCCAAACCGGGGGTGAAAAGTCCGAGACATACTACTGAGAGAGAAGAGAGGGAGAGAGAGATATTCACAGTTTACAATTAGGAAGAAATTTGAAACTCACCTTCAGTACACACACCGGAAACCGTTTCATCTCTCCTGCAGAAATATCAAAAATTTAAAGATTAATAAAAAAGTTTTTCATTCAAACTCTACTAATTGTGATATTTGCACCAATAATTATTTTTAATAAAAAAGTTTTTTCATTATTATAGAATTATCTCCTGTTCAGTTGTTAAATCAAATATTAATTATGAAACTTACTTTTGCTGACAAGTAAATGATAAAATTAACAGTATTTCAATAGAATAAATTAAGAATAAATTACATTTTTTGGAAAAACAAAAAACGGGACAACTCGCCGTAAAAATCGGGACAACTCGCCGTCTGACGGCTACTTTTCACGTACCCGTCGAGAGAGGGGCAACGTTACAATTAGCATATTGTTGGCTGTTGTTTTGGCTGTTGAAATTTCCTCCCCTGTAAATTAAGCGTTCCATCAGCGGTAGCTGTTCCTGTGAATTTCGTGTAAATTAAAAACCTGCATATATCTTACAATGACAACATTTCTAATTGGGAAGAACGGTGAGATTGGTAAGAATCCATTAATAATCGCGAGTCCAATTTAACTTTTTAATGAGCATTTTCCTGTTCCTGCGTTCCTGAGATTAGGTACCCGTTCCTGTTTCTGGTCCTGTTCCCGAGAATAGTACCGCCCCTTTTTAGCCTGTCCCAATTTCTGTTCCCAATTTTTCTTCAGCCTCTTAAACGCGCTTCCTGTGTATTTTTAAACAGGTTTCCGGAAAATACATTGTTTCGTATCATTCAAATGTAAGACGCTTGGCGATAAATGACTAGTTACCTTATTTTATTTCCATCCCTCAATGCAGACCGCTGTTAACACTGCACGCATTTGATGAAGAAAAGGCAGACCATATGTTGCCTATTTTCGAGCCTTTCATAGGGACGTTACGATTACGTTGCGCAATGTTCGGGTCTCCCTAAATACCGAATCAGACCTAATCTGGCAGAATCTGACTTAAGGGCCTATATAAGTAATGAAATTTTGTTTATTTTGAAAATTCTCACCTCTCATATTCCTTAAATTCAGATTAAACATACACAAATTATACATCAAAATGAAGGTGGGGATGTATAGAACACGAAACACATGTGTAATCAACTCATAGAGTCGACCGTAGGCATCACTGGTTCCTGGAAGTCTGCTGCCGTATTCGCACCAGAACTGATAATTTAATAATATTTCACGAAAACAACTTGTGGCCAAATGTGCTTTACATATCCAAGAACAAAGCTAGGAGATCAAACGTTTTCAAAACACGACGACAGAGCTGCATGGGGGTAAATTCCAAAGCCTTTGCTTTTGTTTACATATGAGTATACTTTCGATTTCCGGTCGACGTATCGGACGGAAAAAGCATGTAAAAACAACGCTGTCTAAAATCAAATAATGAAAAAGATCGACTTTATACAGTATACTGTTATTAGATAGAGATTACACAGTTACCATATTCAATGCAAGGTATCATTATACCTGTTGAAATTTCTTAGAATTACGATTTTGTTTTTTGATGGAAATTCGTGGTAACGAGTGATTTGCGCATGTCTGTCGAGCATGGAAACCATCTTCAATAAAAATGCAGACAGTGTTGTCCATTTCTAAAATGCAGTCCTATCGCTGTATTCGAAAGTGTTTTGAATGCCTAGCTTTGTTCTTGGATATATGAAGCACATTTGGCCACAAGTTGTTCTGATGAAATATTATTTTATTATCAGTTCTGGTGCGAATACGGCAGCAGACTTCCAGGAACCAGTGGTGCCTACAGTCGACTCTATGAGTTGATTACATATGTGTTTCGTGTTCTATACATCCCAACCTTCATTTTGATGTACAATTTGTGTATATTTAATCTGAATTTAAGGAATATGAGAGGTGAGAATTTCAAAATAAACAAAATTCCATTACTTATATAGGCCCTTAACGCGAGCTGATTTTCATTATTATTTCATGAATAATGTTGCATTTGTTTTGGTTTAGCCATAAATTATCCATCAATCATACAGAGTAAGAATTAAAATTTGTTTCCGACTCGCATCACACTCACAGGGAGGTAACAAAACATCCTGAGCGATCTGGACAGCTGAAATATAAGTCATTTGCTCCCTGAAGAACATGCAGATTTCCTTTCGACAAAGTTATTTTTTCTGGTAAACATAATCTAGCACTATTGAGTGAGATTTTTGAAGTATTGCACATTAGTTAGTTCCCATCTACATGTAGTTCAGCGATATGAACGTAGCGGGTACCCCTCTATGTTCAGATTCTTCCCATTCAATCCTATAGAAAAAGTTCCCATCAAGTTATTATGGAACTCGAAACTCTAAATTAGGAATATATATCAAGCTTTTGCCCTTACTATCGGCTGCAATCGATAGTATACATATTTCCTTACATTTAGGCAGAGTTTATTAATAAAAGCTAGGTTTCATCCTTTAATTATTGTCATTTGTGTACTCGTGAGCCGGCAACGGAGATTTCGAAATCGGCCATGTTTTTGTTTAAATATAAAACAGTAAAAACAATAACCCGGTAATGGCGCCAAAACGAATAGACCTTTTCATTGGTGCAGAATCGGAATCTCGATCTCATTCCCGCAGAGGAGGTCATCAAACTCGGTCGCATTCGCACAGAGCAGATTATCAAACCCATTCTGCGCAATTGCAATCAAATTTCCTATTCCGCATCGATGAAAAGGTCTATTCGTTTCGGCGCCATTACCAGGTTATTGTTTTTACTGTTTTATATTTAAACAAAAACATAGCCGATTTCGAAATCTCTGTTGCCGCCTCACGAATACACAAATGACGATAATTAAAGGATAAAACCTAGTTTGGATTAATAAACTCTGCCTAAATGTAAGGAAATACGTGTACTATCGATTGCAGCCGATAGTAAGGGCGAAAGCTTGATATATATTCCTAATTTCGAGTTTTGAGTTCCCATAAAAACTTGATGGGAACTTTTTCTATAGGATTGAATGTGACGAATCTGAACGTAGAGGGGTAGCCACTACGTTCAGATCGCTGAACTAGTTCCCATCAAGTTTTTATGGGAACTCGAAATCAGGAATATATATGATAGTGCTGCCGCGGTTATCCGGATAACCGGTTAACCTGTGGTTAAAACTTTGACCGGTCAAGAAAATGTTTTAACCGGTTAACCTTACATTCACTATACTCACCGTATATGTCCGTGTACAAGTCGCCCCCGTGTATAAGTCGCCCCCCCAAACTCACACTTGGAATTTCTCCCTTTTGCCTAAAGCCCATGTATAAGTCGCACCCCCATTTTTAAATATATGCAGTCAAAAAGAATTAGTTGCAAGTTACGTTTTGCCAATTTGGGGCAGTTTGGGATGCAACGGAAATAGGTAAGTTTTCACGAGTTACCACGTGGTGAATAAGATAAAATTATAAAGGAAAATTATTATTAAAGATTTAAAAAATACTCGCATTTATTTGTTTCTCGTTGTTTGTTTATCACCCCAATGTCTTCATCCCTGTCAAGAAAATCCAACGCTCGTTTGTGACTGAAACTTCATAGTTTCAGAATCAGAGCACCATTTGCACCGTAACCTGCGCAGTTGTTGTGATTGAGTTGGTTTTTCCAGAACGCGTGAGAACGTTCCGGAAAAACCAATAAAAATACAACAAATGCGCAGGTTACAGCGCAAATTATTTTCAGATTGTTGTCCCACTTAAGCATTGTTGGTGCTATTGAAACTAACTTGACCTGGTGCACGTGTTCGTAATTTATAATCAGACATTACACATCAGTGATTTGGAGTTCATGGAATAAATTAATACGTCTCTCCAGGTATTGCTGGAAAACATTTAATGTGTTATTATTTATTTTTTCGTTGTTATTTTGATGATTTTGTATTTTTTATGGTTTCATCCATATTGGCCCCACAAACCTGTTGATTTCCGCTACATGCACTAATGTAAACACATTGGCGATTGAACAACAAAGACTAAATAGAATACTTCTTTATTATTATTTATGGTCAGTGTAAATAACATTGGCCGGCCCGATATAATAGTTACAGTTGAAGCAAGAACACACTACAAATATAGGTACCTTACATGCGGTTAACCACGGTCAAACACGCTGGTTAACCGGTCAGAAAAAAGTCTTAACCGCGGCAGCACTAATATATGAAGCTTCCGGTCTTATTACCGGCTGCAATCAATAGTACACGTATTTCCTTACTTTTGTGCAGAGTCTCTTGATCCAAACTATGTTTTATCCTTTAATTATCGATGAATGAATACTGACAAAGCGTCAATGAATATTTCGAAATAGTCCATGCAGAGGAGGTTATCAAACTTGATTGCATTCGCACAGAGGAGGTTATCAACCACCTCTGCGCAATTGCAATCAAATTTCCGATTCCGCATTGATGGAAAGTTCTATTCATTTCAGCGCAATTACCAGGTTATTGTTTTAGCTGTTTTTTATATTTATGCAAAAAACACGGACGATTTCGAAATATTCATTGACGGTTGAAATACAATAATTAGACAGTATTTATGACAGTTAAAACTAATCCACATGTATAGAGGGGGTATATACACGTACATTCCACTGTCTTGACTACTGCAATGCACTGTACTGTAGGTTAGTTAAATGTTTCTGAATAAGTTTAATAATAATAGGAAAAGTGCGAGAGGACTCCGAAAAAACAATTCAAGGCAGCCCCCAGAACAAACTGCATGGCTCGCAACTGCATTTTCCTCATTACATGCCACAGATGCGGCAAACAGTATGTTGGAGACACCAAAAGAAATTTTTATGTCTGTATACGTAAACATTTAGCCAATATCCAACACATAAGGGGCACGCCAATAGCGTTCCTCTTTAACCAACACGACCACACCACTGAGGATCTCGGTTTCCGCATTATACAGGTACTTAACTCCGACCCAGAAGTGCCTAATACTGTGAAACAAAGGCGTAAATGCAAAATAGAATGGCTATACACACTGAAAACGCTCATACCACTCGGCTTGAATGGAAAGGACTTTTAGTCACTTTTTAATAAGTTTATATAATTTTCAGCTTATATAAATGGAATCATATTTAAGTGAACATAGATTTTAAACTATATATATGATAATCTTTCAGTGAACCCATCAAAAATACTAAATTAAACCTTAGGTCTCGTTTCCTATTAAAAGGTCATTTCCGAGGTTATTGGATATCCTCAGCCAAATGACTATTTTGAGCTATAGTTTTAGTTTATGCTGGTGTGGATTTAGTAAATAATTCTCTTTAATGGTGATATGGCCAAAATAATCTGTTGATGGTCTTGATTCAAACTGTGTATTGTCAAGTGCATTTCAATTGGGGGTCAAGGTCACATGGAAGTGTTAAATGGATAACCCAGACCTGTTTGGGACCTGACAATTTGCAGTTTACAAATGGGACAATTTTTGTGTAAATTTGCTTTGAGAAAGCCTTCTGAAAAAATGAATAAGAAACCCATATGTTTTTTATTTGTCAGAATGATCATGTTATGCTGTAAAATCCTCACTGGAGGAATGAGGAATTCCTATAGCACAATTTTATCACTATCGATGCACGAAAATTGGAGATTTATCCCCAAAATGAGAAAATTTTGACCATTTTGAGCCATTTTTTTAGCCATCAACTGTGTCATTCGGCTGAGTGTATTTGAGTGATATTGTAAGATTTTTGTTGTGTACAGTTGTCTGCAGAAAGGGCCCTATTCAGAGCTTCCAGAAACTATATACATTGTGAGTATTGTGAATAGGGGAGGTAATTTAAATGCGAAATATCCTCGGCCGTGTTAATCAGAAGCTGAACATTTCTTGAAAAGCTGACATTTTCACCTGAATAACTGTAACGAGACCTTAAGTAGAAAACAGTGTTTGCTTTCATTGCAATTTCTGGCCTCCAATCTCCATAGCAACCAACTGTATTAGTGGGAATATGTTGTAGGATAACTAAAAGAAATATTAAAGCATATTTTTCTTTTTTCAGTGGTACCCTGTACAGATATAATTTCCTGGAAAGTTCTCCCTCTTGAGGTATTTTAAGTCCAGTAATGGTGTTATCAAGAGAATTATGTAGGTTTTTTAACACAATTTTATTTGAAAATGCTGTTTACTGGTACAGTCATATGGAGAACTCTTTCTAAGAACTTTCCAGGGAATTATCAGAGTGTAGTCTGATTAGTAGAGATAATTTGGGACTGAATATTCTTAATCTTTACATTTACACAGCTCTTTTCAAATAGCATGTACTTCAAATGTCAGTCTTTTGGATCAGGTCAGGAACTGAAATGGGTCTATTTTTAACCCTTTAGCAAACACAATGTGTGCTATGCAGGAAAATGTGGTTACAAGAGATGTGTAGAATTTTTTCTTTTATGATTGCATTATATTATAATTGATAGAATCAGTGAATGATGCTTAGCCAAATGAGGAAAGTGAATTGAGAATGCTGTGGAAAAGAGTGGGTGGGTGGGGACTGAAATATGCATTTTGAGGGAGGATGCAGTTTACAAATGAATGTAATTTCTATTTTTTTTTTAATTTTATCAGTTAATGTGTGATCCTGATGTAGCTTTTTGGTGCTGAAAGTGACTGTGCACATCAAAAATAAATCATCCATCACCATTGGTTTAGTCTGATCATTGGCCAATATACCAACACAGCTGCCATGATAGCTATTGTCCATGGTGTTACAGCTGTGCATCCATCTAAATAGAAATCTAACTTCCTTCTCTCAGGTTAAAGCATACTGCCTTGGTAGAATAGGGGGACCACTGGTGTTACATGCTTTCATCTAATGCAAAATTTACTCTACAGAGCTTTTATCAGAGTCAGAAATGTGGAAGAACAGGCCTTCTCTCACTGAACATTACTGCGTAAAAAAACGTAAAGAAACTGGCTGTCAGAGTGCTCGGTCTGCCGCTATCCATGGGGCTTAAGGGCACTAAGTTAACAATTTTTTTCATATGTGCCATACATCATTTTTCTCAGAATTAAATACAGATGCACATTTACTGTTTCTGAGAGTGTGAAGAATTTTTTATTTTTCACTTAAGGTCTTGTTTCCTATTAAAAGGTCATTTCCGAGGTTATTGGATATCCTCAGCCAAATGACTATTTTGAGCTATAGTTTTAGTTTATGGTGGTGTGGATTTAGTAAATAATTCTCTTTAATGGTGATATGGCCAAAATAATCTGTTGATGGTCTTGATTCAAACTGTGTATTGTCCAGTGCATTTCAGTTGGGGGTCAAGGTCACATGAAAGTGTTAAATGACAAACCCAGACCTGTTTGGGACCTGACAATTTGCAGTTTACAAATGGGACAATGTTTGTGTAAATTTGCTTTGAGAATGCCTTCTGAAAAAATGAATAAGAAACCCATATGTTTTTTATTTGTCAGAATGATCATGTTATGCTGTAAAATCCTCAGTGGAGAAATGAGGAATTCCTATAGCTCAGTTTTATCACTATCGATGCACGAAAATTGGAGATTTATCCCCAAAATGAGAAAATTTTGACCATTTTGAGCCATTTTTTTAGTCATCAACTGTGTCATTCAGCTGGGTGTATTTGAGTGATATTGTAAGATTTTTGTTGTGTACAGTTGTCTCCAGAAAGGGCCCTATTCAGAGCTTCCAGAAACTATATACATTGTGAGTATTGTGAATAGGGGAGGTAATTTAAATGCGAAATATCCTTGGCCGTGTTAATCAGAAGCTGAACATTTCTTGAAAAGCTGACATTTTCACCTGAATAACTGTAACGAGACCTTAGAACAATGATTAGTGATGTAAGAATGTTGCAAGTAGCAAAATTGATTTTCAGGAAGTCACCTTTCTTCAAGCAATTCTGCGACAATGATAAAACCTAAGTTTCAATGATTACCCTCTACATGTATTTACATTTATGCTATCTATTCTTTGCCAAATGTAATCTGAAATTTTTCCCCTCATGCCACCCCAAAAACTGAAATAGGTAACACAATAAGTTATTGTGATAAATTGACTGTAACCTGCTCTTACATGTAGGTTTGCAGCTCGGATCTTATGTTCAACGAGACGTGAAGCATTGAGGGTGAACATATGCTCTGAGCCACAAACCTCTGCCTATGTTAACATCAGTTCATCACAATAATGTATGTTCCAATAAGACACTAAACCTACATTGCAGGGTTTCCGCTATACCAGTACAGCGGCCGTCAAATGGCTGCATTCCCCTGCCATGTCAGCTTCTGGACATAACAGGATTTTTGAAATTCGCCATGATCTGCCCGTCCCCCAAGAATACATTTAGTTCCTAGTTTGTAGAATTACCATTTCTAAACTTCTTTGGCCGATTTCCATACACATATTTCATTGAAAACAAAACGCATGTCCATTTCACCGTTCTGTCGTAGCACCTGGAGAGTAATTGATTTCAAAGCAGTTTTTCAACATCAAAGACATCAAACGATAGTAATATCGAGTATTTGTTTTCACAGAGGCTGCGAACGTCAAAATTTGTACCATGCACATGCAATGTGATTTTTGCGCAGTGCTTGTGTCTGCTAAAATATCTCACAAGCATCATTTCACCCCTAATTAAAACTGAATTTTTAAATTATGGGCGAATCTACCCTTCCTACTCACACTTTCTATTTGCCCTGAACGTTTAGTCCCAATGAAAATGCCAAGGCTACCTGAATGCCTGACTTTTTGTCAATCCAGTATACCCCACTTTTTTAACCCCAACATTTTTTTTTAAAAAGTGGGGTATACTGGATTGCACCTGTCCATCCGAACTGAGATGTCTGGTCGCATTTTTACTTCAACATTACCATGAAATTTCATACAGATGTTCACTATCATGAGACCTTGAAGCAGCATTAGACGTTTTGCTGTTGAAATATTTTTTCTGTGAGTTATGGCCCTTTGGATATACAAAAATAGGCTACTTTTTGTCTGTTCGTGTCGTATCTCATGATTGGTTCTTTGGATCTCAATGAAATCTGGAATGAAAATTGTTTTTGGGAAAGGCTTTCAAACGAGTCTCTAATAATATTTTTTACTTTTCACTTTTTAGACTTATCTTCCCCTTTAACTTTGAAAAATCACTGTTTGTCTCGTAAAATAGCCAATTTTTTGTCTGTTTGCCTCATATTTCAGGTTTGGGTTATCAGATTTCGCTGAAACTTGGAATGAATATTATTTATGGGAATGGCTTGCCTTTCAAATGAGTCATGTCCCTGCAGTAAAACAAAGAAAATACATGCAAATTACCTCCCCCCACATGTGGCATTATGTCTTTGTTTTATAAGGTTTGGGTTGTCAGATTTCAATGAAATTTGGAATGAAGATTGTTTATGGGAAAGGCTTTTAAGTGAGTCAAGTCTCTGCAGTAAAACAAAGAAAATAAATGCAAATCCCCACATGTGGCATTATGTCTTTGTTCTACATCTCTTATGTGATTGGTCCGATCATCACTGGACTTTAGTAACAGGTGTATCTGGCCTTCACAAGTACCTTGCTGCAAAACAAAGACAATAATTTTGCTATTTGTCTTGTAAAATAGCCAAATTTTTGTCAGTTCCCCTCATATCTCTGGTATGGGGTTCGTGGCTCTCAATGAAATTTGGAATGAAGATTGTTTATGGGAATAGTTTCATGGTATTATTTATTGTTTATCATTTTTGTCACTCCTGAGGGACTCAAGGATTGTCAGTGTATCCTATGGATATGGCTTGCTTAATGTAGACTCATTCTTGTACTCTGTTTAAATTGTGTTCTGTTCAAGATGAGCGCTTCAGGCCTTGTGGGGCCTCTTGTTTTTTTTTTTACACAGAAAATTTGGGGTCCGGGTGGGACTTAGAAATTTTGGATCAAAATGCAAAAATTAGTTTTTTGTTTTTTTTATGCGTTTTGGTCAATTTTAAGACAAAATGTTTTTTTTTTACACTGAAAATTTGGGGTCAGGGTCGGCCTGCGAAATTTTGGACCCAAATCCGGAAATTAGTTTTTTATGCGTTATGGTCAATTTTAAGAAAAAAAATTTTAGTCTGAAAATATTTTGTTTCTGACTTCGAAAATTTCCGAACGAAAATAAAAAAATCTGTTTTTTATACGTTAATCTCAATTTTGGAACGTAAAAATGCAGGAACTGAAAATAGAAGGAAAATCCTGTATTGTGTGGGCACAATCACTTCATCTAGTTGGTATATGCTTTTCTTAGGAGGGGCGTATGCAGCTTATTCAAGTCAAGTCCCTGGTTTGATATTTAGACTACCATGTCAGGTGAGTGCCCTCAGGCCCCCTGGCGCCTCTTGTTTCTTGTCTTGTCATTGTTTGGTGGTATGCACCGTAGGGGTATGTCCAGGACATGGCCCCCCTTCTTGTTTATACTGTTGGGAATACATTCAGAATGGTTGATATAATTGTATGTTTTTTATACTGTTGGGAATACATTAAGAATGGTGCATATAATTGTATTTTTTTACACTGTTGGAAATACATTCAGAATGGTTCATATAATTGTATTTTTTACACTGTTGGGAATACATTCAGAATGGTTCATATAATTGTATTTTTTTACACTGTTGGGAATACATTCAGAATGGTTCATATAATTTTATTTTTTTCACTGTTGGAAATACATTCAGAATGGTTCATATAATTGTATTTTTTTACCCTGTTGGAAATACATTCAGAATGGTTCATATAATTGTCTTTTTTACACTTGGGAATACAGTTAAAACTAGAAGTCCTGTCACCAATAGTGCGCTTATCTAGGCTTAATTGCACGTTGGAATTGCGTGCACTTGCCATATCGAGTGGCATCCAAAGCACGGCAGGTTCTCCTGGTTACTCATAGCAAACACATGCAATGTTTCTGCCATTGGACCTCCGGGTTACCCGGAGGTCCATTGGCTGAAACATTGCATGTGCACAGGCCATAAGTACAGAATTTGATAGCTTTACTTGGGCCATAACGCGTACATTAACGCGCATATCAACGTGCTATTTGTGCGCATTTCATGACAGGACTTTTAGTTTTAACTGTACATTCCGAATGTTTCATATAATTGTATTTTTTTTCTTTTTATTAAAGTTGCAATCTTGTGAAAAGTTGCACAATGTCGTTATATGATGGATTGGACATAGACAGCAATGATGGAGGCAGCAGTACAAAACAGGTTGCTGGTACGTAAAAACTTACACAATGTCATTATATGATGGATTGGAGAGATATGTATTATAGGGATGGGGGAAGCAGTATGATGGACAGATATGTATTATAGGGATGGGGGAAGCAGTATGAAACAAGTTACTGTTGGGTAAAAACTTACACAATGTCATTACATGATGGGTTGGACATATATGTATTACAGTTAAAACTAGAAATCCTGTCCTGAAATGCGCACAAATAGCACGTTGATCTGCACGTTAATCTATGCGTTATGACCATTGTAAGGCTATCAAATTATGTACATATCGCCTGTTCACAAGCAATGTTTCAGCCAATGGACCTCAGGGTAACCCGGAGGGCCATTGGCCAAAACATTGCCTGTGTTTCCTACGAGTAACCAGGAGAACCTGCCATGCTTTGGATGCCATTTGATATGGCAATTGCGCGCAATTGCTACGCGCAATTAAGCCTAGATAAGCGCGCATTTCGTGACAGGACTTCTAGTTTTAACTGTATAGTGATGGAGGAAGCAGTACAAAACAAGTTACTGTTGGGTAAAACATTACACAATGCCATTTATATGATGTGTTTGACAAACTGATGAGGAGGCAGCATTACAAAACAGGTTACTGATTTGTAAAAACTTTCACAATGTCTGTTTTGTTTTAAGCTTATTAATTTTACAAGGATTGTTGAGCAAGTTATATTAACCCCCACTCCATGTAGTCCAGTGTTGTGGGTGTTAGCTCCACAGCCACAACATTGTGGACTTTCTCTTCTATTACACAATGTCATTGTATGGCGGTGTTGGACATGGACAATGGTGATGGAGGCAACAGTAAAAAACAAGAATTCAAAAATCAACTGTTGTAGAAACCCAAACTTATACCAAATTGTTCACATTAACCCTTTACCTAACGAATCGCCCGCATCCGTCTGCGTAATATGCAAATTCAGCAGTTGAAAAAGTATTATTTTTTTCAAAAAATTTCAAGAAAACCATATCATGTGACCCTCGTTGGAATGAGCTCTTTGAGCTCATTCCAACGAGGAGTCACATGATATGGTTTTCTTGAAATTTTTTGACAAATTTTAAAAAAATGATATTTAAAATAATAAATTTTGATATCATCTGTGTTGGGTAAAGGGTTAACATTCTTAACCATTTGAACCCTACAGGAAGCTTTTCCTGCCCAAATACGTCTTAATTTCATCATGTAGTACAGTGGAGCCCACTTACAGTTAAAACTAGAAGTCCTGTCCCGTATTGTGCACTAATCTGAAATAATAGCACGTTAGGTTAGCGCAACAAATCACCAGAAAATCACATCTAATGCACGGTAGTGTATCGTGATTTCTGCAGAATTGTAACGTGCGACGGCTGATTGATATTCAGTACTTGAAACAGGCAGTCAACAGTAATTAAGTTGCACCTCCTACTGACATAAGGTGGCAATTAAATATTAGAATGTAGATACTCAGAGGACGAGATGATGTTCTGTCATCTGCCCCCCCCCCCCCCCCCCCCCCCATCGATTCATTTCGTGACAATACAAGAAGTATTTAAAAACGCGTATTGCGTAATTTTTGTTTTCGAAGATTGATGAGAAAATCATGCAGGTTGATTCACGACTGCTAAACATTGAGGAGGCAGATGTAATGGCGTTTTCATTTCAAGAATTTATAGCCTACTATGAATCGCAGCCGTTTTTATGGAGGAAGTATGAGAAGACCAGCGTGGTTGGAAACAAAGAACGCTCTCCACAGAGTACCGAACTGACAGCAAATCAAAAGTGTTGCGAGCGAATTAAGAAATTGGAATGCTCAGCTATTTATTTATAAAGACAGTTTCATTTTCAAGATATAGTTGGTGTTCTGTAAAACAAAATATGCGTTTGGATGAAAGCTGAATAAGAAATTAATTATTCACCAAGAATTTTGAAAATCAGATCAACAAAAAGGAAAAAGAGGCCCCCCCCCCCCCTCCCCCCACACACACTCCCTTTCCTCGGCAGAACCCTCAAGTCCTCACATACCCTTATCCCTACAAAGAGGGTAGCAAACTACCAATTTCACCTATTCTTCTTCCCCATGCTAGCTTCGTTTTTTTTTTAAAATAAACAGTAAAAAAAAGTATTCTCCAATTTTGCCAGTGCTAATGCCATGTGCACCTTCGATCATTGAAGTTAAAGCAGGGTTAACATTATGAGTTATAAAGGAATGTTGTATTAAGAACGTCGATGCGTAATTATTTTGTGTGAGTTTGTGTGATGGGGGGGGGGTGGGGGGGGAATATGTGAAAATTAAAACTGGGCATTTCTACATTTTTTTTGGTGTATTTTCTTTCATAGCCACCACTAATTTACCAGACAAACCTGATTCATGTTTAACGAGGTTTACTTGACTATTCTGCACTAGATAGCACATTAATTAACAAGCGTTTTCTGCACTAGACATGACACGACTTCTAGTTTTAACTGTGATTGGATATCTCTTAACTGAATAAACCTAATAATTGAATATAATTTTGCAACACAAAACCATTTACCATACCATCAGTACAAATTTGACCTGTTAATTGAATATAGGTTATAGAGTAAACTCCTGTTAATTGAATAAAAAAATTTGTAACCTGTCGAGAAATTACCCTGACTCTCCCAAGTTTTTCTCTGTTTATAGACCTATTTGACCTCAATACATCCAATCCAGGGGTCTATCCTATAAAACTCCCTACACATGTAATTGTGGCTCTGGGCATGCAATTTACTAGTGCACAGCTAATCCAGTCCTATAAACAGACGTGTACAAGTATAAGTTAACGTGTAGTGGTGCCGTTGTAAACCATGTACACGTGTAACCCAAAAGTTTTGTTAATCCTGTAAACAGTTAATAACACTCGTAACATCTATATGCGTATAGCCAACTTGTAAACCCGATGTATAACCGCACAACTACGAGTGTGCATAATTTACCGATCCTATAAACGCATTTTAAATGTGTACATGTGTAAATTAGCTTGAAAATACGAGTGCAGCCTTACACGTGAATTTCTCTTGTAACCATTTTATGAGTGTAATGTATGAGTGGACTGTTATGCGAAAGAGATCTTCTTTTTTTTTTTTTGATGTATTCTTCGGATGAAGATGCAGATTTTGCGCTTTTAACCCTTTACCCAACGTAACGGCCAAAACCGGCCAGCGCTATTCTCAAAAATCGCCAACTAATTTTCAGTAATTTTTTCATTTTTTGTCTCAAAAACATAGGTTATGACCCCTCGTTGGAACGAGCTCGTCGAGCTCGTTCCAACGAGGGGTCATAACCTATGTTTTTGAGACAAAAAATGAAAAAAATTAGTTATTCAAGAATTTTTTTTGCAAGTGTCGTCTGCTTTTCATGTTAGGTAAAGGGTTAATGTTGTGCACACCACAGAGACGAAGGATTTTTAAGGAACATCACTTTGACATGCTGTCTGCTACAGAACTTAAACGAAGATACAGTTTCACAGAGGATGTGGTGGATTTTTTGGAAGAGAAATTTAGTGCTAATCTTATGACAACAACCGATCAAAACAATCCACCCTTCTCCCTGACAACAATTGCTGGTTTTCTCGTATCTTGCATTTTATTTTATCACACGCAGCTGAATGATAAATATATTCTCCGATGGGCACCAAACGTGAGATGCTTAATAGCAAAATTTTAACTTGAATGGTGTTATATAAGATTAGTATATTTTTATACTGTACCAATGACCCAGACTTAGCTGGTGCTAACTCTAACAAAACCAGGGCCAAACACAAATTTTGCCCCCCAATCCCCAAAATTTGCATCCAAAACAAAAAGAAATCATGTCCTAAAGGACCTCCATACTACGCCTCTACTGCGCATGCTCAGTGACGCAGTCGTCCCGAAATTGGTGCCAATTATCATTCTCTGTTTGGCCCTTCATCAGTCAACATCTCACTGATCTTTGTGCTTGTAAATCTCAGTTTAAAGGATGCCAGACACGTAATTTTTGGAGAAAATGTGATTCTAAGGAGGATAGAAGGAGGAGAGGAAAAAGAAGTGACAAAAAATAATCAGGGCTGTACTTAAAATTTTTTGATGAAATTATGTTAAGTTGCCTATTTTCGAGGCATGGGCCTCTTGTTGTCATTCTTGCTAAATGTTGCACTGCTTATTCAGTGTTTCCTCTCCCTAGCCTTCTAAAGTCCCCCCTTGCAATTCTCCCATGCTTTTGGCATATTTTTGAGAAATTTCATTTCTCAGATTTCCTGGGAGAGTTGCTTGGTTACAGAATGTTTTCTGTTATTTTCCCCATAGTTACGTTTTCACCCATGGGTGTATAACGTTTGTGTTCTGCATCTTCCATGTGATGTTCTACAGATTCTCCCCTGGGAGTCTCTGTTTTGCATCAGATAGAGTGTAATTGATGACTGATTCCGGGCCAGTTTTTTCAGTGCCTGGAGTCGTGTTTTCTAGTGTGTTTACACTGTTTGTTTTCATTGGCAACAGCCTTTTTTGAGGGGGGCTGTTTGCCTTTGCTGTAGTTTATCTCACTATAAGATACATTTATGTTATCCGTAAGTATCTCATTAATTATTTTATATAAATTTAAAATTTTTGACCACACTTTGCCATCGGATCCATCGGGGCTCAACGTTACTTAGCAAAATTTTAACTTGAATGCTGTTATATGAGATTATTATTTTTGAGATATTCGAGATGGCTATGATAAGTCTTTTACTTTCTGACGATTCCCATTGTCAATATATTCAAATTCCAATTGGAGTCGTTTACAAAAACAAAATTTATAGCTCTGTAAATCGATAGCTATTGCATAATCTGTTATTTCAGCATGTTACCGTGGCAACAATAACATACATACCGTATTTACTCTATGTATTGGGACAGCTAAAAATAATTATTTTCACAGGTGTCCCAATTCTTAGAAAATGGGGAAAGAACACAGCCTGGTCTTGATTTGATGCTGAATAAAGTTGTGTGTGATTCGTTTTCCATCACTATATACGAAAATCGCCGTCCAATTTTTTTTATATTTTCATTTTTTGCTTCCAAAACATCGCTTATGATTGCGCTCATTCCAATGAGGATCATAAGCTATGTTTTGGAAGCGAAAAATGAAAATTTTTAGTTACTCAAGAATTTTTTATATGAGTGTCGTCTGCTACTAGCGACGGGTCAACTGGAAACAAATCTTCTGAATGTCCCAAACTTTGGAGCATAAAAAAAAAAGATTTCTGGAAAAAATGTGTGTCCCAAATCATAGAGTGTCCCAATACATAGAGTAAATACGGTACTCAGAAATATCGGGGTATGACCATAATTTTAACACTTTATGTTATTAATGTACCATTTGAAAAATACAGTGAAAATTAATTGTATCTAGAGTCCTTTGTTATCATAAATGTTAAGTATGCAGAGATATCCTTACAGTTGATAAAACAGATCAATTTATAATCTCGAAATATAGCGTGACTAATATCCCATCAACCATAAAATGAGATCAAAACATTATACCGAACATTACAATCGAAGTATACACATACATACGTAAGTACCATTGTGATGTATGGCAAGTTTGACATAACAGCTTCACCACAAGTGTATTTTGCATACAAGTCTGTAATTTACCGACTCCTTCAAACCACTTGTAAAATCAGATTTTATCCTTGTAATATCGGTGCCGATTACATCTGTAGCAGCTTACACATTTGGAAAATGGCCAGTCCTATAAAACTACGCCGCAGTTGTAAATTACGCCTGTAGCTTAGTTACAACTGGAAGAAAACAACAAATCATATAAAACACTACTGGCGATTCGGATACACGTGCACCCGGACTCGGAATTGCACTTGTAATAGCGTACACGTGTAGGAAGTTTATAGGATTGGCCCCAGGCATTTAATGTATTATATCTTGTTTGACAGAGCTCAGGGAGCTCTGTCAAACAAGACATAATAGAATACAATGTAAATGCTAAGTAGAATACCGGAAAGTAACACAATCCCTGTTAATTGAATACTCCAGTTAATTGAATAATTTTCATTGACAAAGTGGCTATTCAATTAACTGGTAGAGTTCTAAATTATTTTTGGTCCTCAAACTTTGTTCACATGTCTTTGCCTTGTTATAATTTAGGGGAGAGTGCCAATAGGCACTCTCCCCTAAATTATAACAATGCAAAGCCTTACAGACTAAATAATTTCATTTTTAAAGATAATATGACACATATCCACAGAATATGATGCCTTAAGTCATGGTACCTGCACTTCTGAACAAAGCCCAGATATGGGCTTCCAGCACTCTACCAGTTAACAGGGTTCCACTGTATCACCGCTCAGTGAATGTGTGAGGTAACAAATCAATATGCTCAACGTATATCCCCCAAAAGCTGCACATTGAAAATATTGAATGTTCTCTCACCTGGTAATGAATATGGATTCTTCCAATTTCCTGTCATTGAACTGAAAACCAGAGATTTTGTCACAGGTTGTAATCAATAAGATTTAAGTTTAAAACCATTGAGTTTGCAAAGTTTTTCTGGCCAAATTTGCAGGAACAAAATGTAAAAAAAATATTAATTCACGAAAAACATTGAGAGTTTGTTGATTTGGTCTATCAATAATATAAATAGGATAGAAATCGAAATAAAAAAATAAGTTCCGTTGGGACTGAATTAAGGAAAAAGACTTAAGGCCACACAAAGTAGATTTTCTGTTTCTCAGGCCAGTTTTTGTAAAATTGCATGCAGACAGGCATTTTTTAGCTCACCAGCAATGTTGTGTGAGCTTATGTCATGACCCGAGGCACATCGGTGTTGGCACTAACAGTTGTGTTAAAGTTATTGTACCAGTCCACTTTGACTCTCAGCTCTGTTGCTAGACACCTCACACTGTATTTGACTTACAATTACCCACAGACCCTTAACTAATGATTTTTTTGTTGATTTTGGACTTTTTTAATGCAACGTTAGACTTTTTTGCCACTGTGGACTTAGATAATTTCTGACCTGTTTTGCTGTATATGAGTGGAAGGTACCACCGGTATGCTGTGTCTTTCATGTTTCATATATATGTTAAATGCATCCATATAAGATGACATTAACCCTTGGCTGGACGTTTTTCGGAGATTTTGGATTTTTTTAAATCAATGTTAGACTTTTTTGTCACTGTGGACATAGAAAATGTCTGACCTGTTTTGCTATGCATGTACATGATCAGACATTTTTTGCAGATTTGTAATAAGCTTAGATTTATTGCATGTCATGTGTTGGTGAGCTAATGGGGTTGGACACACCCCTCTTGTTTGTTTTATTTTTTATTTTTGTTGTAGTTATTTCTTTGCCATAAGAAGTTCATATTCTTGGTTTGTTTTATGTTTTAGGCTTCATAATGTAAAGAATAGCATGGGTGGTGGTGTATTTCATCTCTTGAGTGCAACAAGGCTTTGCAATGCTAAACTTTGTTGCACTCAAGGGACAAATTTCTCAATTTTATTAACTTCAGTAAAATATCAGACACAAAACAATTTAATTTTTATTTTTTCAAGTTTGCGTTGATTATAAAAAGAGAGCTTGCAGCAGCCAATGAGAAACAGATTTTTAACGATACATTTATTTCATCATATGTTCAAAAATGATTTCAACCCGGAGAAGTGTGGAATTTTCTGTCTAACAATATTATACCCAACAGTTGCAATTAAAAAAAAATTAACAGATTCCAAACTCATTTCTACTGCCAAGGTTCAGTTGAGGAGTTACAGTTAAAACTAGAAGTCCTGTCACGAATAGTGCGCTTATCTAGGCTTAATTGCGCATTGGAATTGCACGCAATTGCCATATCGAATGGCATCCAAAGCACGGCAGGTTCTCATGGTTACTCATAGCAAACACATGCAATGTTTCTGCCAATGGACCTCCGGGTTACCCGGAGGCCCATTGGCTGAAACATTGCTTGTGCACAGGCCATATGTACAGAATTTGATAGCTTTACTTGGGCCATAATGCGTACATTATCGTGCATATCAACAGGGCTCGCCTTGAGTAAAATGGTCGGGGCCTAAAAAAAGTGCCCCACATATTGAGGTCGGGGCCTTTTCAGGGCTGGTTTTCCATTTTGTCCATTATTGTTAGTGCTTTTTTGTGGAAATTGTCGGGGCTTGAAAAAAAGCCCCCAGCAAGTGCTCCTCGGGGCTGATCTCGGGGCCTGGGCTGATCAGCTCCGACTCAAGGCAAGCCCTGTATCAACGTGCTATTTGTGCACATTTGATGACAGGACTTTTAGTTTTAACTGTAGAATTTGATAGGCTAGTATAATTTTCATATACATGTACAGATGTACCTTAAATTCATTTTTATTCTGCTTAGCTATTGCTGATGTAACATTCATTCTATTGTTTTACTATTGTAGCTGACTGGTCAGCAGGCTATAAGTTATTACACTCTCAACTTCAAGCAAAGAAAGCAAATCCCAGTCTACAAAAGGTATTATTTTTTATGTTAATGTGTTGATTAAAAAGTGATCAATGTGTATTATATCTGTCCCCATGGCAACCCTGGGAAGAGTTCCAATAAGACCCTAACCATATCCCAAAATCCACATCGTGAAATGAACGAGGCAATTTAAAATAAATCAGATAAAGGCCGAGTTCACTCCAACAAAACTTCATTCCAAACATAGTCTACAGCACGTGAAAAATCTAGAAAAATGAAGTGGTTTGCAAGTCACTCCATTGATAAAATAATTGCGAAATGTGCAAACTTTTTTTCAAATATTTCGCATGGCAATGTCAAAAGGTAACATATACTACTGGTACCATAAACACAGAAAAAGCTACGCAGGCTCTCGTCCAATCAGAGGGTGAAGAATTTAGCAGGGATTAAAATTCATGCGCGAATCTGAATCGATTCGCGCAAATGATTCTCGCAAGGGAAACAATGCGAATCAACTTAGATTCGCGCAAAATGTTAGTTTGATTCTTGTCGAAGATTCTAAAGGTGGCTTTAACAAGCCAAGAGAATGCTCTGTCTTTGCCCCCTCATAATAAGGTAAAAAAAAAACTACACTTAGCAGTGGTGTATAGTGAAGTCTTGGCAGCCAAGACTTCACTAGACACCACTGCCACGATACTGTAATTTCCATCAGCCAGACCACCAAAAGCCTGTATGTTGGAGCATGTGTTGTACATGTACGTGTGTGAGAAACTCGACAAAATGGAAACTGGGCCCATAAAGGGAAAACTCTCTGAAAAAAACTATGATGTTTGCCTTTTACTATGGCATATGTAAATGTTGCACTCACATAACAGTACTCTCAAATTCAAAATATTTAAGAACTGGAAATTGATTCTCGCAACATGAGCTCGCGAGAATCGAAACTGATTCTCGTGAATCGAGACAAATTTTAAGGCCTGATTTAGTGTTATTATACCCCCCGCAAACAAAGTTTGGGGCGGTATATAGGAATCACCCTCTCTGTCCATCCATCCGTCTGTTTGTCTATCCTTATAAGCACAACTCCTCCTAAACCGTTTGAAGAATTTTCATGAAACTTTACACAATGGAAGAACTCCATATGAAGATGTGCATGAAGCAATATAATTCTGTTCTGACATTTCCAAGGGGAGATAATCTAACTTATACATTTTAATGTACCAAAAAGGCTACAACTGAGGCGCGGGGGGTATCGCTTTGTGAGCTTGCTCACAGTACCTCTAGTTAGAACATATAGTAATATAGGCGTGGTTGGTTAAAGGTTAAAACGTTTTTATATACCCCCACTTTCGCAGAAAATGGGGGTATACTGGATTACATGCGTCCGGCCGTGTGTGAGTCCGTCCGAGAATATTCATAACTTTCATAACTATAGTTAATTATTATTTTCTATAATATTTGTTGATCATAGGTATGCCCACACTAGTTATTTTTTTTTTTATTACTTGTTTTTATTACTTGTTCACTTAGAAATTGTGTCTGTCCGAGCCAAATTTTGTCTGTTCAGCATGTATCTTGGGTATCGAATGTTCTATTGCAATGAAATTTGCCGTGAACACTGCTTATGGTATAGGCTTTAAAAAATGGATTCAACGATATTTCTCACATTCTCCTTTTTAGAGTTATCCCCCTTTTTGACTTAGAAATTGTAGGAAATAGACAGTATTTGTCTGTTCAGCCTATATCTCAGGCAATGGATATCAGACACCAGTGAAATATGGCATGCAGTTTGCCTATGACAAAGGCTTCCGCCTCATTGCATAAAACTTTCAAACACCAAACAATTTACCATACCTTTTGACTTAGAAATTATTAGAAATTGTTATACCCCCACTTTCAAAGAAAATGGGGTGGTATACTGGATTACATGCGTCCGCCCATCCGTGCATCTGTCTGTTCGTGTGTGAGTCCATCCAAGAATATTCAGAACTTTCATTATTTTCTATAATATTTGTTGGTCATAGGTATGCCCACACTAGGTGGTACACCAGGGTTCATACAGCTCTTGAAAAACCCTTGAAAATGAGTTTTTTCTTGAAAAACCCTGGAATTTGAAATTAGCCCTTGAGAAACCCTTGAACTTTCAGAAATCTCTTGAAAAACCCTTGAATACCAAGCTATATTTTTATACTGTACCAATGACCCAGACATAGCTGGTGCTAACTCTTAAAATATAGGGCCAAACACAAATTTTGCCCCCCAATCCCCAAAATTTGCATCTAAAACTAAAGAAAACATGTCCTGAAAGGCCCTCCACACTTCGCCCCTACTGCGCATGCGCAGTGTCAAGGACGTTCCGAAATTGGCGCCATTTATCATTCTAAGTTTGGCCCTTCATCAGTTAACATCTGACTGATCTTTGTGCTTTTAAATCTCAGTTTAAATGATGCCAGACACATAAATATTAGTGAAATGGTGATTCTAAGGAGGATACAAAAGGAGGAGAGGAAAAGAATGTGTGACAGAATATTATCAGGGCTGTAACTTAAAATTTTTTAATGAAATTATGTTAAGTTACCTATTTTCAAGGCAGCAGCCATTTTGTTGTCATTCTGATTATTTAGTTACACTGTTTTTTCAAGTGTTTTTCCTCTCTCCCTGTCCTTTAAGTTCCCCCTTGCTATTCTCCCATGCTTTTGGCATAGTTTCTGTAATTATTATTACTAAAATTTCTTGGGAGTTTTAGCTGAATAACAGAATGAATTCTGTTCTTTCCCCATGTTTACGTCTTCACCTACGGGTGGTTAGGCGTTGTGTTCTGCATCTACCATCTGATGTTCTGCAGTTTCTTCCCTGGAAGTCTCTGTTTTGCATCAGATGGTGTGTTTTTGGTAACTGATTTCGGGCCTGGGTGCCTGGAGTCTTATTTTAGTGTTTTTACACTCATTGTTTACATTTACAACAGCCCTCTGTGTGAGGGGGGGATTTCTAAATAATAATATCTTTATGTTATTTTAATCATAACTAGATACATTATTATTGTTCGTAAGTGTTGAATAAATTGTTTAAAATATTTTTAAAATTTTTGTCCACACTTAGGCTTGGGATCCATTGGGGCTCAACGTTACTTTTCAGAAACTTGGGCTGTTCTGAAAAAATATTTTTTCAAAATATTTTGATTTCAATTATTTTTTCTATATTAATGGATCATATTATTATTATGTATTTTGATTGCCAGGGGTTAGTGCGAGTACCAGGACTTGTTTTCTTTTCACATTGAAAGGATATTGATCAGTTGTTTTAAGAGGAAGTCTTCCTCTGACCTTATTATCATTCTATATGTGGTCAGTGTACTCGCATTAACTCCTGTTCTGTATCGTATGATTTCGATGACAATATGGGAAGCGTATGTCACGGTATGTTGTTGGGGATTTGGACACTCCGGTCCTTTCCCCGCAGGGTCACTCTACTTTATCAATTTCTATTTCAGACGATCAAGATTAGGGTGATGTATCTGTGATGTCTTCCAACAGTGTGCCTCCGTCGTCACAATTAATGAAGGGCTAGCGGAAAAGTGCTCATGTAATACGCCAATTGCCTAAGAGGACCCTAGTAGGTTCGACGGCCTTTGACGTCCGCTAGCTCGCCCGGTGTAGCGTCCATTCACCGAATGGTTCGGCAGCCGGGTTCATCCGTTGCGGTCTAGAAGGAATTTTGGGGTGATGCGAGCACTATAAAATTAACTTAATGCACACCCAGTGACGGCGGATCGGAGGGAGAACGGAGGAAGCCTTTTAGTCTGGTTCATAGCTCGTTCCGGTCTATCCGGACGGCAAGCGAGAGAGGCCCCTCTCTCGTTCAACAACATCTGGCCCCAGATGTTGTGGTACAAATGTGTCGCTAGCGGAGCATACGTCCGTCGCTCGGGACGCTCCGTTGTATAGGCAGTCCGCTGAGACTGCTAAGGCTTCCTCTTCTCGTCAGCGCACACGACCGCACCTTGGCTGCGTGACCGCCGATATATTACCAGCTTCGCCGATCAAGGATTCTTCGGCGACCAGGTCACACCATCCGGCAGCCAGGGATTCGAGACCGATGGACTCCGGACGTTCGCATAGGAAAAGTATGCGGGAGCCATCTGATGCGGAACTGCCCTCGGCGAAGCAGTGATAGACTGCGCCTCCGCAGGTCTCGACGCCGGACATTCTTGTGCACATAGCACAGCTTATCGCAGCATCCCAGCAGCCGACAGAAACGGTGTCGGATCGAGAATTATCCGACAGCGCTGGGTCGGTAGCCGGGGACTCGAGGCCTGCAGACTCCGGACGTTCGCATAGGAAGTGTGCGGGAGTCAACGTACACGGAGCTTCCAGCGGCAATGCATCGTAAGTCCGCTACTGCACAGGCCTCGGGAACGGACGTGCTTTCCTTAATAGCACAGTTTATCGCAGCATCCCAGCATCAACTGAATCTGTCGCATATATTTTATCCGACGATGCTGGGTCGGGACGCTCCGCGGAAGCGGGTATGGACGTCCGAAAGTTTCATCCGGTCCGACGGGATACCGAAAGGGATTCGGAGGATTTCAAGCTTTCCCTTTTGGAACAACATATGCTGCGATGCCGGATAAGAAACTGATAGCGTCGGTGGACTTAGAAATTTTTGGTTCGGTTCAGGGACATCGTCCCTCAGTTCCGACATAGTCCAATAATGTCACACAAACTTTCGAATTATTGATCGACGCTATATATATTATTATTTTATGCTTGCTATCCAAGCATTTCTGGTTTCTTGTTCGAAGAGTTATGGAGATGTCTTTCAAAAGTGTGCCTCTGTCGTCATAGTTAATGAAGAGTTAGCGGCAATAAGTGCTCATGGAATATGTCTATCGCTTACGGAGTGACATTCGCTAGCTCACCCGGTGTAGCGTACATTCATCGAATGGTTCGGCTGCCGGGTTCGTCCGTTGCGGTCTAGGAAGGAGATTTGGGTGATGCGAGCACTTTAATTACTTTAGTACTCACCCAGTGACGGCAGATTGAGGACAGATCGGAGGAAGCCAACAACATAGGGGACCGCATGTTGTGGTTCAGATATTTTACATTCGGAGCATATGTCCGTTGCTCGGGACGCTCCGTTATATTGACAGTCCGAGAGACTGTCTTTAATGCTTCCTCATCCTCACAGCAGGGCACACGACCGCACATTGGCTACGTGACCTCGAGTATCCGATCAGTTTCGGCATTCAGTGATTCCACAGCGAATAGGTCGCGCCATCCGGTAGCCAAGGGACACGAGGCCTATACACTCCGTTCGCTCGCATATTGGAAGTATGCACGGGGTAACGATCTCAGAGCTTCCTGCGGCAATGCATCGTAAGACCGCTGCTCCTCAGGCCTCAGTGACGGACGTGCTATCCGAGTTAGCACAGTTGTTTCGCAGCATCCCAGCAATTGACAGTTTCTCGGTCGAATCAGGAATTATCCGACGGCGCTGGGTCGGTGCGGTCCGCGGTTGCATCAAGCTACGGACGACCGAACGCTTTATAGGGTCCGACAGGATGGCGAAAGGGATTCGAAAGATTTCGAGTTTTCCCTTTAGTAGTATCGGAAGATGCCTTTCATATCTTCTGGCATTTCTTCCAGTGATTATTTTTCGGACTTCATTGCTGCGATCTTGGATAAGAGACTTATAGCGTCATTGGACTCGGATTTTAAGATCGGTACAGGGACTTTGTCCCTGACTTACCGACGCAGTCCAATATTGTCATTACAACATGTGTTTTATTTTTCGACGCTATATATTTATATATATATACAAGCCTGCTACTAAGCATGATAGTTTAGTTTCTTGTCCGCGTGGCTCATTTCTGCCATTTTATCTTTTTTACATATAGTTTATTTTGGCAGAGCAGGGCATACCGAGAGTTCATATGCGTCTAGACGGTGTGATTAAAGACTGCATATATTCTTTTTCGCCGTTTATGTCTTTTCCAATTTCAATGTTGGGAACGACATTATGTATAGTAGACTTAACTTAGACGCTTTATTATACGTAATCCGCCTTACTGAGGCGTTATCATTACGTCTTCAAGAAAAGATTTACGGGATATTATTCTCAATGTAATTTCTTTTGAGGGCAGTAGTTTGTTCACGTATAACTCCGCCCTTCAGTGGCTGATTGGAGTTGGTTAGACGTGATGCAGCCCTAGCTACATCCACGCGTGGATAGTAGGTTAAGAACTCTCTCAGAGTCGCTTCATTCTCGGAGGAGCTTCTCTTTGACGGCAACTTTCCGGCAATCCATGAATTGCTTGATTTTTACATTCTCTTGTCTATCTAGTGTTACAAGAGATTCAGACTGGGGCAAACATTCGGTGGTTGACTCAGAGAGTGCCGCCGCAGTTGCCGGACCCGAGTGTGGCTGTTATGACGGTTGCCAGTCAAACAGATTGGGATATATACTGATCCCTACGGATTCGAAGTGCCAGGGTCTTTGGGTTCCGCAGTCTTTTAGCTATCAATTTAACTTCCGCGGAATAATGTTTTTTAGGCTTGCTTTATGTCATTGCATGAACATTATTCAGAAACGCATGCCCAAATTCCTGTCCTTTAATTCGACAGTAGTGGCGTATCTCCGGAACCAGGGAGGCACTCTTTCGTTTCCGTTATTCAATTTAATGGAAAGAATCCGTCTGTTGGTTATAGTACACCAAGTTCAGTTTTGGTCCGTCATATTCTGGGTCGTCTGATTGTTTTATCGCACTCCCATTCTCTTACGGGTCGCTTGTTGCTGTCAGAATGGACTCTCAACAAACTAGTATTCAATCAGATTTGCTATCTATGGGAGCGCCCAATGATGTTTTATTTATGACACAGCTTGCTAATCAATTGCAGACGTATGTGTTGGCTTGTCCAGATCTCTGAGCTAATACTGTTAACGCTCTATTGATCTATAGGACGGAATGATAGGATACGCGTATCCTCCGGCGCTGTTGTTTTAGCAGGTATTGCTAAGATAAACAACCACAATACATTTCTGTTGATAGCATCTCTATCTTCACAGAGATCATGAGTAATTTACTCTCTTGTCTACTGTGGATCTTAACGTGAAATCTTCCTCTATGTGAGGATCTTTTTTCACTGGGTAAATCGTGTCATCTTTATCACAACCAGCAAGGTCGCAACCTTCATGTATTCCGTTGTGTGGTCCGTATTGCATTGTAAGCACTGTACTGGACGAGCTTTGGACGCGATTTCTTACTATAGGAGATCCTCTTCTTCGCTATTCTATGCGACTAAAGTGGAGGCTCTTCCGTCGTGGTGTAGGGATCATTATGTTCATATGGTTGATCCCTCCATACTACTCATTGCTATTTTTTAGTATACTTGTTTCACAAGATCTACTGCAGCCTGTTGTTATTTAGGTTATAGGTTTATGTTACCTCATACCTATGCACTCTACGATAGTTTACAATTGAGTCTTTTGTCTCTTTATCTAAGTCAGTTAGTAACTTTTTGATAAATAGACTTAGAATCTTTAGATTAAATTCCTATACGGATTTTAACTTCGGTTCTTATTTAGCTAAGTAATCATTTGAGCCTCTGGAAACAGTAGTTTTCAAATTCTGACCTTTTAGACAGTAATTCTGTTGGTTTCTCTTTTACTGTAGAGTCAGTGAGTTTCATGCACTATCGATGGATGATTTTCACTTTCATAGTTTCGGAATCAATACTTCCGTTACTATTTAGGTTGGATTGTTGCATAAGAGTTAGGCTCCTATTATCCGGAACCTATTATTTTAAGGTCCTTCCGTCTTCGTATGGGCATAGGCCTTTACTCTTTCCGGGTACAGTTTATGTATTTATAAACAGATATCTGTTTATTACAAGGGCGTAAGCTTCTTCTGTCTTTGATGTCTAGTAGAAGGACGTTACGCTCCATTTTATTGTTAATGGATTCTATTAACTAGCGTACTGCTTATGGTATATCATTGGCTTAGCAGTTGTGCTTAAGATTTCGGCTCATGAAGTAAGAGTTCTTCTACTTCTTGGGCTTACATTAATAGTGTTGCTATTATAGATTTTTGAAGGCTGCTCATTGCGCTCAGCCATCCATTCATGAATTTTATCTCAGAAATATCGAGTCCATTTCTGGAGGCCTCTATTGTTAGGTCTATTATCTACTGCTCAGAATGTCATTCTCTTAACAGTTGCTACTATAGCTAGGTAGGCTGTCTGTTTCGGCAGTGTCTCCGTTCGGCTGCCCGCTTCGCTCTGGGCTATTTGACCCAGGGCAAGAAAAAGGGGGGGGGGGGGAGGGTGTTCCCTTGGGTCACCTGTTTTTACTATGAAAACAAGGGGATACCTCCTCCGGAGTTAATAATTCTGAGCTGTTATTGGGATGGTTGTTTAGTGAGAAGTTTAAGTTTATAAAATTCATTCAAGTCTTAGTTTTTAAAGTATAGCTTTTGAATATTGCATATGTCAACAGACATGATTATGCAATTCTCACACACTTTTAGGAGTATAAGAGTCTCTATTCTCTAGACTTACTTTATTATTGGCTTACTTTAAAAATTATTAGTATAAGGATTATATTGGATATTAATAGAGTACATGGATGTATGAAGCTCAATTTTTGGAAGGTGTTGTATCTTTCTAATTTATCATAAATAAGAAAGATACATGTAAGGCCTATTACTTCTTTTCCCTACAGGGGATGACTCTATTTTATTTTATTGAGCGTATTCCATTTTGCTCTATGTCCTTGGCCCTCCAGCCTTTTTACTATTCAGCTATGTCTGGGTCATTGGTACAGTATAAAAATGTTAAAAAATTTATAGTAATTTATATATTTTTTATACTTACCAATGACCCAGACGGGGATGGCCCTCCCAGGAGTTGGGAACTCTTGCCTCCCCGCTGAGTACATAGCGCTTACCAGGCACTGGTTATTAGAATGATAAATGGCGCCAATTTCGGAACGTCCTTGACACTGCGCATGCGCAGTAGGGGCGAAGTGTGGAGGGCCTTTCAGGACATGTTTTCTTTAGTTTTAGATGCAAATTTTGGGGATTGGGGGGCAAAATTTGTGTTTGGCCCTATATTTTAAGAGTTAGCACCAGCTATGTCTGGGTCATTGGTAAGTATAAAAAATATATAAATTACTATAAATTTTTTAACTTCCTGGGCATTGTAAATATATGTGTACTCGACTTTTACTTGTTTGTTGCGCTCGTGTCGCTCAGTTAAAAAAAAACAAAGTATGGAACGTTTTACCAAGATTACTGTAACACAGATCACACTTTGGGTACCAGTACTTCCTGAATTCCAAAGTCAGATCCGTGTCACATGAATCTTAGATTTTTAGAGCTCATACAACAAGCTGAATAGTATATGTAGCCCTTGAAAAAGAGAAGAAGCCCTTGAAAAACCTTTGAAAAACCCTTGAACTTTGTGAGCAAATTTTTGTATGAGCCCTGTATACTACGTGGGCTTATGCACTGGACGACAGTCCAGCTCTTGTTCCACTCATAATTTAAATGTTCAGATGAAGCTGGTTGATGTACATATCAACACTTTAACAGAAGTTACCTCTTGTCACAGTTCAATAAAGACGCATCATTGGATTAAGATTTCCAAAATACTATGGGAACATGTTAGCTCAGTGGTTAGATAAATGGAATGTGACCCAGTCATGATAACTGAATTGCAACCCGGTTATGATAACCAGATTGTTACCCAGTCATGATAACCAGACCATGACCCAGTCCTAATAACCAGATTGTGACCCAGTCATAATAACCAGATTGTGACCCAGTCATGATAACTGGATCATAATAACCAGATTGTGACCCAGTCATAACTAGATTGTTACCTAGTCATGATAACCAGACTGCAACCCAGTCATAATAATTTGATTGTGACCCACTCCTAATAACCAGATTGTGACCCAGTCATGATAACCAGATTGAGACCCAGTCATAACTGGATTGTGACCCAGTCATAATAACCTGATTGTGACCCAGTCATGATAACCAGATTGTGACCCAGTCATAAAACCAGATTGTGACCCAATCCTGATGAACAGATTGTTACCCAGTCATAATAACCAGATTGTGACCCAGTCATAACCAGATTGTGTCCTAGGCATGATAATCAGACCACAACCCAGTCATAATAACCGGATTGTGCCCCAGTCATGATAACTGGATTATTATCCAGTCATGATAACTGGCTTGTATCCCAGTCATGATAACCGGATCACAACTCAGTCATGATAACCAGATAGTGACCCAGACATAATAACCAGACTGCAACCCCGGATTATGACCCAGCCATGATAATTGGATTGTGACCCAGTCATGATAACCAGATTGTAACCCAGTCATAACAACCAGATTGTGAACCCAGTCATGATAACCAGATTGTAACCCAGTTATGAAAACTGGATTGTAACCTACAGTTAAAACTAGAAGTCCTGTCACGAATAGTGCGCTTATCTAGGCTTAATTGCGCGTTGGAATTGCGCGCAATTGCCATATCGAATAGCATCCAAAGCACGGCAGGTTCTCTTGGTTACTCATAGCAAACACATGCAATGTTTCTGCCAATGGACCTCCGGGTTACCCGGAGGTCCATTGGCTGAAACATTGCTTGTGCACAGGCCATATGTACAGAATTGGATAGCTTTACTTGGGCCATAACGCGTACATTAACGCGCATATCAACGTGCTATTTGTGCGCATTTCATGACAGGACTTATAGTTTTAACTGTAGTTAGGATAGCCATTGTCATGATCAGATCAATATTCACTGTCCTCTTTTGTGATCACAATTCTGTACACATGTTAGTTATACAGAAATTTAAAGTAGCAAATCTTTTCCCATAATGCAACTAAAAATTAAAACAATTTAATCTTGTTTGACAGAGATTATTGAGACTTGTGAAACAAGACCGAATTGGTTAAATATCTAAAGTTCTGGCGAGAATCAAAATTGATTCTTGAAAGTGATTCTCACATGGATAACAATGAGAATTAATATTGATTCTCACAAAATATTCTTGAAAGTGATTCTCACAAGGATAACAATGAGAATCAACATTGATTCTCACAAAATATTCTTGAAAGTGATTCTCACATGGATAACAATGAGAATTAATATTGATTCTCACAAAATATTCTTGAAAGTGATTCTCACATGGATAACAATGAGAATTAATATTGATTCTCACAAAATATTCTTGAAAGTGATTCTCACATGGATAACAATGAGAATTAATATTGATTCTCACAAAATATTCTTGAAAGTGATTCTCACATGGATAACAATGAGAATTAATATTGATTCTCACAAAATATTCTTGAAAGTGATTCTCACATGGATAACAATGAGAATTAATATTGATTCTCACAAAATATTCTTGAAAGTGATTCTCACATGGATAACAATGAGAATTAATATTGATTCTCACAAAATATTCTTGAAAGTGATTCTCACATGGATAACAATGAGAATTAATATTGATTCTCACAAAATATTCTTGAAAGTGTCCTTAACTGGAAGAGTGCTAAATTTTTTCTCAGCCTCCAGATTTGTTCACACCTTTTGTCTTGTTACAATTCATGGGAGAGTGCCTATAGGCACTCTCCCATGAATTGTAACAGTGCAAATCAATGGAGATGAAGGAATTTTACTTACAAGATAATATGAAGGACATCCACAGAATATGAAGCCTTTAACTTTAGGTACCTGCAGTTCAGAATAAAGCCCAAATATGGGCTTCTAGCACTCTACCAGTTAAAGGCCTGGAGAATTCTGTTCATTTTTAGCTCACCAACAAAGTTGTGTGCGCTTAAGTCTTGACCCGAGGCACGTTGCCGTCAACACTTGTGTTAAGTTATTGTACCAGTCCACTTTGATTTTCAGCCCAGTTGCTACAGTTAAAACTAGAAGTCCTGTCACGAACTGTGCGCTTTTCTAGGCTTAATTGTGCATAGGAATTGCATGCATTTGCCATATCGAATGGCATCCAAAGCATGGCAGGTTCTCCTGGTTACTCATAGCAAACACAAGCAATGTTTCTGCCAATGGACCTCCGGGTTCCTCTGAGGTCCATTGGCTAAAACATTGATTGTGCACAGGCTACATGTACGGAATTTGATAGCTTCACCTTGGCCATAACGCTTAGATTAACATGCAGATCGACGTGCTATTTGTGTGCATTTCATGACAGGACTTCTAGTTTTAACTGTATGCACCTCATACTGTGTTTCTATGGCTTACAGTTACCCACAGACCCTTAACCAGTGATATTTTATTGATTTTTAGTGTTTTTGCAACAGGGTTGGCTGATTTAAATAAAAAAATTTACAAATATTCAGAAATATTTTCAAAACAACTTGGAAATGAGCTGAATCAAGATGGAATGCGTATTAGCTATTGAAATACAGTAATTAGCCCTTGTTTATGACAGAACTAATCTATTCCCACTTGTCTTGACTCCTGGAACATGCTGTAGGGAAGTTAAATGTTCCCAAATGTTTTATAAGTTTATATAATTTTCAGCTTATATGAATAAAACTATATTTAAGTGAACATAGAGTTTAAACCAAATATTTGATAATCTTTCAGTGAACCCATCAAAAATATGAAACAACTCCCAAGAACAATGATTGGTGATTTAAGTATCAAAAGTGATATTTTTATACTGTACCAATGACCCAGACTTAGCTGGTGCTAACTCCTTAAATTCTTGGGCCAAACACAAAATTTGCCCCCCAATTAGGGCTGTCACAATTTTTTAATTTAGGAATCGATTAATCGTCGCAAATAATCAATGATAATCGATTGATCGTACCTAGATGACCCCCATCTCCTTCTCTTTGAAGTCGATAAAAATGAAGTTGAAGTCAGTTGACCTACCTCAAGTAAACAACGAAGACGATCCTCTTTTAGTTACACTCAAAGCTTTGATGTTCTGAACTTTTGAACCGTCAGTGTAATAATCAAGACCGGTCGGCAGTTGCGAAGTTCGTAACTGCCGACCGGTCTTGATTATTACACTGACGGTTCAAAAGTTCAGAACATCAAAGGTTTGATAAATGTACCTGGAAGACAAATGCTTCCAATAGCTTCTTGGGGTTTAACATCGATGTTCTTAACTCTTTACCTTTAGAAACAATAGTTTTTTCAACATATTTTCTTTTAATTATTAAACGTCTAAAACGGGATATAATTTACCGATCATTTGACAACGAAAAATACTAATCGATTTCGCAGTGGCTGATCAACAATCGATTAATCGATTAATCATGACAGCCCTACCCCCAATCCCCAAAATTTGCATCAAAATCCGAAATTTCAGTGTCCTATGTGGTCCTCCATACCTTTTATCCACTGCGCATACGCAGTGTCAAGGAGGTCTCGAAATTGGCGCCAATTGTCATTCTTTGTTTGGCCCTAAATTAAGTAACACCTCACTGATATTTGTGCTTGTAAATCTCAGTTTCAATGTTGCCAGACACATAATTATGAAAGAAATGGTGGATCTAAGGAGGAAATAGAAGGATGAGAGGATGAAACAGTGGCAGGATGTGTTCAGGGCTGTAACTTATAATATTTTTATACTGTACCAATGACCCAGACTTAGCTGGTGCTAACTCCACAAAAACCAGGGCCAAACACAAATTTTGCCCCCCAATCCCCAAAATTTGCATCCAAAACAAAAAGAAATCATGTCCTAAAGGACCTCCATAGTACGACTCTACTGCGCATGCGCAGTGACGCAGTCGTCCCGAAATTGGCGCCAAATATCATTCTCTGTTTGGCCCTTCATCAGTCAACATCTCACTGATCTTTGTGCTTGTAAATCTCAGTTTAAAGGATGCCAGACACGTAATTCTTGGAGAAAATGTGTTTCTAAGGAGGATAGAAGGAGGAGAGGAAAAAAGAAGTGGCAAAAAATAATCAGGGCTGTACTTAAAATTTTTTGTTGAAATTAAGTTGCCTATTTTCGAGGCAAACGCCTCTTGTTGTCATTCTTGCTAATTGTTGCACTGCTTATTCAGTGTTTCCTCTCCCCTAACCTTCTAAAGTCCCCCCTTGCAATTCTCCCATGCTTTTGGCATATTTTTGAGAAGTTTCATTTCTAAAAATTCCCTGGGAGAGTTGCTTGGTTACAGAATGTTTTCTGTTATTTTCCCCCATAGTTACGTTTTCACCCATGGGTGTATAACGTTTGTGTTCTGCATCTTCCATCTGATGTTCTGCAGATTCTCCCCTGGGAGTCTCTGTTTTGCATCAGATAGAGTGTAATTGATGACTGATTCCGGGCCAGTTTTTTCAGTGCCTGGAGTCATGTTTTCTTCTGTGTTTACACTGTTTGTTTTCATTGGCAACAGCCTTTTTTGAGGGGGGCTGTTTGCCTTTGAGGTTGTTTATCTCATTATAAGATACATTTATATTATCCGAAAGTGTCTCATTAATTATTTTATATAATTTTAAAATTTTTGACCACACTTTGCCATCGGATCCATCGGGGCTCAACGTTACTTTTCAGCAACTTGGGCTTCTCTGAAAAAATATTTTTTCAAAATTATTTTGTTTTGCAATTGTTTTTTCATTTATTAATGGATCATGTTATTATGTATCTTTGTGTCAGGGGTTTTTGCGAGTAACTAGGACTTATTGTTGTTCTTTCACAATGAAGGGAACTTGTTCAAATTGTAATAGGAAGAAATCTTCCTCTGACTTTCATGATTATTGCATTAATTGTAGTCAGTGTTCTCGCATTAATCCCTGTCCTGTATGTGAACATTGGGATGAGAAACATTGGAAACGTGTGTCACGATATGTTGTTTCTGGAGAAAGATCGATGCCGGCTCTTTCTCCACAAGGTCACTCTACTCTCTCAGTTTCTATTTCAGAGGAACCAGAACAGGGTGATGTTTCCATGTTATCTTCTTCAAGTGTGCGTCCGTCGTCACAAATAAATACAGAGCTAGCGGCAAAAGTGCTCATGGAGATTAGACAAATGTCGTCCGCTAGCTCGCCCGGTGTAGCGTCCATTCACCGAATGGTTCGGCAGCCGGGTTCGTCCGATGCGGTCCAAGAGGAAATTTTGGGTGATGCGAGCACTATAAAAATAATAGATGCACACCCAGTGACGGCGGATAGTGAACGAGAACGGAGGAAGCCTTTTAGTCCGGTTCCTAGCTCGTCCAGGTCCAGCCGGGCCGCGAGCGAGAGAGGCCCCTCTCTCGTACAACAACATCTGGGACCAGATGTTGTGGTACAAAATGTGTCTTTAGCGGAGCATACGTCCGTCGCTCGGGACGCTCCGTTGTATAAGCAGTCCGCAGAGACTGTTAAGGCTTCCTCTTCTCGCCGGCGCACACGACCGCACCTTGGCTGCGTGACCTCCGATATTTTGCCAGCTTCGCCGATGAAGGATTCTTCGGCGACCAGGTCACACCATCCGGCAGCCAGGGATTCGAGACCGATGGACACCGGACGTTCGCATAGGAAAAGTATGCGGGAGCCATCTGATGCGGAGCTGCCCTCGGCAAAGCAGCGAAAGACCGCTCCTCCGCAGGTCTCGACGTCGGACATTCTAGTGCAGATAGCACAGCTTATCGCAGCATCCCAGCAGCCGACAGAGACGGTGTCGGATCGAGAATTATCCGACGGCGCTGGGTCGGTACGCTCCGCCGAAGCATCGGGGGCGGACGACCGGGAACATCGGGAGGTCCGACCGGATGGTGAAAGGGATACGGATGAATTGGAGCTATCCCTTTCGGAACAACACAAAGCTGCCGTGGACTTCATCCGGCACTTTCTTCCTCAAGTTGTTCCGTCGGGCCAGACTGCTGCGCTTCCGGACAGGAGAATTATAGCGTCATTGGACTCTGATTTTTTCGAGCGGTTCAGGGACATCGCTCCCGAGTTTCCGTCGCAGTCCAATAATGTTGCAAGAACATTTGAATTATTGAACGACGCTATTTTTAAACTTGCTTCCAGGACGGGGAAAGCAGGCTTCTTGTCCGCAAATACTCTCAACCTGCCTTTCATTAATGCAAGGAATAAATTCGACACGGCAGGTCAGGGTATACCGAGAGTTCCTCTGCGTATGGACGACGAGGCGGAAGACTTAGAGCTATCATTACCGTCGTCAGCTTCTATTCCAACCGCAGTGTTGGAAACAGCTATTGCGTCTAACAGAGCCAATTTAGATGCCTTATCTTACGCAGATCACCTTACGAAGGCGTTATCACTGCGTCTTCAAGGGGAAGAGTTTCAGGATATACAATCCTCCTTAAGACTTCTTTCAAGGGCAGTAGCTTATTCCACGTGTAACTCCGCCCTTTCAGTGGCAAATCTGGAGTTGGTTAGACGTGACGCAGCCCTGTCTACATCCACACTAGTGGATTCTAAGGTGAAGAACTCTCTTAGAGTCGCTTCGGTCTCAGGAGATCTTCTCTTTGACGGCAAGCTTTCCGCTATTTATGATAATATTAAAAAGAAAGCTAGTGATTCTCTGTTGTTTAGATCCGCTCCTAAAAGGTCGGATACAGCAGACACGAATAAGGCGGGCACTTCTGGGTCTTATCCGCCCAAGAGAGGTTCCTATAGAGGTTCCGGTGCGTCCTCTAGCTCTTATTCGAGAGACCGTCAGGATAGCGACTCTCGTTCGGGACGTCCTTCAGGCCGGGACAATCGGTCGGACGCCCCGAGGTCGACGAGGCGAGGTGCGGGTCGTGGAAGACGTGGTTTCTCCTACCGCAGGCCTCGCAGATCCAGGAGGTGATGGCTCAAACCTCTATCGCGTTCCGGTTGGCGGAAGGTTGTCGAGTTTTTCTCAAGAGTGGGCGTCGATTACGGACGACCCGTGGGTGAGAGGAGTGACTTCGGAAGGTCTAAAGATATCCTTCAAACGAAAGCCTCCATTAACTCGAAGTCCAAAGTGGACTCATCTTCCGTCAAACCCTCAGAAAAGAGACGCTCTGCTATCAGAGGTGCAGTCTCTTTTAATGAAGAACGCGGTAGAGGTCGTAGAAAACCAGGAATCGCTGGGATTCTACAGCCATCTGTTTCTGGTTCCGAAACCAGACGGCTCGTTCCGTCCAGTCATAGATTTGAGCTGGATAAACAAGCTGATCGTCGCTCCGAAGTTTTATATGGAGACGATTCGATCGGTCAGAGCGAGTATTCGGGTGAACAATTATGCAACGAGCATAGATCTCAAAGATGCGTACTTTCACGTCATGGTACATCCGACATTCCGAAAGTATCTACGCTTCGCAGTCCTAGGAGTGGTGTATCAGTTCCGGGCCATGTGCTTCGGATTGAATCTAGCACCCTGGGCTTTCACTCGGGTAATGAACTCGGTAATGATATACTTCCGAGCTCATTCGTCTGCGGTAACGTCGGCCTACCTGGACGACATTCTTCAGAGGTACGGCAACGAGTTAACGCTTCAGAACGATGTTCAGAATCTTCTTCTATTGCTCCGACGTCTCGGTTTCATAGTAAACGAGGAGAAGTCGGATCTGGTGCCGTCCAAGTCATTCACTCATCTGGGAATGAGCTTCGAGACGCACAACAATCTCGTTCGTCTGCCGTTAACCAGAGCGAAATTAGTCAGTTGTTACGCTCGCTATTGTCTGAATACAGACAAAGTCACGGCGAGAGAATTTATGAGACTGATAGGTCTGTGCGGAGCCGCCGCGGATCTCATTCCGATGGGACGGCTACGCACACGGCCTCTTCAAATTTTCCTGACTCAGAATTGGAGTGTGAAAATTCATTCGCTCGATGTAGACGTTCTCTTGTCAGATCAAGTGAAACAAGAGATTCAGACTTGGGCAAACATTCAGTGGTTAACTCAAGGAGTTCCGCTGCAGTTGCCGGATCCGAGTTTTACCATTATGACGGATGCCAGTCAAACAGGTTGGGGTGCATCATTAATCCCAACGGATTCGAGATGCCAGGGTCTTTGGGATCCGCAATTCCTGTGCAAGCACATAAACATCAAGGAAATGATGTCAGTTTGGCTTGCGTTACGTCACTGGATGGACATTATTCACGATGCTCATGTCCAAATCCTATCCGACAATACGACAGTAGTGGCGTATATACGGAATCAGGGAGGCACTCATTCAGTTCCGTTGTTCAATCTAACGGAAAGAATCCTTCTGTTTGCGTTGGAACATCACGTTCTTCTTTCGGTCCGTCACATACCGGGTCGTCTGAATGTGCTAGCAGACTCCCTTTCACGAAAGGGTCGCTTGTTGCCGTCGGAGTGGACTCTCAACAAACAAGTATTCAATCAGATTTGCTACCAATGGGAACAGCCAATGATAGACTTATTTGCGACACATCTCAACAATCAGTTGCAGACGTATGTGTCCCCGTCAGGGCTCGATTTAACTGGATTAGCATAGCACTTTGCTCTCCAATTTCTGAATTTTGCTATTCAAGATTTATTAGTTTCAAGTGCTTTTGGATCAACTGCTAATCAATTTTCCAGGGTGAATAGTAAATTGCTATTCAAAATTTTCAGATTAAATCAAGCCCTGGTCCCCGTGTCCGGATCCAAGAGCATTTGCAGTAGACGCTCTATCGATCCCTTGGGACGGAATGATAGGATATGCGTATCCTCCAGCGCCGTTAATTCAACAAGTATTGCTAAAGATAAAACAATCTCAATGCAAGATTCTGTTGGTAGCATCTCTGTCGCCACAGAGACCGTGGATAAATCTACTCAGGTGTCTGTTGTGGGACCTACCGCGGAAGCTCCCTCCACGAGAGGATCTTCTTTGGCAGGGGAAATCGCGCCAACTACATCACAACCCGCAAGGTCTCAACCTTCACGTTTTTCCGTTGTGCGGTCCTTCTTGCATGGCAAGCACTTTACAGGACGAGCAGTGGACGCGATTTCTAACTGTAGGAGGACCTCCTCTTCGCTAAACTATGCGGCTAAGTGGAAGGTTTTCCGTCGTTGGTGTAGGGATCATTCTGTTGATATATTTGATCCCTCTATACCAGACATTGCTAACTTTCTAGTATACTTGTTTGACGAAATCAAACTGCAACCTGTTACTATAAAGGGTTATAGATCTATGTTATCTGATACCTATGCACATCATGATAGTTTACAAATTGGATCTAATGTCTCTTTATCGAAATTGGTTAGAAACTTTTCGATAAATAGACCCAGAACTCTTAGATTAATTCCTAAGTGGAATTTAGCTTGGGTTCTCCTTAAATTGAAGGAAAAGCCATTTGAACCTCTTGGGACAGTAGATTTCAAATTCTTATCTTATAAGACAGCTTTTCTCTTAGCTTTCTCTTCTGCCAGAAGAGTCAGTGAGCTTCATGCACTATCGGTGGATGATTCTCATTATCGTAGTGTTGGGAACACTATCACCTTCACTACTAATGTCGGTTTTTTAGCTAAGAATCAGGCTCCTAATAAATATCCGGAACCTATTGTTATTAAGGCTCTTCCGTCTTCAGACGGGCGTAGGCCTTTACTCTGTCCTGTTAGAGCACTACGTATCTATAAACAGAGATCTCAGTTCATCAGAAAGGGACGGAAACGTTTCTTTCTGTCTTTGATGCCTAATAGAAAGGACATTTCAGTCCATTCTATTGCTAGATGGATTCAGTTAACTATCGCGTATGAAAGGACATTTCAGTCCATTCTATTGCTAGATGGATTCAGTTAACTATCGCGTATGAAGATTTATCTTCTTCTCAGCAGTCGGTGCTTAAGATTTCTGCTCATGAAGTAAGAGCTCTTTCTACTTCCTGGGCTTATGCTAATAGTGTTGCTATTACAGATTTAATGAAGGCTGCTTATTGGTCTCAGCCATCCACATTTACTAATTTTTATCTCAGAAATATTGAGTCCATTTCTGGAGACCTGCATTGTTTAGGTCCGTTATCTGTTGCTCAGAATGTCGTCCTCTAAACAGTTGCAACTATAGTTATGCAGGCTTTCTGTTCCGGCAGTGACTCCGTCCGGCTGCCCTCTTCGCTCTGGGCTATTTGACCCAGGGCAAGGGGAAGGGGGGGGGCGGGTGTTCCCTTAGGTCACCTGCTTTATAGTGAAAAGCAAGGGAATGCCTCCTCCAAGACAGTATTTCTGAGTCGCTTCCGGGATGGTTTTAAAGTGTAATATTAATGTTTAATTTCATTCATGTCTTATTTTTAAAGTGTAGCTCGGTGTGAAGCATTTGTATATGTCAAGTGTCAAACGGGCTTTAATATACAATACTCGGACACTTTTAAATGATTATAAAGAGTCTCAATTCTCTGGACTACTTTATTTATTGGCTTGCTTTAAAAATAATTAGTATAAAGGTTATACTGGATGTTAATAGAGAACATGAATGTTATTGTGCTCAATTATTAAGGGTAGTGTATCTTTCTAATTTAAATATTAAATAAGAAAGATACATGTAAAGCCTAATACTCCTTTTCTCCTTAAGGGGTTACCTCTTTATTTTATAATTGAGCTTATTGGATTTTCCTCTATGTCCTAGGCCCTCCAGCCTGTTTACTATTCAGCTAAGTCTGGGTCATTGGTACAGTATAAAAATGTTAAAAAATTTATAGTAATTTATATATTTTTTATACTTACCAATGACCCAGACGGGGATGGCCCTCCCTGAGTTGGGAACTCTTGCCTCCCCGCTGAGTACATAGCGCTGACCAGGCACTGCCAGTAAGAATGATATTTGGCGCCAATTTCGGGACGACTGCGTCACTGCGCATGTGCAGTAGAGTCGTACTATGGAGGTCCTTTAGGACATGATTTCTTTTTGTTTTGGATGCAAATTTTGGGGATTGGGGGGCAAAATTTGTGTTTGGCCCTGGTTTTTGTGGAGTTAGCACCAGCTAAGTCTGGGTCATTGGTAAGTATAAAAAATATATAAATTACTATAAATTTTTTAACATTTTTATACTGTACCAATGACCCAGACTTAGCTGGTGCTAACTCTTAAATTCTAGGGCCAAACACAAATTTTACCCCCCAATCCCCAAAGTTTGCATCTAAAACCGAAAATTACATGTCCTATATGGTCCTCCATTCCTTTCCTCCACTGCGCATGCGCAGTGTCAAGGAGGTCTCGAAATTGGCGCCAAAAGCCATTCTTTGTTTGGCCCTTCATCAGTTCGCATCTGATTGATATTTGTGCTTGTAAATCTCAGTTTAAATGATTCCAGACACATAAATATGAGAGAAATGGTGGATCTAAAGAGGAAATAGAAGGATGAGAGGAAAATTCAGTGGCAGGAAATAATCAGGGCTGTAACTTAAAATTTTTTTATGAAATTATGTTATGTTCCCTAATTTCGAGGCATGAGCCTGTTGTTATCATTCTTGCTATGAAAGTTCCACTGCTTGATCAGTGTTGCCTCTCTCCCTTTCCTTTATTCCCCCCCTTGCTATTCTCCCATGCTTTTGGCATATTTTCTGTAATATTATTACTAAAATTTCTTGGGAGTTTTGGCTTCGTAACAGAATGAATTTCTGTTCTTTTCCCCATGTTGACGTCCTCACCCTTGGGTGTTTAGGTGTTGTGATCTGCATCTACCATCTGATGTTCTGCAGTTTCTTCTATGGAAATCTCTGTTTTGCATCAGATAGTGTTTAAATTGGTAACTGATTTCGGGCCATGTTTATCAGTGCCTGGAGTCATGTTTCCGGTTTTTGTACAACTTCTTGTTTACATTGACAACGGTTACTGCTGATAGTGATTTCTTGTCTTTACATTAGTTTAGACATAGCAAGATACATTAATATTGTATGTAAGTGTTGCATTAATTTTTTGAAATGTTTTAAAAATTTTTGTCCACACTTAGGCTTTTTTGGGATCCATTTGGGCTCGTTGTTCCCATTGGGAACTTGGGCTCTTCTGAAAAATTTTTTCAAAAAATTTTTTTTTTGAAAATTATTTTCTTTCAAAGATTATAATGGATTATGTTATATTATGTATCTTTATTTCAAGGGATAGTGCGACTAATATGACTGTGTATTTTTTATTGATAAAAAAAAAAAAAAAAAAAAAAATTTTTATTTATAATGCGAGGATATCTTCCTCTAATTCTCAGGTTCAATGTATTCGCACCAATTCCTGCTCTGTGTGTGTTGATTGAAATGACAACGTTGGAGGCGTGTGTCACGATATTGTGTTTGCGGGGAGGGGTCCGTACCGGTCCTCTCTCCATAGGGTCACTCTGTATTATCATTTTATTTTTCAGAATTCAGAGTGATGTTTTCGTGATGTCTTCAACAAGTGTGTCTCCGTCGTTGCAGTGTTAGGGCTAGCGGCTAAGTGCTCAGGGTAATACGACAATTGCCGAAGAGGTCCCTAGTAGGATCGAAGGCATTGATCGTCCGCTAGTCCACCCGGTGTAGCACCCATTCATCGAATGGCTTGGCAGCCGGGTTTGTCCGGTACGGTTCTGGGAAGCAGTGTGGGTGATGCGAGCACAATGGATCCGAGGATAGTACGGAGGAAGCCTGTCAGTCTAGCAGCTAGCTCGTCCAGGTCTATCCGGACCGCGAGCGAGAGAGGCCCCCTCTCTCTTACAACTACATTTGAGCCGCAATGTTGTTGTATGTTTGTTTGTTAGTTGGAACATACATCCAATCCTCCTGTTCGGGACGTTCCGTCACATACACAGTCCGAACTGGCTGTGTTATGGGCTTCCTCATCCTCATGTCAACACACACCACCGCACCTTGGCTTGTGACCACAGAATTCCAGGGGACGTTCGCATATTATATAAATGCAGGAATGAACGTTCCTAGAGCTCCTGCTTTGCCGACCAGGGAATATTGTCGACCAGGTTACTTCATCTGTTAGCCAAGGATATGAGGTCTTTCTTGATGGGACATTCGCATATTATATAAATGCAGGAATGAGCGTCCCTGGATCTGCCAGTGGATATTATGTAAATCACGGCTCCACAGGCCTCATTCAGGAATAAGAATGCGGTGATTTTCTGTAATGTCTTCAAAAAGTGTGCTTCCGTCGTCACAGTCAAATGAAGTGCTAGCGGATAAGTGCTCATGATATTACGTCAATTGCCTAAGAGGTCCCAAGTAGGATCCACTGCTTTGGCATCCGCTAGCTCACCCGGTGTAGCGTCCATTCATCGAATGGTTCGGTAACCGGGTTCGTCCGTTGCGGTCCATGAAGGAGATTTGGGTGATGCGAGCACTATAAAATATACTACGTGCACACCCAGTGACGATGGATACGAGGAGGGTACAGAGGAAGCCTTTAAGTCCGGTTCCTAGCTCGTCCAGGTCCACCCGGGCTGCGAGTGAGAGAGGTCCCTCCCTCGTACAACAACATCTGAGAACAGATGTTGTGGTACAAATGTTTCTCATTCGGAGCATACGTCCACCGCTCGGGACACTCCGTAATATACACAGTCCGGAGACAGCTTTAATGGCTTCCTCATCCTCACGGCAGCGCACACGACCGCACCTTGACTACGTGACCACTGTTATCTAGCCAGTCTCGCCGACCAAGGATTTCACGGCGACCAGGTCACGCCATCTGGTAGTCAGGAATACGAGGCCTATAGACTCCGGACGTTCGCATAAGAAATATGCAGGAGTTAACGTCCTGGGAGCTTTCAGTGGCTAAGTAACGTAAGACCGCTGCTCCACAGGTCTCCGTAACGGATGTGCTATTACAAATAGCACAAATTATCGCAGCATCCCAGCAGATGACAGAATCTCTGTCGGATCAGGATTTATCCAACGACGCTGGGTCGGTACGCTCCGCTGAAGCATCAGGTACGGACGACCGAGAATTTCAAGTGGTCCGACAGGATGGCAAAGGGATACCGAGGAGTTGGTTTTTCCCTTCGGAACAACATAAAGTTGCCGTAGATATCATCCAGCATTATCTTTCAGAAGTTGTTCTGTCGGACCAAAAGGCTGCGATGCCAGATAAGAAACTGTTAGCGTCACTGGACACGGAATAATTTTATCAGTTTAGGGACATCGTCCCTGAGTTTCCGACACAGTCTAATAATGTCACAAGAACATTTGAACTATTGTAGGATGCTATATATAAGCTTGCTACCAACATGAGCAAGTCAGGTTTCTTATCGGCAAATACTCTACATCTGCCTTTCATCAATTCAAGGAATAATTTCGAAACGGCAGGACAGGGCATACCGAGAGTTCCTCTGCATCTAGACGATCAGGCCAAAGATCTAGAATGATCTATACCATCGTCTATGTCAATTTCAACCGCGATGTTGGAAACGACAATAATGTCTAACAGAGTTATCTTAGATGCATTATCGTAAGCAGATCACCTTACTAAAGCATTTTCATTATGCCTTGAAGGGAAAGAATTCCAGGATGTACTATCTTCCTTAAGCATTCTTTCAAGGGCAATAGCTTATTCCACGTATAACTCCGCCCTTTCAGTGGCAAACCTGGAGTTGGTTAGACGTGACGCGGCCCTAGCTACATCCACACGCGTGGATGGTAAGGTGAAAAACTCTCTTGAGTCGCTTCGGTCTCTGGAGAGCTTCTCTTCGACGGCAAGCTTTCAGCAATCTATGATCAGATAACTAAGAAAGCTTCGGATTCTCTGCTATTCAAATCCGCTTCTAGAAAGTCGGATACAGCAGAAAAGAGTAAGACAGACACTTCTGGGACAAGTACGCCCAAGAGAAGTTCCTATAGAGGTTCCTATGCATCCTCTAGGTCTTATTCTAGAGACCGTCAAGGCAGCGACTCATGTGGGGGACGTTATTCTGGCCGAGATAACCGGTCAGACGTCCCTAGGTCGATGGGGCGAGGTGTGGGTCGTGGAGGACGTAGTTTCTCCTTCCGCAAGCCTCGCAGGTCCAGGAGGTGATGGTATGAACCTCTAGCATGTTCCGGTGGGCGGAAGATTGTCGAGTTTTATAAACAATTGGGCGTCAATTACGGACGACCCCTGGGTTCGAGGGGTAATTTCGGAAGGACTAAGAATATCCTTCAAACGAAAGCCTCCATTAACTCGAAGTCCAAAATGGACTCAGCTTCCGTCAAATCCTCAGAAAAGAGATGCTCTTCTATCAGAAGTACAGTCTCTTCTGGAGAAGAATGCGGTAGAGGTCGTAGAAGACCAGGAATCACCGGGTTTCTACAGCCATCTGTTTCTGGTTCCGAAACCAGATGGCTCATTCCGTCCAGTCATAGATCTGAGCTGGATAAACAAGCTGATCGTTGCTCCGAAGTTCTATATGGAGACAATTCGATCAATCAGAGCGAGTATTCGGGTGAACGACTATGTTACAAGCATAGATCTTAAGGATGCATACTTTCACGTCATGGTACATCCGACATTCAGAAAGTATCTACGCTTCGCAGTCCTAGGAGTTGTATATCAGTTCCGAGCGATGTGCTTCGGTTTGAACCTAGCACCCTGGGCTTTCACTCGAATAATGAACTCGGTAATGATACATTTCCGAGCTCATTCGTCTGCGGTAACGTTGGCCTACCTGGATGACATTCTTCAGAGGTACGGCAACGAGTTAACACTTCAGAACGATGTGCAGAATCTGCTTCTATTACTCCGACGTCTCGGTTTTATAATAAATGAGGAGAAGTCGGATCTGGTGCCGTCCAAGTCATTCACCCACTTGGGAATGAGCTTCGAGACGCACAACAATCTCGTTTGTCTGCCGTTAACCAGAGCGAAATTAATCAGTTGTTACGTTCGCTATTGTCTTCACTCAGACAAAGTTACAGCGAGAGAATTCATCAGACTGATAGGGTTGTGTGGAGCTGCCGCGGATTTTATTCCAATGGGGCGGCTACACACTTGTCCTCTCCAAATCTTTTTGACTCAAAAAGAACAGAGTTCGAGGCTGAAGATTCTTTCGCTCGTTACGTACATCCTCTTGTAAGTCAAGTGAAACAGATTCAGACTTGGGCAGATATTCAGTGGTTTATTCAGGGAAATAACTTCCACTGCAATTGCCGGATCCGTGTTTTACAGTTTTGACGGATGCCAGTTAAATAGGTTGGGACCCAACATTGAGCCCAATGGTTTTTAAGTGCCAGGGTCCTTGGGATCCGTAGTTCCTAATCAAGCACATAAACATCAGGAATTGATGTTATTTTGGCTTGCGCTACGTCATTGCATGAATGTTATCCAGATTGCCCACAGGCAATTCTGTCCGACAATTTGACGGTATAAGCATATATTTTTATACTGTACCAATGACCCAGACTTAGCTGGTGCTAACTCCACAAAAACCAGGGCCAAACACAAATTTTGCCCCCCAATCCCCAAAATTTGCATCCAAAACAAAAAGAAATCATGTCCTAAAGGACCTCCATAGTACGACTCTACTGCGCATGCGCAGTGACGCAGTCGTCCCGAAATTGGCGCCAAATATCATTCTCTGTTTGGCCCTTCATCAGTCAACATCTCACTGATCTTTGTGCTTGTAAATCTCAGTTTAAAGGATGCCAGACACGTAATTCTTGGAGAAAATGTGATTCTAAGGAGGATAGAAGGAGGAGAGGAAAAAAGAAGTGGCAAAAAATAATCAGGGCTGTACTTAAAATTTTTTGTTGAAATTATGTTAAGTTGCCTATTTTCGAGGCAAACGCCTCTTGTTGTCATTCTTGCTAATTGTTGCACTGCTTATTCAGTGTTTCCTCTCCCCTAACCTTCTAAAGTCCCCCCTTGCAATTCTCCCATGCTTTTGGCATATTTTTGAGAAGTTTCATTTCTAAAATTTCCTGGGAGAGTTGCTTGGTTACAGAATGTTTTCTGTTATTTTCCCCATAGTTACGTTTTCACCCATGGGTGTATAACGTTTGTGTTCTGCATCTTCCATCTGATGTTCTGCAGATTCTCCCCTGGGAGTCTCTGTTTTGCATCAGATAGAGTGTAATTGATGACTGATTCCGGGCCAGTTTTTTCAGTGCCTGGAGTCATGTTTTCTTCTGTGTTTACACTGTTTGTTTTCATTGGCAACAGCCTTTTTTGAGGGGGGCTGTTTGCCTTTGAGGTAGTTTATCTCATTATAAGATACATTTATATTATCCGAAAGTGTCTCATTAATTATTTTATATAATTTTAAAATTTTTGACCACACTTTGCCATCGGATCCATCGGGGCTCAACGTTACTTTTCAGCAACTTGGGCTTCTCTGAAAAAATATTTTTTCAAAATTATTTTGTTTTGCAATTGTTTTTTCATTTATTAATGGATCATGTTATTATGTATCTTTGTGTCAGGGGTTTTTGCGAGTAACTAGGACTTATTGTTGTTCTTTCACAATGAAGGGAACTTGTTCAAATTGTAATAGGAAGAAATCTTCCTCTGACTTTCATGATTATTGCATTAATTGTAGTCAGTGTTCTCGCATTAATCCCTGTCCTGTATGTGAACATTGGGATGAGAAACATTGGAAACGTGTGTCACGATATGTTGTTTCTGGAGAAAGAGTGATGCCGGCTCTTTCTCCACAAGGTCACTCTACTCTCTCAGTTTCTATTTCAGAGGAACCAGAACAGGGTGATGTTTCCATGTTATCTTCTTCAAGTGTGCGTCCGTCGTCACAATTAAATACAGAGCTAGCGGCAAAAGTGCTCATGGAGATTAGACAAATGTCGTCCGCTAGCTCGCCCGGTGTAGCGTCCATTCACCGAATGGTTCGGCAGCCGGGTTCGTCCGATGCGGTCCAAGAGGAAATTTTGGGTGATGCGAGCACTATAAAAATAATAGATGCACACCCAGTGACGGCGGATAGTGAACGAGAACGGAGGAAGCCTTTTAGTCCGGTTCCTAGCTCGTCCAGGTCCAGCCGGGCCGCGAGCGAGAGAGGCCCCTCTCTCGTACAACAACATCTGGGACCAGATGTTGTGGTACAAAATGTGTCTTTAGCGGAGCATACGTCCGTCGCTCGGGACGCTCCGTTGTATAAGCAGTCCGCAGAGACTGTTAAGGCTTCCTCTTCTCGCCGGCGCACACGACCGCACCTTGGCTGCGTGACCTCCGATATTTTGCCAGCTTCGCCGATGAAGGATTATTCGGCGACCAGGTCACCACCATCCGGCAGCCAGGGATTCGAGACCGATGGACTCCGGACGTTCGCATAGGAAAAGTATGCGGGAGCCATCTGATGCGGAGCTGCCCTCGGCAAAGCAGCGAAAGACCGCTCCTCCGCAGGTCTCGACGTCGGACATTCTAGTGCAGATAGCACAGCTTATTGCAGCATCCCAGCAGCCGACAGACGGTTTCGGATCGAGAATTATCCGACGGCGCTGGGTCGGTACGCTCCGCCGAAGCATCGGGGGCGGACGACCGGGAACATCGGGAGGTCCGACCGGATGGTGAAAGGGATACGGATGAATTGGAGCTATCCCTTTCGGAACAACACAAAGCTGCCGTAGACTTCATCCGGCACTTTCTTCCTCAAGTTGTTCCGTCGGGCCAGACTGCTGCGCTTCCGGACAGGAGAATTATAGCGTCATTGGACTCTGATTTTTTCGAGCGGTTCAGGGACATCGCTCCCGAGTTTCCGTCGCAGTCCAATAATGTTGCAAGAACATTTGAATTATTGAACGACGCTATTTTTAAACTTGCTTCCAGGACAGGGAAAGCAGGCTTCTTGTCCGCAAATACTCTCAACCTGCCTTTCATTAATGCAAGGAATAAATTCGACACGGCAGGTCAGGGTATACCGAGAGTTCCTCTGCGTATGGACGACGAGGCGGAAGACTTAGAGCTATCATTACCGTCGTCAGCTTCTATTCCAACCGCAGTGTTGGAAACAGCTATTGCGTCTAACAGAGCCAATTTAGATGCCTTATCTTACGCAGATCACCTTACGAAGGCGTTATCACTGCGTCTTCAAGGGGAAGAGTTTCAGGATATACAATCCTCCTTAAGACTTCTTTCAAGGGCAGTAGCTTATTCCACGTGTAACTCCGCCCTTTCAGTGGCAAATCTGGAGTTGGTTAGACGTGACGCAGCCCTGTCTACATCCACACTAGTGGATTCTAAGGTGAAGAACTCTCTTAGAGTCGCTTCGGTCTCAGGAGATCTTCTCTTTGACGGCAAGCTTTCCGCTATTTATGATAATATTAAAAAGAAAGCTAGTGATTCTCTGTTGTTTAGATCCGCTCCTAAAAGGTCGGATACAACAGACACGAATAAGGCTGGCACTTCTGGGTCTTATCCGCCCAAGAGAGGTTCCTATAGAGGTTCCGGTGCGTCCTCTAGCTCTTATTCGAGAGACCGTCAGGATAGCGACTCTCGTTCGGGACGTCCTTCAGGCCGGGACAATCGGTCGGACGCCCCGAGGTCGACGAGGCGAGGTGCGGGTCGTGGAAGACGTGGTTTCTCCTACCGCAGGCCTCGCAGATCCAGGAGGTGATGGCTCAAACCTCTATCGCGTTCCGGTTGGCGGAAGGTTGTCGAGTTTTTCTCAAGAGTGGGCGTCGATTACGGACGACCCGTGGGTGAGAGGAGTGACTTCGGAAGGTCTAAAAATATCCTTCAAACGAAAGCCTCCATTAACTCGAAGTCCAAAGTGGACTCATCTTCCGTCAAACCCTCAGAAAAGAGACGCTCTGCTATCAGAGGTGCAGTCTCTTTTAATGAAGAACGCGGTAGAGGTCGTAGAAAACCAGGAATCGCTGGGATTCTACAGCCATCTGTTTCTGGTTCCGAAACCAGACGGCTCGTTCCGTCCAGTCATAGATTTGAGCTGGATAAACAAGCTGATCGTCGCTCCGAAGTTTTATATGGAGACGATTCGATCGGTCAGAGCGAGTATTCGGGTGAACGATTATGCAACGAGCATAGATCTCAAAGATGCGTACTTTCACGTCATGGTACATCCGACATTCCGAAAGTATCTACGCTTCGCAGTCCTGGGAGTGGTGTATCAGTTCCGGGCCATGTGCTTCGGATTGAATCTAGCACCCTGGGCTTTCACTCGGGTAATGAACTCGGTAATGATCTACTTCCGAGCTCATTCGTCTGCGGTAACGTCGGCCTACCTGGACGACATTCTTCAGAGGTACGGCAACGAGTTAACGCTTCAGAACGATGTTCAGAATCTTCTTCTATTGCTCCGACGTCTCGGTTTCATAGTAAACGAGGAGAAGTCGGATCTGGTGCCGTCCAAGTCATTCACTCATCTGGGAATGAGCTTCGAGACGCACAACAATCTCGTTCGTCTGCCGTTAACCAGAGCGAAATTAGTCAGTTGTTACGCTCGCTATTGTCTAAATACAGACAAAGTCACAGCGAGAGAATTTATGAGACTGATAGGTCTGTGCGGAGCCGCCGCGGATCTCATTCCGATGGGACGGCTACGCACACGGCCTCTTCAAATTTTCCTGACTCAGAATTGGAGTGTGAAAATTCATTCGCTCGATGTAGACGTTCTCTTGTCAGATCAAGTGAAACAAGAGATTCAGACTTGGGCAAACATTCAGTGGTTAACTCAAGGAGTTCCGCTGCAGTTGCCGGATCCGAGTTTTACCATTATGACGGATGCCAGTCAAACAGGTTGGGGTGCATCATTAATCCCAACGGATTCGAGATGCCAGGGTCTTTGGGATCCGCAATTCCTGTGCAAGCACATAAACATCAAGGAAATGATGTCAATTTGGCTTGCGTTACGTCACTGGATGGACATTATTCACGATGCTCATGTCCAAATCCTATCCGACAATACGACAGTAGTGGCGTATATACGGAATCAGGGAGGCACTCATTCAGTTCCGTTGTTCAATCTAACGGAAAGAATCCTTCTGTTTGCGTTGGAACATCACGTTCTTCTTTCGGTCCGTCACATACCGGGTCGTCTGAATGTGCTAGCAGACTCCCTTTCACGAAAGGGTCGCTTGTTGCCGTCGGAGTGGACTCTCAACAAACAAGTATTCAATCAGATTTGCTACCAATGGGAACGGCCAATGATAGACTTATTTGCGACACATCTCAACAATCAGTTGCAGACGTATGTGTCCCCGTGTCCGGATCCAAGAGCATTTGCAGTAGACGCTCTATCGATCCCTTGGGACGGAATGATAGGATATGCGTATCCTCCAGCGCCGTTAATTCAACAAGTATTGCTAAAGATAAAACAATCTCAATGCAAGATTCTGTTGGTAGCATCTCTGTCGCCACAGAGACCGTGGATAAATCTACTCAGGTGTCTGTTGTGGGACCTACCGCGGAAGCTCCCTCCACGAGAGGATCTTCTTTGGCAGGGGAAATCGCGCCAACTGCATCACAACCCGCAAGGTCTCAACCTTCACGTTTTTCCGTTGTGCGGTCCTTCTTGCATGGCAAGCACTTTATAGGACGAGCAGTGGACGCGATTTCTAACTGTAGGAGGACCTCCTCTTCGCTAAACTATGCGGCTAAGTGGAAGGTTTTCCGTCGTTGGTGTAGGGATCATTCTGTTGATATATTTGATCCCTCTATACCAGACATTGCTAACTTTCTAGTATACTTGTTTGACGAAATCAAACTGCAACCTGTTACTATAAAGGGTTATAGATCTATGTTATCTGATACCTATGCACATCATGATAGTTTACAAATTGGATCTAATGTCTCTTTATCGAAATTGGTTAGAAACTTTTCGATAAATAGACCCAGAACTCTTAGATTAATTCCTAAGTGGAATTTAGCTTGGGTTCTCCTTAAATTGAAGGAAAAGCCATTTGAACCTCTTGGGACAGTAGATTTCAAATTCTTATCTTATAAGACAGCTTTTCTCTTAGCTTTCTCTTCTGCCAGAAGAGTCAGTGAGCTTCATGCACTATCGGTGGATGATTCTCATTATCGTAGTGTTGGGAACACTATCACCTTCACTACTAATGTCGGTTTTTTAGCTAAGAATCAGGCTCCTAATAAATATCCGGAACCTATTGTTATTAAGGCTCTTCCGTCTTCAGACGGGCGTAGGCCTTTACTCTGTCCTGTTAGAGCACTACGTATCTATAAACAGAGATCTCAGTTCATCAGAAAGGGACGGAAACGTTTCTTTCTGTCTTTGATGCCTAATAGAAAGGACATTTCAGTCCATTCTATTGCTAGATGGATTCAGTTAACTATCCGTACTGCGTATGAAGATTTATCTTCTTCTCAGCAGTCTGTGCTTAAGATTTCTGCTCATGAAGTAAGAGCTCTTTCTACTTCCTGGGCTTATGCTAATAGTGTTGCTATTACAGATTTAATGAAGGCTGCTTATTGGTCTCAGCCATCCACATTTACTAATTTTTATCTCAGAAATATTGAGTCCATTTCTGGAGACCTGCATTGTTTAGGTCCGTTATCTGTTGCTCAGAATGTCGTCCACTAAACAGTTGCAACTATAGTTATGCAGGCTTTCTGTTCCGGCAGTGACTCCGTCCGGCTGCCCTCTTCGCTCTGGGCTATTTGACCCAGGGCAAGGGGAATGGGGGGGGGGGGGGGGGGGGGGGGTCGGGTGTTCCCTTAGGTCACCTGCTTTATAGTGAAAAGCAAGGGAATGCCTCCTCCAAGACAGTATTTCTGAGTCGCTTCCGGGATGGTTTTAAAGTGTAATATTAATGTTTAATTTCATTCATGTCTTATTTTTAAAGTGTAGCTCGGTGTGAAGCATTTGTATATGTCAAGTGTCAAACGGGCTTTAATATACAATACTCGGACACTTTTAAATGATTATAAAGAGTCTCAATTCTCTGGACTACTTTATTTATTGGCTTGCTTTAAAAATAATTAGTATAAAGGTTATACTGGATGTTAATAGAGAACATGAATGTTATTGTGCTCAATTATTAAGGGTAGTGTATCTTTCTAATTTAAATATTAAATAAGAAAGATACATGTAAAGCCTAATACTCCTTTTCTCCTTAAGGGGTTACCTCTTTATTTTATAATTGAGCTTATTGGATTTTCCTCTATGTCCTAGGCCCTCCAGCCTGTTTACTATTCAGCTAAGTCTGGGTCATTGGTACAGTATAAAAATGTTAAAAAATTTATAGTAATTTATATATTTTTTATACTTACCAATGACCCAGACGGGGATGGCCCTCCCTGAGTTGGGAACTCTTGCCTCCCCGCTGAGTACATAGCGCTGACCAGGCACTGCCAGTAAGAATGATATTTGGCGCCAATTTCGGGACGACTGCGTCACTGCGCATGCGCAGTAGAGTCGTACTATGGAGGTCCTTTAGGACATGATTTCTTTTTGTTTTGGATGCAAATTTTGGGGATTGGGGGGCAAAATTTGTGTTTGGCCCTGGTTTTTGTGGAGTTAGCACCAGCTAAGTCTGGGTCATTGGTAAGTATAAAAAATATATAAATTACTATAAATTTTTTAACTTTCGGAACTAGGGAGGTACTCATTCCATTCTGTTATTCACTGTAACGGAATGAATCCTTCTGTTGGTACTAGAACATCAAGTTCTCCTATCGGTCCGTCGTATTCCGGGTCGTCTGAACGTATTAGCGGACTCCCTTTCACGAAAGGGCCGCTTGTTGCAGTCAAATGGACTTTTAACAAAGTGTAGCTCGGTGTGAAGCATTTGTATATGTCACTTGTCATACAAGCGTTAATATACAATCCTCGGACACTTTTAAATGAGTATGAAGAGTATCATTCTCTGGACTTCCTTTATTTATTGGCTTTCCTTTTTAAAAAAAATTAGTATAATGGGTTATACTCGTTGTTAATAAAGATCATTTATGTTATTGTGCTCAATTACAGAATGGTATTGTGTCTTTCTTTTTTGATACAAACAAGAAAGATACATTAAAACCTGTTCTCCTCTTCTCCTTGAGGGGATAATTCTGTTTACATATAATTGAGTCTACTGGATTTTCCTTTATGTCCTAGGCCCTCCAGCCCTTTTTCTATTCAGCTAAGTCTGGGTCATTGGTACAGTATAAAAATGTTAAAAAATTTATAGTAATTTATATATTTTTTATACTTACCAATGACCCAGACAGGGATGGCCCTCCCATGAGTTGGGAACTCATACCTCCCCGCTGATTACATAATGCTTACCAGGCACTGGTTGTAAGATTGACAATTGGTGCCAATTTCGAGACCTCCTTGACACTGTGCATGCGCAGTGGATAAAAGGTATGGAGGACCACATAGGACATTGAAATTTTGGATTTTGATGCAAATTTTGGGGATTGGGGGGGCAAAATTTGTTTTTGGCCCTAGAATTTAAGGAGTTAACACCAGCTAAGTCTGGGTCATTGGTAAGTATAAAAAATATATAAATTACTATAAATTTTGTAACTTTCAAGAAGTCAGCTTCCTTCCAGCAATGCTGAAACAATGAGAAAACACAAATTTCAATGATTCCTCTCTATTTCCATCTATGCCAAATGCGTATACTGTGCCAAATATATTCTTCCCCTCATAGCACCTAAAAGTCTGAAATGGTTAACACAGGTAAATGTTTTAGTATCAGTTATTTGTGGCCATTCTTTGGGCAGCCATTGATACAAACTGCTGCCAATACACTCAGTTTCTTTTATCTAAAGGAATCATGTGAGAATAATTTATAGTATGAAAATAGAAAATAAAAAAAATCTGATTTAAATAAAAAAAATTGATTATTTTGATTTTTTTAAAAAAATCACCAACCCTGTTTTGCAATGTTAGATTTTTTGCCAGTGTGGACTTAGAAAATTTCTGACCTATTTTTGCTGTACATGAGTGGAGGGCTACCACCGATATGCTGTGGCTTTTATATTTCATATATGTGTTAAATGCATCAATATAAGATGACATTAACCCTTGGCTGGAGATTTTGGACTTTTTTAATGCAGTGTTAGACTTTTTTTGTCACTGTGGACTTAGATAATTTCTGACCTGTTTTGCTTTACATGAGTGGAAGGTACCACCGGTATGCTGTGTCTTTCATATTTCATATATATGTTAAATGCATCAGTATAAGATGACATTAACCCTTGGCTGGACATTTTTTAGAGATTTTGGATTTTTTAAAATCAATGTTAGACTTTTTTGTCACTGTGGACTTAGAAAATGTCTGACCTGTTTTGCTATGCATGTACATGTACATGACCAGACATTTTTTGCAGATTTGTAACAAGCCTAGATTTATTGCATGCCATGTGTTGTGAGTTAATGGAGATGGACACACCCTTCAATATTGTTTTAATATGGAATATACACTGGTTGAAATCACAAGGATATTGCAATACTGTCAAATTCTAAATGATGTAACCTTTACACACAGATGGAATATTCCTGGTCAAATCAGAGCCATCAACTGGTAGAGTCTATATTCGTTACTTGGTGGAAGACCAGTTATTATTTTCAACAGTCAGCCCTATGGCTAAATTGGCTGAATGAAGTCGCCTCATTAAGCTTCTAGATGATTCTGTCTAATTTCAAGTAAACAGGGTTGACCCAAATAAACTATCAGTGAGCTTAAAATAGAATCTGTGCAACAATATTTGTAAACATTTGTAAACCAGATATGCACAGGTTCTAGACTAGTGGGAATTCGGGTCGATTTCCCAGGCCTTTATTGGTTAACAAAACTGACAAGAAAATCAGTCACTTCTTTCATAAAAATCAAGCCTCAACAAGGTCTTAGAAATAACAAATGCCAGAAAATTTGAAAATATACATTGTTTTGGTATTTAATGATTGGTTCGGTTTGGTTTTCAGGTGTCGTCATGATTTTGGTATCGATTCGTTTTTTTGGCATATTGCCCATCTCTGTTCGATAGAGCTCTTAACAAGATTTAATAATATAAATGCTAAGTTTACCTCTAGAATGCAGGAAAGTGATTGAATCTCTGTTAATTGAATACATTTCATCTGCAAAGTGTTCAGTTAACAGTGTTGCACTCTGTAATAAGAGTGCAACACTGTTAACTGAACACTTTGCAGATGAAATGTATTCTGTTACATCAATTCTGGTTGGTAACAACATCACTAAAAGTAAATCGGCCAGGAATATTGGACTGATTAAGGACTCAAATTTAAAACTAGACATCCATATCAATAAAATATGTCAAAAATGCTACTGGCAGCTTCGTAATGTTGGAAAACTGTGACCTTATCTTAACCAGTCAGCACTTGAAAAACTTGTGCACTCCTTCATCACCTCACAACTAGACTATTGTAATTCAGTGTTAGTGGGGCTGTACCAGTGCCTGATTCAGAAACTTCAAAAAGTTTAGAATACTGCTGCTAGGATAATTACTGGTACCAAACGCTTTGAACACATAACACCTGTTTTAAGACAATTACATTGGCTTCCAGTTAAACAGAGAAATGATTTCAAAATATTGATCTTAGTATTCAAATGTATTCAGAAACTGGCTCCAATTCACCTGCAAGAGCTCCTCACTGTATATAAACCAACGCACAGTCTCTGACCTAAAAACCAAATTCAACTAGTTGTACCTTTTAGCAGATCTAATCAGGCTCATGATCGTGTGTTCTCCATTGTGGGTCCCAGATTGTGGAATTCCCTGCCAATTAGTGTCAGAACTTCAGAAACTCTTGATGTCTTCAAAAGAAACCTTAAAACTTTCCTATTTACTGAAGCATTCTCCTAAACCTATCTAAGAGGCAACCCAAACAGATGTGATTCTTTATTTCAGAAAAGTGTATTTATTTCTGTCAAGCTTTTTAGAGCACTATTTGTGGTTTTACGCTCTAGAAAATCAATTATTATTATTATTATTATTATTAAAAAGAATGACATTTGTGTTCTTTCACAATATTTTATTTATCAAAATGTTTTCACTTCATAAATTTATCTTTTTTTTTTTTTTTAGAAATCTCGCAGAGAAGGACCAACATTGGCTCCAGTTGTTGATTTAAAAAGACAAGCAGATAGTATGGATGGACCATTACATTTCAATTTACAGACAGGAAAGGTGATTTTTAATTAGTACTGAAATGGTTAACCAGATAATCGGTTTGAAACCAGTTAGCTACCTAACCGGTTAGAAAAACCGTCAACCGATTATCCGAAATATTGATAGTGATTGTCATTCCACATTTAAAACATAAATCTGCCGCTTCTCCTTTGTGATAGATTACACATCGATGCCGCGTTGTGTATATTGTGAAATAATTGACTTTGGGGTTCAAGACTTCGTTAATGATCAACAGTTTCCGTGAGCAATGAGTAATTGCAGAAACTATTCCGCAGTGTGTATAGAAAGGAACGTTGTCGAGTACTCGACAACATTGGTTTGTATACACACTACGGAATAGTTTCAGAATACTGCTTTCTAATTCCCATAGTTTTGATCCCATATTCGGTGAAATAATGGCTGCGGATGACTGGATATTATCTGGTTATAGCTCTTGGTTAGTCGGTTATGAAAATGAGCCAACCGTTTCAGCCCTACTTTTAATTGAATTAAACTTTCAAACACAAAACCATTTATCATACCTTCAGTATGAATAGGATCTGTTAATTGCATACAGATTATTAAGCAAACTCCTCTTAATTGAAATAAATTATCTTGAAATAAATTATCTTGTAATATGTCGAGACATTACCGCAACAATCGGGAGCGCGGTGGCTCAGTAGGTAGAGGTGCAGGCTGCAAGCCGAGAGGTCCTCGGTTCGAATCCCACCTGCAGCAACCGCGTTGTGTCCTTGGGCAAGACACTTCATCTCCATTGCCCGCGTGGGGGCACGATGACGCCGTGTACTAAGGCATACTGCACGTCGATGGTACGCATGTCTTCAACCAATCTAACCCTGCCTGTGCTGCAGTGCAGAGTTACGATGTTGGGGAGCTGGCAGCTGCTCGTCGTTGCTCGGTGGTTCTCTCCAGATACTCCGGCTTTCTCCACCTGTAAAACTGTCACAGTCACGATTAGCCATTGTGCATAAATATGTGACCTTAAACATCAATAAATAAATAAATAATACCGCAACAATCACCATATTTCCCTTCTCTAGAGTAATTTTTGGACTAATACAGGCATTTGTTTTTATTATTTCTTGTTTGACAGATCTTTAATTCATCACTATTTGATAGACTTAACTCTTTGCATGTTGATGACAGTTATTCCTGCCGAGGACAGGAAATCTCCTGCCATTGATATAAGTATACTCAGTCAAAAAAGAGAGTATAATCAACTTTGAGGAGCAATTCTTTTTTAGTATTATCAACTTTAATCCCAAACAAATTATTATAAATTCATATTTTGGCTCGAGCTGTATGATTTTGCATAATTTCATGTTTTTACTGATGCCAGCGTCACATCACGACGTCGCAATTCAGACATGGGGTGAAATGAAAAGTTCACACATGCAGTCAATAGCGTGTATGTCCACCGTTTGCCTTTGGATGGCAAGACATAGATGACGCATTGACCTGATAAGTCTGGATGTCACCCTGTGGTATTGCATTCCACTCCTGCCTTAGAACATTATGTAAATCGCCTAATGTCTGAAGATCATGAAGTCATACCTGATGGTCCAATTAATCCCAAAGATGCTCGATTGGCAACAAATTTGGCGAAAGTGGGGGCCAGGGAAGAAGTTCGATGCTCTGCTCCTCAAGAAAGTCACGACAGATGACAGATATGCGCCATGTGACATCGGGCATTGTCTTGCTGGAATAACTGCAGTCTGACGTTAGTGTTGAACAACGGGACAACAACAGCGTTATGAATTTCGTCCCTATATTGCTGTCCACAGGGTATTTAATGACTGGATTCGCATTGCAAAATGCTAGTCAAAAATGGCCAAATGCTATCCATTTTTCTTTCATATTGGTCTAATATTCACTATTTATTCAACACTTTATGAAACCAAGATGGAAACTGCTAACTAAATTTTTAAAAACAAAAAATACCCTGGTCCATTCAGATTGCCATCGATGAAGATAAACTGCGTTCGATGGTGCAGGGAAATTCCTGCCCAAACCATTACACTGTCCCTGTCGAAATGGTCGCATTCCCTCACTCAAGCATCAGAAAACCATTCTCCTCGTTGGAGATACACTCTTGCCCTACCATCAGTGCACCGTAGACAAAATCGTGATTCATCACTAAAAAGAACTGTGTTTCAGTGCTGCTGAGTCCAGCGAACATGCTGACGTACCCATTCCATTCTGATGATACGATGACGTTGGGTAAGGATTGGTCTGTGGTATGGATGCCTACTTCAGATGCTGTGTTCAGCGAGTCTGTTGCGGACAGTTTGTGCACTGATTCTATTGTTAGTTCTACCAGGAGTAATTGCTGCTGTCCTTGTCGCTGGAAGGAAGTGATCCCGCAAGTGAGACGTCCTGATGTGTCGGTCTTGTACAGGGGTCATAACTCTTGGTCGACCTGATCGCAGTCAGTTGGCAGTAGATCCAGTGGTTCTATACCTTCCAATGAGACAGTAAATAGTGGCCACAGTGACTCTGAACTGAGCAGCGAGCTCATCTGGAGGTATACCAACCTCATGCATACCAATGGCGCGTAACCTCTGATTTTTGATTAACCTTGGTATTTTTTAAAATGTTGGAAGACAAAAACTAGCGTGTTTTCTCAATAACCCAGGCTCTCTAGCACAACATAACACAAAGAAAATCGTTGGTCACCCATTCAGTTTGACATTCTTGGGTAGCACATGCTATTTTGAAATCCGTAGCAAAATTGTATAAGGTTGGGTGTACAACAAGAACATGTCATTAAACTCTTAGCATGCCTTCTTGTCCACAAACATTGAGCATTAAAACTTCACAGCAGCCATGACCAGATTTGATGAAAAATATCTTGAAATTATGCAGTGGTTAAGAGTAAAAGCTTCGGCTGTATTACGTTAACGTGAGTTCAGATTTTCTCATTTATCAGAGTTTCATGTCACATGGAATATCAAGAATGATATCATGATTGCGACTAAACTCTCCAACCACCAGTCATATTCTTTAAGAAATTTGATGCTGTTCTGTGTGAAACCTCTCTAACCCTTGAGTAGTACATCACGTAGGTTTACAGTTAAAACTAGAAGTTCTGTCACTGTATTGAAGTAATAACTCACTGAGTAAGTACACTTGTAATAACGTACTGAGTACAGTTAAAACTAGAAGTCCTGTCACTGTATTGAAGTAATAACTCACTGAGTAAGTACACTTGTAATAACGTACTGAGTACAGTTAAAACTAGAAGTTCTGTCACTGTATTGAAGTAATAACTCGCTGAGTAAGTACACTTGTAATAACGTACTGAGTACAGTTAAAACTAGAAGTCCTGTCACTGTATTGAAGTAATAACTCGCTGAGTAAGTACACTTGTAATAACGTACTGAGTACAGTTAAAACTAGAAGTTCTGTCACTGTATTGAAGTAATAACTCACTGAGTAAGTACACTTGTAATAACGTACTGAGTACAGTTAAAACTAGAAGTCCTGTCACTGTATTGAAGTAATAACTCGCTGAGTAAGTACACTTGTAATAACGTACTGAGTACAGTTAAAACTAGAAGTTCTGTCACTGTATTGAAGTAATAACTCACTGAGTAAGTACACTTGTAATAACGTACTGAGTACAGTTAAAACTAGAAGTCCTGTCACTGTATTGAAGTAATAACTCACTGAGTAAGTACACTTGTAATAACGTACTGAGTACAGTTAAAACTAGAAGTTCTGTCACTGTATTGAAGTAATAACTCGCTGAGTAAGTACACTTGTAATAACGTACTGAGTACAGTTAAAACTAGAAGTCCTGTCACTGTATTGAAGTAATAACTCGCTGAGTAAGTACACTTGTAATAACGTACTGAGTACAGTTAAAACTAGAAGTTCTGTCACTGTATTGAAGTAATAACTCACTGAGTAAGTACACTTGTAATAACGTACTGAGTACAGTTAAAACTAGAAGTTCTGTCACTGTATTGAAGTAATAACTCACTGAGTAAGTACACTTGTAATAACGTACTGAGTACAGTTAAAACTAGAAGTTCTGTCACTGTATTGAAGTAATAACTCACTGAGTAAGTACACTTGTAATAACGTACTGAGTACAGTTAAAACTAGAAGTTCTGTCACTGTATTGAAGTAATAACTCACTGAGTAAGTACACTTGTAATAACGTACTGAGTACAGTTAAAACTAGAAGTTCTGTCACTGTATTGAAGTAATAACTCGCTGAGTAAGTACACTTGTAATAACGTACTGAGTACAGTTAAAACTAGAAGTTCTGTCACTGTATTGAAGTAATAACTCGCTGAGTAAGTTCACATGTAATAACGTACTGAGTACAGTTAAAACTAGAAGTTCTGTCACTGTATTGAAGTAATAACTCGCTGAGTAAGTACACTTGTAATAACGTACTGAGTACAGTTAAAACTAGAAGTTCTGTCACTGTATTGAAGTAATAACTCACTGAGTAAGTACACTTGTAATAACGTACTGAGTACAGTTAAAACTAGAAGTTCTGTCACTGTATTGAAGTAATAACTCGCTGAGTAAGTACACTTGTAATAACGTCCTGAGTACAGTTAAAACTAGAAGTTCTGTCACAAACTGTGTGCTTATCTAGGCTTAATTACGCATAGGAATTGCACGCAATTGCCATATCGAATGGCAGCCAAAGCACGGCAGGTTCACCTGGTTACTCATAGCAAACACAGGCAATATTTCTGCCAATGGACCTCCGGGTTACCTGGAGGTCCATTGGTTGAAACATTGCTTGTGCACAGGCCATATATACAGAATTTGATAGCCTTACTATGGTCATAACGCATAGATTAACGCGCAGATCAATGTGCTATTTGTGCGCATTTCCTGACAGGACTTCTAGCTTTAACTGTAAGTGCGCTTTAGTCCCTGTTAAACTGCACCATTAGCGTAACCGAATTCCTGTAGAAAAACAGCGTGCCTAATTCTGTACAATTCTTTACTAATAGGTAGAGATTATTAACTTGATTCCTAACCTCTACTGGGATACATGTTAGTGTTGGGAGGTTAACCGAAAATACAACTCGGTGTCGGTTATTTAAAAACACCAACTGACCTGAATGTGTGATAACCATCAGTCGGGACATGCACAGTTACTTAACTGCACAATCTTGAATGCTGTCACTTCGTGTAATGTGTTAAATAAAAAAGGCGGAAATTACAGACAAAAATCAGAGCCCAGTAGGTCTAATTAATCAGAGCCCGGTAGGTCTAATTAATCAGAGCCAGTAGGTCTAATTAATCAGAGCCGATAGGTCTAATTAATCAGAGCCCAGTAGGTCTAATTAATCAGAGCCTGGTAGGTCTAATTAATCAGAGCCCAGTAGGTCTAATTAATCAGAGCCCCGTAGGTCTAATTAATCACGAGCCTGGTAGGTCTAATTAATCAGAGCCCAGTAGGTCTAATTAATCAGAGCCCGGTAGGTCTAATTAATCAGAGCTGGTAGGTCTAATTAATCAGAGCCTGGTAGGTCTAATTAATCAGAGCCCAGTAGGTCTAATTAATCAGAGCCCAGTAGGTCTAATTAATCAGAGCCCGGTAGGTCTAATTAATCAGAGCTGGTAGGTCTAATTAATCAGAGCCCAGTAGGTCTAATTAATCAGAGCCCAGTAGGTCTAATTAATCATGAGCCCGGTAGGTCTAATTAATCAGAGCCCAGTAGGTCTAATTAATCAGAGCCCGGTAGGTCTAATTAATCAGAGCTGGTAGGTCTAATTAATCAGAGCCCGGTAGGTCTAATTAATCAGAGCCCAGTAGGTCTAATTAATCAGAGCCCAGTAGGTCTAATTAATCAGAGCCCGGTAGGTCTAATTAATCAGAGCCCAGTAGGTCTAATTAATCAGAGCCCGGTAGGTCTAATTAATCAGAGCCCAGTAGGTCTAATTAATCAGAGCCCGGTAGGTCTAATTAAGCAGAGCCTGGTAGGTCTAATTAAGTCTAATTAATCAGAGCCCGGTAGGTCTAATTAATAACTTTTTTGGTCCCATAATATCATCATAATTATGTATTAAATAAACTTTCTTTCGAATGACAAATGAATGAAATGATAAAAATCACCCCATTCAGTATGAGATTGAAAGCGCCACCTGGTTTTGGACAAAAATAAAATAAACACCAAATTACCAAAATGACCACACACTTCACTTGAATGCAATATCCATGCATCTGCTGTCCACTATCAGTAAATCAGTAATTTCTATGTATATGTTTGAATGGATTTAAAAAAATCCAGTTGCACATAATACTTACACCAATAACATTTTCAAGACTGCAGGCCAAGATTCGGGGCTTTCAGTATCAATACACGAAACCCAACACGATATTCATTAGTTTTCATGATCTTCAATGCCAGCGGTAAAACACTGTATCTGTAAAATGATCACTTTATCAAATGCTGTTTCCTTTGCTGAACTGGAACTTACCACTTGCTCTGCATTTATGCTGTCCGACGATATATTTATTTTTACATGTATTTTTGAAAAGCTTGAACCTCAAAATAGGTTTCAATTTCACAGCTGAAGTCCGATAAAAATTAGGGTTACAATGACCTAAATGAGTGACTATTACTTTGTAAATTTTTTAGGATCGGCATAATTGTTTAGGGTTGGTGGGGGTACCCCAAACAAAGGGATTTTTTTTCTTTTTCACAACATTACACCTTCATCATTTTTTTACCCAAGTTCTGTATTGCTTCCACATCATTTTCCTCTTGTCTTGGTGGGGAGTGGGGTGGGGGGGGGGGGGGGGCAGGGTGCCAATACAATTCAACTGTATATCCAGGGCTCTGTGAACAACCTTCATTGTCTTCTGGATTAATGGTCACTGTACATGTGCTACATATAATCTCATAATGTTAGAGAGAGAGGAAGGTTCTTGCACTTTGAACTTTTATTAAAACTAATATTTGGGAAAAAAACCAAGTGTTTAGGCCACACAAAGTAGATGTTCTGTTTCTCAGGCCATTATTTGTGAAATTGCATGCGGGCGAGCGATTTTTTATTTTATTTTTTATTTCAGTAATTACTTCTTTGCCATCAAAAGTTCATGTTCTTGGTTCGAGTTTTAGGCCTCATAATCTACAGAATAGCATGGGTGGTGGTGTATTTCATTCCTTAAGTGCAAGAAGGCTTTGCATTGCAAAGCCTTCTTGCACTCAAGAGACAAATTCATCAATTTTTTTAACTTGGGTAAAATATCAGACATAAACCATTTAATTTTAATTTTTTTAAGTTTAAATTGGTTATAAAAAGAGAGCATGCGGCAGCCAAAAGGACCATGCGGGAGGGCCTGAGAAACAGATTTTTTACTTTTTTAGGCCTTATAGAGTTTAATACTTGAATATTTTTGTCTGAAAAGACCGAAGTCAACTCTTTTTTAAAAAAATTGAGTAGAAACCGAAACCGTGAATAAATTTCATAACCTCCCAACACTAATACATGTAATGATGTAAATAGACATTAAAATTCAATAGTGTTCAACCAATGATCGGAACCGGTCACCACAATTGGCCGATTGTAGGCAATCGGATGACAACGGCAACGGCTCCTGGAACATCGGTTCAACCGATTGTTGCCAAGCATTTTGCAATGATTCATTAATCGCAATTTATTATATTTTTCAACTGCTAATGTAAAATGATGCCAATGATACCATTCAATAAAGTTGAGAAAGAACCACAGTGTGTATGTTTAATCTCTCCAGACACCCCTTTTATGGGATACACAAGTTAAACGACAAGTGAAGCTCACAATTGAACGTACTTGTGGCAATCGCCAGTTCCTACAACGAAAGTGAACGTTGTACTCCATTGACTCAGGTCGCAGTAAAATTACCAGTCGCTCGCACTTGGGCGGTAAACGTGGCTCTGCGCCACGTTTACCCCCAAGTGTGTGCGACTGGTAATTTTACAACGACTGCAGTCAACAAAGAAAAATGTTTAATTTAATGTAGTTCTTTCGAGCCTCGACTTGTCTAGTAGTGCGGGGTATTACAATCGGGATCGGCATCAGAATCGGCTGATTGTGGGCTCAAATAACCGGTAATCGGTTTGTGACCATTTTTGGTAATCGGTTGAACACTAAAATTCAACTGTATATACAGTTAAAACAAGAAGTCCTGTCCTGAAATGCGCACAGATAGCACGTCGATTTGCACGTTAATCTACGCGTTATGACGATGGTAAGGCTATCAAATTCTGCACATAACCCGGAGGTTCATTGGCAGGAACATTGCATGTGTTTGCTATGGGTAACAAGGAGAACCTGCCTTGCTTTGGATGCCATTCGATATGGCAATTGCGAGCAATTCCTACGTGCAATTAAGCCTAGATAAGCGCACAGTCCGTGACAGGACTTCTAGTTTTAACTGTACAGAATGAAGAAAGTGAATTACTACTTAATTACAGTGTCATATATTCACAACTACAAAAACTATAATTGTTCATAAAAGCACAAGAAACACAAACAAACTTTGATGACATGGACCACCAGGTGCAAATACTTCTTGTTATTTGTCCTTAGAAATTATAAATAATTATTCCGTGAGAAAAATCTGTCCCACAGCGATTAAGTAGAAATCCACCCTCCACATACTGTGGTCTCAAAAGTTTCTTTTGTTTTGATTGGTTCATTTCGTGATTTCACTACTAATCTCACTAATACAGGCCTGGAAAGACTTTTTTTTGGTGCATCTGTCATAATGACCGGCTCTTCAGTGATTGGATCGGTCATACAGTAACCCGGGTCAGTCATATTTTTTGGCTTCCAAATCAAACATTAACAAGGCATACTGACCTGTATCTAAGCCCAGGGGGCGCTTGCAGTGGGTTGAGAACAAATCGAGGGGTGGGCTTAAACATGAAGACTTGAGTCTGTGACTGGGTTTTCCTTGATAAACTATACTGATAAAATGACGATCCCACATCATTCACTTTATGAACGAAATACAAAATCAACATTTGTTTTCAGTTTCATTTGTCAAATCACCAATGAGTATGTAACATGTTTTACTTTCAGTGTTCAATTATTTTAATATATTTACTCATATTTCAGCTGATCTGTGAATAAAATTTTATTAAATCCACGTGTGTTGTTCATATTTTTTTCAGTAAACATTGTTGTTTCTGGTAATTGCATCACATGAAATCAAAGACGAAAACCAGCATATTAAACGCCCAAACAAGCCAGCTATACAATCTCATCAAAGGGAATCGGCTTGAAGTGACAAAATAACAATACAACAAACCCAGTTTTATCTTTTTTATTACTCAATAACACTAATTACTCAATAAAACATCAAATGAATGCAAATATAAAATAAAACGTGATTAAAAAAACGCCCAAAATAGCAGAAACCACAAAGATGTACGTGCTTGAACTCGCCCCTCGGGTGACATGCAAAGAAACAAAAAATTCTCATTTTAATGTGAATTCACACCGGGTGCAAATTCAGTTTGTTCACAGGAATTGACTTTTTTTTTCTATCCATGTCACCTGAGGGACTCACTCATTTCATATTCATTACAATACTTATTCTCCCCAAGTTAAACCCACTCTTGACTCAGTACTAATTCATTCCTCCCCCTGTCATGAACGTCCCGGTTGGAAATTTCAAGTAGATCTGTTACTTTCACAACATTTTAGAGCGGCAGTGATCTAATAGCCAGTTGGAATATATTTGCGCTTGAATTTTGTGAAAATCACATCAACAGATCAAGCTTCTGCTTGGACCGCTGCTCCCCCCCCCCCCCCCCCCTCTCCTCTCGTCAGGTTGCACAGAGTCTCCTGGCTTCGGACCAGCCAGGGGTACTTTGGTAAACTACTATAGAAAATGTATTGATATTGATAATAATACACTTTTAATAGTAGTTTCCTATAGTACTCCAGGGTGCCATCCTTATAGCATGTTTATGGGATATATTGAAGTCAATACACTTTTCATGATAGTTTCTCTTAATACTCGAGGGTTCCATCACTGTGGCACACTTATGGGGATTGACTATTGGGGGAAAATTCATATAATGTCTACCCCTATGGTGGTACCCTGGAGTACTCAGGAAATTGACTTTAGAATGTATTGACGCTAATACTTCTATAGGAAATTACCAATTAACGAGTTCAAATGCCCGATTATATGAGTATGGATTCACCCCCTCCCCCCCCCCCCCCCCCCCCCCACAAGCTGTCTTCAAAAATAACCTGCCACCCCCCTTGAAAACTTGAAAAATATTGCTTGGATTGTCAGGTTACTTTATATTTGTGTTCAGGTTACTGATGTGCCAAGCTGTATAGTTTTTGGTGTAAATCGGATAATTTGCTCCTGAGATATTAACCCTTTATCCTTCAAATTGAAAATTCCTCCAATCCCTTTGGCATGAGATAACTCAAAAAATATCAATCCGATTGTCATGTTACATCCAATGTATCGTTTTTTCTTCTGATGAAGATCTTACCTTACATCGGATAGTTCAAAAATCTGTTACTGACTTCACCGTGTTGCCTGGGGTCCCGTTTCCGGTTTTCAATCTGACGTTATTTACATTAGCAACGGTCTTTATATATATATGTAGTTTCCTATTTATTATATGGTAGGTCTGTTATACATTAAACAGTCCCGTAGTGTAGCAGTTAATTTTTGAGATGAAAAAATAAATATTTTTATACTGTACCAATGACCCAGACTTAGCTGGTGCCAACTCTTAAAATTCTAGGGCCAAACACAAATTTTGCCCCCCAATCCCCAAAATTTGCATCTAAAACCAAAAGAAATCATGTCCTGAAGGACCTCCATACTTTGCCCTCACTGCGCATGCGCAGTGTCAAGGACGTTCCGAAATTGGCGCCAATTATCATTCCTTGTTTGGCCCTTCATCAGTTCACATCTGACTGATACTTGTGCTTGTAAATCTCAGTTTAAATGATGCCAGACACATAAATATTAGAGAAATGGTGGATATAAAGTGCATATAGAAGGAGGAGAGGAAAAATGAGTGACAGAAAATATTCAGGGCTGTAACTTAAAATTTTTTAATGAAATTATGTTAACTTGCCTATTTTCGAGGCATGGGCCTGTTGTTGTCATTCTTGCTATGAAGTTTCACTGCTTATTCAGTGTTTCCTCTCTCCTTGTCATTTAGATCCCCCCTTGCTATTCTCCCATGCTTTTGGCATATTTTTAAGTAATATTATTACTAAAATTTCTTGGGAGATTTAGCTTGGTAACAGAATGAATTCTGCTCTTTTCCCTGTGTTTACGTTCTCACCCATGGGTGTTTAGGCGTAGTGTTCTGCATCTACCATCTGATGTTCTGCATATTCTTCCCTGGAAGTCTCTGTTTTGCATCAGATAGTGTATTATTGGTAACTGATTTCGGGCCAGGATTATCAGTGCCTGGAGTCATGTTTCTGGTGTTTTTACACTTCTTGTTTACATTGACAACAGTCTCTGTGTGAGGGGGATTTTTTGTCTTTGTACTAGTTTAATTCAGTCAGTGTACTCGCACTAACCCCTGTTCAGTATGTGAATTTTGGGATGACAAACATTGGAAACGTGTGTCACGGTATGTTGTTAGCGGGGAAAGGACTATGCCGGTCCTTTCTCCGCAGGGTCACTCTAGTTTATCAGTTTCTATTTCAGAGGAACAAGAACAGGGTGATGTTTCCGTGATATCTTCCAAAGGTGCGCCTCCGTCGTCACAATCAAATGAAGAGCTAGCGGCAAAAGTGCTCATGGAGATACGCCAATTGCCTAAAAGGTCCCTAGTAGGATCGACGGCGTTGACGTTCGCTATCTCGCCCGGTGTAGCGTCCATTCATCGAATGGTTCGGCAGTCGGGTTCGTCCGTTGCGGTCCAGGAAGGAGATTTGGGTGTTGCGAGCACTATAAATATTCAAGGTGCACACCCAGTGACGGCGGATAAGAGGAGAGAACGGAGGAAGCCTAGTAGTCCGGTTCCAAGCTCGTCCAGGTCCATCCGGGCTGCGAGAGAGGCCCCTCTCTCGTACAACAACATCTGGGACCAATGTTTCGCCGATCGGGATGCTCCGTTGTATAGACAGTCCGGAGAGACTGTACAAAAGGCTTCCTCATCTTCTCAGCAGCGCACACGACCGCACCTTGGCTACGTGACTGCCGATATACAGCCAGCTTCGCCGATCAGGGATTCTACAGTGACCAGGTCACGCCATCCAGTAGCCAGGGACAAGAGTCCTGCAGACTCCGGACGTTCGCATAAGAGAAGTATGCAGGAGTCAGTTTACACGGAGCTTCCGGCGGCTAAGCAGCGTAAGACCGCTACTCCGCAGGCCTCGGTGACGGACGTGCTAGCTCAGATAGCACAAATTATCGCAGCATCCCAGCAACCGACAGAGTCGGTATCGGATCAAGAATTATCCGACGACGCTGGGTCGGTACGCTCCGCCGAAGCATCGGGTGCGGACGACCGAGATCATCATGAGGTCCGACAGGATGGTGAAAGGGATACCAAGGACTTGGAGCTATCCCTTTTGGAGCAACATAAAGCTGCCGTAGATTTCATCCCGCACTTCCTTTCACAAGTTGTTCCGTCGGGCCAGATGGCTGCGATGCCGGATAAGAGACTGATAGCGTCATTGGACACTGAATTTTTTGAGCGGTTCAGAGACATCGTCCCTGAGTTTCCGACACAGTCCAATAATGTCACAAGAACATTTGAATTATTGAACGACGCTATCTATAAGCTTGCTTCCAAAACAGGCAAAGCTGGTTTCTTGTCCGCTAATGCTCTCAACCTGCCTTTCATCAATTCAAGGAATAAATTCGATACGGCAGGACAGGGAATACCGAGAGTTCCTCTGCGTCTAGACGATGAGGTGGAAGACTTGGAATTGTCATTACCGTTGTCTTTGTCTATTCCAACTGCGATGTTGGAAACGACAATAACGTCTAACAGAGCAAGCTTAGACGCTTTATCATACGCAGACCACCTTACAAAGGCGTTATCATTGTGTCTTCAAGGGAAACAATTCCAGGATATACAATCCTCATTAAGACTTCTTTCAGGGGCAGTAGCTTATTCCACGTCTAACTCCGCCCTTTCAGTGGCAAACCTGGAGTTGGTTAGACGTGACGCAGCCCTAGCTACATCCACACGTGTGGATAGTAAGGTGAAGAACTCTCTAAGAGTCGCTTCGGTCTCCGGAGAGCTTCTCTTCGACGGCAAGCTTTCAGCAATCTATGACAAGATTACTAAGAAAGCTTCGGATTCTCTGCTTTTTAGTTCCGCTTCCAAAAAGCTGGATACAGCAGAGAAGAGTAAGACAAGTACTTCTGGGACAAATACGCCCAAGAGAGGTTCCTATAGAGGTTCTTATGCGTCCTCTAAGTCTTATTCTAGAGACCGTCAAGGCAGCGACTCACGTACGGGATGTTCTTCGAGCCGAGACAACCGGTCTGACATCCCGAGGTCGACGGGACGAGGTGCGGGTCGTGGAGGACGTGGTTTCTCCTTCCGCAGGCCTCGCAGGTCCAGGAGGTGATTGTTTGAACCTCTATCGTGTTCCGGTTGGCGGAAGGTTATCGAGTTTTACAGACGAGGGGGCATCGATTACGGACGACCCCTGGGTCAGAGGGGTAATTTCGGAAGGACTAAGAATATCCTTCAAACAAAAGCCTCCATTAACTCGAAGTCCAAAATGGACTCAGCTTCCGTCAAATCCGCAGAAAAGAGACGCTTTGTTATCGGAAGTACAGTCTTTTTTGATGAAGAACGCGGTAGAGGTCGTTGAAGACCAGGAATCACCGGGTTTCTACAGCCATCTGTTTCTGGTTCCGAAACCAGATGGCTCGTTCCATCCAGTCATAGATCTGAGCTGGATAAACAAGCTGATCGTTGCTCCGAAGTTTTATATGGAGACGATTCGATCAGGCAGAACAAGTATTCGGGTGAACGATTATGCTACAAGCATAGATCTCAAAGATGCGTACTTTCACGTCATGGTACATCCGACATTCAGAAAGTATCTACGCTTTGCAGTCCTAGGGGTGGTTTATCAGTTCCGAGCGATGTGTTTCGGCTTGAACCTAGCGCCCTGGGCTTTCACTCGAATAATGAACTCGGTAATGATACATTTCCGAGCTCATTCGTCTGCGGTAACGTCGGCCTACCTGGACGACATTCTTCAGAGGTACGGCAACGAGTTAACGCTTCAGAACGATGTGCAGAATCTGCTTCTATTGCTCCGACGTCTCGGTTTTGTTATAAACGAGGAGAAGTCGGATCTGGTGCCGTCCAAGTCATTCACTCATCTGGGAATGAGCTTCGAGACGCACAACAATCTCGTTCGTCTGCCGTTAACCAGAGCGAAGTTAATCAGTTGTTACGCTTGCTATTGTCTTCACGTAGACAAAGTCACAGCGAGGGAGTTCATGAGACTGATAGGTCTGTGCGGAGCCGCTGCGGATCTCATTCCGATGGGGCGGTTGCGCACTCGTCCTCCCCAAATTTTCTTGACTCAGAATTGGAGTGTGAAGATTCATTCGCTCGATTCAGACGTTCTCTTGTCAGATCAAGTGAAAAAAGAAATTCAGACTTGGGCAAGCATTCAGTGGTTGACTCAGGGAGTTCCGCTGCAGTTGCCGGATCCGGGTTTTACGATTATGACGGATGCCAGTCAAACAGGTTGGGGTGCAGCATTGATCCCAACGGATTCGAAGTGCCAGGGTCTTTGGGATCCGCAGTTTCTAAGCAAGCACATAAACATCAAGGAAATGATGTCGATTTGGCTTGCATTACGTCATTGGATGAACATTATTCAGAAAGCTCATGTCCAAATCCTGTCCGACAATACGACAGTAGTGGCGTATATCCGGAACCAGGAAGGCACTCCATTCCATTCCGTTATTCAATTTAACGGAAAGAATCCTTCTGTTTGCTCTAGAACACCAAGTTCTACTTTCGGTCCGTCATATACCAGGTCGTCTGAATGTTCTAGCAGACTCCCTTTCACGGAAGGGTCGCTTGTTGCCGTCAGAGTGGACTCTCAACAAACAGGTATTCAATCAGATTTGCTACCAATGGGAACGGCCAATGATAGACTTATTTGCGACACATCTCAACAATCAGTTGCAGACGTATGTGTCACCATGTCCGGATCCACGAGCATATGCAGTAGACACTCTATCGATCTCATGGGACGGAATGATAAGATATGCGTATCCTCCAGCGCCGTTAATACAGCAAGTATTGCTAAAGATAAAACAATCTCAATGCAGGATTCTGTTGGTAGCATCTCTGTCTCCACAGAGACCATGGATAAATCTACTCAGATGTCTGCTGTGGGACTTACCGCGAAAGCTTCCTCCACGGGAGGATCTTCTTTCGCAGGGGAAATGGCGTCAACTTCATCACAACCCGCAAGGTCTCAACCTTCACGTATTTCCGTTGTGCGGTCCTTCTTGCATGGCAAGCATTTTACAGGACGAGCAGTGGATGCGATTTCTAACTGTAGGAGGACCTCCTCTTCGCTAAATTATGCAGCTAAGTGGAAGGTCTTTCGTCGTTGGTGTAGGGATCATTCTGTTGATATTTTTGATCTCTCCATACCGGACATTGCAAACTTTCTAGTATACTTGTTTGACGAGATCAACTGCAGCCTGTTACTATTAAAGGTTATAGGTCTATGTTATCTGATACCTATGCACACCATGATAGTTTACAATTGGATCTAATGTCTCTTTATCTAAATTAGTTAGAAACTTTTCGATAAACAGACCTAGAACCCTTAGATTAATTCCTAAATGGAATTTAGCTTGCATTCTTCTTAAACTAAAAGAAAACCATTTGAGCCTCTTGAGACAGTAGATTTCAAATTCTGGTCTTTTAAGACAGCATTTCTCTTAGCTTTCTCTTCTGCTTGAAGAGTCAGTGAGCTTCATGCACAATCGGTGGACGATTCTCACTATCGTAGTGTCGGGAACACTATCACCTTCACTACTAATGTTGGATTTTTGGCTAAGAATCAGGCTCCTAATAAATATCCGGAACCTATTGTTATTAAGGCTCTTCCGTCTTCAGATGGGCGTAGGCCTTTACTCTGTCCTGTTAGAGCTTTACGCATTTATAAACAGAGATCTCAGTTTATCAGAAAGGACGAAAATGTTTCTTTCTGTCTCTGATGCCTAATAGAAAGGACATTTCGGTCCATTCTATTGCTAGATGGATTCAATTAACTATCCGTACTGCTTATGAAAATTTATCTTCTTCCCAGCAGTCTGTGCTTAAGATTTCAGCTCATGAAGTAAGAGCTCTTTCTACATCTTGGGCTTACGCAAATAGTGTGGCTATTACAGATTTAATGAAGGCTGCTTATTGGTCTCAGCCATCCACATTCACGAATTTTTATCTCAGAAATATTGAGTCCATTTCTGGAGACCTGCATTGTTTAGGTCCGTTATCTGTTGCTCAGAATGTCGTCCACTAAACAGTTGCAACTATAGTTATGCAGGCTTTCTGTTCCGGCAGTGACTCCGTCCTGCTGCCCTCTTCGCTCTGGGCTATTTGACCCAGGGCAAGGGGAGGGGGGGGGAGGGTGTTCCCTTAGGTCACCTGCTTTATAGTGAATAGCAAGGGAATTCCTCCTCCGGAGTCAGTAATTCTGAGTCGTTTCCGGGATGGTTTTAAAGTGGAATATTAATGTTAAAAATTCATTCATGTCATATTTTTAAAGTGTAGCTCGGTGTGAAGCATTTGTATATGTCAAGTGTCAAACGGGCGTTAATATACAATCCTCGGACACTTTTAATGAATATAAAGAGTCTCAATTCTCTGGACTAACTTTATTTATTGGCTTACTTTAAAAATAATTAGTATAATGGGTTATACTGGATGTTAATAGAGAACATGAATGTTATTGTGCTCAATTATGAAGGATATTGTATCTTTCTAATTTATCATAAAATAAGAAAGATACGTGTAAAGCCTAATACTCCTTTTCTCCTTGAGGGGTTGACTATATTATATAGTTGAGCTTATTGGATTTTCCTCTATGTCCTTGGCCCTCCAGCCTTTTTACTATTCAGCTAAGTCTGGGTCATTGGTACAGTATAAAAATGTTAAAAAATTTATAGTAATTTATATATTTTTTATACTTACCAATGACCCAGACGGGGATGGCCCTCCCAGGAGTTGGGAACTCATACCTCCCCGCTGAGTACATAGCGCTGACCAGGCACTGCCAGTAAGAATGATGATTGGCGCCAATTTCGGAACGTCCTTGACACTGCGCATGTGCAGTGGGAGCAAAGTATAGAGGTCCTTTAGGACATGATTTCTTTTGGTTTTAGATGCAAATTTTGGGGATTGGGGGGCAAAATTTGTGTTTGGCCCTAGATTTTTAAGAGTTAGCACCAGCTAAGTCTGGGTCATTGGTCAGTATAAAAAATATATAAATAACTATAAATTTTTTAACTTTTCTTTAAAAATCTTCTTCTTCAGATCCAGCAGTCGGAATGTTTGATATTTGGTATGCAGCATCCTTGGGGGGGGGGGGGGATTCAAATTTGTTCAAGCCATATCCCTAGGTCCATATTTGGGCTCACTGTGGGAACTTGAATTGTAACTTAGTTCGAAATGAGGAATTTTCTTTGAAGATCTTCTTCAGATTCAGCAGTTGGAATGTTTTGATATGTGGTGTGTAGCATCCTTAGGGGGGTGAGATTCAAGTTTGTTAAAGCCAAGTCCCTGGGTCCATATTTGGGCTTCCTGTGGGAGCTTGAATTATAACTTAGTCAATATGAGGAATTTTTCTTTAAAAGTCTTCTTCAGATTCAGCAGTCAGAATGTTTTGATATTTGGCATGCAGCATCCTTAGGGAGTGAGATTCAAGTTTGTTCAAGCCAAGTCCCTGGGTTCATATTTGGGCTCACTGTGGGAGCCCGAATGATAACTTAGTTCAAAGTTAGGAATTTTCTTTAAAAATCTTCTTCAGATCCAGCAGATGAATGCTTTTGATATTTGGTATGCAGCATCCTTAGGAGAGTATGATTCAAATTTGTTCAAGCCATGTCCCTAGTTCCACAAAATTTGTCTCTCATGACTTCATTCCTTTGTAGTTTGATGAACCATGTCTAACTGAATGTGACCCCAAATACTTCTTTGAACCACTTTGTTTGAATCACTTTGCCCGGTGAGCGATTAAGGCCCCTTGGGGCCTCTTGTCTTCTATTAGTTCTGCTCATAGCCAGATACATTAATATTGTCCGGAAGTGTTGCATTAATTTTTAAAAATGTTTTAAAATATTTTGTCCACACTCAGGCTTTTTGGGGATCCATTTGGGCTCATTGTTCTCATTGGCAACTTGGGCTCTTCTGATAATTTTTCAAAAAAAATTTTTTTTTTGATATCATTTTTTAGAAATGTTATAATGGATTATATTATATTATGTATCTTTGTTTCAAGGGTTAGTGCGAGTACTATGACTGTTTATATTTTTTCATGATGAAAAAATATTGTTCAAATTGTAATGCGAGGAAATCTTCCTCTGATTCTCATGTTCATTTTGTTTCTTGTAGTCAATGTACTCCCACCAATTCTTGCTCAGTGTGTGCTAATTGGAATGACAACGTTGGAGACGTGTGTCACGGTATATTGTTAGCGGTGAGGGGTCCATTCCAGTCCTCTCTCCGCAAGGTCACTCTAGTTTATCAATCTCTTTTTCAGAAGAACAAGAACAGGGTGATGTTTCCATGATGTCTTCAACAAGTATGTCTCCGTCGTTGCAGTATATTAGGGCTAGCAGCTAAGTGCTCATGAATATATGACAATTGCCTAAGAGGTCCCTAGTAGGATCGACAGCGTTGATCGTCCGCTAGTCCACCCGGTGTAGCGACCATTCATCGAATGGCTCGGCAGCCAGGTTCGTCCATTGCGGTCCAGGGAAGCAGTTTGGGTGATGCGAGTACTATAAACATTGAACGTGCACACCCAGCGACGAAGAATCCAAGGATAGTACGAAGGAAGCCTGTCAGTCCGGTAGCTAGCTCGTCCAGGTCTATCCGGACCGCAAGCGGGAGAGGCCCCCTCTCTCTTACAGCAACATCTGGGCCACGATGTTGTATGTTCGTTTGTTAGTCAGAGCATACATCCACTCCTCCTTCTCGGGACGCTCTGTCGCATAGACAGTCCGACGAGGCTATTCTTTTGGCTTCCTCATCCTCACATCAGCACACATGACCCCACCTTGGCTATGTGACCACAGATCTCCAGGGGACATTTGCATATTATATAAATGAACGTCCCTGGAGCTCCTGCTTCGCCGATCAGGGAATCCACATCGACCAGGTCAGGCCATCTGCTAGCCAGACACAAGGCCTTTCCAGTTGGGACGTTCGCATATTATATAAATGCAGGAATGAACGTCGCTGGAGCTTCCAGCGGCTAATTACGTAAGACCGTGGCTCCACAGGCCTCCATGATGGACTAGCTATCGCAGATAGCTGAATTCATCGCAGCATCCCAACAGCTATCAGAAACTTTTTCAATAAAGAACTATCTGAGCAAGCTGGGTTGGTTCGCTCCCCTGCAGAGTCAGTAGGGACGACCAAGATTATTATGTGGTCCAGGCGGATGGTAGAAGGGAATCAGCACCGCTGAAATTTCCCCTTTCCGAACAACTTAAGGTGCTGTAGATTTCATCCGGCATCACCTTTAGAAATTGTTTCTCTGGACAAAAATGCTGCGTTACCTGATAAGAAACTGTAAGTGTCACTGGACACAGACTTTTTCGGCCGGATTAGGGACACCGTCCCTGAGTTTCCTACCCAGTCCAGAAATGTCATCGACATTTGAACTTTTGAATGACGCTATATTCAAGCCAGCCTCTAAGACTGGCAAATCCGGTTTCTTATCGCCTAGCACTATACAGCTGCCTTTCATTAATGCTAGACATAGATTTAAAACGGCAGGACAAGGCGTGCCAAGAATTCCTCTGCGTTTGGTCGACAAGGCTGCAGACCTGGAACGGTCATTGCCGGCGTCTATGTCTATTTACTCCAGTATACTGGAGAACACAATTTAGACGAATTTTCTCACGCAGATCACCTTACCAGAGCGTTATTACTACGTCTCGAAGCGAAAGAATTCCAGGATCTTCAATCTTCCTTAAGAGTTCTTTCGAGAGCTATAGCGTATTCTACGTATAACTCCGCCCTTTCAGTGGCAATATGGGGTTAGTCAGACGTGATGCTGCCCTGGCTGCATCCACAAGAGTGGATAGTAAGGTGAAAAAACTCTCTTCCAGTCGCTCTGGTCTCAGGAGAGCTTCTCTTCATCGTTAAGCTTCTACAATCTATATTAGATTACTAAGAAAGCTCCGGATTCTCTGCATTATTCCGCTTTGAAAAAGTCAGACTCAGCAGGGAGAAGTAAGGCAGGTTCTTTGGGGGCGAAAACATCCAAAGGAAGTTCCTATAGAGGATCAAAGCCTCTACGTCTTACTCCAGAGACCGTCAGAGTAGCAACTCACATAGGGGTCGTAATGCTGGCCTGAGATATCTGGTCAGACGCCCCAAGGCGAGATGCAAGTCGTGGAGAATGTGTTTTCTCCTTCCGCAATCCTCGCAGGACCAGGAGGTGATTCCATGTTGACCAGGTCACGCCATCTGCTAGCCAAGGACACGAGGCCTTTCCAGTTGGGACGTTTGCATATTATATAAATGCAGGAATTAACGTCCCTGGAGCTTCCAGCGGCTAATTACGTAAGACCGCGGCTCCACAGGCCTCCGTGACGGACTTGCTATCACAGATAGCTCAATTCATCGCATCATCCCAGCAGCTATCAAACTTTTTCAGTAAAGAACTATCTGAGCAAGCTGGGTCGGTTCGTTCCCCTGCAGAGTCAGTAAGGGTCGACCAAAATTATTATGTGGTCCAGGCAGATGGTAAAAGGGAATCAGCACAGCTGAAATTTTCCCTTTCCAAACAACTTAAGGTGGTCGTAGATTTCATCCGGCATCACCTTTTAGAAGTCGTTTCTCTGGACAAAAATGCTGCGTTACCTGATAAGAAACTGAAAGCGTCACTGGATGCAGACTTTTTCGGCCGGATTAAGGACAGATCCAGAAATGTCATGGACATTTGAACTTTTGAATGTCGCTATATTCAAGCTACCCTCAAAGACTGGCAAATTAGGTTTCTTATCGCCTAGCGCTATTCAGCGGCCTTTCATCAATGCAAGACATAATTTTGAAACGGCAGGACTAGGCGTGCCAAGAGTTCCTCTGCATTTGGACGACTAGGCTGAAGACCTGGAATTGTCATTGCCGGCGTCCATGTCTATCACACCAGTATACTGGAGACGACAATATTGTTTAATAGAATTTAGACGCATTATCTCACGCAGATCACCTTACCAAGAAGAACTTGGACGGCATTCTTCAGGGTTACGGCAGCAAGGTAATGCTTCAGAACGATGTTCAGAGTCTGCTTCAATTGCTCAGACATCTCGGTTTCTTAGTAAACGAAAAGAAGTCAGATCTAGTGCCGTTCAATTCATTCACCCACGTGGGAATGAGCTTAGAGACGCACAACAATCTCATTCGTCTGCTGTAAACCAGAGCGATTTTAGTCAGTTGTTACGCGCGCATTTGCCTTCACTCAGATGTAGTAACAGCGAGAGAATTCATTAGACTGACAGGTTTGTGTGTACCCGCTGCGAATATTATTCCAGTGAAGTGGATACACACTTGTCCACTCCACAGATATTTTATCTCAGAATTGGAATGTGAAGATTCATTCGCTCGAATCGAACATTGTCTTGTCGAATCAAATGAACAAGGATTTCAGACTTGGGTAGATTTTCAGTGGTTAACTCAAAGAGTACCACTGCAACTGCCAGATCCGAGTTTAACGATAATGACGGATGCGAGTTAAACAGGTTGTGGCGCAATTCTGAGCCCAGTAGATTCAGGGTGCCAGGGTCTTTAGGATCCACAGTTCCTAACAAGTACATAAACATCTAGAAATGATGTCAGTATGGCTTGCGCTACGTCAGTGAATGAACATTCTTCAGAATTCGCATGTTCAAATTCTGTCCGACAATTCGACAGTAGTAGTGTATATTCGGAACCTGGGAGGCATTTATTCCATTCCGTTATTCAATTTAACGGAAAGGATCCTTATAAGACAGCTTTCTCTTAGCCTTCTCTTCGGCTAGAAGAGTTAGTGAGCTTCAGGCACTATCTGTTGATGGTTCTCTCTTTCGTAGTGTAGGTAATACTATTACCTTGACTACTAAGGTTGGATTTTTGACTAGAATCAGGCTCCTATAAGTATCCGGAACATATTATTATTAAGGCTCTTCCATCTTTAGATGGGCATAGGCCTTTAATCTGTCCTGTTAGAGCTATACGTTTTTTACAAACGTAGATCAGAGTTTATCAGAAAGGGACGTAAACGTCTCATTCTGTCTCTGCTGCCTAATAGTAGGGACATTATGGTCCATTCTATTGCAAGGTGGATTCAATTAACTATCCGTACTGCTTATGAAAAATTATCTTCAACTCAGCAGTCTGTGCTTAAGATTTTGGCGCATGAAGTATCTGTTCTGGCAGCATATCTGTCCTGCTGCCCTCTTCGCTCTGGGGTATTTGACCCAGGGCTAGGGAAAGGGGGAGGGGGGATGGTGTTTCCTTATATCACCTGCTTTATAGTGAAAAGCAAGGGAATACCTACTCTGGAGTCAGTAATTCCAAGTAGGTGCCGGGATGGTTTTAAAGTGTAAAGCTAATTCATATAATATTTTTAAAAGTGTAGCTCGGTGTAAAACATTTGTATATGTTACGGATCATATGAGCACTAATATACAATTCTCGAACACTTTTTAATGAGTATAAAGAGTCTCATTATCTGGACTATCTTTAATTATTGGCTTTCCTTTAATAAGATTAGTATAAGGGATTATACTGGATGTTAATAGAGATCATTGATGATTATTGTGCTCAATTACGGAATGGTATTGTATCTTTCTTTTTTGATGCAAACAAGAAAGATACATGTAAAACCTGTTCTCCTCTTCTCCTTGAGGGGATAATTCTGTTTTCATATAATTGAGTCTATTGGAATTTCCTTTATGTCTAGGCCCTCCAGCCTTGTTTCTATTCAGCTAAGTCTGGGTCATTGGTACAGTATAAAAATGTTAAAAAATTTATAGTAATTTATATATTTTTTATACTTACCAATGACCCAGATGGGGATGGCCCTCCCATGAGTTGGGAACTCATACCTCCCCGCTGATTACATAAAGCTTTCCAGGCACTGGTTGTAAGAATGATATTTGCGCCAATTTCGAGAGCTCCTTGACACTATGCATGCACAGTGGATAGAAAGTATGGAGGACCATATAGGACATTTAATTTTGGTTTTTGATGCAAAGTTTTGCGATTGGGGGGCAAAATTTGTGTTTGGTACTATAATTTAAGGAGTTAGCACCAGCTAAGTCTGGGTCATTGGTAAGTATAAAAAATATATAAATTACTATAAATTTTTTAACTTTCCTATTGTAGTTAGAGCAACTATCTTCAGGTCCTGTTGCAATTGCTCCTGTATCTGTACGCCCGACATTCATTGCAAATGATCCTGTTCCATCGTTTGCTGGGATCGTTGATGAGTATGACCCATTACGACCTAATGATTATGAAGAAATCATGAAGAAAAAAAAAGAGAAACAGAAAGAAAGAGATGAAGATCACAGAAAAGAAAGAGAAGAAAGGTTAGTTCTCTATAGCATTTTATCATGGATGTAAGATAGGTTAGTTCTCTATAGTAGTTTATCATGGATATAAGAAAGGTTAGTTCTCTACAGTAGTTTATCATGGATGTAAGATAGGTTAGTTCTCTATAGTAGTTTATCATGGATGTAAGATAGGTTAGTTCTCTATAGCATTTTATCATGGATGTAAGATAGGTTAGTTCTCTATAGTAGTTTATCATGGATGTAAGAAAGGTTAGTTATCTATAGTAGTTTATCATGGATGTAAGAAAGGTTAGTTCTCTATAGCATTTTATCATGGATGTAAGAAAGGTCAGTTCTCTATAGTAGTTTATCATGGATGTAAGATAGGTTAGTTCTCTATAGTAGTTTATCATGGATGTAAGATAGGTTAGTTCTCTATAGCATTTTATCATGGATGTAAGAAAGGTCAGTTCTCTATAGTAGTTTATCATGGATGTAAGATAGGTTAGTTCTCTATAGTAGTTTATCATGGATGTAAGAAAGGTTAGTTATCTATAGTAGTTTATCATGGATGTAAGAAAGGTTAGTTCTCTATAGCATTTTATCATGGATATAAGATAGGTTAGTTCTCTATAGAATTTTATCATGGATGTAAGATAGATTAGTTCTCTATAGTAGTTTATGATGGATGTAAGATAGGTTAGTTCTCTATAGCATTTTATCATTGATGTAAGATAGGTTAGTTCTCTATAGCATTTTATCATGGATGTAAGATAGGTTAGTTCTCTATAGCATTTTATCATTGATGTAAGATAGGTTAGTTCTCTATAGTAGTTTATCATGGATGTAAGATAGGTTAGTTCTCTATAGTAGTTTATCATGGATATAAGAAAGGTTAGTTCTCTATAGCATTTTATCATGGATGTAAGATAGGTTAGTTCTCTATAGTAGTTTATCATGGATGTAAGATAGGTTAGTTCTCTATAGCATTTTATCATGGATGTAAGATAGGTTAGTTCTCTATAGTAGTTTATCATGGATGTAAGATAGGTTAGTTCTCTATAGTAGTTTATCATGGATGTAAGATAGGTTAGTTCTCTATTGTAGTTTATCATGGATATAAGAAAGGTTAGTTCTCTATAGCATTTTATCATGGATGTAAGATAGGTTAGTTCTCTATAGTAGTTTATCATGGATGTAAGATAGGTTAGTTCTCTATAGTAGTTTATCATGGATATAAGAAAGGTTAGTTCTCTATAGCATTTTATCATGGATGTAAGATAGGTTAGTTCTCTATAGTAGTTTATCATGGATGTAAGAAAGGTTAGTTATCTATAGCATTTTATCATTGATGTAAGATAGGTTAGTTCTCTATAGTAGTTTATCATGGATGTAAGATAGGTTAGTTCTCTATAGCATTTTATCATTGATGTAAGATAGGTTAGTTCTCTATAGTAGTTTATCATGGATGTAAGATAGGTTAGTTCTCTATAGCATTTTATCATTGATGTAAGATAGGTTAGTTCTCTATAGTAGTTTATCATGGATGTAAGATAGGTTAGTTCTCTACAGTAGTTTATCATGGATGTAAGATAGGTTAGTTCTCTATAGCATTTTATCATTGATGTAAGATAGGTTAGTTCTCTATAGCGTTTTATCATGGATGTAAGAAAGGTTAGTTCTCTATTGCATTTTATCATGGATGTAAGAAAGGTCAGTTCTCTATAGCATTTTATCATGGATGTAAGAAAGGTTAGTTCTCTATAGCATTTTATCATGGATGTAAGAAAGGGTAGTTCTCTGTAGTAGTTTATCATGGATGTAAGAAAGGTCAGTTCTCTATAGCATTTTATCATGGATGTAAGAAAGGTTAGTTCTCTATAGCATTTTATCATGGATGTAAGGAAGGGTAGTTCTCTGTAGTAGTTTATCATGGATGTAAGAAAGGTTAGTTGTCTATAGCATTTTATCATGGATGTATGATAGGTTAGTTCTCTATAGCATTTTATCATGGATGTAAGATAGGTTAGTTCTCTATAGCATTTTATCATGGATGTAAGATAGGTTAGTTCTCTATAGCATTTTATCATGGATGTAAGAAAGGTTAGTTGTCTATAGCATTTTATCATGGATGTAAGAAAGGTTAGTTGTCTATAGCATTTTATCATGGATGTAAGAGAGGTCAGTTCTCTATAGCATTTTATCATGGATGTAAGAAAGGTTAGTTCTCTATAGCATTTTATCATGGATGTAAGAAAGGTCAGTTCTCTATAGCATTTTATCATGGATGTAAGAAAGGTTATTTCTCTATAGCATTTTATCATGGATGTAAGAAAGGTCAGTTCTCTATAGCATTTTATCATGGATGTAAGAAAGGTTAGTTCTCTATAGCATTTTATCATGGATGTAAGATAGGTTAGTTCTCTATAGCATTTTATCATGGATGTAAGAAAAGTTAGTTCTCTACAGTAGTTTATCATGGATGTAAGATAGGTTAGTTCTCTATAGTAGTTTATCATGGATGTAAGAAAGGTTAGTTCTCTGTAGCATTTTATCATGGATGTAAGAAAGGGTAGTTCTCTGTAGTAGTTTATCATGGATGTAAGAAAGGTTAGTTGTCTATAGCATTTTATCATGGATGTAAGATAGGTTAGTTCTCTATAGCATTTTATCATGGATGTAAGATAGGTTAGTTCTCTATAGCATTTTATCATGGATGTAAGATAGGTTAGTTCTCTATAGTAGTTTATCATGGATATAAGAAAGGTTAGTTCTCTACAGTAGTTTATCATGGATGTAAGATAGGTTAGTTCTCTATAGTAGTTTATCATGGATGTAAGAAATGTTAGTTCTCTATAGCATTTTATCATGGATGTAAGAAAGGGTAGTTCTCTGTAGTAGTTTATCATGGATGAAGAAAGGTTAGTTGTCTATAGCATTTTATCATGGATGTAAGATAGGTTAGTTCTCTATAGCATTTTATCATGGATGTAAGATAGGTTAGTTCTCTATAGCATTTTATCATGGATGTAAGATAGGTTAGTTCTCTATAGCATTTTATCATGGATGTAAGATAGGTTAGTTCTCTATAGTAGTTTATCATGGATATAAGAAAGGTTAGTTCTCTACAGTAGTTTATCATGGATGTAAGATAGGTTAGTTCTCTATAGTAGTTTATCATGGATGTAAGAAAGGTTAGTTCTCTATAGCATTTTATCATGGATGTAAGATAGGTTAGTTCTCTGTAGTAGTTTATCATGGATGTAAGAAAGGTTAGTTCTCTATAGCATTTTATCATGGATGTAAGATAGGTTAGTTCTCTATAGCATTTTATCATGGATGTAAGATAGGTTAGTTCTCTATAGCATTTTATCATGGATGTAAGATAGGTTAGTTCTCTATAGCATTTTATCATGGATGTAAGAAAGGTTAGTTCTCTATAGCATTTTATCATGGATGTAAGATAGGTTAGTTCTCTATAGCATTTTATCATGGATGTAAGAAAGGTTAGTTCTCTATAGCTTTTTATCATGGATGTAAGAAAGGTTAGTTCTCTATAGCATTTTATCATGGATGTAAGAAAGGTTAGTTCTCTATAGTAGTTTATCATGGATGTAAGAAAGGTTAGTTCTCTATAGCATTTTATCATGGATGTAAGAAAGGTTAGTTCTCTATAGCATTTTATCATGGATGTAAGAAAGGTTAGTTCTCTATAGCATTTTATCATGGATGTAAGATAGGTTAGTTCTCTATAGCATTTTATCATGGATGTAAGAAAGGTTAGTTCTCTATAGCATTTTATCATGGATGTAAGATAGGTTAGTTCTCTATAGTAGTTTATCATGGATGTAAGATAGGTTAGTTCTCTATAGCATTTTATCATGGATGTAAGATAGGTTAGTTCTCTATAGCATTTTATCATGGATGTAAGATAGGTTAGTTCTCTATAGCATTTTATCATGGATGTAAGAAAGGTTAGTTCTCTATAGCATTTTATCATGGATGTAAGATAGGTTAGTTCTCTATAGCATTTTATCATGGATGTAAGAAAGGTTAGATCTCTATAGCATTTTATCATGGATGTAAGATAGGTTAGTTCTCTATGGTAGTTTATCATGGATGTAAGAAAGGTCAGTTCTCTATAGTAGTTTATCATGGATGTAAGAAAGGTTACTTCTCTATAGCATTTTATCATGGATGTAAGAAAGGTCAGTTCTCTATAGCATTTTATCATGGATGTAAGATATGTTAGTTCTCTATAGCATTTTATCATGGATGTAAGAAAGGTTTGTTCTCTGTAGCAGTTTATCATAGTTGCAAGAAGTCTGTTCTGTATAGCAGTTAATCATGGATGCAAGAAGTCTGTTCTCTGGAAAATGGGTGAGAGGCCTTGAAAAGCCCTGAATATTTTTATACTGTACCAATGACCCAGACTTAGCTGGTGCTAACTCTAAATTATTCAGGACCAAACACAAATTTTGCCCCCCAATCCCCAAAATTTGCACCAAAAAACGAAAATTAGATGTCCTATACGGTCCTCCATACTTTTACTCCACTGCACATACGCAGTGTCAAGGAGGTCTCTAAATTGGCGCAAAATGTCATTCTTTGTTTGGCCCTCAATTTAGTTACATCTCACTGATATTTTTGCTTGTAAATCTCAGTTTAAATGATGCCAGACACATAATTATGAGAGAAATGGTGGATATAAGGAGGAAATAGAAGGAGGAGAGTAAAAATCAGTGGAAGGAAATGTTCAGGGCTGTAACTTATAATTATTTTACAAAATTATTTCATGTTGCCTATTTTCGAGGCATGGCCCTGTTGGTGTCATTCTTGCTATGAATGTTCCATTGTTTGATCAGTGTTTCCTCTCTCCCTTTCCTTTATTCCCCCCTAGCTATTCTCCCGTGCTTTTGACTTGTTTTTGTAATGTTTATTACTAAAATTTCTTGGGAGTTTTGGCTTGGAAACAGAATTATTTTCTGTTTTGCATCAGATAGTGTTTAAATTGGTAACTGATTTCGGGCCATGTTTACCAGTGCCTGGAGTCATGTTTCCGGTTTGTTTACACTTTTTGTTTAGGTTGACAACGGTTACTTCTGATAGTGATTACTTGTCTTCTGCTTAGTTCAATTCATAGCAAGATACATTAATATTGTCTGTAAGTGTTACATTAATTTTTCGTAATGATTTAAAATTTTTGTCCACACTTAGGCTTTTTTGGGATCCATTTGGGCTCATTGTTCCCATTGGGAAATTGGGCTCTTCTGAAAAAAATATTTTTATACTGTACCAATGACCCAGACTTAGCTGGTGCTAACTCCACAAAAACCAGGGCCAAACACAAATTTTGCCCCCCAATCCCTAAAATTTGCATCCAAAACAAAAAGAAATCATGTCCTAAAGGACCTCCATAGTACGACTCTACTGCGCATGCGCAGTGACGCAGTCGTCCCGAAATTGGCGCCAAATATCATTCTCTGTTTGGCCCTTCATCAGTCAACATCTCACTGATCTTTGTGCTTGTAAATCTCAGTTTAAAGGATGCCAGACACGTAATTCTTGGAGAAAATGTGATTCTAAGGAGGATAGAAGGAGGAGAGGAAAAAAGAAGTGGCAAAAAATAATCAGGGCTGTACTTAAAATTTTTTGTTGAAATTATGTTAAGTTGCCTATTTTCGAGGCAAACGCCTCTTGTTGTCATTCTTGCTAATTGTTGCACTGCTTATTCAGTGTTTCCTCTTCCCTAGCCTTCTAAAGTCCCCCCTTGCAATTCTCCCATGCTTTTGGCATATTTTTGAGAAGTTTCATTTCTAAAAATTCCCTGGGAGAGTTGCTTGGTTACAGAATGTTTTCTGTTATTTTCCCCATAGTTACGTTTTCACCCATGGGTGTATAACGTTTGTGTTCTGCATCTTCCATCTGATGTTCTGCAGATTCTCCCCTGGGAGTCTCTGTTTTGCATCAGATAGAGTGTAATTGATGACTGATTCCGGGCCAGTTTTTTCAGTGCCTGGAGTCATGTTTTCTTCTGTGTTTACACTGTTTGTTTTCATTGGCAACAGCCTTTTTTGAGGGGGGCTGTTTGCCTTTGAGGTAGTTTATCTCATTATAAGATACATTTATATTATCCGAAAGTGTCTCATTAATTATTTTATATAATTTTAAAATTTTTGACCACACTTTGCCATCGGATCCATCGGGGCTCAACGTTACTTTTCAGCAACTTGGGCTTCTCTGAAAAAATATTTTTTCAAAATTATTTTGTTTTGCAATTGTTTTTTCATTTATTAATGGATCATGTTATTATGTATCTTTGTGTCAGGGGTTTTTGCGAGTAACTAGGACTTATTGTTGTTCTTTCACAATGAAGGGAACTTGTTCAAATTGTAATAGGAAGAAATCTTCCTCTGACTTTCATGATTATTGCATTAATTGTAGTCAGTGTTCTCGCATTAATCCCTGTCCTGTATGTGAACATTGGGATGAGAAACATTGGAAACGTGTGTCACGATATGTTGTTTCTGGAGAAAGAGCGATGCCGGCTCTTTCTCCACAAGGTCACTCTACTCTCTCAGTTTCTATTTCAGAGGAACCAGAACAGGGTGATGTTTCCATGTTATCTTCTTCAAGTGTGCGTCCGTCGTCACAATTAAATACAGAGCTAGCGGCAAAAGTGCTCATGGAGATTAGACAAATGTCGTCCGCTAGCTCGCCCGGTGTAGCGTCCATTCACCGAATGGTTCGGCAGCCGGGTTCGTCCGATGCGGTCCAAGAGGAAATTTTGGGTGATGCGAGCACTATAAAAATAATAGATGCACACCCAGTGACGGCGGATAGTGAACGAGAACGGAGGAAGCCTTTTAGTCCGGTTCCTAGCTCGTCCAGGTCCAGCCGGGCCGCGAGCGAGAGAGGCCCCTCTCTCGTACAACAACATCTGGGACCAGATGTTGTGGTACAAAATGTGTCTTTAGCGGAGCATACGTCCGTCGCTCGGGACGCTCCGTTGTATAAGCAGTCCGCAGAGACTGTTAAGGCTTCCTCTTCTCGCCGGCGCACACGACCGCACCTTGGCTGCGTGACCTCCGATATTTTGCCAGCTTCGCCGATGAAGGATTATTCGGCGACCAGGTCACACCATCCGGCAGCCAGGGATTCGAGACCGATGGACTCCGGACGTTCGCATAGGAAAAGTATGCGGGAGCCATCTGATGCGGAGCTGCCCTCGGCAAAGCAGCGAAAGACCGCTCCTCCGCAGGTCTCGACGTCGGACATTCTAGTGCAGATAGCACAGCTTATCGCAGCATCCCAGCAGCCGACAGAGACGGTGTCGGATCGAGAATTATCCGACGGCGCTGGGTCGGTACGCTCCGCCGAAGCATCGGGGGCGGACGACCGGGAACATCGGGAGGTCCGACCGGATGGTGAAAGGGATACGGATGAATTGGAGCTATCCCTTTCGGAACAACACAAAGCTGCCGTAGACTTCATCCGGCACTTTCTTCCTCAAGTTGTTCCGTCGGGCCAGACTGCTGCGCTTCCGGACAGGAGAATTATAGCGTCATTGGACTCTGATTTTTTCGAGCGGTTCAGGGACATCGCTCCCGAGTTTCCGTCGCAGTCCAATAATGTTGCAAGAACATTTGAATTATTGAACGACGCTATTTTTAAACTTGCTTCCAGGACAGGGAAAGCAGGCTTCTTGTCCGCAAATACTCTCAACCTGCCTTTCATTAATGCAAGGAATAAATTCGACACGGCAGGTCAGGGTATACCGAGAGTTCCTCTGCGTATGGACGACGAGGCGGAAGACTTAGAGCTATCATTACCGTCGTCAGCTTCTATTCCAACCGCAGTGTTGGAAACAGCTATTGCGTCTAACAGAGCCAATTTAGATGCCTTATCTTACGCAGATCACCTTACGAAGGCGTTATCACTGCGTCTTCAAGGGGAAGAGTTTCAGGATATACAATCCTCCTTAAGACTTCTTTCAAGGGCAGTAGCTTATTCCACGTGTAACTCCGCCCTTTCAGTGGCAAATTTGGAGTTGGTTAGACGTGATGCAGCCCTGTCTACATCCACACTAGTGGATTCTAAGGTGAAGAACTCTCTTAGAGTCGCTTCGGTCTCAGGAGATCTTCTCTTTGACGGCAAGCTTTCCGCTATTTATGATAATATTAAAAAGAAAGCTAGTGATTCTCTGTTGTTTAGATCCGCTCCTAAAAGGTCGGATACAGCAGACACGAATAAGGCGGGCACTTCTGGGTCTTATCCGCCCAAGAGAGGTTCCTATAGAGGTTCCGGTGCGTCCTCTAGCTCTTATTCGAGAGACCGTCAGGATAGCGACTCTCGTTCGGGACGTCCTTCAGGCCGGGACAATCGGTCGGACGCCCCGAGGTCGACGAGGCGAGGTGCGGGTCGTGGAAGACGTGGTTTCTCCTACCGCAGGCCTCGCAGATCCAGGAGGTGATGGCTCAAACCTCTATCGCGTTCCGGTTGGCGGAAGGTTGTCGAGTTTTTCTCAAGAGTGGGCGTCGATTACGGACGACCCGTGGGTGAGAGGAGTGACTTCGGAAGGTCTAAAGATATCCTTCAAACGAAAGCCTCCATTAACTCGAAGTTCAAAGTGGACTCATCTTCCGTCAAACCCTCAGAAAAGAGACGCTCTGCTATCAGAGGTGCAGTCTCTTTTAATGAAGAACGCGGTAGAGGTCGTAGAAAACCAGGAATCGCTGGGATTCTACAGCCATCTGTTTCTGGTTCCGAAACCAGACGGCTCGTTCCGTCCAGTCATAGATTTGAGCTGGATAAACAAGCTGATCGTCGCTCCGAAGTTTTATATGGAGACGATTCGATCGGTCAGAGCGAGTATTCAGGTGAACGATTATGCAACGAGCATAGATCTCAAAGATGCGTACTTTCACGTCATGGTACATCCGACATTCCGAAAGTATCTACGCTTCGCAGTCCTAGGAGTGGTGTATCAGTTCCGGGCCATGTGCTTCGGATTGAATCTAGCACCCTGGGCTTTCACTCGGGTAATGAACTCGGTAATGATCTACTTCCGAGCTCATTCGTCTGCGGTAACGTCGGCCTACCTGGACGACATTCTTCAGAGGTACGGCAACGAGTTAACGCTTCAGAACGATGTTCAGAATCTTCTTCTATTGCTCCGACGTCTCGGTTTCATAGTAAACGAGGAGAAGTCGGATCTGGTGCCGTCCAAGTCATTCACTCATCTGGGAATGAGCTTCGAGACGCACAACAATCTCGTTCGTCTGCCGTTAACCAGAGCGAAATTAGTCAGTTGTTACGCTCGCTATTGTCTAAATACAGACAAAGTCACAGCGAGAGAATTTATGAGACTGATAGGTCTGTGCGGAGCCGCCGCGGATCTCATTCCGATGGGACGGCTACGCACACGGCCTCTTCAAATTTTCCTGACTCAGAATTGGAGTGTGAAAATTCATTCGCTCGATGTAGACGTTCTCTTGTCAGATCAAGTGAAACAAGAGATTCAGACTTGGGCAAACATTCAGTGGTTAACTCAAGGAGTTCCGCTGCAGTTGCCGGATCCGAGTTTTACCATTATGACGGATGACAGTCAAACAGGTTGGGGTGCATCATTAATCCCAACGGATTCGAGATGCCAGGGTCTTTGGGATCCGCAATTCCTGTGCAAGCACATAAACATCAAGGAAATGATGTCAATTTGGCTTGCGTTACGTCACTGGATGGACATTATTCACGATGCTCATGTCCAAATCCTATCCGACAATACGACAGTAGTGGCGTATATACGGAATCAGGGAGGCACTCATTCAGTTCCGTTGTTCAATCTAACGGAAAGAATCCTTCTGTTTGCGTTGGAACATCACGTTCTTCTTTCGGTCCGTCACATACCGGGTCGTCTGAATGTGCTAGCAGACTCCCTTTCACGAAAGGGTCGCTTGTTGCCGTCGGAGTGGACTCTCAACAAACAAGTATTCAATCAGATTTGCTACCAATGGGAACGGCCAATGATAGACTTATTTGCGACACATCTCAACAATCAGTTGCAGACGTATGTGTCCCCGTGTCCGGATCCAAGGGCATTTGCAGTAGACGCTCTATCGATCCCTTGGGACGGAATGATAGGATATGCGTATCCTCCAGCGCCGTTAATTCAACAAGTATTGCTAAAGATAAAACAATCTCAATGCAAGATTCTGTTGGTAGCATCTCTGTCGCCACAGAGACCGTGGATAAATCTACTCAGGTGTCTGTTGTGGGACCTACCGCGGAAGCTCCCTCCACGAGAGGATCTTCTTTGGCAGGGGAAATCGCGCCAACTGCATCACAACCCGCAAGGTCTCAACCTTCACGTTTTTCCGTTGTGCGGTCCTTCTTGCATGGCAAGCACTTTACAGGACGAGCAGTGGACGCGATTTCTAACTGTAGGAGGACCTCCTCTTCGCTAAACTATGTGGCTAAGTGGAAGGTTTTCCGTCGTTGGTGTAGGGATCATTCTGTTGATATATTTGATCCCTCTATACCAGACATTGCTAACTTTCTAGTATACTTGTTTGACGAAATCAAACTGCAACCTGTTACTATAAAGGGTTATAGATCTATGTTATCTGATACCTATGCACATCATGATAGTTTACAAATTGGATCTAATGTCTCTTTATCGAAATTGGTTAGAAACTTTTCGATAAATAGACCCAGAACTCTTAGATTAATTCCTAAGTGGAATTTAGCTTGGGTTCTCCTTAAATTGAAGGAAAAGCCATTTGAACCTCTTGGGACAGTAGATTTCAAATTCTTATCTTATAAGACAGCTTTTCTCTTAGCTTTCTCTTCTGCCAGAAGAGTCAGTGAGCTTCATGCACTATCGGTGGATGATTCTCATTATCGTAGTGTTGGGAACACTATCACCTTCACTACTAATGTCGGTTTTTTAGCTAAGAATCAGGCTCCTAATAAATATCCGGAACCTATTGTTATTAAGGCTCTTCCGTCTTCAGACGGGCGTAGGCCTTTACTCTGTCCTGTTAGAGCACTACGTATCTATAAACAGAGATCTCAGTTCATCAGAAAGGGACGGAAACGTTTCTTTCTGTCTTTGATGCCTAATAGAAAGGACATTTCAGTCCATTCTATTGCTAGATGGATTCAGTTAACTATCCGTACTGCGTATGAAGATTTATCTTCTTCTCAGCAGTCTGTGCTTAAGATTTCTGCTCATGAAGTAAGAGCTCTTTCTACTTCCTGGGCTTATGCTAATAGTGTTGCTATTACAGATTTAATGAAGGCTGCTTATTGGTCTCAGCCATCCACATTTACTAATTTTTATCTCAGAAATATTGAGTCCATTTCTGGAGACCTGCATTGTTTAGGTCCGTTATCTGTTGCTCAGAATGTCGTCCACTAAACAGTTGCAACTATAGTTATGCAGGCTTTCTGTTCCGGCAGTGACTCCGTCCGGCTGCCCTCTTCGCTCTGGGCTATTTGACCCAGGGCAAGGGGAAGGGGGGGGGGGGGGCGGGTGTTCCCTTAGGTCACCTGCTTTATAGTGAAAAGCAAGGGAATGCCTCCTCCAAGACAGTATTTCTGAGTCGCTTCCGGGATGGTTTTAAAGTGTAATATTAATGTTTAATTTCATTCATGTCTTATTTTTAAAGTGTAGCTCGGTGTGAAGCATTTGTATATGTCAAGTGTCAAACGGGCTTTAATATACAATACTCGGACACTTTTAAATGATTATAAAGAGTCTCAATTCTCTGGACTACTTTATTTATTGGCTTGCTTTAAAAATAATTAGTATAAAGGTTATACTGGATGTTAATAGAGAACATGAATGTTATTGTGCTCAATTATTAAGGGTAGTGTATCTTTCTAATTTAAATATTAAATAAGAAAGATACATGTAAAGCCTAATACTCCTTTTCTCCTTAAGGGGTTACCTCTTTATTTTATAATTGAGCTTATTGTATTTTCCTCTATGTCCTAGGCCCTCCAGCCTGTTTACTATTCAGCTAAGTCTGGGTCATTGGTACAGTATAAAAATGTTAAAAAATTATAGTAATTTATATATTTTTTATACTTACCAATGACCCAGACGGGGATGGCCCTCCCTGAGTTGGGAACTCTTGCCTCCCCGCTGAGTACATAGCGCTGACCAGGCACTGCCAGTAAGAATGATATTTGGCGCCAATTTCGGGACGACTGCGTCACTGCGCATGCGCAGTAGAGTCGTACTATGGAGGTCCTTTAGGACATGATTTCTTTTTGTTTTGGATGCAAATTTTGGGGATTGGGGGGCAAAATTTGTGTTTGGCCCTGGTTTTTGTGGAGTTAGCACCAGCTAAGTCTGGGTCATTGGTAAGTATAAAAAATATATAAATTACTATAAATTTTTTAACTTTTCAAAAAATATTTTCTTTTTGAATTTTTGAATTATCTTTTCGTAATGTATCTTTGTTTTCAAGGTTTAGTGCGAGTACTATGACTGTTTACTTTTTTCACAATGAAATTTTTTTGTTCAATTGTAATGGGAGGAAATCTTCCTCTGATTCTCATGTTCTCTGTATTAATTGTAGTCAATGTACTCGCACTAACCCTTGTTCAGTGTGTATCATTTGGGATGACAAACGTTTGAGACGTGTGTCACAGTATGTTGTTAGTGGGGAGAGGACCATGCCGGTCCGCAGGGTCACTCTAGTTTTTCACTCTCTTTTTCAGAGGAACAAGAACAGGGTGATGTTTCCATGATGTCGTCCAGAAGTCTGCTTCCGTCGTCACAATCAAATGAAGAGTTAGCAGCAAAAGTTCTCATGCAGATACGTCAATTGCCTAAGAGTTCCCTAGTAGGATCGACGGCTTTGGCGTCCACTAGCTCGCCCGGTGTAGTGACCATTCACCGAATGGCTCAGCACCCGGGTTCGTCTTTTGCGGTCCAGGAAGGAGATTTGGGTGTTGCGAGCACTATAAACATAACCCGTGCACACCCAGTGACGACGGAACAGAGGATGGTATGGAGGAAGCCTGTTAGTCTGGTTCCTAGCTCATCCAGGTCCATCCGGGCTGCGAGTGAGAGAGGCCCCTCTCTCGTACAACAACATCTGGGCCCACATGTTGTAGTACATAACGTTCCTCAGTTGGAGCATATGTCCACCGCTCGGGGCGCTCTGGTATATAGACAGTATGGCTTCCTCATCCTCACGGCAGCACACACGACCGCACCTTGGCTACATGACCAGCGATATTCAGCCAGCATCGCCGACCAGGGATTCCACGGCGACCAGGTCACGCCATCTGGTAGCCAGGGATACGAGGCCTTCATCCTCCGGACGTTCGAATAAAAGAGGTATGCAGGAGTCAACATCCAGGGAGCTTCCGGCAGCTAAATCCCGTAAGACCGCAGCTCCACAGGCCTCCGTAACGGTCTTGCTATCACAGATAGCACAGATCATCACCGCATCCCAGCAACCGGCAGAAACTCTGTAGGAACAGGAATTATCAGAAGAAGCTGGGTTGGTACGTTTCGCCGCTGGATCAGGTACGGACGCCGAAGATTTACAAGTGGTCCGACAGGATGGCGAAAGGGATTAGGGGGAATTGGATTTTTCCCTTTCAGAACAACATAAAATTGCTGTACAGTTCATCCAGCATTACCTATGGACCAAAATGCTGCGCTGCCGGATAGGAGGCTTATAGCGCCGCTGGACACTGATTTCTTCAATCGGTTTAGGGACACCATCCCTGAGTTTCTGTCACAGTCCAGAAATGTCTCACGGACATTTGAACTATTGAATGATGCTATAACTAAACTTGCTACCAAAACGGGCTGGTCAGCCTTCCTACCGGCAGATGCTCTTCATCTGCCTTTCATCAATCCAAGGAATAAATTTGAAATGGCAGGACAGGGCATTCAGAGAGTTCCTCTGCATCTAGACGACCAGGCCGAAGACCTTGAATTATCCATGCCATCGTCTATGTCAATTCCTAACTCGACGTTGGAAACGATGACAATATCGTCTAATAGAGCTAATTTAGACGCACTTTCCTACGCAGATTACCTTTCCAGAGCATTGTCATTATGCCTTGAGGGAAAAGAATTCTAGGATGTACAAACATCCTTAAGAGTTCTGTCGAGGGCCATAGCATTCTCCACGTATAACTCCACCCTTTCAGTGGCAAATCTGGAGTTAGTTAAACGTGATGGGAAAAACTCTCTCAGAGTCGCTCCCGCCTCAAGAGAGATTCTCTTCGACGGCAAGCTTTCGGCAATTTATGATCAATTAACTAAGAAAGCTTCAGACTCTTGGCTATTTAAATCTGCTTCCAAAAAGTCGGAGCCAGTGGAGAAGAGTAGGCCAGGCACTTCTGTGACGAGTACGTGCAGGGGAAGTTCCTATAGAGGTTCGTACGCGTCTCTAGGTCTTACTCTGGAGACCTTCAAGGTAGTGACTCAAATAGGGGCCGTAATGCTGACCGAAACAACCGGTCAGACGCCCCTAGGTCGACGGGGCGATGTGCAGGCCGTGGAGGACGTGGTTTCTCCTCCCGCAAGCCTCACAGATCCAAGAGGTGATGGTTTAATCTCCAGGTTTCTACAGCCATCTTTTTCTGGTTCTGAAACCAGACGGCTCGTTCCGTCCAGTCATAGATCTGAGATGGATAAACAAGCTGATCGTGGCTCTAAAATTCTATATGGAGACAATTCGATCGGTCAGAGCGAGCATTCGAGTGAACGACTATGCTGCGAGCTTAGATCTCAAGGATGCATACCTTCACGTCATGGTACATCTGGCATTCAGAAAGTATCTTCACTTTGCCGTCCTAGGAGTCGTATATCCAGTTCCGAGCGATGTGTTTCAGTCTGAATCTAGTGCCCTGGGCTTTCACTCGAATAATGAACTCGGTAATGACTCATTTCCGAGCTCATTCATCTGAGTTAATGTCGGCCTACCTGGACGATATTCTTCAGAAATACGGCAACGAGTTAACGCTTCAGAACGATGTGCAGAATCTGCTTCATTGCTCTGACATCTCGGTTTCATAGTAAACGAAGAGAAGTCGGATCTGGTGCAGTCCAAGTCATTCACCCACCTGGGGATGAGCTTCGAGATGCACAACAATCTCGTTCGTCTGTCGTTAACCAGAGCAAAGTTAGTCAGTTGTTACACTCGCTATTGTGTTCACTCAGACAAGGTTACAGCGAGAGAATTCATGAGACTGATAGGTCTGTGCAGAGCTGCCGCGGATCTCATTCCAATGGGGGAGGGGGGCTACGCACTCGTCCTCTCCAAATCTTTCTGACTCAGAATTGGAGGGCGAAGACTCATTCGCTTGATACGGACATCCTCTTGTCAAATCAAGTGAAACGAGAATCAGACTTGGGCAGACATTCAGTGGTTAACTCAGGTAGTTCCACTGCAATTGCCGGATCCGAGTTTTTCAATTATGACAGATGCCAGTCAAATAGGTTGGGGCGCTACACTGAGCCCATCGGATTCGAAGTGCCAGGGTCTTTGGGATCTGCTGTTTTTAAGCAAGCACATAAACATCAAAGAAATGATGTCAATTTGGTTTGCACTACGTCATTGGTTAGACGATATTCAGAATGCACACGTGCAAATTCTATCTGACAATACACGGTGGTAGCGTATATTCGGAATCAGGGAGGCACTTATTCCATTCCATTGTTCAAGCTAATGGAAAGAATCCTTCTGTTTGTACTAGAACATCAAGTTCTCCTATCGGTCCGTCATATTCCGGGTCGTCTGAATGTATTAGCAGACTCCCTTTCACGGAGGGGTCGCCTGTTGCCGTCAGAATGGACTCTCAACAAACGAGTATTCAGTCAGATTTGCTACCAATGGGAGCAGCCAATGATAGACTTACTTGCGATGCATCTCAACAATCAGTTGCAGACGTATGTGTCGCCATGTCCAGAACCTCGAACCTTGGGACGAAATAATAGGATATGCGTATCCTCCAGCGCCGTTGATTCAGCAGATATTGCTCAAGATAAAACAATCACAATGCAAGATTCTGTTGGTAGCATCTCTGTCTCCGCAGAGACCGTGGATAAATCTACTCAGGTGTCTGTTGTGGGACATGGAGCGGAAGCTTCCTCCACGTGAGGATCTTCTTTCGCAGGGGGAATCGCGCACTCTCCATTACAACCCCCAAGGTCTCTACCTTCACATATTTCCATTGTGCTGTCCTTCTTGCACGGCAAGCATTTTACAGGACGAGCAGTGGACGTGATTTCTAACTGTAGGAGGACCTCCTCTTCGCTAAATTATGCTGCTAAGTGGAAGGTCTTTTTTGTCGGTGGTGTAGGGATCATTCTGTAGATATTTATGATCCCTCCATTCCAGACATTGCAAATTTTCTAGTCTACTTGTTTGATGAGATCAAACTGCAGCCTGTCACCATTTAGGCTGATAGGTCTATGCTATCCGATACCCATGCATAACATGATAGCTTAATGATTGGATCTAATGTCTCTTTATCTAAATTAGTTAGAAACTTTTCGATAAATAGACCTAGAACCCTTAGCTTAATTCCTAAGTGGAAATTAGCTTGGGTGATTCTCAAGCTAAAAGAAGCGCCATTTGAGCCTCTTGACACAATGGACTTAAAATTCTTATCTTATAAGACAGCTTTTCTCTTAGCCTTCTCTTCTGCTAGAAGAGTTAGTGAGCTTCATGCACTATCTGTTGATGATTCTCACTATCGTAGTGTGGGTAATACTATTACATTGACTACTAATGATGGATTTTTGGCTAAGAATCAGGCTCCTAATAAGTATCCGGAACCTATTGTTATTAAGGCCCTTCCGTCTTCAGACGGGCGTAGGCCTTTATTCTGTCCTGTTAGAGCAATACATATTTACAAACGTAGGTGTGAGTTCATCAGAAAGGGACGTAAGCATTTCTTTTTGTCTCTGATGTCTAATAGAAAGGACATTATGGTCCATTCTATTGCTAGATGGCTTCAATTAACTATCCATACTGCTTATGAAAAATTATCTTCAACTCAGCAGTCTGCGCTTAAGATTTCAGCTCATGAAGTAAGAGCTCTATCAATATCTTGGGCTTATGGTAATAGTGTTGCTATTTCAGATTTAATAAAGGCTGCATATTGGTCTCAGCCTTCCACTTTCACAAATTTTTATCTTAGAAATATTGAGTCCATTTCTGGAGACCTGCATTGTTTATGTCTGTTATCAGGTTATCAGTTGCTCAGAATATCGTTCACTAAACAGTTGCAACTATAGTTATGTAGGCTTTCTGTTCCGGCAGTGACTCTGTCCTGCTGCCCTCTTCACTTTGGGGTATTTGACCCAGGGCAAGGGGGGGGGGGGCGTGTGTTCCCTCAGGTCACCTGCTTTATGGTGAAAAGCAAGGGAATTCCTCCCCTGGCATCAGTAATTTTCCGAGTTGGTTCTGGGATGGTTTTAAAGTGTAAAGCTAATGTTTACTCATACATGTAATATTTTTAAAGTGTAGCTCGGTGTGAAGCATTTGTATATGTCACTATCAAATGGGCGTTAATATACAATCCACGAACATTTTTAATGATTATAAAGAGTCTCATTTCTCTGGACTTCCTTTATTTATTGGCTTTCTTTTAAAAATAATTAGTATAAAGGGTTATACTGGATGTTAATAGAGATCGTTGATGTTATTGTGCTCAATTACAGAATGGTGTTGTGTCTTACTTCTTTGATAGGAATAAGAAAGATACATGTAGAGCTTATCTCTCCTTTTCTCCTTGAGGGGATAATTCTGTCATATGTAATTGAGCCTATTGCATTTTCCTTTATGTCCTAGGCCCTCCAACCTTTTTAATATTCAGCTAAGTCTGGGTCATTGGTACAGAATAAAAATGTTATACTTAACCAATGACCCAGACGGGGATGGCCTCCGCTGAGTACATAATGCTTACCAGGCACTGGTTGTAAGAATGACATTTGGCACCAATTTCGAGACCTCCTTGACACTGCACATGTGCAGTGGAGTAAAAGTATGGAGGACCATATAGGACATCTAATTTTCGGTTTTTGATGCAAATTTGGGGGATTGGGGGGGGGGGGGGGGGCAAAATTTGTGTTTGGCCATGAATAATTTAGAGTGAGCACCAGCTAAGTCTGGGTCATTGGTAAGTATAAAAAATATATAAATTACTATAATTTTTTTAACATTACTGAAACAAAAACTCTTGATGAAGTATGTCGGTCACGATTAGCCATTGTGCATAAATATGTGACCTTAAACACCAATAAATAAATAGATGAAGTATGTAATCATAACTCATAGTGTGTGAAAGCATAGTTTTAACTAGGATTCTCTGATTGTTATCCCATCCTCCCACAATCCTCTGATTGTTAAACCATCCTCCCACGATCCTCTGATTGTTACCCCATCCTCCCATGATCCTCTGATTGTTACCCCACCCTCCCACAATCCTCTGATTGTTACACCGTCCTCCCACGATTCTCTGATTGTTACCCCATCCTCCCACGATCCCCTGATTGTTACCTCATCCTCCCACAATCCTCTGATTGTTACACCATCCTTCCACGATCCTCTGATTGTTAAACCATCCTCCCACGATCCTCTGATTGTTACCCCATCCTCCCACGATCATCTGATTGTTACCCCATCCTCCCACAATCCTCTGATTGTTACCCCATCCTCCCACAATCCTCTGATTGTTACCCCATCCTCCCACAATCCTCTAATTGTTATCCCATCCTCCCACGATCCTCTGATTGTTACCCCATCCTCCCATGATCCTCTGATTGTTACCCCACCCTCCCACAATCCTCTGATTGTTACACCGTCCTCCCACGATCCTCTGATTGTTACCCCATCCTCCCATGATCCCCTGATTGTTACCTCATCCTCCCACAATCCTCTGATTGTTACACCATCCTTCCACGATCCTCTGATTGTTACCCCATCCTCCCACGATCCTCTGATTGTTACCCCATCCTCCCACAATCCTCTGATTGTTACCCCATCCTCCCACGATCCTCTGTTTGTTACCCCATCCTCCCACGATCCTCTGATTGTTACCCCATCCTCCCACAATCCTCTGATTGTTACCCCATCCTCCCACGATCCTCTGATTGTTACCCCATCCTCCCACAATCCTCTGATTGTTACCCCATCCTCCCACTTCAAGGGAGGAGGAGTGAAGGCTGGGGCCTAGAAAATTCTTGAATTTGGCTACTGTAGGGTCTTGAAAGAAGGGTAGAAAATGTTGAGAATCGTCCTTGATTAGCCTTGCATTTTATCAGCCCTTGCCTGCAGGAACACTATAAAAATGTCAGCTGCTATTATTTGCCTCTTAAAAAAAAAATCCAACAACACCAACAGCTGTTTGTATCTCTGCGTGGTTGCCAATCAGAACACAACAATTTTGTTTTGCAGTTTGACAAAAATTTTGTACCTCGCAAAAAATATCAACAGAAAAGTTGCGCTTCCTCTCATCTCAGAAGCAGTCTGGACTTTAACCCTTTACCTAACACGAAAAGCAGATGACACTTGCAAATAAAATTCTTGAAGCACTAATTGTTTTGATATTTTTATACTGTACCAATGACCCAGACATAGCTGGTGCTAACTCTTAAAATATAGGGCCAAACACAAATTTTGCCCCCAATCCCCCAAATTTGCATCTAAAACTAATCTAAAACTAAAGAAAACATGTCCTGAAAGGCCCTCCACACTTAGCCCCTACTGCGCATGCGCAGTGTCAAGGACGTTCCGAAATTGGCGCCATTAATTATTCTAAGTTTGGCCCTTCATCAGTTAACATCTGACTGATCTTTGTGCTTATAAATCTCAGTTTAAATGATGCCAGACACATAAATATTAGTGAAATGGTGATTCTAAGGAGGATAGAGAAGGAGGAGAGGAAAAAAATGTGTGACAGAATATTATCAGGGCTGTAACTTAAATTTTTTTAATGAAATTGTGTTAAGTTACCTATTTTCAAGGCAGCAGCCATTTTGTTGTCATTCTGATTATTTAGTTACACTGTTTTTTTAAGTGTTTTCCTCTCTCCCTGTCCTTTAAGTCCCCCTTGCTATTCTCCCATGCTTGTGGCATAGTTTTTGTAATTATTATTACTAAATTTTCTTGGGAGTTTTAGCTGAATAACAGAATGAATTCTGTTCTTTTCCCCATGTTTACGTCTTCACCTACGGGTGGTTAGGCGTTGTGTTCTGCATCTACCATCTGATGTTCTGCAGTTTCTTCCCTGGAAGTCTCTGTTTTGCATCAGATAGTGTATTTTTGGTAACTGATTTCGGGCCTGGGTGCCTGGAGTCTTATTTTAGTGTTTTTACACTCATTGTTTACATTTACAACAGCCCTCTGTGTGAGGGGGGATTTCTAAAAAATAATATCTTGATGTTATTTTAATCATAACTAGATACATTATTATTGTTCATAAGTGTTGAATAAATTGTTTAAAATATTTTTAAAATTTTTGTCCACACTTAGGCTTGGGATCCATTGGGGCTCAACGTTACTTTTCAGAAACTTGGGCTGTTCTGAAAAAATATTTTTTCAAAATATTTTGATTTCAGTTATTTTTTCTATATTAATGGATCATATTATTATTATGTATTTTGATTGCCAGGGATTAGTGCGAGTACCAGGACTTGTTTTCTTTTCACATTGAAAGGATATTGATCAATTGTTTTAAGAGGAAGTCTTCCTCTGACTTTATTATCATTCTATATGTGGTCAGTGTACTCGCATTAACTCCTGTTCTGTATCGTATGATTTCGATGACAATATGGGAAGCGTATGTCACGGTATGTTATTGGGGATTTGGACTCTCCGGTCCTTTCCCCGCAGGGTCACTCTACTTTATCAATTTCTATTTCAGACGATCAAGATTAGGGTGATGTATCTGTGATGTCTTCCAACAGTGTGCCTCCGTCGTCACAATTAATGAAGGGCTAGCGGAAAAGTGCTCATGTAAATACGCCAATTGCCTAAGAGGACCCTAGTAGGTTCGACGGCCTTTGACGTCCGCTAGCTTGCCCGGTGTAGCGTCCATTCACCGAATGGTTCGGCAGCCGGGTTCGTCCGTTGCGGTCTAGAAGGAATTTTGGGGTGATGCGAGCACTATAAATTAACCTAATGCACACCCAGTGACGGCGGATCGGAGGGAGAACGGAGGAAGCCTTTTAGTCCGGTTCATAGCTCGTTCCGGTCCATCCGGACGGCAAGCGAGAGAGGCCCCTCTCTCGTTCAACAACATCTGGCCCCAGATGTTGTGGTACAATGTGTCGCAAGCGGAGCATGCGTCCGTCGCTCGGGCCGCTCCGTTGTATAGGCAGTCCGCGGAGACTGCTAAGGCTTCCTCTTCTCGTCAGCGCACACGACCGCACCTTGGCTGCGTGACCGCCGATATATTACCAGCTTCGCCGATCAAGGATTCTTCGGCGACCAGGTCACACCATCCGGTAGCCAGGGACACGAGGCCTGCAGACTCCGGACGTTCGCATAGGAAGTGTGCGGGAGTCAACGTACACGGAGCTTCCGGCGGCAATGCATCGTAAGACCGCTACTGCACAGGCCTCGGGAACGGACGTGCTTTCCTTAATAGCACAGTTTATCGCAGCATCCCAGCATCAACTGAATCTGTCGCATATATTTTATCCGATGATGCTGGGTCGGGACGCTCCGTGGAAGCGGGTACGGACGTCCGAAAGTTTCATCCGGTCCGACGGGATACCGAAAGGGATTCGGAGGATTTCGAGCTTTCCCTTTCGGAACAACATATGCTGTTGTGTATGTCATCTGACTTGGTCTTCTACAGCTTCTTTCGTCGGACCAGAATGCTGCGATGCCGGATAAGAAACTGATAGCGTCGGTGGACTTAGTAATTTTTGGTTCGGTTCAGGGACATCGTCCCTCAGTTCCGACATAGTCCAATAATGTCACACAAACTTTCGAATTATTGAACGACGCTATATATATATTATTATTTTATGCTTGCTAACCAAGCATTTCTGGTTTCTTGTTCGAAGAGTTATGGAGATGTCTTTCAAAAGTGTGCCTCTGTCGTCATAGTTAATGAAGAGCTAGCGGCAATAAGTGCTCATGGAATATGTCTATCGCCTACGGAGTGACATTCGCTAGCTCACCCGGTGTAGCGTACATTCATCGAATGGTTCGGCTGCCGGGTTCGTCCGTTGCGGTCTAGGAAGGAGATTTGGGTGATGCGAGCACTTAAATTACTTTAGTACTCACCCAGTGACGGCAGATTGAGGACAGATCGGAGGAAGCCTGTTAGTCCGGTTCCTGGCTTGTCCAGGTCCGTCCGGGCTGTGAGCGAGAGAGGTCCCTCTCTCGTCCAACAACATAGGAGACCGCATGTTGTGGTTCAGATATTTTACATTCGGAGCATATGTCCGTCGGTCGGGACGCTCCGTTATATTGACAGTCCGAGAGACTGTCCTTAATGCTTCCTCATCCTCACAGCAGGGCACACGACCGCACATCGGCTACGTGACCTCGAGTATCCGATCAGTTTCGGCATTCAGTGATTCCACGGCGAATAGGTCGCGCCATCCGGTAGCCAAGGGACACGAGGCCTATACACTCCGTTCGCTCGCATATTGGTAGTATGCACGGGGTAACGATTACGGAGCTTCCAGCGGCAATGCGTCGTAAGACTGCTTCTCCTCAGGCCTCAGTGACGGACGTGCTATCCGAGTTAGCACAGTTGTTTCGCAGCATCCCAGCAATTGACAGTTTCTCGGTCGAATCAGGAATTATCCGACGGCGCTGGGTCGGTGCAGTCCGCGGTTGCATCAGCTACGGACGACTGAATGCTTTATAGGGTCCGACAGGATGGCGAAAGGGATTCGAAAGATTTCGAGTTTTCCCTTTAGTAGTATCGGAAGATGCCTTTCATATCTTCTGGCATTATCTTCCAGTGATTGTTATTTCGGACTTCATTGCTGCGATCTTGGATAAGAGACTTATAGCGTCATTGGACTCGGATTTTTCGATCGGTTCAGGGACATTGTCCCTGACTTACCGACGCAGTCCAATATTGTCATTACAACATGTGTTTTATTTTTCGACGCTGTATATATATATACAAGCCTGCTACTAAGCATGACAGTTTAGTTTCTTGTCCGCGTTGCTCATTTCTGCCATTTTATCATTTATACGAATAGTTTATTTTGGCAGAGCAGGGCATACCGAGAGTTCATATGCATCTAGACGGTGTGATTAAAGACTGCATATATTCTTTTTCGCCGTTTATGTCTTTTCCAATTTCAATGTTGGGAACGACATTATGTATAGTAGACTTAACTTAGACGCTTTATCATACGTAATCCGCCTTACTGAGGCGTTATCATTACGTCTTCAAGAAAAGATTTACGGGATATTATTCTCAATGTAATTTCTTTTGAGGGCAGTAGTTTGTTCACGTATAACTCCGCCCTTCAGTGGCTGATTGGAGTTAGTTAGACGTGACGCAGCCCTAGCTACATCCACACGTGTGGATAGTAAGGTTAAGAACTCTCTCAGAGTCGCTTCGTTCTCGGAGGAGCTTCTCTTCGACGGCAACTTTTTGGCAATCCATGAATTGCTCGATTTACACGTTCTCTTGTCTATCTAGTGTTACAAGAGATTCAGACTGGGGCAAACATCCGGTGGTTGACTCAGAGAGTGCCACCGCAGTTGCCGGACCCGAGTGTGGCTGTTATGACGGTTGCCAGTCAAACAGATTGGGATATAATACTGATCCCTACGGATTCGAAGTGCCAGGGTCTTTGGGTTCCGTAGTCTCTTAGCAATCAGTTTTCTTCCGCGGAATAATGTTTTTTAGGCTTGCTTTATGTCATTGCATGAACATTATTCAGAAACGCATGCCCAAATTCCTGTCCTTTAATTCGACAGTAGTGGCGTATCTCCGGAACCAGGGAGGCACTCTTTCGTTTCCGTTATTCAATGTAATGGAAAGAATCCGTCTGTTGGTTATAGTACACCAAGTTCAGTTTTGGTCCGCCATGTTCCGGGTCGTCTGATTGTTTTATTGGACTTCCGTTCTCTTACGGGTCGCTTGTTGCTGTCGGAATGGACTCTCAACAAACAAGTATTCAATCAGATTTGCTATCTATGGGAGCGCCCAATGATGATTTATTTATGACACAGCTTGCTAATCAATTGCAGACGTTTGTGTTGGCTTGTCCAGATCTCTGAGCTAATGTTGTTAACGCTCTATTGATCTATAGGACGAAATGATAGGATACGCGTATCCTCCGGCGCTGTTGTTTCAGCAGGTATTGCTAAGATAAACAACCACAATACATTTCTGTTGATAGCATCTCTATCTTCACAGAGATCATGAGTAATTTACTCTCTTGTCTACTGTGGGTCTTAACGTGAAATCTTCCTCTATGTGAGGATCTTTTTTCACTGGGTAAATCGTGTAATCTTTATCACAACCAGCAAGGTCGCAACCTTCATGTATTCCGTTGTGTGGTCCGTATTGCATTGTAAGCACTGTACTGGACGAGCTTTGGACGCGATTTCTTACTATAGGAGATCCTCTTCTTCGCTATTCTATGCGGCTAAAGTGGAGGCTCTTCCGTCGTAGTGTAGGGATCCTTATGTTCATATTGTTGATCCCTCCATACTACTCATTGCTATTTTTTAGTATACTTGTTTCACAAGATCTACTGCAGCCTGTTATTATTTAGGTTATAGGTTTATGTTACCTCATACCTATGCACTCTACGATAGTTTACAATTGAGTCTTTTGTCTCTTTATCTAAGTCAGTTAGTAACTTTTTGATAAATAGACTTAGAATCTTTAGATTAAATTCCTATACGGATTTTAACTTCGGTTCTTATTTAGCTAAGTAATCATTTGAGCCTCTGGAAACAGTAGTTTTCAAATTCTGACCTTTTAGACAGTAATTCTGTTGGTTTCTCTTTTACTGTAGAGTCAGTGAGTTTCATGCACTATCGATGGATGATTTTCACTTTCGTAGTTTCGGAATCACTATTTCCGTTACTATTTAGGTTGGATTGTTGCATAAGAGTTAGGCTCCTATTATCCGGAACCTATTATTTTAAGGTCCTTCCGTCTTCGTATGGGCATAGGCCTTTACTCTTTCCGGGTACAGTTTATGTATTTATAAACAGATATCTGTTTATTACTATGGGCGTAAGCTTCTTCTGTCTTTGATGTCTAGTAGAAGGATGTTACGCTCCATTTTATTGTTAATGGATTCTATTAACTATCAGTACTGCTTATGGTATATCATTGACTTAGCAGTTGTGCTTAAGATTTCGGCTCATGAAGTAAGAGTTCTTCTACTTCTTGGGCTTACATTAATAGTGTCGCTATTATAGATTTTTGAAGGCCGCTCATTGCGCTCAGCCATCCACATTCATGAATTTTATCTCAGAAATATCGAGTCCATTTCTGGAGGCCTCTATTGTTAGGTCTATTATCTACTGCTCAGAATGTCATTCACTTAACAGTCTGTTTCGGCAGTGTCTCCGTTCGGCTGCCCTCTTCGCTCTGGGCTATTTGACCCAGGGCAAGAAAAAGGGGGGGGGGGGAGGGTGTTCCCTTGGGTCACCTGTTTTACTATGAAAACAAGGGGATACCTCCTCCGGAGTTAGTAATTCTGAGCTGTTATTGGGATGGCTGTTTAGTGAGAAGTTTAGGTTTTTAAAATTCATTCAAGTCTTAGTTTTTAAAGTATAGCTTTTGAATATTGCATATGTCAACGGACATGATTATGCAATCCTCAGACACTTTTAGGAGTATAAGAGTCTCTATTCTCTAGACTTACTTTATTTATTGGCTTACTTTAAAAATTATTAGTATAAGGATTATATTGGATATTAATAGAGTACATGGATGTATGAAGCTCATTTTTGGAAGGTGTTGTATCTTTCTAATTTATCATAAATAAGAAAGATACATGTAAGGCCTATTACTTCTTTTTCCCTACAGGGGATGACTCTATTTTATTTTATTGAGCGTATTCCATTTTGCTCTATGTCCTTGGCCCTCCAGCCTTTTTACTATTCAGCTATGTCTGGGTCATTGGTACAGTATAAAAATGTTAAAAAAATTATAGTAATTTATATATTTTTTATACTTACCAATGACCCAGACGGGGATGGCCCTCCCAGGAGTTGGGAACTCTTGCCTCCCCGCTGAGTACATAGCGCTTACCAGGCACTGGTTATTAGAATGATTAATGGCGCCAATTTCGGAACGTCCTTGACACTGCGCATGCGCAGTAGGGGCGAAGTGTGGAGGGCCTTTCAGGACATGTTTTCTTTAGTTTTAGATGCAAATTTTGGGGATTGGGGGGCAAAATTTGTGTTTGGCCCTATATTTTAAGAGTTTGCACCAGCTATGTCTGGGTCATTGGTAAGTATAAAAAATATATAAATTACTATAAATTTTTTAACTTTCGAGGCATGAGCCTGTTGTGGTCATTCTTGCTATAAAGTTACACTGCTTGTTCAGTGTTTTCCTCTCTCCCTTTCCTTTAAGTCCCCCCTTGCTATTCTCCTATGCTTTTGGCATATTTTCTGTAATATTATTACTAAAATTTCTTGGGAGTTTTAGCTGAATAACAGAATGAATTCTGTTCTTTTCCCCATGTTTATGTCTTCACCTACGGGTGGTTAGGCTTTGTGTTCTGCATCTACCATCTGATGTTCTGCAGTTTCTTCCCTGGAAGTCTCTGTTTTGCATCAGATAGTGTATTTTTGGTAACTGATTTCGGGCCATGGTTATCAGTGCCTGGAGTCATGTTTCTGGTGTTTTTACACTTCTTGTTTACATTGACAACAGTCTCTGTGGAGGGGGATTTCTTGTCTTTGTGTTAGTTTAATCATAACAAGATACATTATTATTATTCGTAAGTGTTGCATTAATTTTTAAAAATATTTTTTAAATTTTTGTCCACACTTAGGCTTGGAATCCATTGGGGCTCAATGTTACTTTTCAGAAACTTGGGCTTTTCTGAAAAAATATATTTTTATACCTTACCAATGACCCAGACATAGCTGGTGCTAACTCTTAAAAATCTAGGGCCAAACACAAATTTTGCCCCCCAATCCCCAAAATTTGCATCTAAAACCAAAAGAAATCATGTCCTGAAGGACCTCCGTACTTTGCCCTTACTGCGCATGTGCAGTGCCAAGGACATTCCGAAATTGGTGCCAATTATCATTCTTTGTTTGGTCCTTCATCAGTTAACATCTCACTGATCTTTGTGCTTGTAAATCTCAGTTTAAATGATGCCAGACACATAAATATTGGAGAAATGGTGATTCTAAGGAGGATATAGAAGGAGGAGAGGAAAAAGGAGTGACGGAAAATATTCAGGGCTGTAACTTAAAATTTTGTAATGAAATTATGTTAAGTTGCCTATTTTCGAGGCATGGGCCTCTTGTTGTCATTCTTGCTATGAAGTTGCACTGCTTATTCAGTGTTTCCTCTCCGCTTATCCTGTAAGTCCCCCCTTGCTATTCTCCCATGCTTTTGGCATATTTTTGAGTAAGATTACTACTAAAATTTCTTGGGAGAATTAGCTTGGTTACAGAATGAATTCTGTTATTTTCCCCATGTTTACGTTCTCACCCATGGGTGTTTAGACATTGTGTTCTGCATCTACCATCTGATGTTCTGCAGATTCTTCCCTGGAAGTCTCTGTTTTGCATCAGATAGTGTGTATTGTTGATAACTGATTTCGGGCCAGTATTGTCAGTGCCTGGAGTCATGTTTTCTGGTGTTTATACTCTTCTTGTTTACATTGGCAACAGTCTCTTTTGAGGGGGGCTTTTTGCCTTTGGAGTAGTTTATCTCATTATAGGATACATTATTATTATCCGTAAGTGTTGCATTAATTATTTAAAATAATTTAAAAATTTTTGACCACACTTAGCCTTGGGATCCATTGGGGCTCAACGTTACTTTTCAGAAACTTGGGCTTCGCTGAAGAAATATTTTTCAAAAATTATTTTGTATTTCAATTGTTTTTTCAATGTTAATGGATCATGTTATTATGTATCTTTGTTTTTAGGGGTTTGTGCGGGTACTAGGACTTGTTGTCTTTTCACAATGAAAAGATATTGTTCAAATTGTAATAGGAAGAAATCTTCCTCTGACTTTCATGATCATTGTATTAATTGTAGTCGGTGTACTCGCACTAACTCCTGTTCAATATGTGAATATTGGGATGACAAACATTGGAAACGTGTGTCACGGTATGTTGTTAGTGGAGAAAGGGCTATTCTGGTCCTTTCTCCGCAGGGTCACTCTAGTCTATCAGTTTCTATTTCAGAGGAACAAGAACAGAGTGATGTTTCCATGTTATCTTCCAAAAGTGTGCTTCCGTCGTCACAATTGAATGCAGAGCTAGTGGCAAAAGTGCTCATGGAGATACGACAGTTGCCTAAGAGGTCCCGAGTAGGATCGACGGCGCTGTCATCCGCTAGCTCGCCCGGTGTAGCGTCCATTCACCGAATGGTTCGGCAGCCGGGTTCGTCCGTTGCGATCCAGGAGGAAATGTTGGGTGATACAAGCACTATAAACATACTAGGTGCACACCCAGTGACGGCGGATAATAGGAGAGATCGGAGGAAGCCTTCTAGTCCGGTTCCTAGCTCGTCCAGGTCCAGCCGGGCTGCGAGCGAGAGAGGCCCCTCTCTCGTACAACAACATCTGGGACCAGATGTTGTGGTACAAAATGTGTCGCAAGCGGAGCACACGTCCGTCGCTCGGGACGCTCCGTTGTATAGGCAGTCCGCTGAGACTGCTCAGGCTTCCTCATCCTCTCACCAGCGCACACGACCGCACCTTGGCTACGTGACCGCGGATATTCTACCAGCTTCGCCGATCAGGGATTCATCGGCGACCAGGTCACGCCATCCGGTAGCCAGGGACACGAGGCTGGTAGACTCTGGACGTTCGCATAGGAAGAGTATGCGGGAGTCAGTTGATGCGGAGCTTCCCGCGGCTAAGCAGCGAAAGACCGCTACTCCGCAGGCCTCGATGACGGACGTGCTAGCTCAGATAGCACAAATTATCGCAGCATCCCAGCAATCGACAGAATCGGTGTCAGATCGGGAATTATCCGACGGCGCTGGGTCAGTACGCTCCGCCGAAGCATCGGGTGCGAACGACCGGGAGCATCATGAGGTCCGACCGGATGGCGAAAGGGATACGGATGACTTGGAGCTATCCCTTTCGGAACAACATAAAGCTGCCGTGGATTTCATCCGGCACTTCCTTCCTCAAGTTGTTCCGTCGGGCCTGACTGCTGCAGTACCGGATAAGAGACTGATAGCGTCATTGGACACTGAATTCTTCGAGCGGTTCAGAGACATCGTCCCTGAGTTACCGTCTCAGTCCAATAATGTCACAAGAACTTTTGAATTATTGAACGACGCTATCTTCAAGCTTGCTTCCAAAACAGGCAAAGCTGGTTTCTTGTCCGCCAATGCTCTTAACCTGCCTTTCATTAATGCAAGGAATATGGCAGGACAGGGTATTCCGAGAGTTCCTCTGCATCTTGACGACGAGACGGAAGACTTAGAATTGTCATTACCGTCGTCTACGTCCATTCCAACCGCGGTGTTGGATACGACAATTACGTCTAACAGGGTCAGTTTAGATGCTTTATCTTACGCAGACCACCTTACAAAGGCGTTATCACTGCGTCTTCAAGGGAAAGAATTCCAGGATATACAATCCTCTTTAAGACTTCTTTTAAGGGCAGTAGCTTATTCCACGTATAACTCCGCCCTTTCAGTGGCAAACCTGGAGTTGGTTAGACGTGACGCAGCCCTAGCTACATCCACACGCGTGGATAGTAAGGTGAAGAACTCTCTCAGAGTCGCTTCGTTCTCCGGAGAACTTCTCTTCGACAGCAAGCTTTCTGCAATCTACGATAAAATTACTAAGAAAGCTTCGGATTCTCTTCTGTTTAAATCCGCTTCCAAAAAGTCGGATACGGCAGATAAGAGTAAGACAGGCACTTCTGGGACTAATGCGCCTAAGAGAGGTTCCTATAGAGGTTCCGGTGCGTCCTCTTGGTCTTATTCAAGAGACCGTCAAGGCAGCGACTCACGTGCGGGACGTTTTTCGGGCCGGGACAACCGGTCGGACGCCCGGAGGTCGACGGGATGAGGTGCGGGTCGTGGAGGATGTGGTTTCTCCACCTGCAGGCCTCGCAGGTCCAGGAGGTGATGGTTTCAACCTCTATCGTGTTCTGATTGGTGGAAGGTTGTCGAGTTTTTCAGAAGAGTGGGCGTTGATTACGGACGACCCTTGGGTGAGAGGGGTGATTTCGGAAGGTCTAAGAATATCCTTCAAACGAAAGCCTCCATTAACTCGAGGTCCGAAATGGACTCAACTTTCGTCAAGTCGGCAGAAAAGAGACGCTCTGTTATCGGAGGTGCAGTCTCTTTTAATGAAGAACGCGGTAGAGGTCGTAGAAGACCAGGAAACTCTGGGATTCTACAGCCATCTGTTTCTGGTTCCGAAACCAGACAGCTCGTTCCGTCCAGTCATAGATTTGAGCTGGATAAACAAGCTGATCGTCGCTCCGAAGTTCTATATGGAGACGATTCGATCAGTCAGAGCGAGTATTCGGGTGAACGATTATGCTACAAGCATAGATCTCAAAGATGCGTACTTTCATGTCATGGTACATCCAAGATTCAGAAAGTATCTACGCTTCGCAGTCCTAGGAGTGGTGTATCAATTCCGGGTGATGTGCTTCGGATTGAACCTAGCACCCTGGGCTTTCACTCGGGTAATGAACTCGGTAATGATTTATTTCCAGGCTCATTTGTCTGTAGTAAGGTCGGCCTACCTGGACGACATTCTTCAGAGGTACGGCAACGAGTTAACGCTTCAGAACGATGTGCAGAATCTGCTTCTATTGCTCCGACGTCTCGGTTTTGTTATAAACGAGGAGAAGTCGGATCTGGTGCCGTCCAAGTCATTCACTCATCTGGGAATGAGCTTCGAGACGCACAACAATCTCGTTCGTCTGCCGTTAACCAGAGCGAAATTAGTCAGTTGTTACGCTCGCTATTGTCTTCATGCAGACAAAGTCACAGCGAAGGAGTTCATGAGACTGATAGATCTGTGCGGAGCCGCTGCGGATCTCATTCCGATGGGGCGGTTACGCACTCGTCCTCTCCAAATTTTCTTGACTCAGAATTGGAGTGTGAAGATTCATTCACTCGACATAGACGTTCTCTTGTCAGATCAGGTGAAACAAGAGATTCAGACTTGGGTAAACATTCAGTGGTTAACTCAGGGAGTCCTGCTGCAGTTGCCGGATCCGAGTTTTACGATTATGACGGATGCCAGTCAAACAGGTTGGGGTGCTTCATTGATCCCAACGGATTCGAGATGCCAGGGTCTTTGTGATCCACAGTTCCTAAGCAAGCACATAAACATCAAGGAAATGATGTCAATTTGGCTTGCGTTACGTCATTGGATGGACATTATTCAGAAAGCTCATGTCCAAATCCTGTCCGACAATACGACAGTAGTGGCGTATATCCGGAACCAGGGAGGCACTCATTCCGTTCCGTTATTCAATTTAACGGAAAGAATCCTTCTGTTTGCTCTAGAACATCAAGTTCTACTTTCGGTCCGTCATATACCGGGTCGTCTGAATGTACTAGCAGACTCCCTTTCACGGAAGGGTCGCTTGTTGCCGTCGGAGTGGACTCTCAACAAACAAGTATTCAATCAGATTTGCTACCAATGGGAACGGCCAATGATAGACTTATTTGCGACACATCTCAACAATCAGTTGCAGACGTATGTGTCACCATGTCCGGATCCAAGAGCATTTGCAGTAGACGCTCTATCGATCTCATGGGACGGAATGATAGGATATGCGTATCCTCCAGCACCGTTGATTCAGCAAGTATTACTAAAAATAAAACAATCTCAATGCAAGGTTCTGTTGGTAGCATCTCTGTCTCCACAGAGACCGTGGATAGATCTACTCAGGTGGCTGCTGTGGGACCTACCGCGAAAGCTTCCTCCACGGGACGATCTTCTTTCGCAGGGGAAACCGCGTCAACTTCATCACAACCCGCAAGGTCTCAACCTTCACGTTTTTCCGTTGTGCGGTCCTTCTTGCATGGCAAGCATTTTACAGGACGAGCAGTGGATGCGATTTCTAACTGTAGGAGGACCTCCTCTTCGCTAAACTATGCGGCTAAGTGGAAGGTTTTTCGTCGTTGGTGTAGGGATCATTCTGTTGATATTTTTGATCCCTCCATACCAGACATTGCAAACTTTCTAGTATACTTGTTTGACGAGATCAAACTGCAGCCTGTTACTATTAAGGGTTATAGGTCTATGTTATCTGATACCTATGCACACCACGATAGTTTACAAATTGGATCTAATGTCTCTTTATCTAAGTTAGTTAGAAACCTCTCGATAAATAGACCCAGAACTCTTAGATTAATTCCTAAGTGGAATTTAGCTTGGGTTCTTCTTAAACTGAAGGAAAAGCCATTTGAGCCTCTTGGGACAGTAGATTTCAAATTCTTGTCTTATAAGACAGCTTTTCTCTTAGCTTTCTCTTCTGCTAGAAGAGTCAGTGAGCTTCATGCACTGTCGGTGGATGATTCTCACTATCGTAGTGTCGGGAACACTATCACCTTCACTACTAATGTGGGATTTTTAGCTAAGAATCAGGCTCCTAATAAATATCCGGAACCTATTGTTATTAAGGCCCTGCCGTCTTCAGACGGGCGTAGGCCTTTACTCTGTCCTGTTAGAGCTTTACGTATTTATAAACAGAGATCTCGTTTCTGTCTCGGATGCCTAATAGAAAGGACATTTCAGTCCATTCTATTGCTAGATGGATTCAATTAACTATCCGTACTGCTTATGAAAATTTATCTTCTCAGCAGTCTGTGCTTAAGATTTCGGCTCATGAAGTAAGAGCTCTTTCTACATCTTGGGCTTACGCAAACAGAGTTGCTATTACATATTTAATGAAGGCTGCTTATTGGTCTCAGCCATCCACATTCACGAATTTTTATCACAGAAATATTGAGTCCATTTCTGGAGACCTGCATTGTTTAGGTCCGTTATCTGTTGCTCAGAATGTCGTCCACTAAACAGTTGCAACTATAGTTATGCAGGCTTTCTGTTCCGGCAGTGACTCCGTCCGACTGCCCTCTTCGCTCTGGGCTATTTGACCCAGGGCAAGGGGAAGGGGGCGGGGAGGGTGTTCCCTTAGGTCACCTGCTTTATAGTGAAAAGCAAGGGAATTCCTCCTTCGGAGTCAGTAATTCTGAGTCGTTTCCGGGATGGTTTTAAAGTGTAATATTAATGTTAAAAATTCATTCATGTCATATTTTTAAAGTGTAGCTCGGTGTGAAGCATTTGTATATGTCAAGTGTCAAACGGGCGTTAATATACAATCCTCGGACACTTTTAAAGAATATAAAGAGTCTCAATTCTCTGGACTAACTTTATTTATTGGCTTACTTTAAAAATAATTAGTATAAAGGGTTATACTGGATGTTAATAGAGAACATGAATGTTATTGTGCTCAATTATGAAGGGTATTGTATCTTTCTAATTTATCATAAAATAAGAAAGATACATGTAAAGCCTAATACCCCTTTTCTCCTTGAGGGGTTGATTATATAGTTGAGCTTATTGGATTTTCCTCTATGTCCTAGGCCCTCCAGCCTTTTTACTATTCAGCTATGTCTGGGTCATTGGTACAGTATAAAAATGTTAAAAAATTTATAGTAATTTATATATTTTTTATACTTACCAATGACCCAGACGGGGATGGCCCTCCCAGGAGTTGGGAACTCATACCTCCCCGCTGAGTACATAGCGCTGACCAGGCACTGCTTGTAAGAATGATAATTGGCGCCAATTTCGGAACGTCCTTGACACTGTGCAAATGCAGTAAGGGCAAAGTATGGAGGTCCTTCAGGACATGATTTCTTTTGGTTTTAGATGCAAATTTTGGGGATTGGGGGGCAAAATTTGTGTTTGGCCCTAGATTTTTAAGAGTTAGCACCAGCTATGTCTGGGTCATTGGTAAGTATAAAAAATATATAAATTACTATAAATTTTTTAACTTTTTCAAAAATTTTTTTTGATTTCTATTATTTTTTCCTTTTTAATGGATCATGTTATTATATATCTTTGTTTTCAGGGGTTGGTGCGAGTACTAGGACTTTTTGTATTCTTTTCACTGTGAAAGGATATTGTTCAATTGTAATAAGGGGAAATCTTCCTCTGACTTTCATAATCATTGTTTTAATTGTAGTCAGTGTACTCGCACTAACTCCTGTTCAGTATGTGTCAATTGGGATGACAACATGGGAAGCGTGTGTCACGTTATGTTAGTGGGGAAATGGCCATGCCGGTCCTTTCTCCTCAGCGTCACTCTAGTTTATCAATCTCTATTTCAGACGAACAAGAACAGGGTGATGTATCCGTGATGTCTTCCAAAAGTGTGCCTCCGTCGTCACAATTAAATGAAGAGCTAGCGGCAAAGTGCTCATGGAAATACATCAATTGCCTATGAGGTCCCTAGTAGGATCGACAGCCTTTGACGTCCGCTAGATCGCCCGGTGTAGTGTCCATTCATCGAATGGTTCGGCAGCCGGGTTCGTCCGTTGCAGTCCAGAAAGGAGTTTTGGGTGATGCGAGCACTGTAAATCAACTAAGTGCACACCCAGTGACGGCGGATCAGAGGAGAGAACGGAGGAAGCCTATTAGTCCGGTTCCTAGCTCGTCCAGGTCCATCCGGGCTGCGAGCGAGAGAGGCCCCCTCTCTCGTACAACAACATCTGGGACAGATGTTGTGGTACAAAACGTTTCGCATTCGGAGCATACGTCCGCCGCTCGGGACGCTCCGTTATATAGACAGTCCGGAGAGACTGTCAATAAGGCTTCCTCATCCTCACGGCAGCACACACGACCGCACCTTGGCTACGTGACCTCGGATATCCAGCCAGCTTCGCCAATCAGAGAATCCACGGCGACCAGGTCACGCCATCCGGTAGCCAGGGACACGAGGCCTGTAGACTCCGGACGTTCGCATAAGAAAAGTATGCAGGAGTCAATGTACACGGAGCTTCCAGCGGCAAAGCATCGTAAGACCGCTACTCCACAGGCCTCAGTGACGGACGTGCTATCCCAAATAGCACAACTTATCGCAGCATCCCAGCAACGACAGAATCTCTGTCGGATCAGGTAGTATCCGACAACGCTGAAGCATCAGGTACGGACGTCCGAAAACTTCATAGAGTCCAACAGGATGGCGAAAGGGATTCAGAGAATGTCGAGCTTTCCCTTTCGGAACAACATAAGCTGCCGTACATTTCTTCCGGCTTTATCTTCTAGAGGTTGTTTCGTCGGATCAGAATGCTGCGATGTGTAGCGTCCATTCATCGAATGGTTCCTCAGCCGGGTTCGTACAGGAAGGAGATTTGGGTGATGCGAGCTCTATAATTAGACAAAAGTGCACACCCAGTGACGACGGATCAGAGGAGAGATCGGAGGAAGCCTATTAGTCCGGTTCCTAGCTCGTCCAGGTCCATCCGGGCTGCGAGCGAGAGAGGTCCCTCTCTCGTACATCAACTTCTGGGACCAGATGTTGTGTACAAAACGTTTCGCATTCGGAGCTTACGTCCGCCACTCAGGACGCTCCGTTATATAGACAGTCCGAGAGACTGTCGATAAGGCTTCCTCATCCTCACGGCAGCGCACACGACCGCACCTTCGCTACGTGACCACGGATATCCAGCCAGCTTCACCAATCAGGGATTCCACAGCGAACAGGTCACGCCATCCGGTAGTCAAGGGACACGAGGCCTGTAGACTCCGGACACTCGCATAATAGAAGTATGCACGGGTCAATGTACACGGAGCTTCCAGCGGCAAAGCAACGTAAGACCGTTTCTCCACAGGCCTCAGTGACGGACGTGCTATCCAAAATAGCACAACTTATCGCAGCATCCCAGTATACGACAGAATCTCTGTCAGATCAGGAGTAATCCGACGACGCTGGGTCGGTACGCTCCGCAGAAGCATCAGGTACGGTTGACCGAGCTCTTCATAGGGTCCGACAGGATGGCAAAAGGGATTCGGAGGATTTCGAGCTTTCCCTTTCAGAACAACAGAAGCTGCCATAGATTTCTTCCGGCATTATCTTCCAGAGGTTGTTCCGTCGGACTAGAAGCTGCGATGCGGGATAAGAAACTAATAGCGTCATTGGACACAGAATTGTTTTTTGATCTGTTCAGGGACATCGTCTCTGAGTTGCCGACACAGTCCAATAATGTCACAAGAACATTCGAATTATTGAACGACGCTATATATAAGCTTGCTACCAAAGCAGGCAAGTCTGGTTTCTTGTCCGCAAATGCTCTAAATCTGCCTTTCATCAATTCAAGGAATAAATTTGTAACGGCAGGATAGGGCATACCGAGAGTTCCTCTGCATCTAGACGACGAGGCTGAAGACTTGTAGTTGTCTATATCGCCGTCTATGTCAATTCCAACCACGATGTTGGAAACGACAATAATGTCTAACAGACTTAACTTAGACGCTTTATCATACGCAGACCACCTTGCTGAGGCGTTATCATTACGTCTTCAAGGGAAAGAATTCCAGGATATGATCCTCAATGAGATTTCTTTCAAGGGCAGTAGCTTTTCCACGTATAACTCCGCCCTTCAGTGGCAAACCTGGAGTTGGTTAGACGTGACGCAGCCCTAGCTACATCCACGCGCGTGGATAGTAAGGTGAAGAACTCTCTCAGAGTCGCTTCGGTCTTGGAGAAGCTTCTCTTCGATGGCAACCTTTCAGCAATCCATGAATTGCTCGATATAGACATTCTCTTGTCAATCAAGTGTAACAAGAGATTCAGACTTGGGCAGACATTCAGTGGTTGACTCAGGGAGTTCCACTGCAGTTGCCGGATCCGAGTTTTATGATTATGACGGATGCCAATCAAACAGTACAACATTGATCCCAACGGATTCGAAGTGCCAGGGTCTTTGGGTTCCGCAGTTTCTAGGCAAGCACATAAACATCCAAGAAATGATGTCAATTTGGCTTGCACTATGTCATTGGATGAACATTATTCAGAAAGCGCATGTCTAAATCCTGTCCGACAATATGACAGTAGTTGCGTATATCCGGTACCAGGGAGGCACTCATTCCGTTCCGTTATTCAATTTAACGGAAAGAATCCTTCTGTTTGTTCTAGAACACCAAGTTCTGCTTTCGGTCCATCATATTCCGGGTCGTCTGAATGTATTAGTAGACTCCCTTTCACGGAAGGGTCGCTTGTTGCCGTCAGAATGGACTCTCAACAAACAGGTATTTAATCAGATTTGCTACCAATGGGAGCGGCCAATGATAGACTTATTTGTGACACAACTCAACAATCAGTTGCAGACGTATGTGTCACCATGTCTGGATCCCCGAGCATATGCAGTAGAAGCTCTATCGATCTCGTGGGACGGAAGGATAGGATATGCGTATCCTCCAGCGCTGTTTATTCAGCAAATATTGCTGAAGATAAAACATTCTCAATACAATTCTGTTGGTAGCATCTCTGTCTCCACAGAGACCATGGAAAATCTACCCAGGTGTCTGCTGTGGGACTTACCACGAAAACTTTCTCCACGAGAGGATTGTCTTTCGCTGGGGAAATTGTGTCAACTTCATCACAACCCGCAAGGTATCAACCTTCACGTATTCCGTTGTGCGGTCCTTATTGCACGGCAAGCATTGTACAGGACGAGCAGTGGACGCGATTTCTAACTGTAGGAGGACCTCCTCTTCGCTATACTATGCGGTTAAGTGGAAGGTCTTTCGTCATGGGTGTAGGGATCATTTTGTTGATATTTTTGTTCCCTCCATACCAGACATTGCAAACTTTCTAGCATACTTGTTTGACAAGATCAACTGCAGCCTGTTACTATTAAATGTTATAGGTCTATGTTATCTGATACCTATGCACACCATGATAGTTTACAATTGAATCTAATGTCTCTTTATCTAAATTAGTTAGAAACTCTTCGATAAATAGACCTAGAACCCTTAGATTAATTTCTAAATGAATTTAGCTTGGGTTCTTCTTAAACTAAAAGAAAACCATTTGAGCCTCTTGAGTCAGTAGATTTCAAATTCTGGTCTTATAAGACAGCATTTCTCTTAGCTTTCTCTTCTGCTTGAAGAGTCAGTGAGCTTCTTGCACTATTGGTGGACGATTGTCACTATCGTAGTGACGGGAACACTATTTCCTTTACTACTAATGTTGGATTTTTGGCTAAGAATCAGGCTCCTAATAATATCCGGAACCTATTGTTATTAAGGCCCTTCCGTCTTCAGACGGGCACAGGCCTTTACTCTGTCCGGTTAGAGCTTTATGTATTTATAACAAGATCTCAGTTTATCAGAAAGGGACGTAAACGCTTCTTTCTGTCTCTTATGCCTAATAGAAAGGACATTACGGTCCATTCTATGGCTAGATGGATTCAATTAACTATCCGTACTGCTTATGATAATCTATCTTCAACTCAGCAGTCTGTGCGTAAGATTTCGGCTCATTAAGTAACAGCTCTTTCTACATCTTAGGCTTATGCAAATAGTGTTGCTATTACAGATTTAATGAAGGCTGCATATTGGTCTCAGCCATCCACATTCACGAATTTTTATCTCCGAAATATTGAGTCCATTTCTGGAGACCTGCTTTGTTTAGGTCCATTATCTGCTGCTCAGAATGTCGTTCACTAAACAGTTGCAACTATAGTTATGCAGGCTTTCTGTTCCGGCAGTGACTCCGTCCTGCTGCCCTCTTCGCTCTGGGCTATTTGACCCAGGGCAAGGGGAAGGGGGGGTGGGGGGGGAGGGTGTTCCCTTGGGTCACCTGCTTTATAGTGAAAACAAGGGGATACCTCCTCCGGAGTCAGTAATTCTGAGTTGTTACCGGGATGGTTTTAATGTGAAAGATAATGTTTTTTAAAATTCATTCATGTCATATTTTTAAAGTATAGCATTTATATATGTCACGTGTCAAACGGGAGTTAATATACAATCCTCGGACACTTTTTAAAGAATATAAAGAGTCTCAATTCTCTGGACTAACTTTATTTATTGGCTTACTTTAAAAATAATTAGTATAAGGATTATACTGGATGTTAATAGAGATCATGAATGTTATGATGCTCAATTATGGAGGGTGTTGTGTCTTTCTAATTTATCATAAATAAGAAAGATACATGTAAAGCCTAATACTCCTTTTCTCCTCGAGGGGATTACTCTATTTTATATAGTAGAGCTTATTGGATTTTCCTCTATGTCCTAGGCCCTCCAGCCTTTTTACTATTCAGCTATGTCTGGGTCATTGGTACAGTATAAAAATATTAAAAAATTTATAGTAATTTATATATTTTTTATACTTACCAATGACCCAGACGGGGATGGCCCTCCCAGGAGTTGGGAACTCTACCTCCCCGCTGAGTACATAGCGCTGACCAGGCACTGGTTGTAAGAATGATAAATGGCGCCAATTCTGGGACCTCCTTGACACTGCGCATGCGCAGTAGAGGCGAAGTATGGAGGGCCATTCAGGACATGATTTCTTTGGTTTTAGATGCAAATTTTGGGGATTGGGGGGCAAAATTTGTGTTTGGCCCTAGATTTTTAAGAGTTAGCACCAGCTATGTCTGGGTCATTGGTAAGTATAAAAAATATATAAATTACTATAAATTTTTTAACTTTTTTGCGTCAAAAACATAGCTTATGACCCCTCATTGGAACGAGCTCACTGAGCTCGTTCCAATGAGGGGTCATAAGCTATGTTTTTGTGACAAAAAATGAAAAAGTAATAAAAATTGAATGTTGAATTTTGTGAATAGCACTGGCTTTTTTTGTCCATTACGTTGGGTAAAGGGCTAAATAGTCCATCACGTATGTTTAGATTTGTCATCTGGAATATTTCAGTTGGTTGGAAAAGCAAATGTATGGTTCACTTTTCCAACAAACTGAATTTATTCAAGCCATTGGATCTTAAAAAAACCTATAAACATTCATTTTCTTTGACTCGGTGCAAAAAATGTTTCTCAATCAAGACTTGGTTTGACAGAATATCTGATGACTTTACCTGTACAATCACAGATGTTAGTTTATTGAATAATTGTTTGGAGACTTGACACAGCTAGGGCTGCATACAATATCAATAAACTGACACATACCAGTATTCAAACCAGTATCAATTGAAAACCGGTGTAATTACAAAAATATCGAATTACAAAAATATTGGTTTTAATATCGGCATTATTTATTTAACCACAGATGAATTTTCAAGATGTCTTGAGTTTTAACTTTAGCCCCAAATGAATAATATATTATCCCTGTTCCCAGTAAATCGACTGCATCCGTCCACATAATATACAAATTCAGCAGTTGAAAAAATATTTTTCAAAAGAATTTGACAAAACCATATCATGTGGCCCCCTCAATGGAGCTTGCTCATCAAACTCGTATCAATGAGGGGTCACATGATATAGTTTTGTTGAAATTTTTGGAAAAATTTGCTAAACTAATATTTAAAATGATAAGTTTTGATATTGTTTGCGTTGGGCAAAGGGTTATTCGAACTGCATCAAGGTATACCAAATTGTTCCTTTGTGATGGCTCAAGTCCTGATCGTGGTACATATGTTCAGATATCTGAACAGTCTTTCCATATACTGGTATACCATGGTATTTTTTTGATTACCGATACCGGTGTTCAGTTTAAAATATCGTGCAGGCCTATTCACAGCTGTAGATTAAGCCTCATAATTCCACCAATCCTTTTTATATGGTAATGTTTTCAAAGCAAATGAAATAATGTGTGATTGAAATATCTATAACAGGAGCACAGAAGAATATGTGTTCATCTTTGTCAATAAAACTCCATGAAAAGTGGGAAACAGATGGCATCAAATTCTTAACAGAATGGCCAGAGAGCTTGCTTCTCAATCGCACTCCATTCTCTGTTGATAACTTGATAGAGTTGAGCATTTTAAGCTCCATTCTCTGTTGACAACGTGATACAGTTGTGCATTTTAAGCTCCATTCTCTGTTGATAATGTGATACAGTTGTGCATTTTAAGCTCCATTCTCTGTTGACAATGTGATACAGTTGAGCATTTTAAGCTCCATTCTCTGTTGACAGTGTGATACAGTTAAGCATTTTAAGCTCCATTCTCTGTTGTCAATGTGATACAGTTAAGCATTTTAAGCTTACTTATTTAGTTATTCAGAAGAATTATAATTGAATTTCATTTTGTTAAATTCTCTATCATAGGAGAAATCAGAGACGAGAGAGACATCGACAACGGGATGAAGAGCACAGACACGACAGAGAAATGGAGCGAGCCAGGCGGCGACATGAACAGGAAGAGGAAGAAGAAATAGATCGAAGCAGAAAACGTGAGAATCATGTTGTATTTTATGACTTGTATGTTTTATTGTATGTTGTACATACCGTATTTACTCTATATATTGGGACACTCTATAATTTGGGACACACATTATTTTTATACTGTACCAATGACCCAGACATAGCTGGTGCTAACTCTTAAAATATAGGGCCAAACACAAATTTTGCCCCCCAATCCCCAAAATTTGCATCTAAAACCAAAGAAAACATGTCCTGAATGGCCCTCCACACTTCACCTCTACTGCGCATACGCAGTGTCAAGGACGTTCTGAAATTGGCGCCATTAATCATTCTAAGTTTGGCCCTTGATCAGTTAACATCTGACTGATCTTTGTGCTTGTAAATCTCAGTTTAAATGATGCCAGACACATAAATATTAGTGAAATGGTGATTCTAAGGAGGATAGAGAAGGAGGAGAGGAAAAATGTGTGACAGAATATTATCAGGGCTGTAACTTAAAATGTTTTAATGAAATTATGTTAAGTTACCTATATTTTTATACTGTACCAATGACCCAGACTTAGCTGGTGCTAACTCTAACAAAACCAGGGCCAAACACAAATTTTGCCCCCCAATCCCCAAAATTTGCATCCAAAACAAAAAGAAATCATGTCCTAAAGGACCTCCATACTACGCCTCTACTGCGCATGCACAGTGACGCAGACGTCCCGAAATTGGCGCCAATTATCATTCTCTGTTTGGCCCTTCATCAGTCAACATCTCACTGATCTTTGTGCTTGTAATTCTCAGTTTAAAGGATGCCAGACACGTAATATTTTTATACTGTACCAATGACCCAGACTTAGCTGGTGCTAACTCCAACAAAACCAGGGCCAAACACAAATTTTGCCCCCCAATCCCCAAAATTTGCATCCAAAACAAAAAGAAATCATGTCCTAAAGGACCTCCATAGTACGCCTCTACTGCGCATGCGCAGTGACGCAGTCGTCCCGAAATTGGCGCCAATTATCATTCTCTGTTTGGCCCTTCATCAGTCAACATCTCACTGATCTTTGTGCTTGTAAATCTCAGTTTAAAGGATGCCAGACACGTAATTTTTGGAGAAAATGTGATTCTAAGGAGGATAGAAGGAGGAGAGGAAAAAGAAGTGGCAAAAAATAATCAGGGCTGTACTTAAAATTTTTTGATGAAATTATGTTAAGTTGCCTATTTTCGAGGCATGGGCCTCTTGTTGTCATTCTTGCTAATTGTTGCACTGCTTATTCAGTGTTTCCTCTCCCCTAGCCTTCTAAAGTCCCCCCTGGCAATTCTCCCATGCTTTTGGCATATTTTTGAGAAGTTTCATTTCTAAAATTTCCTGGGAGAGTTGCTTGGTTACAGAATGTTTTCTGTTATTTTCCCCATAGTTACGTTTTCACCCATGGGTGTATAACGTTTGTGTTCTGCATCTTCCATCTGATGTTCTACAGATTCTCCCCTGGGAGTCTCTGTTTTGCATCAGATAGAGTGTAATTGATGACTGATTCCGGGCCAGTTTTTTCAGTGCCTGGAGTCATGTTTTCTAGTGTGTTTACACTGTTTGTTTTCATTGGCAACAGCCTTTTTTGAGGGGGGCTGTTTGCCTTTGTGGTAGTTTATCTCTTTATAAGATACATTTATATTATCCGAAAGTGTCTCATTAATTATTTTATATAAATTTAAAATTTTTGACCACACTTTGCCATCGGATCCATCGGGGCTGAACGTTACTTTTCAGCAACTTGGGCTTCTCTGAAAAAATATTTTTTCAAAATTATTTTGTTTTGCAATTGTTTTTTCATTTATTAATGGATCATGTTATTATGTATCTTTGTGTCAGGGGTTTTTGCGAGTAACTAGGACTTATTGTTGTTCTTTCACAATGAAGGGACATTGTTCAAATTGTAATAGGAAGAAATCTTCCTCTGACTTTCATGATCATTGTATTAATTGTAGTCAGTGTTCTCGCATTAATCCCTGTCCTATATGTGAACATTGGGATGAGAAACATTGGAAACGTGTGTCACGATATGTTGTTTCTGGAGAAAGAGCGATGCCGGCTCTTTCTCCACAAGGTCACTCTACTCTCTCAGTTTCTATTTCAGAGGAACCAGAACAGGGTGATGTTTCCATGTTATCTTCTTCAAGTGTGCGTCCGTCGTCACAAATGAATTCAGAGCTAGCGGCAAAAGTGCTCATGGAGATTAGACAAATGTCGTCCGCTAGCTCGCCCGGTGTAGCGTCCATTCACCGAATTGTTCGGCAGCCGGGTTCGTCCGATGCGGTCCAAGAGGAAATTTTGGGTGATGCGAGCACTATAAACATAATAGATGCACACCCAGTGACGGCGGATAGTAAGCGAGAACGGAGGAAGCCTTTTAGTCCGGTTCCTAGCTCGTCCAGGTCCAGCCGGGCCACGAGCGAGAGAGGTCCCTCTCTCGTACAACAACATCTGGGACCAGATGTTGTGGTACAAAATGTGTCTTTAGCGGAGCATACGTCCGTCGCTCGGGACGCTCCGTTGTATAAGCAGTCCGCAGAGACTGTTAAGGCTTCCTCTTCTCGTCAGCGCACACGACCGCACCTTGGCTGCGTGACCGCCGATATTTTACCAGCTTCGCCGATGAAGGATTCTTCGGCGACCAGGTCACACCATCCGGCAGCCAGGGATTCGAGACCGATGGACTCCGGACGTTTGCATAGGAAAAGTATGCGGGAGCCATCTGATGCGGAGCTGCCCTCGGCGAAGCAGCGAAAGACTGTGCCTCCGCAGGTCTCGACGTCGGACATTCTTGTGCAGATAGCACAGCTTATCGCAGCATCCCAGCAGCCGACAGAAACGGTGTCGGATCGAGAATTATCCGACGGCGCTGGGTCGGTACGCTCCGCCGAAGCATCGGGGGCGGACGACCGGGAACATCGGGAGGTCCGACCGGATGGTGAAAGGGATACGGATGAATTGGAGCTATCCCTTTCGGAACAACATAAAGCTGCCGTGGACTTCATCCGGCACTTTCTTCCTCAAGTTGTTCCGTCGGGCCAGACTGCTGCGCTTCCGGACAAGAGAATTATAGCGTCATTGGACTCTGAATTTTTTGAGCGGTTCAGGGACATCGCTCCCGAGTTTCCGTCGCAGTCCAATAATGTTGCAAGAACATTTGAATTATTGAACGACGCTATATTTAAACTTGCTTCCAGGACGGGGAAAGCAGGTTTCTTGTCCGCTAATACTCTTAACCTGCCTTTCATTAATGCAAGGAATAAATTCGATATGGCAGGACAGGGTATACCAAGAGTTCCTCTGCGTATGGACGACGAGGCGGAAGACTTAGAGCTATCATTACCGTCATCAGCTTCTATTCCAACCGCGGTGTTGGAAACAGCTATTGCGTCTAACAGAGCCAATTTAGATGCCTTATCTTACGCAGATCACCTTACTAAGGCGTTATCACTGCGCCTTCAAGGGGAAGAGTTTCAGGATATACAATCCTCTTTAAGACTTCTTTCAAGGGCAGTAGCTTATTCCACGTGTAACTCCGCCCTTTCAGTGGCAAATCTGGAGTTGGTTAGACGTGACGCAGCCCTAGCTACATCCACACTAGTGGATTCTAAGGTGAAGAACTCTCTTAGAGTCGCTTCGGTCTCAGGAGAACTTCTCGTTGACGGCAAGCTTTCCGCTATTTATGATAAAATTAAAAAGAAAGCTAATGATTCTCTGTTGTTCAGATCGGCTCCTAAAAAGTCGGATACAGCAGACACGAATAAGACAGGCACTTCTGGGTCTAATGCGCCCAAGAGAGGTTCCTATAGAGGTTCCGGTGCGTCCTCTTGGTCTTATTCGAGAGACCGTCAGGATAGCGACTCTCGTTCGGGACGTCCTTCAGGCCGGGACAATCGGTCGGACGCCCCGAGGTCGACGAGGCGAGGTGCGGGTCGTGGAAGACGTGGTTTCTCCTACCGCAGGCCTCGCAGGTCCAGGAGGTGATGGCTTAAACCTCTATCGCGTTCCGGTTGGCGGAAGGTTGTCGAGTTTTTCACAAGAGTGGGCGTCGATTACGGACGACCCTTGGGTGAGAGGAGTGACTTCGGAAGGTCTAAAGATATCCTTCAAACGAAAGTCTCCATTAACTCGAAGTCCAAAGTGGACTCATCTTCCGTCAAATCCACAGAAAAGAGACGCTCTGTTATCAGAGGTGCAGTCTCTTTTAATGAAGAACGCGGTAGAGGTCGTAGAAAACCAGGAATCTCTGGGATTCTACAGCCATCTGTTTCTGGTTCCGAAACCAGACGGCTCGTTCCGTCCAGTCATAGACTTGAGCTGGATAAACAAGCTGATCGTCGCTCCGAAGTTTTATATGGAGACGATTCGATCGGTCAGAGCGAGTATTCGGGTGAACGATTATGCAACGAGCATAGATCTCAAAGATGCGTACTTTCACGTCATGGTACATCCGACATTCCGAAAGTATCTACGCTTCGCAGTCCTAGGAGTGGTGTATCAGTTCCGGGCCATGTGCTTCGGATTGAATCTAGCACCCTGGGCTTTCACTCGGGTAATGAACTCGGTAATGATCTACTTCCGAGCTCATTCGTCTGCGGTAACGTCGGCCTACCTGGACGACATTCTTCAGAGGTACGGCAACGAGTTAACGCTTCAGAACGATGTTCAGAATCTTCTTCTATTGCTCCGACGTCTCGGTTTTATAGTAAACGAGGAGAAGTCGGATCTGGTGCCGTCCAAGTCATTCACTCATCTGGGAATGAGCTTCGAGACGCACAACAATCTCGTTCGTCTGCCGTTAACCAGAGCGAAATTAGTCAGTTGTTACGCTCGCTATTGTCTGCACGCAGACAAAGTCACGGCGAGAGAATTTATGAGACTGATAGGTCTGTGCGGAGCCGCCACGGATCTCATTCCGATGGGGCGGCTACGCACACGTCCTCTTCAAATTTTCCTGACTCAGAATTGGAGTGTGAAAATTCATTCGCTCGATGTAGACGTTCTCTTGTCAGATCAAGTGAAACAAGAGATTCAGACTTGGGCAAACATTCAGTGGTTAACTCAAGGAGTTCCGCTGCAGTTGCCGGATCCGAGTTTTACCGTTATGACGGATGCCAGTCAAACAGGTTGGGGTGCATCATTAATCCCAACGGATTCAAGATGCCAGGGTCTTTGGGATCTGCAATTCCTGTGCAAGCACATAAACATCAAGGAAATGATGTCAATTTGGCTTGCGTTACGTCACTGGATGGACATTATTCACGATGCTCATGTCCAAATCCTATCCGACAATACGACAGTAGTGGCGTATATACGGAATCAGGGAGGCACTCATTCAGTTCCGTTGTTCAATCTAACGGAAAGAATCCTTCTGTTGCGTTAGAACATCACGTTCTTCTTTCGGTCCGTCACATACCGGGTCGTCTGAATGTGCTAGCAGACTCCCTTTCACGAAAGGGTCACTTGTTGCCATCGGAGTGGACTCTCAACAAACAAGTATTCAATCAGATTTGCTACCAATGGGAACGGCCAATGATAGACTTATTTGCGACACATCTCAACAATCAGTTGCAGACGTATGTGTCTCCGTGTCCGGATCCAAGAGCATTTGCAGTAGACGCTCTGTCGATCCCTTGGGACGGAATGATAGGATATGCGTATCCTCCAGCGCCGTTAATTCAACAAGTATTGCTAAAGATAAAACAATCTCAATGCAAGATTCTGTTGGTAGCATCTCTGTCGCCACAGAGACCGTGGATAAATCTCCTCAGGTGTCTGTTGTGGGACCTACCGCGGAAGCTTCCTCCACGAGAGGATCTTCTTTCGCAGGGAAAATCGCGCCAACTCCATCACAACCCGCAAGGTCTCAACCTTCACGTTTTTCCATTGTGCGGTCCTTCTTGCATGGCAAGCACTTTACAGGACGAGCAGTGGATGCGATTTCTAACTGTAGGAGGACCTCCTCTTCGCTAAACTATGCGGCTAAGTGGAAGGTTTTTCGTCGTTGGTGTAGGGATCATTCTGTAGATATATTTGATCCCTCTATACCAGACATTGCAAACTTTCTAGTATACTTGTTTGACGAAATCAAACTGCAGCCTGTTACTATAAAGGGTTATAGATCTATGTTATCTGATACCTATGCACATCATGATAGTTTACAAATTGGATCTAATGTCTCTTTATCGAAGTTGGTTAGAAACTTTTCGATAAATAGACCCAGAACTCTTAGATTAATTCCTAAGTGGAATTTAGCTTGGGTTCTCCTTAAATTGAAGGAAAAGCCATTTGAACCTCTTGGGACAGTAGATTTCAAATTCTTGTCTTATAAGACAGCTTTTCTCTTAGCTTTCTCTTCTGCCAGAAGAGTCAGTGAGCTTCATGCACTATCGGTGGATGATTCTCATTATCGTAGTGTTGGGAACACTATCACCTTCACTACTAATGTGGGTTTTTTAGCTAAGAATCAGGCTCCTAATAAATATCCGGAACCTATTGTTATTAAGGCTCTTCCGTCTTCAGACGGGCGTAGGCCTTTACTCTGTCCTGTTAGAGCACTACGTATCTATAAACAGAGATCTCAGTTTATCAGAAAGGGACGAAAACGTTTCTTTCTGTCTTTGATGCCTAATAGAAAGGACATTTCAGTCCATTCTATTGCTAGATGGATTCAGTTAACTATCCGTACTGCTTATGAAGATTTATCTTCTTCTCAGCAGTCTGTGCTTAAGATTTCTGCTCATGAAGTAAGAGCTCTTTCTACTTCCTGTGCTTATGCTAATAGTGTTGCTATTACAGATTTAATGAAGGCTGCTTATTGGTCTCAGCCATCCACATTTACGAATTTTTATCTCAGAAATATTGAGTCCATTTCTGGAGACCTGCATTGTTTAGGTCCGTTATCTGTTGCTCAGAATGTCGTCCACTAAACAGTTGCAACTATAGTTATGCAGGCTTTCTGTTCCGGCAGTGACTCCATCCGACTGCCCTCTTCGCTCTGGGCTATTTGACCCAGGGCAAGGGGAAGGGGGGGGGGGGGGGGGGGCGGGTGTTCCCTTAGGTCACCTGCTTTATAGTGAAAAGCAAGGGAATGCCTCCTCCAAGTCAGTATTTCTGAGTCGCTTCCGGGATGGTTTTAAAGTGTAATATTAATGTTTAATTTCATTCATGTCTTATTTTTAAAGTGTAGCTCGGTGTGAAGCATTTGTATATGTCAAGTGTCAAACGGGCTTTAATATACAATACTCGGACACTTTTAAATGATTATAAAGAGTCTCAATTCTCTGGACTACTTTATTTATTGGCTTGCTTTAAAAATAATTAGTATAAGGGTTATACTGGATGTTAATAGAGAACATGAATGTTATTGTGCTCAATTATTAATGGTAGTGTATCTTTCTAATTTAATATTAAATAAGAAAGATACATGTAAAGCCTAATACTCCTTTTCTCCTTAAGGGGTTACCTCTTTACTATATAGTTGAGCTTATTGTATTTTCCTCTATGTCCTAGGCCCTCCAGCCTGTTTACTATTCAGCTAAGTCTGGGTCATTGGTACAGTATAAAAATGTTAAAAAATTTATAGTAATTTATATATTTTTTATACTTACCAATGACCCAGACGGGGATGGCCCTCCCTGGAGTTGGGAACTCTTGCCTCCCCGCTGAGTACATAGCGCTGACCAGGCACTGCCAGTAAGAATGATAATTGGTGCCAATTTTGGGACGACTGCGTCACTGCGCATGCGCAGTAGAGGCGTACTATGGAGGTCCTTTAGGACATGATTTCTTTTTGTTTTGGATGCAAATTTTGGGGATTGGGGGCAAAATTTGTGTTTGGCCCTGGTTTTGTTGGAGTTAGCACCAGCTAAGTCTGGGTCATTGGTAAGTATAAAAAATATATAAATTACTATAAATTTTTTAACTTTTGGAGAAAATGTGATTCTAAGGAGGATAGAAGGAGGAGAGGAAAAAGAAGTGACAAAAAATAATCAGGGCTGTACATAAAATTTTTTGATGAAATTATGTTAAGTTGCCTATTTTCGAGGCATGGGCCTCTTGTTGTCATTCTTGCTAAATGTTGCACTGCTTATTCAGTGTTTCCTCTTCCCTAGCCTTCTAAAGTCCCCCCTTGCAATTCTCCCATGCTTTTGGCATATTTTTGAGAAAGTTCATTTCTAAAATTTCCTGGGAGAGTTGCTTGGTTACAGAATGTTTTCTGTTATTTTCCCCATAGTTACGTTTTCACCCATGGGTGTATAACGTTGTGTTCTGCATCTTCCATCTGATGTTCTGCAGATTCTCCCCTGGTTGTCTCTGTTTTGCATCAGATAGAGTGTAATTTGATGACTGATTCCGGGCCAGTTTTTTCAGTGCCTGGAGTCATGTTTTCTGGTGTTTTACACTGTTTGTTTACATTGGCAACAGCCTTTTTTGAGGGGGGCTGTTTGCCTTTGCTATACTTTATCTCACTATAAGATACATTTATATTATCCGTAAGTGTCTCATTAATTATTTAATATAAATTTAAAATTTTTGACCACACTTTGCCATCGGATCCATTGGGGCTCAACGTTACTTTTCAGCAACTTGGGCTTCGCTGAAAAAATATTTTTTCAAAATTATTTTGATTTGCAATTGTTTTTTCATTTATTAATGGATCATGTTATTATGTATCTTTGTGTCAGGGGTTTGTGCGAGTAACTAGGACTTGTTGTTGTTCTTTCACAATGAAGGGACATTGTTCAAATTGTAATAGGAAGAAATCTTCCTCTGACTTTCATGATCATTGTATTAATTGTAGTCAGTGTTCTCGCATTAATCCCTGTCCTATATGTGAATATTGGGATGAGAAACATTGGAAACGTGTGTTACGATATGTTGTTTCTGGAGAAAGGGCTATGCCGGCTCTTTCTCCGCAAGGTCACTCTACTCTCTCAGTTTCTATTTCAGAGGAACAAGAACAGGGTGATGTTTCCATGTTATCTTCTACAAGTGTGCGTCCGTCGTCACAAATGAATTCAGAGCTAGCGGCAAAAGTGCTCATGGAGATTAGACAAATGTCGTCCGCTAGCTCGCCCGGTGTAGCATCCATTCACCGAATGGTTCGGCAGCCGGGTTCGTCTGATGCGGTCCAGGAGGAAATTTTGGGTGATGCGAGCACTATAAACATAATAGATGCACACCCAGTGACGGCGGATAGTAAGCGAGAACGGAGGAAGCCTTTTAGTCCGGTTCCTAGCTCGTCCAGGTCCAGCCGGGCCGCGAGCGAGAGAGGCCCCTCTCTCGTACAACAACATCTGGGACCAGATGTTGTGGTACAAAATGTGTCGCAAGCGGAGCATACGTCCGTCGCTCGGGACGCTCCGTTGTATAGGCAGTCCGCGGAGACTGCTAAGGCTTCCTCTTCTCGTCAGCGCACACGACCGCACCTTGGCTGCTTGACCACCGATATATTACCAGCTTCGCCGATCAAGGATTCTTCGGCGACCAGGTCACACCATCCGGCAGCCAGGGATTCGAGACCGATGGACTCCGGACGTTCGCATAGGAAAAGTATGCGGGAGCCATCTGATGCGGAGCTGCCCTTGGCGAAGCAGCGAAAGACTGCGCCTCCGCAGGTCTCGACGCCGGACATTCTTGTGCAGATAGCACAGCTTATCGCAGCATCCCAGCAGCCGACAGAAACGGTGTCGGATCAAGAATTATCCGACGGCGCTGGGTCGGTACGCTCCGCCGAAGCATCGGGGGCGGACGACCGGGAACATCATGAGGTCCGACCGGATGGTGAAAGGGATACGGATGACTTGGAGCTATCCCTTTCGGAACAACATAAAGCTGCCGTGGACTTCATCCGGCACTTTCTCCCTCAAGTTGTTCCGTTGGGCCAGACTGCTGCGCTTCCGGACAAGAGGATCATAGCGTCATTGGACTCTGAATTTTTTGAGCGGTTCAGGGACATCGCTCCCGAGTTTCCATCGCAGTCCAATAATGTTGCAAGAACATTTGAATTATTAAACGACGCTATATTTAAACTTGCTTCCAAGACGGGGAAAGCAGGTTTCTTGTCCGCTAATACTCTCAACCTGCCTTTCATTAATGCAAGGAATAAATTCGATACGGCAGGACAGGGTATCCCGAGAGTTCCTCTGCGTATGGACGACGAGGCGGAAGACTTAGAGCTATCATTACCGTCGTCGGCTTCTATTCCAACCGCGGTGTTGGAAACAGCTATTGCGTCTAACAGAGCCAATTTAGATGCCTTATCTTACGCAGATCACCTTACTAAGGCGTTATCACTGCGCCTTCAAGGGAAAGAGTTTCAGGATATACAATCCTCTTTAAGACTTCTTTCAAGGGCAGTAGCTTATTCCACGTGTAACTCCGCCCTTTCAGTGGCAAATCTGGAGTTGGTTAGACGTGACGCAGCCCTAGCTACATCCACACTCGTGGATACTAAGGTGAAGAACTCTCTTAGAGTCGCTTCGGTCTCCGGAGAACTTCTCTTTGACGGCAAGCTTTCTGCTATTTATGATAAAATTACAAAGAAAGCTTCGGATTCTCTGTTGTTCAAATCTGCTTCTAAGAAGTCGGATACAGCAGACAAGAATAAGACAGGCACTTCTGGGTCTAATGCGCCCAAGAGAGGTTCCTATAGAGGTTCCGGTGCGTCCTCTTGGTCTTATTCGAGAGACCGTCAGGGTAGCGACTCTCGTTCGGGACGTCCTTCGGGCTGGGACAATCAGTCGGACGCCCCGAGGTTGACGGGGCGAGGTGCGGGTCGTGGAGGACGTGGTTTCTCCTACCGCAGGCCTCGCAGGTCCAGGAGGTGATAGCTTAAACCTCTATCGCGTACCGGTTGGCGGAAGGTTGTCAAGCTTTTCACAAGAATGGGCGTCGATTACGGACGACCCTTGGGTGAGAGAAGTGACTTCGGAAGGTCTAAAGATATCCTTCAAACGAAAGCCTCCATTAACTCGAAGTCCAAAGTGGACTCATCTTCCGTCAAATCCGCAGAAAAGAGACGCTCTGTTATCAGAGGTGCAGTCTCTTTTAATGAAGAACGCAGTAGAGGTCGTAGAAAACCAGGAAACTCCAGGATTCTACAGCCATCTGTTTCTGGTTCCGAAACCAGACGGCTCGTTCCGTCCAGTCATAGATTTGAGCTGGATAAACAAGCTGATCGTCGCTCCGAAATTTTATATGGAGACGATTCGGTCGGTCAGAGCGAGTATTTGGGTGAACGATTATGCAACAAGCATAGATCTCAAAGATGCGTACTTTCACGTCATGGTACATCCGACATTCCGAAAGTACCTACGCTTCGCAGTCCTAGGAGTGGTGTATCAATTCCGGGCGATGTGCTTCGGATTGAATCTAGCACCCTGGGCTTTCACTCGGGTAATGAACTCGGTAATGATATATTTCCGGGCTCATTCGTCTGCGGTAACGTCGGCCTACCTGGACGACATTCTTCAGAGGTATGGCAACGAGTTAACGCTTCAGAACGATGTTCAGAATCTTCTTCTATTGCTCCGACGTCTCGGTTTTATAGTAAACGAGGAGAAGTCGGATCTGGTGCCGTCCAAGTCATTCACTCATCTGGGAATGAGCTTCGAGACGCACAACAATCTCGTTCGTCTGCCGTTAACCAGAGCGAAATTAGTCAGTTGTTACGCTCGCTATTGTCTGCACGCAGACAAAGTCACAGCGAGAGAATTTATGAGACTGATAGGTCTGTGCGGAGCCGCTGCGGATCTCATTCCGATGGGGCGGTTACGCACACGTCCTCTTCAAATTTTCTTGACTCAGAATTGGAGTGTGAAAATTCATTCGCTCGATGTAGACGTTCTCTTGTCAGATCAAGTGAAACAAGAGATTCAGACTTGGGCAAACATTCAGTGGTTAACTCAGGGAGTTCCGCTGCAGTTGCCGGATCCGAGTTTTACCATTATGACGGATGCCAGTCAAACAGGTTGGGGTGCATCATTGATCCCAACAGATTCGAGATGCCAGGGTCTTTGGGATCCGCAATTCCTGTGCAAGCACATAAACATCAAGGAAATGATGTCGATTTGGCTTGCGTTACGTCACTGGATGGACATTATTTACAATGCTCATGTCCAAATCCTATCTGACAATACGACAGTAGTGGCGTATATACGGAATCAGGGAGGCACTCATTCAGTTCCGTTGTTCAATCTAACGGAAAGAATCCTTCTGTTTGCGCTAGAACATCACGTTCTTCTTTCGGTCCGTCACATACCGGGTCGTCTGAATGTGCTAGCAGACTCCCTTTCACGAAAGGGTCACTTGTTGCCGTCGGAATGGACTCTCAATAAACAAGTATTCAATCAGATTTGCTACCAATGGGAACGGCCAATGATAGACTTATTTGCGACACATCTCAACAATCAGTTGCAGACGTATGTGTCTCCGTGTCCGGATGCAAGAGCATTTGCAGTAGACGCTCTGTCGATCCCTTGGGACAGAATGATAGGATATGCGTATCCTCCAGCGCCGTTAATTCAACAAGTATTGCTAAAGATAAAACAATCTCAATGCAAGATTCTGTTGGTAGCATCTCTGTCGCCACAGAGACCGTGGATAAATCTACTTAGGTGTCTGTTGTGGGACCTACCGCGAAAGCTTCCTCTACGGGAGGATCTTCTTTCGTAGGGGAAATCGCGCCAACTCCATTACAACCCGCAAGGTCTCAACCTTCACGTTTTTCCGTTGTGCGGTCCTTCTTGCATGGCAAGCACTTTACAGGACGAGCAGTGGACGCGATTTCTAACTGTAGGAGGACCTCCTCTTCGCTAAACTATGCGGCTAAGTGGAAGGTTTTTCGTCGTTGGTGTAGGGATCATTCTGTAGATATATTCGATCCCTCTATACCAGACATTGCAAACTTTCTAGTATACTTGTTTGACGAAATCAAACTGCAGCCTGTTACTATAAAGGGTTATAGGTCTATGTTATCTGATACCTATGCACATCATGATAGTTTACAAATTGGATCTAATGTCTCTTTATCTAAGTTGGTTAGAAACTTTTCGATAAATAGACCCAAAACTCTTAGATTAATTCCTAAGTGGAATTTAGCTTGGGTTCTTCTTAAATTGAAGGAAAAGCCATTTGAACCTCTTGGGACAGTAGATTTCAAATTCTTATCTTATAAGACAGCTTTTCTCTTAGCTTTCTCTTCTGCTAGAAGAGTCAGTGAGCTTCATGCACTGTCGGTGGATGATTCTCACTATCGTAGTGTCGGGAACACTATCACCTTCACTACTAATGTGGGTTTTTTAGCTAAGAATCAGGCTCCTAATAAATATCCGGAACCTATTGTTATTAAGGCTCTTCCGCCTTCAGACGGGCGTAGGCCTTTACTCTGTCCTGTTAGAGCGTTACGTATCTATAAACAGAGATCTCAGTTTATCAGAAAGGGACGGAAACGTTTCTTTCTGTCTTTGATGCCTAATAGAAAGGACATTTCGGTCCATTCTATTGCTAGATGGATTCAATTAACTATCCGTACTGCTTATGAGAGTTTATCTTCTTCTCAGCAGTCTGTGCTTAAGATTTCCGCTCATGAAGTAAGAGCTCTTTCTACTTCCTGGGCTTATGCTAATAGTGTTGCTATTACAGATTTAATGAAGGCTGCTTATTGGTCTCAGCCATCCACATTTACGAATTTTTATCTCAGAAATATTGAGTCCATTTCTGGAGACCTGCATTGTTTAGGTCCGTTATCTGTTGCTCAGAATGTCATCCACTAAACAGTTGCAACTATAGTTATGCAGGCTTTCTGTTCCGGCAGTGACTCCATCCGACTGCCCTCTTCACTCTGGGCTATTTGACCCAGGGCAAGGGGAAGGGGGGGGGGGGGGGTGTTCCCTTAGATCACCTGCTTTATAGTGAAAAGCAAGGGAATGCCTCCTCCAAGTCAGTATTTCTGAGTCGCTTCCGGGATGGTTTTAAAGTGTAATATTAATGTTAATTTTCATTCATGTCTTATTTTTAAAGTGTAGCTCGGCGTGAAGCATTTGTATATGTCAAGTGTCAAACGGGCTTTAATATACAATACTCGGACACTTTTAAATGACTATAAAGAGTCTCAATTCTCTGGACTACTTTATTTATTGGCTTACTTTAAAAATAATTAGTATAAGGGATATACTGGATGTTAATAGAGAACATGAATGTTATTGTGCTCAATTATTAAGGGTAGTGTATCTTTCTAATTTACTATTAAATAAGAAAGATACATGTAAAGCCTAATACTCCTTCTCTCCTACTATATAGTTGAGCTTATTGGATTTTCCTCTATGTCCTAGGCCCTCCAGCCTGTTTACTATTCAGCTAAGTCTGGGTCATTGGTACAGTATAAAAATGTTAAAAAATTTATAGTAATTTATATATTTTTTATACTTACCAATGACCCAGACGGGGATGGCCCTCCCTGGAGTTGGGAACTCTTGCCTCCCCGCTGAGTACATAGCGCTGACCAGGCACTGTCAGTAAGAATGATAATTGGCGCCAATTTCGGGACGTCTGCGTCACTGCGCATGCGCAGTAGAGGCGTAGTATGGAGGTCCTTTAGGACATGATTTCTTTTTGTTTTGGATGCAAATTTTGGGGATTGGGGGGCAAAATTTGTGTTTGGCCCTGGTTTTGTTAGAGTTAGCACCAGCTAAGTCTGGGTCATTGGTAAGTATAAAAAATATATAAATTACTATAAATTTTTTAACTTTCGAGGCAGCAGCCATTTTGTTGTCATTCTGGTTATTTAGTTACACTGATTTTTCAGTGTTTTCCTCTCTCCCTTTCCTTTAAGTCCCCTCTTGCTGTTCTCCCATGCTTTTGGCATAGTTTCTGTAATTATTATTACTAAAATTTCTTGGGAGTTTTAGCTGAATAACAGAATGAATTCTGTTCTTTTCCCCATGTTTACGTCTTCACCTACGGGTGGTTAGGCTTTGTGTTCTGCATCTACCATCTGATGTTCTGCAGTTTCTTCCCTGGAAGTCTCTGTTTTGCATCAGATAGTGTATTTTTGGTAACTGATTCCGGGCCTGGATGCCTGGAGTCTTATTTTAGTGTTTTTACACTCATTGTTTACATTTACATCAGCCCTCTGTGTGAGGGGGGATTTCTTGAAAATAATATCTTGATGTTATTTTAATCATAACTAGATACATTATTATTGTTCGTAAGTGTTGAATAAATTGTTTAAAATATTTTTAAAATTTTTGTCCACACTTAGGCTTGGGATCCATTGGGGCTCAACGTTACTTTTCAGAAACTTCGGCTATTCTGAAAAAATATTTTTTCAAAATATTTTGATTTCAATTATTTTTTCTATATTAATGGATCATATTATTATTATGTATTTTGATTGCCAGGGGTTGGTGCGAGTACCAGGACTTTGTTTTCTTTTCACATTGAAAGGATTTTGATCAATTGTAATAAGAGGAAGTCTTCCTCTGACTTTTATAATCATTCTATATGTGGTCAGTGTACTCGCATTAACTCCTGTTCTGTATCGTATGATTTCGATGACAACATGGGAAGCGTATGTCACGGTATGTTAGTGGGGAATTGGACACTCCGGTCCTTTCCCCGCAGGGTCACTCTACTTTATCAATTTCTATTTCAGACGATCAAGATTAGGGTGATGTATCTGTGATGTCTTCCAACAGTGTGCCTCCGTCGTCACAATTAATGAAGGGCTAGCGGGAAAGTGCTCATGTAAATATGCCAATTGCCTAAGAGGACTCTAGTAGATTCGACGGCCTTTGACGTCCGCTAGCTCGCCCAGTGTAGCGTCCATTCATCGAATGGTTCGGCAGCCGGGTTCGTCCGTTGCGGTCTAGAAGGAGTTTTGGGGTGATGCGAGCACTATAAATCAACCAAATGCACACCCAGTGACGGCGGATTAGAGGGAGAACGGAGGAAGCCTTTTAGTCCGGTTCATAGCTCGTTCTGGTCCATCCGGACGACGAGCGAGAGAGGCCCCTCTCTCGTACAACAACATCTGGCCCCAGATGTTGTGGTACAAAATGTTTCGCATTCGGAGCATACGTCCGTCGCTCAGAACGCTCCGACATATAGGCAGTCCGGAGTAGACTGTCAATAAGGCTTCCTCATTCTCATGGTAGCGCACACGACCGCTCTTGGCTACGTGACCTCGGATATCCAGTCAGCTTCGCCAGTCAGAGAATCATCGGCGACCAGGTCACACCATCCGGTAGCCAGGGACACGAGGCCTGCAGACTCCGGACGTTCGCATAGGAAAGTGTGCGGGAGTCAACGTACACGGAGCTTCCGGCGGCAATGCATCGTAAGACCGCTACTGCACAGGCCTCGGGAACAGACATGCTTTCCTAAATAGCACAGCTTATCGCAGCATCCCAGCATCAACTGAATCTGTCGCATATTTTTTATTCGACGATGCTGGGTCGGGACGCTCCGCGGAAGCGGGTACGGACGTCCGAAAATTTCATCCGGTCCGACGGGATACCGAAAGGGATTCGGAGGATTTCGAGCTTTCCCTTTCGGAACAACATATGCTGTTGTGTATGTCATCTGACTTGATCTTCTACAGCTTCTTTCGTCGGACCAGAATGCTGCGATGCCGGATAAGAAACTGATAGCGTCGGTGGACTTAGAAATTTTTGGTTCGGTTCAGGGACATCGTCCCTCAGTTCCGACATAGTCCAATAATGTCACACAAACTTTCGAATTATTGAACGACGCTATATATATATTATTATTATATGCTTGCTATTACCAAGCATTTCGGGTTTCTTGTTCGCAAAGTTACGGAGATGTCTTTCAAAAGTGTGCCTCTGTCGTCATAGTTAATGAAGAGCTAGCGGCAATAAGTGCTCATGGAATATGTCTATCGCCTAAGAGGTCCCTTGTAGGATCGACGGAGTGACATTCGCTAGCTCACCCGGTGTAGCGTACATTCATTGAATGCTTCGGCTGCCGGGTTCGTCCGTTGCGGTCTAGGAAGGAGATTTGGGTGATGCGAGCACTATAATTACTTTAGTACTCACCCAGTGACGGCGGATTGAGGACAGATCGGAGGAAGCCTGTTAGTCCGGTTCCTGGCTTGTCCAGGTCCGTCCGGGCTGTGAGCGAGAGAGGTCCCTCTCTCGTCCAACAACATAGGGGACCGCATGTTGTGGTTCAGATATTTTACATTTGGAGCATATGTCTGTCGGTCGGGACGCTCCGTTATATTGACAGTCTGAGAGACTGTCGATAATGCTTCCTCATCCTCACAGCAGGGCACACGACCGCACATTGGCTATGTGACCTCGAGTATCCGATCAGTTTCGTCATTCAGTGATTCCACGGCGAATAGGTCACGCCATCCGGTAGCCAAGGGACATGAGGCCTATACACTCCGTTCGCTCGCATATTAGTAGTATGCATGGGGTAACGATCACGGAGCTTCCAGCGGCAATGCATTGTAGGACCGCTTCTCCACAGGCCTCAGTGACGGACGTGCTATCCGAGTTAGCACAGTTTTTTCGCAGCATCCCAGCAATCGACAGTTTCTTAGTCGAATCAGGAATTATCTGACGGCGCTGGGTCGGTGCAGTCCGCGGTTGCATCAGGTACGGACGACCGAACGCTTTATAGGGTCCGACAGGATGGCAAAAGGGATTCGAAAGATTTCGAGTTTTCCCTTTCGTAGCATCGGAAGCTGCCATTCATATCTTCTGGCATTATCTTCCAGTGATTGTGATTTCGGACTACATTGCTGCGATGTTGGATAAGAGACTTATAGCGTCATTGGACACGGAATTTTGGATCGGTTCAGGGACATTGTCCCTGACTTACCGACACAGTCCAATAATGTCATTAGAACATGTGTATTATTATCGATGCTATATATGCATATAAGCCTGCTACCAAGCATGATAGTTTAGTTTCTTGTCCGCAATGCTCATTTCTGCCTTTTTATCATTTATACGAATAATTTATTTGGGCAGAGCAGGGCATACCGAGAGTTCATATGCGTCTAGACGGCGTGGTTAAAGACTGGAAATATTCTTTTTCGCCATCTATGTCTTTTCCAACCACAATGTTGGAAACGACAATGATGTCTAGTAGACTTAACTTGGACGCTTTATCATACGTAATCCACCTTACTGAGGCGTTATCATTACGTTTTCAAGAAAAGAATTACGGGATATTATCTTCAATGTGATTTCTTTTGAGGGCAGTAGTTTGTTCACGTATAACTCTGCCCTTCAGTGGCTGATTGGAGTTGGTTAGATGTGACGCAGCCCTAGCTACATCCACGCGCGTGGATAGTAAGGTGAAGAACTCTCTCAGAGTCGCTTCGTTCTCGGAGAAGCTTCTCTTCGACGGCAACTTTTCAGCAATCCATGAATTGCTCGATTTACACGTTCTCTTGTCTATCTAGTGTTGCAAGAGATTCAGACTGGGGCAAACATTCGGTGGTTGACTCAGAGAGTGCCACTGCAGTTGCCGGATCCGAGTGTTATAATTATGACGGTTGCCAGTCAAACAAGTTGGGATATAATATTGATCCCAACGGATTCGAAGTGCCAGGGTCTTTGGGTTCCGCAGTCTCTAAGCAAGCACTTATCTTCTGCGGAATAATGTTTTTTAGGCTTGCTTTATGTCATTGGATGAACATTATTCAGAAACGCATGTCCAAATCCTGTCCGTTAATTCGACAGTAGTGGCGTATCTCCGGAACCAGGGAGGCACTCATTCGTTTCCGTTATTCAATTTAATGGAAAGAATCCTTCTGTTTGTTATAGTACACCAAATTCTGTTTCGGTCCGTCATATTCTGGGTCGTCTGATTGTTTTACCGGACTCCCGTTCACTTATGGGTCGCTTGTTGCCTTCAGAATGGACTCTCAACAAACAAGTATTCAATCAGATTTGCTATCAATGGGAGCGCCCAATGATAATTTATTTACGACACAGCTTGCTAATCAATTGCAGACGTATGTGTTTGCTTGTCCGGATCTCTGAGCTAATGTTGTTAACGCTGTATTGATCTAATAGGACGGAATGATAGGATATGCGTATCCTCCGGCGCTGTTGTTTCAGCAGGTATTGCTAAGATAAACAACCACAATACATTTCTGTTGATAGCATCTCTGTCTTCACAGAGACCGTGGGTAAATTTACTCTGATGTCTACTGTGGGACTTAACGCAAAATCTTCCTCAATGAGAGGATCTTTTTTCGCTGGGTAAAATTGTGTCATCTTTATCACAACCCGCAAGGTCGCAACCTTCACGTATTCCGTTGTGTGGTCTTTATTGCATTGTAAGCATTTTACTGGACGAGCTTTGGACGCGATTTCTTACTATAGGAGATCCTCTTCTTCGCTATTCTATGCGGCTAAAGTGGAGGCTCTTCCGTCGTTGGTGTAGGGATCACTATGTTCATATTGTTGATCCCTCCATACTACTCATTGCAACTTTTTAGTATACTTGTTTGAGAAGATCTACTGCAGCCTGTTATTATTAAGGTTATAGGTTTATGTTACCTCATACCTATGCACTCTATGATAGTTTACAATTGAGTCTTATGTCTCTTTATCTAAGTCAGTTAGTAACTTTTCGATAAATAGACTTAGAATCATTAGATTGAATTCCTATATGGAATTTAACTTCGGTTCTTATTTAGCTAAGTAATCATTTGAGCCTCTGGAAACAGTAGTTTTCAAATTCTGACCTTTTAGACAGTAATTCTGTTGGCTTCTCTTTTACTGAAGAGTCAGTGAGTTTCATGCACTATCGGTGGATGATTTTCACTTTCGTAGTTTCGGAATTACTACTTCCTTTACTATTTAGGTTGGATTTTTGCATAAGAGTTAGGCTCCTATTATCCGGAACCTATTATTTTAAGGTCCTTCCGTCTTCGTACGGGCATAGGCCTTTACTCTGTCCGGTTAGAGTTTATGTATTTATAAACAGATATCAGTTTATTACTACGGGCGTAAACTTCTAATGTCTTTGATGCCTATTAGAAGGACGTTACGCTCCATTCTGTTGCTAATGGATTCAATTAACTATCGATACTGCTTATGGTATATCTTTGACTCAGCAGTTGTGTTTGAGATTTCGGCTCATGAAGTAAGGGTTCTTCTACATCTTGGGCTTACATTAATAGTGTCGCTATTATAGATTTTTGAAGGCTGCTCATTGCGCTCAGCCATCCACATTCATGAATTTTTTATCTCAGAAATATTGAGTCCATTTCTGGAGGCCTCTATTGTTAGGTCTATTATCTACTGCTCAGAATGTCATTCACTTAACAGTTGCTACTATAGCTAGGTAGGCTGTCTGTTTCGGCAGTGACTCCGTTCTGCTGCCCTCTTCGCTCTTGGCTATTTGACCCAGGGCAAGAAAAAAGGGGGGGGGGGGGGTGTTCCCTTGGGTCACCTGTTTTACTATGAAAACAAGGGGATACCTCCTCCGGAGTTAGTAATTCTGAGCTGTTATTGGGATGGTTGTTTAGTGAGAAGTTTATGTTTTAAAAATTCATTCAAGTCTTAGTTTTTAAAGTATAGCTTTTAAATATAGCACGTGTCAACGGACATGATTATGCAATCCTCAGACACTTTTAAGGAGTATAAAGAGTCTCTATTCTCTAGACTTACTTTATTTATTGGCTTACTTTAAAAATTATTAGTATAAGGATTATACTAGATATTAATAGAGTACATGGATGTATGATGCTCAATTTTGGAAGGTGTTGTATCTTTCTAATTTATCATAAATAAGAAAGATACATGTAAGGCCTAATACTTCTTTTTCCCTAGAGGGGATGACTCTATTTTATATTATTGAGCGTATTCCATCTTGCTCTATGTCCTTGGCCCTCCAGCCTTTTTACTATTCAGCTATGTCTGGGTCATTGGTACAGTATAAAAATGTTAAAAAATTTATAGTAATTTATATATTTTTTATACTTACCAATGACCCAGACGGGGATGGCCCTCCCAGGAGTTGGGAACTCTTACCTCCCCACTGAGTACATAGCGCTTACCAGGCACTGGTTATTAGAATGATTAATGGCGCCAATTTCGGAACGTCCTTGACACTGCGCATGCGCAGTAGAGGTGAAGTGTGGAGGGCCATTCAGGACATGTTTTCTTTGGTTTTAGATGCAAATTTTGGGGATTGGGGGGCAAAATTTGTGTTTGGCCCTATATTTTAAGAGTTAGCACCAGCTATGTCTGGGTCATTGGTAAGTATAAAAAATATATAAATTACTATAAATTTTTTAACTTTTCCAGAAAAATATTTTTTTTTTTATGCTCCAATGTTTGGGACACTCGGGAGACTTGTTTCCTGTTGGGCCAGTCACCTGAAAATGGTGCAAAATGCTCAATATTAAAGCTAAGTTTGTGTTTAATTTTCCTTTTTAAACAATAAAAAATTGATAATACATACTGATTTGTGTTTTTTTAGCTCACTGAAGCTCAACTTATCATTTGCCATCCGTCGTCCATCATCGTCGTCCATCGCCGTCCGTCCGTCGTCGTGAACATTTTTCAAACGACTTCTCGTCTGAAACCACTGGTCCAATTTTCACGAAACTTCATGTGGATGTTCATTACTATATGGCAATTCATGTTTGTTCAAATGAAATGGCCACGTCCCCATGGGGGCTCTGTATAGGGCATAACTCTGATAGCACCGTATGAATTATAGAAAAATTATTAAAAAATCTTCTCCAGAACCAGTGGGCAGAATCTTTTGATACCTGGTATGCAGCATCTTGGTATGGGACTGATTCAAGTTTGTTCAAATCGGCCCCCTGGATTCATATTTGGGCTCACTATAGAAGCCCAAATTCGAACTTAGTGCATTTCAGGCAAATTTCTTAAAAAATCTTCTTCTTCAGATCCAGCATGCAGAATCTTTTGATATTTGGTATGCAACATTGTGGGGTGGATCTGATTCAAGTTTGTTCAAATCGCCCTCTGGATTCATATTTGGGAATGGGAGTTCACAGTTTGGAAAGCCAGTCCCAATGCAAATTCTCTTTGGCATAACCTTTTTTTCTTGTTTGTGCAGAATTACAGCCAAAAATTGGTCAGAGACAGAAAACGGCATCATTTCCATATCTAACAGTATGTAAGCATGAGCTGGCTGAAATTCCCAGAATTGATTAATTAATTGATTGACCAATTAGAATCATCCTCATTGCAAATTTGACATATGACAGCTCTTGAAATTAGTGTCAATATTCGGAAAGTGCAGAGGCTAAAGCCCACTTAATATTGTTTTGTGTTGGCATAAAACCTTCGACACATTCAGAATGGGTTGTAAAAATTAACAACAAATAGTACCTTCATTCATGTGGCTTAGTTACACATTTACTCGGCTTTTTGCGTAACCGTTTATATTTTTATACTGTATACCAATGGCCCAGACTTAGCTGGTGCTAACTCAAAAATATCTAGGGCAAAACACAAATTTTGCAAAACCGAAAATTTGAAGTCCTGTCTGGTCCTCCATACATTTACTCTCCACGCATGTGCAGATGCCAGGAAGTCACAGAAACTGGCGCCAACATCATTCTTTGTTTGGCCCTTCTGTCAGATAACATCAAACTGACATCTGTGCTTTTAAACCTCAGTTTTAATAATGCCAGATACAAATCAATGGTTATTTTGGTGGATCCAAGGACACAACTGGATGAAGTAAGGAAGAAATGGTGGTTTGAAGTGTTCAGGGCTGTAATTTTATAATATTTATAAAAATTAGTTCATGTTCCCCAATTTCGCTACATGGGCCTGACGTCATCATTGATTGATAATGATTTGTCCACTGTTTCCTTTAGTATTCCTTCCCTACCTTCCCTTGATCCCCCCAGTCAAGCTCCCAAGCTTTTTGGCTTGTTTTATTGAAATTTTTTATAAATTTCTTGGGAGTTTAACGTATTATACAGAAGATTATTCTGTATATCCCCATGGTTACATCCTCACTCTTGGGGTGTTTAGGCGTTTTGGTCATGCATCATACATCCGATGTATCGTTTTTTCTTTTGATGAAGATCATGCTTTACATTGGATAGATTATTTCTGTTACTGACTTTGGGCCGTGTTGCCTGGGGTCTTGTTTCCGGTTTTTGTTTGAAGTTGTTTACATTGACAATGCTCTAGGTAGCTTCCTATTATTTAGAGAAATGACGGTTGTAAGTAACATAAAATATTCTGTGGCGGTTAATTTTATTACATATTATTATAATTTTGTCCACACTAAGGCACTTTTGGGCTCATCGTTCCCTTTGGGAACTTGGGCTTTTATATAAGAAAATTTTTTTCAAAATTTGTTTTATTTTTTGAAGGAATTTTTCTTTTCGATGTATTTATTTCATCGATTATTTTAATGTTATCTTATATTTATGTAGATTTGGTGGTGCTACAATTGACCTATATTAGATCTTAGGTAATAATTAGGGCCCCGCCATGAGGCGGATGCCCTATAGTGATTGCTCTGTCCGTGCGTCCGTCCGTCTGTGCGTGTGTCCATCCGTCCATCCATAACAAAACTTGTCCGGTCTGTAATCTTTCTCTCTTAATAGATAAGGTTTTGATATTTGACATGTGGGTATATTATCTCAAGACGATGTGTCACGTACCAAGGTTGCCATGCTTTGACCTTGAACTTTGACCTCAAGGTCAAATTATTCCGAATTTGGGGTTCTTTTCTGACAAGTTTGTGTCCGGGCTGTAACTTTTTTCCCTTAATAGATAGGGTTTTGATATTTGGTATGTGGATAGATTATCTCAAGACGACATGTTGCGTACCAAGGTTGCCATGCTTTGACCTTGAAGTTCGACCTCAAGGTCAAATTATTCATATTTTTTTTTTTCTGACAAGTTCGTGTACGTGTTGTAACTTATTTCCCTTAATAGATAGGGTTTTGATATTTGGAATGTGGGTAGATTATCTCAAGGCGACGTGTCGCATACCATGGTTGCCTTGCTTTGACCTTGAAGTTTGACCTCAAGGTCAAATTATTCAGAATTTGGGTTTTTTTCTGACAAGTTCGTGTCCGGGAAGGGATTTTAATCAGATTTTACCTATTGCTTGAAATATTTTAGTATTACAGTTCACATCAGTTTATACCTAACATCGCTTAGTTGCTGCAGGGCCCGCAGAGATGGATTCCATCTCCGTGATATCTAGTATTTCTCTAATAGCAGGGCAAATAAGAGGAAACCTTTCCTTTATTTACATGGTCGTTGTCTTGTTTATAGTCGATGTACTACCACTAATTCTTGTACCATATGTCAGATTTTGACAATGTTTCTGACTGGTGTCATGGTTTGTTGTTAGGCGAGTGGACTCTAACGGTCCTCTTATGGCGAGGGGACACTGCTGGTCTTCTCGCCAAAATGTCACTATAGTTTGTTAGTTTCTATTTACAGAGGAACAAGAACATGGTGTGGTTTGGTGACGCCATCAGACAGTGTTTCCGTTGTCGCATTATACTATTAGAGCTAGCGGAAAAGTGCTCAATGATATAAGACAAGGGCCTAGGCCTGAGAATATAGGGTTTACGTCCTTGTCTCCAGCTAGCTCAACCGGCAAATCTGTCATGCAGAATATGGGTGGTGTGACGCCGGGTATGTCTGTAGCGGTCGAGAAGAGGAACAAGGATGTAGCGAGCAAGGTTTTCCATGATCGCAAGCAAGAGAGAGGCCCCTCTTTCTTATAACAATATCTGAGGTCAGATGTTGTTGGTAGAACTTGCGTCAGTCAGAGTTTACGTCCATGCCTCTTGTCCGGGTTGCCCCGTCTAATAGGCAGATGGGGTCGGCTAGTCTTACGGCTTCCTCTACATAAGGCTAAAGTGTTCTTTATATTGCACAGGGCTATAAACCGTGATGAGTGGTTTCAGTTCCCTGTCATCAGTAAAGCGGTTACTCTTGAATATGAGGACCGTGACACCGGGTGTTGCATTTACAAAGTAAATCAGAGCTAGCGGCAAAAGTGCTCAATGATATAAGACAAGGGCCTAGACTTTAGAATATAGGGTTTACGATCTTGTCTCCAGCTAGCTCAACCGGTGCTTCTTTCACTCAGAATATGGGTGTCATGACGCCAGATATGTTCGTAGCAGTCGAGAAGAGAACAAGGGTGTAGCGATCACTATAAAATCCAATCATGCTCACCCTGTGACGATGGAAAGGAGGAAGCTGGCAATTTCCTTGGTACACTCGGCTAGGTCTCCCTGGACCGCTAGCAAGAGGGATCCCCCTCTCTCTTTTTACAACATCTGGGACCAGATGCTGTTGGTAGGAACTTGTGTCATTCGGAGCTTACGTACATGCCCTTTGTCTGGAATGCTCTGTTTAATTCGGCTTCTTCAGTTTCTACTAAGCACTCTCGACCGCACCTTCGCTACATGACTTCGGATATCTAGTCTGCATCATCAATAGGTCCACTCTTTGTCGAGGAAGTCACACCATCTAGTAGCCAAGGAAACGAGGCTTCATTCATTGGGACGTCCGCAGTTAAGAGCCATCTCGGACACACTGTCCCAGGAGCAGCCGGTGGATAAGCAATACATGACCGCTGCTCCTCAGGCCTCTGTAACGGACATGCTGTCACAGTTTGCACAGCTCATCGCAGTATTCCTGCTAAGGCAGAAGCACTCAATGTTAATCTCAAAACTTGAGCTGTTGGACGGTGCTTGATCGGTCCAGTCATCTGCCTGTTCAAATGCTGGTGACCGTGATTCTAAAACTGATTTAGACGAATGATGAAACGGATACGGAGGAGGATAACCTTCCCTTTCGGAACAACTCATGGATGATATGGATACTATCCATTATTATCACTTTATAGGGCACTCCCTGGCGAATATTTTCATTTTCGGGGGCTGCACAAAACTCATATGTTTCCATTCACATCCAGGTTCCCTGGCAATAATGAAAAATTCGTTTCAATATGGCCCGGCAGCCCGCACATCCCCGGATGTGGGGGAGGTAACACTGCTTTGAGTTGGAATATTTGGAGAAGAGAGATGTGATGGCTGAATTTTGTGATCTTTGGCGTGAAAGAATTAAGATATACATTCGCATTTAAGGCATGAGTTAGTTGCTGACAATGATTGTGTGGGAATTTCACACATCTACTACATTGAAAAATAATAATATATAAATGATGAAAAAAATAGCAATCTTGATTTTTCTTGGTTTAACATGTAACATCTTTGAAATGTGATAATAATACAAATAACATTATTTTGTACGGGCGTTATGGTTCATTAACGGCCCTACGAAAATGATTAACAGCCCTTGGGCCTATTAGTGGCCCTCGACTTCGTCTCGGGCCACTAATTGACCCTTGGGCTGTTAATCATTTTCGTAGGGCCGTTAATGAACCATAACGCCCTCAAAAACAATGTTATTGTATAATTATCGTTTCCTTGAACTTGTTCCAGTGAATCTCAATGCTGCGAGTAATTGTGAGCTTCATCCGGACAAAGAGCAGGATAATAAGATCTCTTTTCCGGTTAAGTCTACACGGGTGTCACAGGTCGTTGATTATGTAGATGACACCATATTTAACTTCCTGTGGGAAGAAGTAATACGATTTCTTATCATCTTCTGTATATTTTTATACTGTACCAATGACCCAGACTTAGCTGGTGCTAACTCTAACAAAACCAGGGCCAAACACAAATTTTGCCCCCCAATCCCCAAAATTTGCATCCAAAACAAAAAGAAATCATGTCCTAAAGGACCTCCATACTATGCCTCTACTGCACAGTGACGCAGACGTCCCGAAATTGGCGCCAATTATCATTCTCTGTTTGGCCCTTCATCAGTCAACATCTCACTGATCTTTGTGCTTGTAAATCTCAGTTTAAAGGATGCCAGACACGTAATTTTTGGAGAAAATGTGATTCTAAGGAGGATAGAAGGAGGAGAGGAAAAAGAAGTGGCAAAAAATAATCAGGGCTGTACTTAAAATTTTTTGATGAAATTATGTTAAGTTGCCTATTTTCGAGGCATGGGCCTCTTGTTGTCATTCTTGCTAATTGTTGCACTGCTTATTCAGTGTTTCCTCTCCCCTAGCCTTCTAAAGTCCCCCCTGGCAATTCTCCCATGCTTTTGGCATATTTTTGAGAAGTTTCATTTCTAAAATTTCCTGGGAGAGTTGCTTGGTTACAGAATGTTTTCTGTTATTTTCCCCATAGTTACGTTTTCACCCATGGGTGTATAACGTTTGTGTTCTGCATCTTCCATCTGATGTTCTACAGATTCTCCCCTGGGAGTCTCTGTTTTGCATCAGATAGAGTGTAATTGATGACTGATTCCGGGCCAGTTTTTTCAGTGCCTGGAGTCATGTTTTCTAGTGTGTTTACACTGTTTGTTTTCATTGGCAACAGCCTTTTTTGAGGGGGGCTGTTTGCCTTTGTGGTAGTTTATCTCATTGTAAGATACATTTATATTATCCGAAAGTGTCTCATTAATTATTTTATATAATTTTAAAATTTTTGACCACACTTTGCCATCGGATCCATCGGGGCTCAACGTTACTTTTCAGCAACTTGGGCTTCTCTGAAAAAATATTTTTTCAAAATTATTTTGTTTTGCAATTGTTTTTTCATTTATTAATGGATCATGTTATTATGTATCTTTGTGTCAGGGGTTTTTGCGAGTAACTAGGACTTATTGTTGTTCTTTCACAATGAAGGGACTTTGTTCAAATTGTAATAGGAAGAAATCTTCCTCTGACTTTCATGATCATTGTATTAATTGTAGTCAGTGTTCTCGCATTAATCCCTGTCCTATATGTGAACATTGGGATGAGAAACATTGGAAACGTGTGTCACGATATGTTGTTTCTGGAGAAAGAGCGATGCCGGCTCTTTCTCCACAAGGTCACTCTACTCTCTCAGTTTCTATTTCAGAGGAACCAGAACAGGGTGATGTTTCCATGTTATCTTCTTCAAGTGTGCGTCCGTCGTCACAAATAAATTCAGAGCTAGCGGCAAAAGTGCTCATGGAGATTAGACAAATGTCGTCCGCTAGCTCGCCCGGTGTAGCGTCCATTCACCGAATGGTTCGGCAGCCGGGTTCGTCCGATGCGGTCCAAGAGGAAATTTTGGGTGATGCGAGCACTATAAAAATAATAGATGCACACCCAGTGACGGCGGATAGTGAACGAGAACGGAGGAAGCCTTTTAGTCCGGTTCCTAGCTCGTCCAGGTCCAGCCGGGCCGCGAGCGAGAGAGGCCCCTCTCTCGTACAACAACATCTGGGACCAGATGTTGTGGTACAAAATGTGTCTTTAGCGGAGCATACGTCCGTCGCTCGGGACGCTCCGTTGTATAAGCAGTCCGCAGAGACTGTTAAGGCTTCCTCTTCTCGTCGGCGCACACGACCGCACCTTGGCTGCGTGACCTCCGATATTTTGCCAGCTTCGCCGATGAAGGATTCTTCGGCGACCAGGTCACACCATCCGGCAGCCAGGGATTCGAGACCGATGGACTCCGGACGTTCGCATAGGAAAAGTATGCGGGAGCCATCTGATGCGGAGCTGCCCTCGGCGAAGCAGCGAAAGACCGCTCCTCCGCAGGTCTCGACGTCGGACATTCTAGTGCAGATAGCACAGCTTATCGCAGCATCCCAGCAGCCGGCAGAAACGGTGTCGGATCAAGAATTATCCGACGGCGCTGGGTCGGTACGCTCCGCCGAAGCATCGGGGGCGGACGACCGGGAACATCGGGAGGTCCGACCGGATGGTGAAAGGGATACGGATGAATTGGAGCTATCCCTTTCTGAACAACATAAAGCTGCCGTGGACTTCATCCGGCACTTTCTTCCTCAAGTTGTTCCGTCGGGCCAGACTGCTGCGCTTCCGGACAGGAGAATTATAGCGTCATTGGACTCTGAATTTTTTGAGCGGTTCAGGGACATCGCTCCCGAGTTTCCGTCGCAGTCCAATAATGTTGCAAGAACATTTGAATTATTGAACGACGCTATTTTTAAACTTGCTTCCAGGACGGGGAAAGCAGGTTTCTTGTCCGCTAATACTCTCAACCTGCCTTTCATTAATGCAAGGAATAAATTCGACACGGCAGGTCAGGGTATACCGAGAGTTCCTCTGCGTATGGACGACGAGGCGGAAGACTTAGAGCTATCATTTCCGTCGTCAGCTTCTATTCCAACCGCAGTGTTGGAAACAGCTATTGCGTCTAACAGAGCCAATTTAGATGCCTTATCTTACGCAGATCACCTTACTAAGGCGTTATCACTGCGCCTTCAAGGGGAAGAGTTTCAGGATATACAATCCTCCTTAAGACTTCTTTCAAGGGCAGTAGCTTATTCCACGTGTAACTCCGCCCTTTCAGTGGCAAATCTGGAGTTGGTTAGACGTGACGCAGCCCTGGCTACATCCACACTAGTGGATTCTAAGGTGAAGAACTCTCTTAGAGTCGCTTCGGTCTCAGGAGATCTTCTCTTTGACGGCAAGCTTTCCGCTATTTATGATAATATTAAAAAGAAAGCTAGTGATTTTCTGTTGTTCAGATCCGCTCCTAAAAGGTCGGATACAGCAGACACGAATAAGGCGGGCACTTCTGGGTCTTATGCGCCCAAGAGAGGTTCCTATAGAGGTTCCGGTGCGTCCTCTGGCTCTTATTCGAGAGACCGTCAGGATAGCGACTCTCGTTCGGGACGTCCTTCAGGCCGGGACAATCGGTCGGACGCCCCGAGGTCGACGAGGCGAGGTGCGGGTCGTGGAAGACGTGGTTTCTCCTACCGCAGGCCTCGCAGATCCAGGAGGTGATGGCTTAAACCTCTATCGCGTTCCGGTTGGCGGAAGGTTGTCGAGTTTTTCTCAAGAGTGGGCGTCGATTACGGACGACCCGTGGGTGAGAGGAGTGACTTCGGAAGGTCTAAAGATATCCTTCAAACGAAAGCCTCCATTAACTCGAAGTCCAAAGTGGACTCATCTTCCGTCAAATCCTCAGAAAAGAGACACTCTGGTATCAGAGGTGCAGTCTCTTTTAATGAAGAACGCGGTAGAGGTCGTAGAAAACCAGGAATCGCTGGGATTCTACAGCCATCTGTTTCTGGTTCCGAAACCAGACGGCTCGTTCCGTCCAGTCATAGATTTGAGCTGGATAAACAAGCTGATCGTCACTCCGAAGTTTTATATGGAGACGATTCGATCGGTCAGAGCGAGTATTCGGGTGAACGATTATGCAACGAGCATAGATCTCAAAGATGCGTACTTTCACGTCATGGTACATCTGACATTCCGAAAGTATCTACGCTTCGCAGTCCTAGGAGTGGTGTATCAGTTCCGGGCCATGTGCTTCGGATTGAATCTAGCACCCTGGGCTTTCACTCGGGTAATGAACTCGGTAATGATCTACTTCCGAGCTCATTCGTCTGCGGTAACGTCGGCCTACCTGGACGACATTCTTCAGAGGTACGGCAACAAGTTAACGCTTCAGAACGATGTTCAGAATCTTCTTCTATTGCTCCGACGTCTCGGTTTCATAGTAAACGAGGAGAAGTCGGATCTGGTGCCGTCCAAGTCATTCACTCATCTGGGAATGAGCTTCGAGACGCACAACAATCTCGTTCGTCTGCCGTTAACCAGAGCGAAATTAGTCAGTTGTTACGCTCGCTATTGTCTGAATGCAGACAAAGTCACGGCGAGAGAATTTATGAGACTGATAGGTCTGTGCGGAGCCGCCGTGGATCTCATTCCGATGGGACGGCTACGCACTCGGCCTCTTCAAATTTTCCTGACTCAGAATTGGAGTGTGAAAATTCATTCGCTCGATGTAGACGTTCTCTTGTCAGATCAAGTGAAACAAGAGATTCAGACTTGGGCAAACATTCAGTGGTTAACTCAAGGAGTTCCGCTGCAGTTGCCGGATCCGAGTTTTACCATTATGACGGATGCCAGTCAAACAGGTTGGGGTGCATCATTAATCCCAACGGATTCGAGATGCCAGGGTCTTTGGGATCCGCAATTCCTGTGCAAGCACATAAACATCAAGGAAATGATGTCAATTTGGCTTGCGTTACGTCACTGGATGGACATTATTCACGATGCTCATGTCCAAATCCTAACCGACAATACGACAGTAGTGGCGTATATACGGAATCAGGGAGGCACTCATTCAGTTCCGTTGTTCAATCTAACGGAAAGAATCCTTCTGTTTGCATTGGAACATCACGTTCTTCTTTCGGTCCGTCACATACCGGGTCGTCTGAATGTGCTAGCAGACTCCCTTTCACGAAAGGGTCGCTTGTTGCCGTCGGAGTGGACTCTCAACAAACAAGTATTCAATCAGATTTGCTACCAATGGGAACGGCCAATGATAGACTTATTTGCGACACATCTCAACAATCAGTTGCAGACGTATGTGTCCCCGTGTCCGGATCCAAGAGCATTTGCAGTAGACGCTCTGTCGATCCCTTGGGACGGAATGATAGGATATGCGTATCCTCCAGCGCCGTTAATTCAACAAGTATTGCTAAAGATAAAACAATCTCAATGCAAGATTCTGTTGGTAGCATCTCTGTCGCCACAGAGACCGTGGATAAATCTACTCAGGTGTCTGTTGTGGGACCTACCGCGGAAGCTTCCTCCACGAGAGGATCTTCTTTCGCAGGGGAAATCGCGCCAACTGCATCACAACCCGCAAGGTCTCAACCTTCACGTTTTTCCGTTGTGCGGTCCTTCTTGCATGGCAAGCACTTTACAGGACGAGCAGTGGACGCGATTTCTAACTGTAGGAGGACCTCCTCTTCGCTAAACTATGCGGCTAAGTGGAAGGTTTTCCGTCGTTGGTGTAGGGATCATTCTGTAGATATATTTGATCCCTCTATACCAGACATTGCAAACTTTCTAGTATACTTGTTTGACGAAATCAAACTGCAGCCTGTTACTATAAAGGGTTATAGATCTATGTTATCTGATACCTATGCACATCATGATAGTTTACAAATTGGATCTAATGTCTCTTTATCGAAATTGGTTAGAAAGTTTTCGATAAATAGACCCAGAACTCTTAGATTAATTCCTAAGTGGAATTTAGCTTGGGTTCTCCTTAAATTGAAGGAAAAGCCATTTGAACCTCTTGGGACAGTAGATTTCAAATTCTTATCTTATAAGACAGCTTTTCTCTTAGCTTTCTCTTCTGCCAGAAGAGTCAGTGAGCTTCATGCACTATCGGTGGATGATTCTCATTATCGTAGTGTTGGGAACACTATCACCTTCACTACTAATGTCGGTTTTTTTAGCTAAGAATCAGGCTCCTAATAAATATCCGGAACCGATTGTTATTAAGGCTCTTCCGTCTTCAGACGGGCGTAGGCCTTTACTCTGTCCTGTTAGAGCACTACGTATCTATAAACAGAGATCTCAGTTCATCAGAAAGGGACGGAAACGTTTCTTTCTGTCTTTGATGCCTAATAGAAAGGACATTTCAGTCCATTCTATTGCTAGATGGATTCAGTTAACTATCCGTACTGCGTATGAAGATTTATCTTCTTCTCAGCAGTCTGTGCTTAAGATTTCTGCTCATGAAGTAAGAGCTCTTTCTACTTCCTGGGCTTATGCTAATAGTGTTGCTATTACAGATTTAATGAAGGCTGCTTATTGGTCTCAGCCTTCCACATTTACTAATTTTTATCTCAGAAATATTGAGTCCATTTCTGGAGACCTGCATTGTTTAGGTCCGTTATCTGTTGCTCAGAATGTCGTCCACTAAACAGTTGCAACTATAGTTATGCAGGCTTTCTGTTCCGGCAGTGACTCCGTCCGGCTGCCCTCTTCGCTCTGGGCTATTTGACCCAGGGCAAGGGGAAGGGGGGGGGGGGGGGGGGCGGGTGTTCCCTTAGGTCACCTGCTTTATAGTGAAAAGCAAGGGAATGCCTCCTCCAAGACAGTATTTCTGAGTCGCTTCCGGGATGGTTTTAAAGTGTAATATTAATGTTTAATTTCATTCATGTCTTATTTTTAAAGTGTAGCTCGGTGTGAAGCATTTGTATATGTCAAGTGTCAAACGGGCTTTAATATACAATACTCGGACACTTTTAAATGATTATAAAGAGTCTCAATTCTCTGGACTACTTTATTTATTGGCTTGCTTTAAAAATAATTAGTATAAGGGTTATACTGGATGTTAATAGAGAACATGAATGTTATTGTGCTCAATTATTAAGGGTAGTGTATCTTTCTAATTTAATATTAAATAAGAAAGATACATGTAAAGCCTAATACTCCTTTTCTTCTTAAGGGGTTACCTCTTTATTATATTATTGAGCTTATTGGATTTTCCTCTATGTCCTAGGCCCTCCAGCCTGTTTACTATTCAGCTAAGTCTGGGTCATTGGTACAGTATAAAAATGTTAAAAAATTTATAGTAATTTATATATTTTTTATACTTACCAATGACCCAGACGGGGATGGCCCTCCCTGAGTTGGGAACTCTTGCCTCCCCGCTGAGTACATAGCGCTGACCAGGCACTGCCAGTAAGAATGATATTTGGCGCCAATTTCGGGACGACTGCGTCACTGCGCATGCGCAGTAGAGTCGTACTATGGAGGTCCTTTAGGACATGATTTCTTTTTGTTTTGGATGCAAATTTTGGGGATTGGGGGGCAAAATTTGTGTTTGGCCCTGGTTTTTGTGGAGTTAGCACCAGCTAAGTCTGGGTCATTGGTAAGTATAAAAAATATATAAATTACTATAAATTTTTTAACTTTCCATATGGTTTAGTGTTGCTGTAGATGGGGATTTCAAAGAACAGGCATGTAATAAACATAACATGTGTGTAATAAAATGCAAGCTGCTGTTGACTGAATGAAAAACGTCTTTATCTCACTGTCAATAAAAGCTATAATAGATAAAATGCCCCATTAGTAAGAATACAGAAAAATAATCAAATTCCTTTTAATTGAATGGTCTTGTTAATTGAATATTTTCTACTGTATAGGTAGCTATTCAATTAGCAGGTAGAGTTGCACTGTAATAACAATAACATGATGTTGTGTAATATTGGATCATGGATATATGTCTGTCTCACCAACATGTCAGAACTGGGACAAACATTTATTATGCCCCCGAGGTATTGGGTGTATCTAGTGAAACCCTCCATCTTTCTGTCGATCTGTCTGTCCATGCAAACATTTTGCATTGTAATTTCAAAGCCATCGCCCGGATATGGATCTCCTTTGGTATGCTGATAGACCTGCATGGAGGATGGATATGCACAAGGAACGGGTTCCATCCATTGATGTATCCCAGAGTTATGGCCCTTTTTCAACTTAGAAAATGTTTCTGTTTTCACTCTTTCCACTAAGAAAATTTTTCTGTCCCACAATACCTTCAAGGCTACTTCGAACTTGCATATGCGTTGGGGCCAGTGGCCCAAGCTTTGTGTTGCCCTTGTTTTTGCAAATTTTCCAGCAGCTGGACAGTGATTTTTACTAAAACACCTGCAGAGAAGAGTTTCCACGCAGTCACTAAAATTTATGAAGAGCACATGCAAAGTGTTAGGCAATAGGCAGCATTTGTAAATTTGTAAACTCGGAGATCCATCAGTTCAGACTGATCATTATAAATGGTTATCAGTATCGGCCGATGAGTCAGATATCTGTTCAGAATGTTCATTAGAATGGTTATCAGTATCGGCCGATGAGTCAGATATCTGTTCAGAATATTCATTAGAGTGGTTATCAGTATCGGCCGATGAGTCAGATATCTGTTCAGAATGTTCATTAGAATGGTTATCAGTATCGGCCGATGAGTCAGATATCTGTTCAGAATGTTCATTAGAGTGGTTATCAGTATCGGCCGATGAGTCAGATATCTGTTCAGAATGTTCATTAGAATGGTTATCAGTATCGGCCGATGAGTCAGATATCTGTTCAGAATGTTCATTAGAATGGTTATCTGTATCGGCCGATGAGTCAGATATCTGTTCAGAATGTTCATTAGAATGGTTATCAGTATCGGCCGATGAGTCAGATATCTGTTCAGAATGTTCATTAGAATGGTTATCAGTATCGGCCGATGAGTCAGATATCTGTTCAGAATGTTCATTAGAATGGTTATCAGTATCGGCCGATGAGTCTGATATCTGTTCAGAATGTTCATTAGAATGGTTATCAGTATCGGCCGATGAGTCTGATATCTGTTCAGAATGTTCATTAGAATGGTTATCAGTATCGGCCGATGAGTCAGATATCTGTTCAGAATGTTCATTAGAATGGTTATCAGTATCGGCCGATGAGTCAGATATCTGTTCAGAATGTTCATTAGAATGGTTATCAGTATCGGCCGATGAGTCTGATATCTGTTCAGAATGTTCATTAGAATGGTTATCAGTATCGGCCGATGAGTCAGATATCTGTTCACAATGTTCATTAGAATGGTTATCAGTATCGGCCGATGAGTCTGATATCAGTTCAGATTGTTCATTAGAATGGTTATCAGTATCGGCCGATGAGTCAGATATCTGTTCAGAATGTTCATTAGAATGGTTATCTGTATCGGCCGATGAGTCAGATATCAGTTCAGAATGTTCATTAGAATGGTTATCAGTATCGGCCGATGAGTCTGATATCAGTTCAGATTGTTCATTAGAATGGTTATCAGTATCGGCCGATGAGTCAGATATCTGTTCAGAATGTTCATTAGAATGGTTATCAGTATCGGCCGATGAGTCAGATATCTGTTCAGAATGTTCATTAGAATGGTTATCAGTATCGGCCGATGAGTCAGATATCTGTTCAGAATGTTCATTAGAATGGTTATCAGTATCGGCCGATGAGTCAGATATCAGTTCAGAATGTTCATTAGAATGGTTATCAGTATCAGCCGATGAGTCTGATATCAGTTCAGATTGTTCATTAGAATGGTTATCAGTATCGGCCGATGAGTCAGATATCTGTTCAGAATGTTCATTAGAATGGTTATCAGTATCGGCCGATGAGTCTGATATCAGTTCAGATTGTTCATTAGAATGGTTATCAGTATCGGCCGATGAGTCAGATATCAGTATGAGTCAGATATCTGTTCAGAATGTTCATTAGAATGGTTATCAGTATCGGCCGATGAGTCAGATATCTGTTCAGAATGTTCATTAGAATGGTTATCAGTATCGGCCGATGAGTCAGATATCTGTTCAGAATGTTCATTAGAATGGTTATCAGTATCGACCGATGAGTCAGATATCAGTTCAGATTATTCATTAGAATGGTTATCAGTATCGACCGATGAGTCAGATATCAGTTCAGAATGTTCATTAGAATGGTTATCAGTATCGACCGATGAGTCAGATATCAGTTCAGATTGTTCATTAGAATGGTTATCAGTATCGGCCGATGAGTCTGATATCAGTTCAGATTGTTCATTAGAATGGTTATCAGTATCGGCCGATGAGTCAGATATCAGTTCAGATTGTTCATTAGAATGGTTATCAGTATCGGCCGATGAGTCTGATATCAGTTCAGATTGTTCATTAGAATGGTTATCAGTATCGGCCGATGAGTCAGATATCTGTTCAGAATGTTCATTAGAATGGTTATCAGTATCAGCCGATGAGTCAGATATCAGTTCAGATTGTTCATTAGAATGGTTATCAGTATCGGCCGATGAGTCTGATATCAGTTCAGATTGTTCATTAGAATGGTTATCAGTATCGGTTGATGAGTCAGATATCTGTTCAGAATGTTCATTAGAATGGTTATCAGTATCGGCCGATGAGTCAGATATCAGTTCAGATTGTTCATTAGAATGGTTATCAGTATCGGCCGATGAGTCAGATATCAGTTCAGATTGTTCATTAGAATGGTTATCAGTATCGGCCAATGAGTCAGATATCAGTTCAGATTGTTCATTAGAATGGTTATCAGTATCGGCCGATGAGTCAGATATCAGTTCAGATTGTTCATTAGAATGGTTATCAGTATCGGCCGATGAGTCTGATATCAGTTCAGACTGTTCATTAGAATGGTTATCAGTATCGGCCGATGAGTCAGATATCTGTTCAGAATGTTCATTAGAATGGTTATCAGTATCGGCCGATGAGTCAGATATCAGTTCAGATTGTTCATTAGAATGGTTATCAGTATCGGCCGATGAGTCAGATATCAGTTCAGATTGTTCATTAGAATGGTTATCAGTATCGGCCGATGAGTCAGATATCAGTTCAGATTGTTCATTAGAATGGTTATCAGTATCAGCCGATGAGTCAGATATCAGTTCAGATTGTTCATTAGAATGGTTATCAGTATCGGCCGATGAGTCAGATATCAGTTCAGATTGTTCATTAGAATGGTTATCAGTATCGGCCGATGAGTCAGATATCTGTTCAGAATGTTCATTAGAATGGTTATCAGTATCGGCCGATGAGTCAGATATCAGTTCAGATTGTTCATTAGAATGGTTATCAGTATCGGCCGATGAGTCAGATATCTGTTCAGAATGTTCATTAGAATGGTTATCAATAGTGGCCGATATCAATATCAATATCGGCCGATGAGTCTGATATCTGATATCAGTTCAGATTGATCATTAGAAATGGTCATCAGTATCAGCTGATGAGTCAGATATCAGTTCAGATTGATCGTTAGAAATGGTTTTCAATATCAGCCGATGAGTCTGATATCAGTTCAGATTGATCGTTAGAAATGGTTATCAATATCGGCCAATGAGTCTGATATCAGTTCAAATTGATCATTAGAAATGGTTATCAGTATCAGCTGATGAGTGATATCATTTCAGATTGATCGTTAGAAATGGTTATCAATATCAGCCGATGAGTCTGATATCAGTTCAGATTGATCGTTAGAAATGGTTATCAATATCGGCCGATGAGTCTGATATCAGTTCAGATTGATCGGTAGAAATGGTTATCAATATCGGCCGATGAGTCTGATATCAGTTCAGATTGATCATTAGAAATGGTTATCAGTATCAGCCGATGAGTGATATCAGTTCAGATTGATCGTTAGAAATGGTTATCAATATCAGCCGATGGGTCTGATATCAGTTCAGATTGATCGTTAGAAATGGCTATCAATATCAGCCGATGAGCCTGATATCAGTTCAGATTGATCGTTAGAAATGGTTATCAATATCAGCCGATGAGTCTGATATCAGTTCAGATTGATTGTTAGAAATGGTTATCAGTATCGGCCGATGAGTGATATCAGTTCAGATTGATCGTTAGAAATGGTTATCAATATCAGCCGATGAGTCTGATATCAGTTCAGCTTGATATCAGCCGATGAGTCTGATATCAGTTCAGATTGATCGTTAGAAATGGTTATCAGTATCACCCGATGAGTCTGATATCAGTTCAGATTGATCGTTAGAATTGGTTATCAATATCGGCCGATGAGGGATATCAGTTCAGATTGATCGTTAGAAATGGTTATCAATATCAGCCGATGAGTCTGATATCAGTTTAGATTGATCGTTAGAAATGGTTATCAGTATCGGCTGATGAGTGATATCAGTTCAGATTGATCGTTAGAAGTGGTTATCAGTATCAGCCGATGAGTCTGATATCAGTTCAGATTGATCATTATAAATGGTTATCAATATCAGCCGATGAGTCTGATATCAGTTCAGATTGATCGTTAGAATTGGTTATCAATATCGGCCGATGAGGGATATCAGTTCAGATTGATCGTTAGAAATGGTTATCAATATCAGCCGATGAGTCTGATATCAGTTCAGATTGATCGTTAGAAATGGTTATCAGTATCGGCCGATGAGTGATATCAGTTCAGATTGATCGTTAGAAATGGTTATCAGTATCACCCAATGAGTCTGATATCAGTTCAGATTGATCGTTAGAAATGGTTATCAATATCGGCCGATGAGGGATATCAGTTCAGATTGATCATTAGAAATTTTTATCAGTATTGGCCGATGAGTGATATCAGTTCAGATTGATCGTTAGAAATGGTTATCAATATCAGCCAATGAGTCTGATATCAGTTCAGATTGATTGTTAGAAATGGTTATCAATATCGGCCAATGAGTGATAGTTCAGATTGATCGTTAGAAATGGTTATCAACATCTGCTGATGAGTCTGATATCAGTTCAGATTGATCGTTAGAAATGGTTATCAATATCAGCCGATGAGCCTGATATCAGTTCAGATTGATCGTTAGAAATGGTTATCAATATCAGCCGATGAGTCTGATATCAGTTCAGATTGATTGTTAGAAATGGTTATCAGTATCGGCCGATGAGTGATATCAGTTCAGATTGATCGTTAGAAATGGTTATCAATATCAGCCGATGAGTCTGATATCAGTTCAGCTTGATATCAGCCGATGAGTCTGATATCAGTTCAGATTGATCGTTAGAAATGGTTATCAGTATCACCCGATGAGTCTGATATCAGTTCAGATTGATCGTTAGAATTGGTTATCAATATCGGCCGATGAGGGATATCAGTTCAGATTGATCGTTAGAAATGGTTATCAATATCAGCCGATGAGTCTGATATCAGTTTAGATTGATCGTTAGAAATGGTTATCAGTATCGGCTGATGAGTGATATCAGTTCAGATTGATCGTTAGAAGTGGTTATCAGTATCAGCCGATGAGTCTGATATCAGTTCAGATTGATCATTATAAATGGTTATCAATATCAGCCGATGAGTCTGATATCAGTTCAGATTGATCGTTAGAATTGGTTATCAATATCGGCCGATGAGGGATATCAGTTCAGATTGATCGTTAGAAATGGTTATCAATATCAGCCGATGAGTCTGATATCAGTTCAGATTGATCGTTAGAAATGGTTATCAGTATCGGCCGATGAGTGATATCAGTTCAGATTGATCGTTAGAAATGGTTATCAGTATCACCCAATGAGTCTGATATCAGTTCAGATTGATCGTTAGAAATGGTTATCAATATCGGCCGATGAGGGATATCAGTTCAGATTGATCATTAGAAATTTTTATCAGTATTGGCCGATGAGTGATATCAGTTCAGATTGATCGTTAGAAATGGTTATCAATATCAGCCAATGAGTCTGATATCAGTTCAGATTGATTGTTAGAAATGGTTATCAATATCGGCCAATGAGTGATAGTTCAGATTGATCGTTAGAAATGGTTATCAACATCTGCTGATGAGTCTGATATCAGTTCAGATTGATCGTTAGAAATGGTTATCAATATCAGCCGATGAGTCTGATATCAGTTCAGATTGATCGGTAGAAATGGTTATCAATATCGGCCGATGAATGATAGTTCAGATTGAACGTTAGAAATGGTTATCAGCATCTGCTGATGAGTCTGATATCAGTTCAGATTGATCATTAGAAATGGTTATCAATATCACCCAATGAGTCTGATATCAGTTCAGATTGATCGGTAGAAATGGTTATCAATATCGGCCGATGAGTCTGATATCAGTTCAGATTGATCGTTAGAAATGGTTATCAGTATCAGCCGATTTGTCTGATATCAGTTCAGATTGATCGTTAGAAATGGTTATCAATATCGGTCGATGAGTGATATCAGTTCAGATTGATCGTTAGAAATGGTTATCAATATCGTCCGATAAGTGATATCAGTTCAGATTGATCGTTAGAAATGGTTATCAGTATCAGCCGATGAGTCTGATATCAGTTCAGATTGATCGTTAGAAATGGTTATCAGTATCAGCCGATGAGTCTGATATCAGTTCAGATTGATCGTTAGAAATGGTTATCAATATCGGCCGAAGAGTCTGATATCAGTTCAGATTGATCGTTAGAAATGGTTATCAATATCGGCTGATGAGTGATATCGGTTCAGATTGATTGTTAGAAATGGTTATCAGTATCGGCCGATAAGTCTGATATCTGCATGATATCTGTACTGTCAAAATTATGATTGATAACTTTGTGGTTCAATGATCTTGATGATATACAATTTATCAGACAAATTAACTGTGGAATCAACAAATTAATATTAAATCTTTCCTTGATAAAGGATTGTCCATTGGATCCAATTTTGTTCTGGTTATTTTGAACTTTAGATTTGCATCGTATGGTTAAAAATAAACATTAGGGTATAACTGGATGAGTGCTGGAGGCCCATATGAACCCTTTACCTAATGTAATTTACAAAATGAGCTGTCAAAAAACAATTTCAACAAAAACTGTATCATGTGATACAGTGGAGCCCACTTCATTGGATATCTCTTAACCCTTTACCCAATGCAGACGATATCAAAATTTATTATTTTAAATATCATTTTTTTAATCTTTTCAAAAAATTTCAACAAAACCATATCATGTGACCCCTCGTTGGAACGAGCTCATCGAGCTCGTTCCAATGAGGGGTCACATGATATGGTTTTGTTGAAATTTTTTGAAAAATAATATTTTTTCAACTGCTGAATTGGCATATTATGCAGGCGAATGCGGGCGATTCGTTGGGTAAAGGGTTAACTAAATAACCCTGTATTGAATATAATTTCCCAACACAAAGCCATTTCCATCCATCCAGTACAAATTTGACATGTTAATTGAATATAGGTTATAGAGTAAATGCCTGTTAATTGAATAAAAAATCATCTTGCAACCTGTTGGGAAATTGCCCTAATTCTTCCCAGTTTTCCTTTGTTTATAGACCTACAGTTAAAACTAGAAGTCCTGTCACAAATTGTGCGCTTATCTAGGCTTAATTGCGCGTTGGAATTGCACGCAATTGCCATATCGAATGGCATCCAAAGCACGACAGGTTCTCCTGGTTACTCATAGCAAACACATGCAATGTTTCTGCCAATGGACCTCCGGGTTACCCGGAGGTCCATTGGCTGAAACATCGCTTGTGCACAGGCCATATGCACAGAATATGATAGCTTTACTTGGGCCATAACACGCACATTAACGCGCATATCAACATGCTATTTGTGCGCATTTCATGACAGGACTTCTAGTTTTAACTGTATTTAGCATCAGTACATCCAATATAGGCATTTAATCTGTAATATCTTGTTTGACAGAGCTCATGGAGCTCTGTCAAACAAGATATAATAGAATAAATACTAAGTTTATCTCTAGAATACAAGAAATTGACACAATCCCTGTTAATTGAATACACCTGTTAATTGAATAATTGTCATTTGCAAAGTGGCTATTCAGTTGACAGGGTTTGTCGTACATGTAAATGGTTTTATTTTTTACAAATAATGGCATCTTTTGTTTCAGTAAATATGAATTAATCACCACAATTTAGCATTATCAAGTGTCAGGATTTCACGGTAACGATCGTTACCGGTAGCGTGTCAGTACCATAGTCACAAAATGACGGAACCGAAATATCGTTACCCACTCAATCTGTCACAAAAGACATTGAAACATTTGTTGTTGAAAGAAATGCTCATAAGAGCTGCTCGTTGGTGAACAATCATCACTGTGATAGAAACGAAATGCTGTTTACATCGAATACAGAAACAAGTTGAAGTGGGAAAAACATGTGTGTACCGTTTGCACATGTTAGACATTTCAACCAATAACATTCTCGGAATGAGTAAAGTGCGGGACCCTTTTGCTGAAGTGAATGTGATTGGCTCATTCTGTAAACATCTTGACGTTTTTTTCGTCAGTAACATTATCACAAGTAATTTCATTGTGTGTCTGAGAATTGTTTCAAGTATGATAAAATAACAAGCGCCTGTGTTCAATATGTGTTGTAAACTGAAAAGCAGTTTTTTGAACAAAGGTATCATGCAGAGGTTTACTGGCGTTATAATATCTAAAACAATAAATATATATTAAAAAATCAACATCCCAATAACCTCTGTTTGGTATCTATCGTGCGGGGGGTAATTCCCTTCACTCCGGACTGTTAATATAGGAGGCCGAAACGTCTCTGGGCCGAAATGTCCCAATATCATTTCACATATAACTTACAAGTATATCAATGTATGCAGGTAGTTTTATCTAGGAGGGAAACGTGTCTGAAATCTAAAAAGCTACGAATGATATAAAATTCCCTCAATTCGGAAAAACTTCAAAAAGGTTCCCATAACTGCTCACAGGATATATAGTGTTTTTGAGTGGATACCGAAAATTATCTGATGAGTGACCGAGATAAATGTTTGTTTTTCGCGAGCGCTTGTGTGAGCGAAAATGACCATTTATCTCGGTCACAAAGGAGATAAATTTGGGTATCCACTCAAAAACCTAGATTTTCTTTTTATTATATGCTTTTTATAAGAATCTGATAATTCCACTCATTCACCCTTGAATTGAGGCATGAAAGTAAACAGTGCATTTAATCTTTGATGTGCGGAAGTGATTTTATCGATTAATCGAAACAAATAGCATCTTGCAATCTGATTTAGCTGGTGGGTTTCTAGTCCAAACATAGCCTGAAAGTCTAATATAAGTTTATGGTTTGGTACGTCCTTTCAAAGGATGTACCAAACCAAAAACTTATATTACAGACTTTCAGTCTATGTTTGGACTAGCGGGTTTCATGCATTAATTCAAGGTGAATATGTGTTGAATTATTGCTGGAAATGATAGGTATCCAATCAAAGCACTAGATCTACATTTCATCATATGTTTTCAGAACAAATTGATCAATTCCAGTGATAATTTGACTCGTATTCACCTTGAAGTGATGCTTAAAAAGCCGCCATTTTGATTGATACCATGAAAGTGAAAATTTATGTATCTTCACAGTGGGGAATATGATTTCTACAGTTAAAACTAGAAGTCCTGTCACGAACTGTGCGCTTATCTAGGCTTAATTGCGCATAGGAATTGCGCGCAATTGCCGTATCGAATGGCATCCAAAGCATGGCAGGTTCTCCTTGTTACCCATAGCAAACACAAGTAATGTTCCTGCCAATGGACCTCCGGGTTACCCGGAGGTCCATTGGCAGAAACTTTGCGCTTGTGCACAGGCCGTATGTGCAGAATTTGATAGCCTTACCATCGTCATAACGCATAGATTAACGTGCAAATCGATGTGCTATTTGTGCGCATTTCAGGACAGGACTTCTAGTTTTAACTGTACACTCTAGAAAGCACACATATGATTTCTATCTTTCCGTAATTTCTTTGATAATCTATCGTTTAGTGTATAATAAATAAGAGGATATATGTTTGTGATTTGTATAAGAATTATCTCATAGTGACGTGGGCGCGGTGGCTCAGTAGGTAGAGGTGCAGGCTGCAAGCCGAGAGGTCCTCGGTTCGAATCCCACCTGCGGCAACCGCATTGTGTCCTTGGGCAAGACACCTCACCCCCATTGCCCACGTTGGGGCACGATGACGCCGTGTACTAAGGCGTACTGCACGTCGATGGTATGCATGTCTTCAACCAATCTAACCCTGCCTGTCCTGCAATGTGGAGTTACGATGTTGGGGAGCTGGCAGCTGCTCGTCGTTGCTCGGCGGTTCTCTCTGGGTACTCCGGCTTCCTCCACCCATAAAACTGTCAAGGTCATGATTAGCCATTGTGCATAAATATGTGACCTTAAACATCAATAAATAAATAAATAATCTCATAGTGACTGTAAGAAAATATAAGTTTTCACAATTGGCTGAAAGTCGCGAATGGAGATGTACATTTCCTTTCAGTCTGGTACCTCGACAAAAGCAGGAACCGATCAGGACTATTTAAAATACGCTCTAGCCTCGGAGCCTATTTTTTCAATTCATGCACCAGATTTCAATTTACAGAGTCACACTGCTGTTTGTAACACACACTGCAAGTATGTAATAGCTCTCATCATTTTCATTTAGTACACTATAGCAAACATTAATCTTCACTGTGGTTTCTGATCAAGTCTTGGCTGCCTATTTAGGCAGCCAAGACTTGATCAGAAACCACAGTGAAGATTAATGCTTGGTAATTAAGACTTGAAGTATTAACTTAAACACTCTACAACAATGATAAATGATAATCATATATATAATATATGTAAGAGTGTCTCTCTCGATTATCCTTCGAAAGAATATCAAAATATGATCTGAGAAGTTACGCGCCAACTGAGAAGCCTATTTCTGAGATTTAAGAGCCAGGTCCTGATGTTTCAGAACCAAATACGCACTGGCGCATGCCCAGGTCGGTCCCTGCAAAAGCAGTTTGTATTATTACTTTTATTGTATGCAATGCAATGTTTTTGTTGAAATTAGAACAACCAAACACAGAAAACACATACCGATGGTATACACATGACATATACCGATGTGAACTTCAGACGTAATGATTTCTGGAGAGATAAATCATGATAAAAAATATTTTCACGCATTTGCCGCTATCGCATAAGGTAGCAGACAATAAAAACACTTATTGTCACTTATAATGTTTTAATGACCCTTTTTTCAGCTGGATCTGGTGCTGCCATTGCTCCACCTCAAAGTTTGTTAGAAGAAATACCAATCCCAGCCGAGGGTGAGTATTTTATTATTACACACAAATGTTTTCTCTTTGTTTATCAAACTCAGAATGAATATATCATTATAGTGTACAAATAGTCTCTCTTAATTCATCAAAGTCATGGGTGTGTGTGTGGGGGGAGAGGAGGGGGGAGGAGGAGGGGAGGTTCTTCAGTATAACAAACAAATGGTTTCTATTTATCAAATTCCTTTACATCATCAAAAGTGTTTATGATCATGGAACTTTCAGCTTTATATATAAGTGTGGTTCACAGGATTTGCAAGAAAGATATTAAAAAATATCTTCAACTGGTTGAGTGCTAGAAGCCACTATCAGGGCTTTCAACAAATGAGGACATGAGAGCAAAAGCCAACACTTTCCTTGCTTATATTTCATATTCAGTCAAACACAAATAATATTTTGTTTATATAAATTTGTTTTATTACAAATTATTGGAGAGTGCCTTTGGGCACTCTCCAATAATTTGTAATAGAATGAAATTTTGAATAACAAATTCAGACCACCAAAAATAATCTAGCCCTCAACCAGTTAAAAATCATGAAAATTCCACAGTGAGAAATCCCCCGATTTGCATTAAGCGATGTAAAATCTTGCTACTTAGGCCTAAAAAAGTTAACCCTTTACCTAACATGAAAAGCAGACGACACTTGCCAAAAAAATTCTTGAATAACTAATTTTTTTCATTTTTTGTCTCAAAAACATAGGTTTTGACCCCTTGTTGGAACGAGCTCGACGAGCTCGTTCCAACGAGGGGTCATAACCTATGTTTTTGAGACAAAAAATGAAAAAAATAATGAAAATTAATTGGCGATTTTTGAGAATAGCGCTGGCTGGTTTTGGCCGTTACGTTAGGTAAAGGGTTAAAAATCTGGTTCTCAGGCCCTCTCGCATGGGACTTTTGACTACCACATGCTCTCTTTTTATAATCAATGCAAACTTGAAAATTTAAAAATTAAATGGTTTAAGTCTGATATTTTACGCAAGTTAATAAAATATTTAAATTTGTCCCTTGAGTGCAACAACAAGGCTTTGCAATGCTTTAGCACTGCAAAGCATTGTTGCACTCAAGGAATGCAATAAACCACCACTGATGGTAGTTTGTTAATTATCAGGCATATAACATAAAACAAATCAAGAACATGAAGTTTGGATGGCAAAGAAGTAAATTACAACAATAAAAAATAAAACAAAAAACCACCCACCCACATGCAATTTTGCAAAGAATGCCTGAGAAACAGAAGATCTACTTTGAGAGGCTTGATGAAATATTAATCTTAAGAATGAAGAGTTTAGCAAATCAGCCAATAAAAGGGAAGCAAAAATCTATGCTCAAAGATTATTGACATATTTGCCAAGGGTGAATCAGCCTTGAAAAAACAAACAGTGCTTGAATGTATGAGAAAATCGTTCAAGAATTTTTAAAAACCTATCACAGGACTGTGTCTGTCCCAAACAGAAAGTCACAATCCTTTTCTGCATCGTCACATTCAGTATTACATGTGTAATATGACAACCAGTTGAGATTAAATGTTCAGTTTAACCCTTTACCCACCACTGTTGGTTTACACTACAGTGTGGGTTATGTAGCCTGATGACTATAGGCACCACTGTTGGTTATACTACAATTGGGTTATGAAGCCTGACAACTATAGGCACCACTGTTGGTTTATACTACACTGTGGGCTATGAAGCCTGACAACTATAGGCACCACTGTTAGTTTATACTACAGTGTGGGTTATGAAGCCTGACAACTATAGGCATCACTGTTGGTTTACACTACACTGTGGGTTATGTAGTCTGACAACTATAGGCACCACTGTTGGTTTATATTACAGTGTGGGTTATGAAGCCTGATGACTATAGGCACCACTGTTGGTTTATACTACAGTGTGGGTTATAAAGCCTGATGACTATAGGCACCACTGTTGGTTTATACTACAGTGTGGGCTATGAAGCCTGACAACTATAGGCACCACTGTTGGTTTACACTACAGTGTGGGTTATGAAGCCTGACAACTATAGGCACCACTGTTGGTTTATATTACAGTGTGGGTTATGAAGCCTGATGACTATAGGCACCACTGTTGGTTTATACTACAGTGTGTGTTATGAAGCCTAACAACTATAGGCACCACTGTTGGTTTATACTACGGTGTGGGTTATGTAGCCTGACAACTATAGGCACCACTGTTGGTTTATACTACACTGTGGGTTATGTAGCCTGACAACTATAGGCACCACTGTTGGTTTATACTACAGTGTGGGTTATGAAGGCTGACAACTATAGGCACCACTGTTGGTTTATACTACACTGTGGGTTATGTAGCCTGACAACTATAGGCACCACTGTTGGTTTATACTACGGTGTGGGTTATGAAGCCTGACAACTATAGGCACCACTGTTGGTTTATACTGCGGTGTGGGTTATGAAGCCTGATGACTATAGGCACCACTGTTGGTTTATACTACAGTGTGGGTTATGAAGCCTGACAACTATAGGCACCACTGTTGGTTTATATTACAGTGTGGGTTATGAAGCCTGATGACTATAGGCACCACTGTTGGTTTATACTACAGTGTGGGTTATGTAGCCTGACAACTATAGACACCACTGTTGGTTTATGCTACACTGTGGGTTATGAAGCCTGACAATTATAGACACCACTGTTGGTTTATACTACACGGTGGGTTATGTAGCCTGACAACTATAGGCACCACTGTTGGTTTATACTACACTGTGGGTTATGTAGCCTGACAACTATAGACACCACTGTTGGTTTATACTACACTGTGGGTTATGTAGCCTGACAACTATAGGCACCACTGTTGGTTTATACTATGGTGTGGGTTACAAAGCCTGACAATTATAGGCACCACTGTTGGTTTTTACTATGGTGTGGGTTATGTAGCCTGACAACTATAGGCACCACTGTTGGTTTATACTACACTGGGTGATGTAGCCTGACAACTATAGACACCACTGTTGGTTTATACTACACTGTGGGTTATGTAGCCTGACAACTATAGGCACCACTGTTGGTTTATACTACGGTGTGGGTTATGTAGCCTGACAACTAGAGGCACCACTGTTGGTTTATACTACGGTGTGGGTTATGTAGCCTGACAACTATAGGCACCACTGTTGGTTTATACTACACTGTGGGTTATGTGGCCTGACAACTATAGGCACCACTGTTGGTTTATACTACAGTGTGGGTTATGAAGGCTGACAACTATAGGCACCACTGTTGGTTTATACTACACTGTGGGTTATGTAACCTGACAACTATAGGCACCACTGTTGGTTTATACTACAGTGTGGGTTATGAAGCCTGACAACTATAGGCACCACTGTTGGTTTATACTGTGGTGTGGGTTATGAAGCCTGATGACCATAGGCACCACTGTTGGTTTATACTACAGTGTGGGTTACGAAGCCTGATGACTATAGGCACCACTGTTGGTTGGTTTATACTACAGTGTGGGTTATAAAGCCTGACGATTATAGGCACCACTGTTGGTTTACACTACAGTGTGGGTTATGAAGCCTGACAGCTATAGGCACCACTGTTGGTTTATACTACACTGTGGGTTATGAAGCTTGATGACTATAGGCACCACTGTTGGTTTATACTACACTGTGGGTTATGAAGCCTGACAACTATAGGCACCACTGTTGGTTTATACTACACTGTGGGTTATGACGCTTGACAACTATAGGCACCACTATTGGTTTATACTACACTGTGGGTTATGAAGCCTGACAACTATAGGCTCCACTGTTGGTTTATACTACACTGGGTTATGACGCTTGACAACTATAGGCACCACTGTTGGTTTATACTACACTGTGGGTTATGAAGCCTGACAACTATAGACACCACTGTTGGTTTATACTACACTGTGGGTTATGAAGCCTGACAACTATAGGCACCACTGTTGGTTTATACTACACTGTGGGTTATGAAGCCTGACAACTATAGGCACCACTGTTGGTTTATACTACACTGTGGGTTATGACGCTTGACAACTATAGGCACCACTGTTGGTTTATACTACACTGTGGGTTATGAAGCCTGACAACTATAGGCACCACTATTGGTTTATACTACAGTGTGGGTTATGAAGCCTAACAACTATAGGCACCACTATTGGTTTATACTACAGTGTGGGTTATGAAGCCTGACAACTATAGGCACCACTGTTGGTTTATACTACACTGTGGGTTATGAAGCCTGACAACTATAGGCACCACTGTTGGTTTATACTACACTGTGGGTTATGAAGCTTGACAACTATAGGCACCACTATTGGTTTATACTACAGTGTGTGTTATGAAGCCTGACAACTGTATGCACCACTGTTGGTTTATACTACAGTGTGGGTTATGAAGCCTGACAACCATAGGCACCACTGTTGGTTGGTTTATACTACAGTGTGGGTTATAAAGCCTGGGAACTATAGACACCACTGTTGTTTTATACTACACTGTGGGTTATGAAGCCTGATGACTATAGGCACCACTGTTGGTTTATACTTCGGTGTGGGTTATGAAGCCTGACAACTATAGGCACCACTGTTGGTTTATACTACACTGTGGGTTATGAAGCCTGACAACTATAGACACCACTGTTGGTTTATACTGCACTGTGGGTTATGAAGCCTGACAACTATAGGCACCACTTTTGGTTTATACTACACTGTGGGTTATGAAGCCTGACAACTATAGGCACCACTGTTGGTTTATACTACAGTGTGGGTTATGAACCCTGGCATCTATAGGCACCACTGTTGGTTTATACTACAGTGTGGGTTACGAAGCCTGACAATTATAGGCACCACTGTTGGTTTTTACTATGGTGTGGGTTATGAAGCCTGATGACTATAGGCACCACTGTTAGTTGGTTTATACTACAGTGTGGGTTATGAAGCCTGATGACTATAGGCACCACTGTTGGTTGGTTTATTCTACAGTGTGGGTTATAAAGCCTGATGACTATAGGCACCACTGTTGGTTGGTTTATTCTACAGTGTGGGTTATAAAGCCTGATGACTATAGGCACCACTGTTGGTTGGTTTATACTACAGTGTGGGTTATAAAGCCTGATGACTATAGGCACCACTGTTGGTTGGTTTATACTACAGTGTGGGTTATGTAGCCTGATGACTATAGGCACCACTGTTGGTTTATACTACAGTGTGGGTTATGTAGCCTGATGACTATAGGCACCACTATTGGTTTATACTACTGTGAGGGTTATGAAGCCTGACTACTATAGGCACCACTGTTGGTTGGTTTATACTACAGTGTGGGTTATCAAGCCTGATGACTATAGGCACCACTGTTGGTTGGTTTATACTACTGTGAGGGTTCTGAAGTCTGACAACTATAGGCACCACTGGTGGTTGGTTTATACTACAGTGTGGGTTATGAAGCCTGACAACTATAGACACCACTGTTGGTTTATACTACACTGTGGGTTATGAAGCCTGACAACTATCGGCACCACTTTTGGTTTATACTACACTGTGGGTTATAAAGACTGACAACTATAGGCACCACTGTTGGTTGGTTTATACTACAGTGTGGGTTATCAAGCCTGACAACTATAGGCACCACTGTTGTTTGGTTGATACTACAGTGTGGGTTATAAAGTCTGATGACTATAGGCACCACTGGTAGGGAAAGTGTTAAACATGTAACAACATTTTTTTAATTTCTTTCAGAGCCCAACCCACCATTCGATCGACCAACATCTCCAACATCTGCGTTTGGTTACAATATTGGAGTTGGGTGAGTAATAGTAAATCTTTACCGTTGTATTATTTTGCGATTATATATGCAAGATCATAAACTGATTGGTATGGTAATGAAGAATTAACGGGTTGAGTGCCAGAGGCCTCTGTCAGGCTTTTTAAAAAATTGATGGTACCACAGCAAAAGACTACGTTTTCCTTGCTCATGATTCATATTCAGTCAAATACAAATAATATTTTGTTATACCCCCACAAAATGAAGTTTTTAGGGGGGCGGGGGTATGTAGGAGACAACTTGTCTGTCGGTCGGTTCGTCATCGTCGGTCAGTTGCACATATAAACTTGTGGAGCAGAGCTTGTCAACTTTTTTTCACGATCGGATTCAAGATGGCCAACTAGTGGCCATATTGGATTTTTTTTTTTATATAAACTTGTGGAGGAAACTACTTCCACAGTTTTAGCCGCATTTTCATGAAATTTCATAAAAAGGATCAACATGATGAGGGGAAGTGCGTGACATAATTCTTTTCAAGATGGGTGACTGGCAGCCATATTGGATTTTATTTTTACTTAGAAAAATTGAATGTCCCTTTTCAATCACCCACACTAGGCGGTATGCCATGGAGGGGGTATAGCGGGCAACAGACCTTCTCTAGTTTATATTAATTTGTTCTATTACAAAATATTGGAGAGTGCCTGTGGGCACTGTCCAATAATTTATAATAAAACAAATTTGAAATAACAAATTCAGACCACCAAAAAATAATCATGCCCCCAGCTTTTTAAAGCAATAATACTTCAGAGAGATAGAACTAATATTGTTTAAAATGACACAGTAGTGAATTATGTTTCAGTGGACAGTTTGAAATAAAATAAATTTTAAGTTAGGAGACATGCATTCAATATGGCACTGCTATCTGCATAGCCGATTTTATTTATGCTGCAATCTACTTCTGGATTGGCATCTGCATAGCTACAATTGATTTTAACTTTGGCTGTAAACTTTTTTTTGGTACTGCCATCTACATAGCAAATTTTATCTCTTTTTCAATTCTGGTATGCCATCTATGTAGCCGATTTTATTGTGTCGCCGCCCCACGAAGTGGGGAGCGACATATAGGGATTACTTTTGTCGTCTTGCGTCGTCCGCGTCGCCGTCCATGTCGTCCACGTCACACTTTCTCTTATCCGCCACTCCTCTTTAACCTATGAATGGATTTTGATGAAACTTTCAGTGGTTCTTTATCGCATAATGGCATTGTGCACCTCCTATTTTATTTTTTGATCCGCTGTATTTTTTCCAGAGTTATGCCCTGTCGTCTTGCGTCGTCCGCGTCGTCGTCTGCGTCGTCTTCGTCACACTTTCTCTTATCCGCCACTCCTCTTTAACCTATGATTGGATTTTGATGAAACTTTCAGTGATTCTTTATCACATAATGGCATTGTGCACCTCCTATTTTATTTTTTGATCCGCTGTATTTTTTCCAGAGTTATGCCCCTTTTCCACTTAGAATTCTGTCTGAAACGCCAGGCGACACACTTCTTCCATGGAAGACTCACATCTAAGTGCTTGTATTATGTTGCTGGTCTACATCTACATAGCCCATTTTATCACTGTCTGAATATATAATCTATTTCTGGACTGTCATCTAAATAGCCGATTTTATCACCGTCTGTACATGTAATGTGTTCCTGGATTACCATCTACATAGAGATGGGCGATATTTTGAAAACCAAACTGATACCAATATCTTGAGGATACTGAAAAACCAAACTGATACCAATATCATGAGGATACTGAAAAACGAGTGACGCATTGAAAAGGTGCGCAAACACTCTCGCACACCATCGCTCTCGCAAAAATTGGCCAAGGTGCACGAATAATTGCTCGCCTCTATTCGTGGGTGTGTTTTCATTCTTTTGAGTTGCGTCAACAGAAACATTCAATTAAGTTTTGATGTTGGGAAATTTTTAAGAATCACTCACAATTTGAAGCATTTAAAGTACAATTTCAAACAATTTCCTTTCCATACACGCACGACATGCTAACAGTAAGAGGGTTGTACATTGACAACTCGCTCAGCGCTTAATCTCGACACAAAATGAACACTCATGTTGAGATGAAAAAAAACGGTGGTCATTCTGAGATCTGAGAAACATTTTAATACTTCCGTATTTTATTTTTATCAAAGACAAGCGGAATGTTGCCCCGTTCCTTAATTTCATTTATACTCCTGTCACTCCAATTCACCAGTGACATGAATTAGTGTGCCCGATTTGGAATTTACGCGTCCATTTTCCATGATTTTAATAAACTGCCATTTCAATCCAGAACTAATTTTAATGGGTTATATATATTTTCATCGTCAAAATTCCATCCATGTTCAGTTGTATTCATACATTCATTTCGAAGGATGCTTGTCAATGGGAACTGTAAAATAAATCCAAAATCACTCTCCTCACATTTTTCACTCTCGCAAACTTTATTTGAGGTGAGCGATTTTCCACTCGCCTCCATTTTGCTCCCATTTGTCACTGAAAAACCAAACTGAACGCATCATTGAATACATAAATTTTAATATTTTTTCACATTTGCTTGTTATTAGGCCTTTTTAAGGCTTGATATTACTTGAAGAGTTTATTTCCATGAAATAAGTTTGCCCTATTTCTTTTGAGTTTTGTTAACCCTTAAGAGCAGGCCTGAAATAAGCTGTCTGACATTTGCAGAATGAGGTCCCCAGAGGGTGAATTTGATGATGATACCCCATACACTGGGCCATTTATCCTCTGGGTACATCTTTCTGTTTCGTTTTGAGACCCTTATTCAGATTGAGGTTCACAGAGGGTAAATTTAGTGATGCTACCCTGCTGTGCAGTGTAGCATCACTAAATTAACCCGCTGGGGACCTCATTTGGCAGATGATAGAGTAGAACCTGTCTTGAGAGACCGCCCTTTGGGCCACACAAAAGTGGTCTCTCAAGACAGGTGGTCTCCCATAATAGGTTTCAGGTTTTCTCAAGTCCGTGAATAAACAACCACAGAATTCAGAAATGGAGAAGAATGGATTTTTGTAATTACTTTGTAGTTGTTCTTTTTTATGTAGTTTTTGTAATAAATTGAAATGGACTGTTATAAAAATTATAAAAATAAATTAGTGTTGAAAATCTTCATTGAAGATTTTCATCACTAATTTATTTTTATAATTTTATAATTTTTATAACAGTCTATTTCAATTTGTTAGAAAAAGATTTTCAACTCAAATTTATTTTGATTCCTATCTCACATTTCAGGTATGTATGAAATTGTTTACTCAGCAATAATCCTAATCTTTTCCCATGGGTCTTATAAAAACATCTCAATCTTTAATGAGTTAGCAACTGAAACTCAATTAAGAGCTTTTAATACTTTTAATTATGTTAGTATAACCACAATGGATTTTCCAGTTCGTAGGTGATTTATCTTTTCTCAGCGGACCTCCTAAGGATGACTTGTTAATGGTACATGTTCTAATATAGTAAAAGCCTGAAATAGGACTTTGAAGGTTAAGGTGTCTTTGGAACAAGTCCTCACCCCTCACCTTACAAAAAAAAATAATACAGAAGCAGATCCCAAACTCAGAATTCCAGTGCAGCCTATCTCTACTACATACACAATTTTATTAAATGCTAAATGATAGATTATCGAAGAAATTGTGGAAAGATAGAAATCGCATCCCCCACTGTGAAGATATAGAAATTTTCACTTTCACGGTATCAATCAAAAGGGCTGCTTTCTAAGCATCACTTCAAGGTGAATATGAGTCAAATTATCACTGGAAATGATCAATTTGTTCTAAAAACATATAATGAAAAGTAGATCTAGTGTTTTGGAGTGGATACAGATCATTTCCAGCAATAATTCAACATGTATTCACCTTGAATTAATGCATGAAACCTACTAGTCCAAACATGGCCTGAAAGTCCGTAATATAAGTTTTTGGTTTGGTACGTCCTTTATTACAGACTTTCAGGCCATGTTTGGACTAAAAACCCGCCAACTGAATCGGATTGGAAGACTCTATCTGTCCTGAGTATCAAGCAAATCACTTCCGTGTTTCATTGATTCATTGCGCTGTTTACTTTCATGCATTAATTCAAGGTTGAAACAAGTGAAATTATCAGATTCTTATGAAAAGCGTATAATAAAAAGAAAATCTAGTGTTTTCGAGTGGATACCGAAAATTAACTCATTGTGACAGAGAGAAATGGTTAAAATTAAACATTTGTCTCTGTCACTCATGAGATAATTTTCGGTATCCACTCAAAAACACTCCTTTGTCTTTGTAATATGTTTTTGTACTGATTTTGTCTTTGCTAGTAATCTATTTCCAGATTGCCATCTACATAGCCGATTTTATATTCTGTACTGCCATCTAGACAGCCGATTTTATTGCCTGTACTGCCATCTAGATAGCTGATTTTATTGCCTGTACTGCCATCTAGATAGCTGAATTTATTGCCTGTACTGCCATCTAGATAGCTGAATTTATTGCCTGTACTGCCATCTACATAGCCGATTTTATTGTCTGTACTGCCATCTACATAGCTGAATTTATTGCCTGTACTGCCATCTAGATAGCGGAATTTATTGCCTGTACTGCCATCTAGATAGCCGATTTTATTGCCTGTACTGCCATCTACATAGCTGATTTTATTGTCTGTACAGCCATCTAGATAGCTGAATTTATTGCCTGTACTGCCATCTAGATAGCTGAATTTATTGCCTGTACTGCCATCTAGATAGCTGAATTTATTGCCTGTACTGCCATCTACACAGCCGATTTTATTGTCTGTACTGCCATCTACATAGCTGAATTTATTGCCTGTACTGCCATCTAGATAGCTGAATTTATTGCCTGTACTGCCATCTAGATAGCCGATTTTATTGCCTGTACTGCCATCTACATAGCTGATTTTATTGTCTGTACTGCCATCTACATAGCTGATTTTATTGCCTGCACTGCCATCTATAGAGCCAATTTTATTGCCTGTACTGCCATCTAGATAGCTGAATTTATTGCCTGTACTGCCATCTACATAGCTGATTTTATTGTCTGTACTGCCATCTAGATAGCTGATTTTATTGCCTGTACTGCCATCTTGATAGCTGATTTTATTGCCTGTACTGCCATCTACATAGCCGATTTTATTGCCTGTACTGCCATCTAAATAGCTGATTCTATTGTCTGTACTGCCATCTACATAGCCGAATTTATTGCCTGTACTGCCATCTAGATAGCTGATTTTATTGCCTGTACTGCCATCTACATAGCCGATTTTATTGCCTGTACTGCCATCTACATAGCCGAATTTATTGCCTGTACTGCCATCTACATAGCTGATTTTATTGCCTGTACTGCCATCTACATAGCCGAATTTATTGTCTGTACTGCCATCTACATAGCCGATTTTATTGTCTGTACTGCCATCTACATAGCCGAATTTATTGCCTGTACTGCCATCTACATAGCTGAATTTATTGCCTGTACTGCCATCTAGATAGCCGATTTTATTGTCTGTACTGCCATCTAGATAGCTGATTTTATTGCCTGTACTGCCATCTACATAGCTGAATTTATTGCCTGTACAGCCATCTACATAGCCGAATTTTTTGTCTGTACTGCCATCTACATAGCTGAATTTATTACCTGTACTGCCATCTACATAGCCGATTTTATTGCCTGTACTGCCATCTACATAGCCGAATTTATTGCCTGTACAGCCATCTACATAGCTGAATTTATTGCCTGTACTGCCATCTACATAGCTGATTTTATTGCCTGTACTGCCATCTAGATAGCTGATTTTATTGCCTGTACTGCCATCTACATAGCCGATTTTATTGCCTGTACTGCCATCTACATAGCCAAATTTATTGCCTGTACTGCCATCTAGATAGCCGATTTTATTGCCTGTACTGCCATCTACATAGCCGATTTTATTGTCTGTACTGCCATCTACATAGCCGATTTTATTGCCTGTACTGCCATCTACATAGCTGATTTTATTGTCTGTACTGCCATCTAGATAGCTGATTTTATTGCCTGTACTGCCATCTAGATAGCCAATTTTATTGCCTGTACTGCCATCTACATAGCTGAATTTATTGCCTGTACTGCCATCTACATAGCCGATTTTAGTGCCTGTACTGCCATCTAGATAGCTGATTTTATTGTCTGTACTGCCATCTACATAGCTGAATTTATTGCCTGTACTGCCCTCTACATAGCCGATTTTATTGTCTGTTCTGCCATCTACATAGCTGATTTTATTGTCTGTACTGCCATCTAGATAGCTGATTTTATTGTCTGTACTGCCATCTAGATAGCCGATTTTATTGCCTGTACTGCCATCTACATAGCCGATTTCATTGCCTGTACTGCCATCTACATAGCCGATTTTATTGCCTGTACTGCCATCTACATAGCCGATTTTATTGCCTGTACTGCCATCTACATAGCCGATTTTATTGCCTGTACTGCCATCTACATAGCCGATTTTATTGCCTGTACTGCCATCTACATAGCTGATTTTATTGTCTGTACTGCCATCTACATAGCTGATTTTATTGCCTGTACTGCCATCTACATAGCTGAATTTATTGCCTGTACTGCCATCTAGATAGCTGATTTTATTGCCTGTACTGCCATCTACATAGCTGATTTTATTGCCTGTACTGCCATCTACATAGCTGAATTTATTGCCTGTACTGCCATCTACATAGCCGATTTTATAAATTGCCTGTACTGCCATCTACATAGCCGATTTTATTGCCTGTACTGCCATCTACATAGCTGAATTTATTGCCTGTACTGCCATCTACATAGCCGATTTTATTGCCTGTACTGCCATCTACATAGCTGAATTTATTGCCTGTACTGCCATCTACATAGCCGATTTTATTGCCTGTACTGCCATCTACATAGCTGAATTTATTGCCTGTACTGCCATCTACATAGCCGATTTTATTGCCTGTACTGCCATCTACATAGCCGATTTTATTGCCTGTACTGCCATCTACATAGCTGAATTTATTGCCTGTACTGCCATCTACATAGCCGATTTTATTGCCTGTACTGCCATCTACATAGCTGAATTTATTGCCTGTACTGCCATCTACATAGCTGAATTTATTGCCTGTACTGCCATCTAGATAGCTGATTTTATTGTCTGTACAGCCATCTACATAGCCGATTTTATTGCCTGTACTGCCATCTACATAGCCGATTTTATTGCCTGTACTGCCATCTACATAGCTGAATTTATTGCCTGTACTGCCATCTACATAGCTGAATTTATTGCCTGTACTGCCATCTAGATAGCTGATTTTATTGTCTGTACAGCCATCTACATAGCCAATTGTATTGTTTGTACTGCCATCTACATAGCTGATTTTATTGCCTGTACTGCCATCTACATAGCTGAATTTATTGCCTGTACTGCCTACTACATAGCCGATTTTATTGTCTGTACTGCCATCTACATAGCCGATTTTATTGTCTGTACTGCCATCTACATAGCTGATTTTATTGCCTGTACTGCCATCTACATAGCTGAATTTATTGCCTGTACTGCCATCTACATAGCTGAATTTATTGCCTGTACTGCCATCTAGATAGCTGAATTTATTGCCTGTACTGCCATCTACATAGCCGATTTTATTGCCTGTACTGCCATCTACATGGCTGATTTTATTGCCTGTACTGCCATCTACATAGCTGATTTTATTGCCTGTACTGACATCTACATAGCTGAATTTATTGCCTGTACTGCCATCTACATAGCTGAATTTATTGCCTGTACTGCCATCTAGATAGCTGAATTTATCGCCTGTACTGCCATCTACATAGCTGAATTTATTGCCTGTACTGCCATCTACATAGCTGATTTTATTGCCTGTACTGCCATCTACATAGCTGAATTTATTGCCTGTACTGCCATCTACATAGCCGATTTTATTGCCTGTACTGCCATCTACATAGCTGATTTTATTGCCTGTACTGCCATCTAGATAGCTGAATTTATTGCCTGTACTGCCATCTACATAGCTGATTTTATTGCCTGTACTGCCATCTAGATAGCTGAATTTATTGCCTGTACTGCCATCTACATAGCTGATTTTATTGCCTGTACTGCCATCTACATAGCTGAATTTATTGCCTGTACTGCCATCTACATAGCTGATTTTATTGCCTGTACTGCCATCTACATAGCTGAATTTATTGCCTGTACTGCCATCTACATAGCCGATTTTATTGTCTGTACTGCCATCTACATAGCCGATTTTATTGTCTGTACTGCCATCTACATAGCTGATTTTATTGCCTGTACTGCCATCTACATAGCTGAATTTATTGCCTGTACTGCCATCTAGATAGCTGAATTTATCGCCTGTACTGCCGTCTACATAGCTGAATTTATTGCCTGTACTGCCATCTACATAGCCAATTTTATTGCCTGTACTACCATCTAGATAGCTGATTTTTTCTTTGCTAGTAATTTATTTCTAGATTGCCATCTACATAGCTGATTTTATTGCCTGTACTGCCATCTACATAGCTGATTTTATTGCCTGTACTGCCATCTACATAGCTCAATTTATTGCCTGTACTGCCATCTACATAGCCAATTTTATTGTCTGTACTGCCATCTACATAGCCGATTTTATTGTCTGTACTGCCACCTACATAGCTGATTTTATTGCCTGTACTGCCATCTACATAGCTGAATTTATTGCCTGTACTGCCACCTACATAGCTGATTTTATTGCCTGTACTGCCATCTACATAGCTGATTTTATTGCCTGTACTGCCATCTACATAGCTGAATTTATTGCCTGTACTGCCATCTACATAGCTGAATTTATTGCCTGTACTGCCATCTACATAGCTGAATTTATTGCCTGTACTGCCATCTACATAGCCGATTTTATTGCCTGTACTGCCATCTGCATAGCTGATTTTATTGCCTGTACTGCCATCTACATAGCTGAATTTATTGCCTGTACTGCCATCTAGATAGCTGACTCTATTGCCTGTACTGCCATCTACATAGCTGAATTTATTGCCTGTACTGCCATCTAGATAGCTGAATTTATTGCCTGTACTGCCATCTAGATAGCTGAATTTATTGCCTGTACTGCCATCTACATAGCTGATTATATTGCCTGTACTGCCATCTACATAGCCGATTTTATTGCATGTACTGCCATCTACATAGCCGATTTTATTGCCTGTACTGCCATCTACATAGCCGATTTTATTGTCTGTACTGCCATCTACATAGCTGATTTTATTGCCTGTACTGCCATCTACATAGCTGATTTTATTGCCTGTACTGCCATCTAGATAGCTGAATTTATTGCCTGTACTGCCATCTACATAGCTGATTTTATTGCATGTACTGCCATCTAGATAGCTGAATTTATTGCCTGTACTGCCATCTACATAGCTGATTTTATTGCCTGTACTGCCATCTACGTAGCTGAATTTATTGCCTGTACTGCCATCTACATAGCCGATTTTATTGTCTGTACTGCCACCTACATAGCTGATTTTATTGCCTGTACTGCCATCTACATAGCTGAATTTATTGCCTGTACTGCCATCTAGATAGCTGAATTTATTGCCTGTACTGCCATCTAGATAGCTGAATTTATTGCCTGTACTGCCATCTTCATAGCCGATTTTATTGCCTGTACTGCCATCTACATAACCGATTTTATTGTCTGTACTGCCATCTACATAGCTGATTTTATTGCCTGTACTGCCATCTACATAGCTGAATTTATTGCCTGTACTGCCATCTAGATAGCTGAATTTATTGCCTGTTCTGCCATCTACATAGCTGATTTTATTGCCTGTACTGCCATCTACATAGCTGAATTTATTGCCTGTACTGCCATCTACATAGCCGATTTTATTGTCTGTACTGCCATCTACATAGCTGATTTTATTGTCTGTACTGCCATCTACATAGCTGAATTTATTGCCTGTACTGCCATCTAGATAGCTGAATTTATTGCCTGTACTGCCATCTACATAGCCGATTTTATTGTCTGTACTGCCCTCTACATAGCCGATTTTATTGTCTGTACTGCCATCTACATAGCTGATTTTATTGCCTGTACTGCCATCTACATAGCTGAATTTATTGCCTGTACTGCCATCTAGATAGCTGAATTTATTGCCTGTACTGCCATCTAGATAGCTGAATTTATTTCCTGTAGTGCCATCTACATAGCTGAATTTATTGCCTGTACTGCCATCTACATAGCCGATTTTATTGCCTGTACTGCCATCTAGATAGCCGATTTTATTGCCTGTACTGCCATCTACATAGCTGATTTTATTGCCTGTACTGCCCTCTACATAGCCGATTTTATTGTCTGTTCTGCCATCTACATAGCTGAATTTATTGCCTGTACTGCCATCTAGATAGCTGAATTTATTGCCTGTACTGCCATCTAGATAGCTGAATTTATTGCCTGTACTGCCATCTAGATAGCTGAATTTATTTCCTGTAGTGCCATCTACATAGCTGAATTTATTGCCTGTACTGCCATCTACATAGTCGATTTTATTGCCTGTACTGCCATCTAGATAGCCGATTTTATTGCCTGTACTGCCATCTACATAGCTGATTTTATTGCCTGTACTGCCATCTACATAGCTGATTTTATTGCCTGTACTGCCATCTACATAGCTGATTTTATTGTCTGTACTGCCATCTACATAGCTGATTTTATTGCCTGTACTGCCATCTACATACCTGATTTTATTGCCTGTACTGCCATCTACATAGCTGATTTTATTGTCTGTACTGCCATCTACATAGCCGATTTTATTGCCTGTACTGCCATCTACATTGCTGATTTTATTGTCTGTACTGCCATCTAGATAGCTGATTTTATTGCCCGTACTGCCATCTACATAGCTGAATTTATTGCCTGTACTGCCATCTACATAGCCGATTTTATTGCCTGTACTGCCATCTACATAGCTGATTTTATTGCCTGTACTGGCATCTACATAGCTGATTTTATTGCCTGTACTGCCATCTACATAGCTGATTTTATTGTCTGTACTGCCATCTACATAGCTGATTTTATTGCCTGTACTGCCATCTACATACCTGATTTTATTGCCTGTACTGCCATCTACATAGCTGATTTTATTGTCTGTACTGCCATCTACATAGCCGATTTTATTGCCTGTACTGCCATCTACATAGCTGATTTTATTGTCTGTACTGCCATCTAGATAGCTGATTTTATTGCCCGTACTGCCATCTACATAGCTGAATTTATTGCCTGTACTGCCATCTACATAGCTGATTTTATTGCCTGTATTGCCATCTACATAGCTGATTTTTTTGCCTGTACTGCCATCTACATAGCCGATTTTATTGTCTGTACTGCCATCTAGATAGCTGAATTTATTGCTTGTACTGCCATCTCCATAGCTGATTTTATTGCCTGTACTGCCATCTACATAGCTGATTTTATTGCCTGTACTGCCATCTACATAGCCGATTTTATTGCCTGTACTGCCATCTACATAGCCGATTTTATTGCCTGTACTGCCATCTACATAGCCGATTTTATTGCCTGTACTACCATCTAGATAGCTGATTTTATTGTCTGTACTGCCATCTAGATAGCCGATTTTATTGCCTGTACTGCCATCTACATAGCTGATTTCATTGCCTGTACAGCCATCTACATAGCTGAATTTATTGCCTGTACTGCCATCTACATAGCTGAATTTATTGCCTGTACTGCCATCTAGATAGCTGAATTTATTGCCTGTACTGCCATCTACATAGCTGATTTTATTGCCTGTACTGCCATCTACATAGCTGATTTTATTGCCTGTACTGCCATCTACATAGCCGATTTTATTGCCTGTACTGCCATCTACATAGCCGAATTTATTGCCTGTACTGCCATCTACATAGCTGAATTTATTGCCTGTACTGCCATCTAGATAGCTGAATTTATTGCCTGTACTGCCATCTACATAGCTGATTTTATTGCCTGTACTGCCATCTACATAGCTGAATTTATTGCCTGTACTGCCATCTACATAGCCGATTTTATTGCCTGTACTTCCATCTACATAGCTGATTTTATTGCCTGTACTGCCATCTAGATAGCTGAATTTATTGCCTGTACTTCCATCTACATAGCTGATTTTATTGCCTGTACTGCCATCTAGATAGCTGAATTTGTTGCCTGTACTGCCATCTACATAGCTGATTTTATTGCCTGTACTGCCATCTACATAGCTGAATTTATTGCCTGTACTGCCATCTACATAGCTGATTTTATTGCCTGTACTGCCATCTACATAGCTGAATTTATTGCCTGTACTGCCATCTACATAGCCGATTTTATTGTCTGTACTGCCATCTACATAGCCGATTTTATTGTCTGTACTGCCATCTACATAGCTGATTTTATTGCCTGTACTGCCATCTACATAGCTGAATTTATTGCCTGTACTGCCATCTAGATAGCTGAATTTATCGCCTGTACTGCCATCTACATAGCTGAATTTATTGCCTGTACTGCCATCTACATAGCCAATTTTATTGCCTGTACTACCATCTAGATAGCTGATTTTTTCTTTGCTAGTAATCTATTTCTAGATTGCCATCTACATAGCTGATTTTATTGCCTGTACTGCCATCTACATAGCTGATTTTATTGCCTGTACTGCCATCTACATAGCTGAATTTATTGCCTGTACTGCCATCTACATAGCCAATTTTATTGTCTGTACTGCCATCTACATAGCCGATTTTATTGTCTGTACTGCCACCTACATAGCTGATTTTATTGCCTGTACTGCCATCTACATAGCTGAATTTATTGCCTGTACTGCCACCTACATAGCTGATTTTATTGCCTGTACTGCCATCTACATAGCTGATTTTATTGCCTGTACTGCCATCTACATAGCTGAATTTATTGCCTGTACTGCCATCTACATAGCTGAATTTATTGCCTGTACTGCCATCTACATAGCTGAATTTATTGCCTGTACTGCCATCTACATAGCCGATTTTATTGCCTGTACTGCCATCTACATAGCTGATTTTATTGCCTGTACTGCCATCTACATAGCTGAATTTATTGCCTGTACTGCCATCTAGATAGCTGACTTTATTGCCTGTACTGCCATCTACATAGCTGAATTTATTGCCTGTCCTGCCATCTAGATAGCTGAATTTATTGCCTGTACTGCCATCTACATAGCTGATTTTATTGCCTGTACTGCCATCTAGATAGCTGAATTTATTGCCTGTACTGCCATCTACAAAGCTGATTTTATTGCCTGTACTGCCATCTACATAGCCGATTTTATTGCCTGTACTGCCATCTACATAGCCGATTTTATTGCCTGTACTGCCATCTACATAGCCGATTTTATTGTCTGTACTGCCATCTACATAGCTGATTTTATTGCCTGTACTGCCATCTACATAGCTGATTTTATTGCCTGTACTGCCATCTAGATAGCTGATTTTATTGCCTGTACTGCCATCTACATAGCTGATTTTATTGCATGTACTGCCATCTAGATAGCTGAATTTATTGCCTGTACTGCCATCTACATAGCTGATTTTATTGCCTGTACTGCCATCTACGTAGCTGAATTTATTGCCTGTACTGCCATCTACATAGCCGATTTTATTGTCTGTACTGCCATCTACATAGCTGATTTTATTGCCTGTACTGCCATCTACATAGCTGAATTTATTGCCTGTACTGCCATCTACATAGCTGAATTTATTGCCTGTACTGCCATCTACATAGCTGAATTTATTGCCTGTACTGCCATCTACATAGCCGATTTTATTGCCTGTACTGCCATCTACATAGCTGATTTTATTGCCTGTACTGCCATCTACATAGCTGAATTTATTGCCTGTACTGCCATCTAGATAGCTGACTCTATTGCCTGTACTGCCATCTACATAGCTGAATTTATTGCCTGTACTGCCATCTAGATAGCTGAATTTATTGCCTGTACTGCCATCTAGATAGCTGAATTTATTGCCTGTACTGCCATCTACATAGCTGATTATATTGCCTGTACTGCCATCTACATAGCCGATTTTATTGCCTGTACTGCCATCTACATAGCCGATTTTATTGCCTGTACTGCCATCTACATAGCCGATTTTATTGTCTGTACTGCCATCTACATAGCTGATTTTATTGCCTGTACTGCCATCTACATAGCTGATTTTATTGCCTGTACTGCCATCTAGATAGCTGAATTTATTGCCTGTACTGCCATCTACATAGCTGATTTTATTGCATGTACTGCCATCTAGATAGCTGAATTTATTGCCTGTACTGCCATCTACATAGCTGATTTTATTGCCTGTACTGCCATCTACGTAGCTGAATTTATTGCCTGTACTGCCATCTACATAGCCGATTTTATTGTCTGTACTGCCACCTACATAGCTGATTTTATTGCCTGTACTGCCATCTACATAGCTGAATTTATTGCCTGTACTGCCATCTAGATAGCTGAATTTATTGCCTGTACTGCCATCTAGATAGCTGAATTTATTGCCTGTACTGCCATCTTCATAGCCGATTTTATTGCCTGTACTGCCATCTACATAACCGATTTTATTGTCTGTACTGCCATCTACATAGCTGATTTTATTGCCTGTACTGCCATCTACATAGCTGAATTTATTGCCTGTACTGCCATCTAGATAGCTGAATTTATTGCCTGTTCTGCCATCTACATAGCTGATTTTATTGCCTGTACTGCCATCTACATAGCTGAATTTATTGCCTGTACTGCCATCTACATAGCCGATTTTATTGTCTGTACTGCCATCTACATAGCTGATTTTATTGTCTGTACTGCCATCTACATAGCTGAATTTATTGCCTGTACTGCCATCTAGATAGCTGAATTTATTGCCTGTACTGCCATCTACATAGCCGATTTTATTGTCTGTACTGCCCTCTACATAGCCAATTTTATTGTCTGTACTGCCATCTACATAGCTGATTTTATTGCCTGTACTGCCATCTACATAGCTGAATTTATTGCCTGTACTGCCATCTAGATAGCTGAATTTATTGCCTGTACTGCCATCTAGATAGCTGAATTTATTTCCTGTAGTGCCATCTACATAGCTGAATTTATTGCCTGTACTGCCATCTACATAGCCGATTTTATTGCCTGTACTGCCATCTAGATAGCCGATTTTATTGCCTGTACTGCCATCTACATAGCTGATTTTATTGCCTGTACTGCCCTCTACATAGCCGATTTTATTGTCTGTTCTGCCATCTACATAGCTGAATTTATTGCCTGTACTGCCATCTAGATAGCTGAATTTATTGCCTGTACTGCCATCTAGATAGCTGAATTTATTGCCTGTACTGCCATCTAGATAGCTGAATTTATTTCCTGTAGTGCCATCTACATAGCTGAATTTATTGCCTGTACTGCCATCTACATAGTCGATTTTATTGCCTGTACTGCCATCTAGATAGCCGATTTTATTGCCTGTACTGCCATCTACATAGCTGATTTTATTGCCTGTACTGCCATCTACATAGCTGATTTTATTGCCTGTACTGCCATCTACATAGCTGATTTTATTGTCTGTACTGCCATCTACATAGCTGATTTTATTGCCTGTACTGCCATCTACATACCTGATTTTATTGCCTGTACTGCCATCTACATAGCTGATTTTATTGTCTGTACTGCCATCTACATAGCCGATTTTATTGCCTGTACTGCCATCTACATTGCTGATTTTATTGTCTGTACTGCCATCTAGATAGCTGATTTTATTGCCCGTTACTGCCATCTACATAGCTGAATTTATTGCCTGTACTGCCATCTACATAGCCGATTTTATTGCCTGTACTGCCATCTACATAGCTGATTTTATTGCCTGTACTGGCATCTACATAGCTGATTTTATTGCCTGTACTGCCATCTACATAGCTGATTTTATTGTCTGTACTGCCATCTACATAGCTGATTTTATTGCCTGTACTGCCATCTACATACCTGATTTTATTGCCTGTACTGCCATCTACATAGCTGATTTTATTGTCTGTACTGCCATCTAGATAGCTGATTTTATTGCCCGTACTGCCATCTACATAGCTGAATTTATTGCCTGTACTGCCATCTACATAGCTGATTTTATTGCCTGTATTGCCATCTACATAGCTGATTTTTTTGCCTGTACTGCCATCTACATAGCCGATTTTATTGTCTGTACTGCCATCTAGATAGCTGAATTTATTGCTTGTACTGCCATCTCCATAGCTGATTTTATTGCCTGTACTGCCATCTACATAGCTGATTTTATTGCCTGTACTGCCATCTACATAGCCGATTTTATTGCCTGTACTGCCATCTACATAGCCGATTTTATTGCCTGTACTGCCATCTACATAGCCGATTTTATTGCCTGTACTACCATCTAGATAGCTGATTTTATTGTCTGTACTGCCATCTAGATAGCCGATTTTATTGCCTGTACTGCCATCTACATAGCTGATTTCATTGCCTGTACAGCCATCTACATAGCTGAATTTATTGCCTGTACTGCCATCTACATAGCTGAATTTATTGCCTGTACTGCCATCTAGATAGCTGAATTTATTGCCTGTACTGCCATCTACATAGCTGATTTTATTGCCTGTACTGCCATCTACATAGCTGATTTTATTGCCTGTACTGCCATCTACATAGCCGATTTTATTGCCTGTACTGCCATCTACATAGCCGAATTTATTGCCTGTACTGCCATCTACATAGCTGAATTTATTGCCTGTACTGCCATCTAGATAGCTGAATTTATTGCCTGTACTGCCATCTACATAGCTGATTTTATTGCCTGTACTGCCATCTACATAGCTGAATTTATTGCCTGTACTGCCATCTACATAGCCGATTTTATTGCCTGTACTGCCATCTACATAGCTGATTTTATTGCCTGTACTGCCATGTAGATAGCTGAATTTATTGCCTGTACTGCCATCTACATAGCTGATTTTATTGCCTGTACTGCCATCTAGATAGCTGAATTTGTTGCCTGTACTGCCATCTACATAGCTGATTTTATTGCCTGTACTGCCATCTACATAGCTGAATTTATTGCCTGTACTGCCATCTACATAGCTGATTTTATTGCCTGTACTGCCATCTACATAGCTGAATTTATTGCCTGTACTGCCATCTACATAGCCGATTTTATTGTCTGTACTGCCATCTACATAGCCGATTTTATTGTCTGTACTGCCATCTACATAGCTGATTTTATTGCCTGTACTGCCATCTACATAGCTGAATTTATTGCCTGTACTGCCATCTAGATAGCTGAATTTATCGCCTGTACTGCCATCTACATAGCTGAATTTATTGCCTGTACTGCCATCTACATAGCCAATTTTATTGCCTGTACTACCATCTAGATAGCTGATTTTTTCTTTGCTAGTAATCTATTTCTAGATTGCCATCTACATAGCTGATTTTATTGCCTGTACTGCCATCTACATAGCTGATTTTATTGCCTGTACTGCCATCTACATAGCTGAATTTATTGCCTGTACTGCCATCTACATAGCCAATTTTATTGTCTGTACTGCCATCTACATAGCCGATTTTATTGTCTGTACTGCCACCTACATAGCTGATTTTATTGCCTGTACTGCCATCTACATAGCTGAATTTATTGCCTGTACTGCCACCTACATAGCTGATTTTATTGCCTGTACTGCCATCTACATAGCTGATTTTATTGCCTGTACTGCCATCTACATAGCTGAATTTATTGCCTGTACTGCCATCTACATAGCTGAATTTATTGCCTGTACTGCCATCTACATAGCTGAATTTATTGCCTGTACTGCCATCTACATAGCCGATTTTATTGCCTGTACTGCCATCTACATAGCTGATTTTATTGCCTGTACTGCCATCTACATAGCTGAATTTATTGCCTGTACTGCCATCTAGATAGCTGACTTTATTGCCTGTACTGCCATCTACATAGCTGAATTTATTGCCTGTCCTGCCATCTAGATAGCTGAATTTATTGCCTGTACTGCCATCTACATAGCTGATTTTATTGCCTGTACTGCCATCTAGATAGCTGAATTTATTGCCTGTACTGCCATCTACAAAGCTGATTTTATTGCCTGTACTGCCATCTACATAGCCGATTTTATTGCCTGTACTGCCATCTACATAGCCGATTTTATTGCCTGTACTGCCATCTACATAGCCGATTTTATTGTCTGTACTGCCATCTACATAGCTGATTTTATTGCCTGTACTGCCATCTACATAGCTGATTTTATTGCCTGTACTGCCATCTAGATAGCTGATTTTATTGCCTGTACTGCCATCTACATAGCTGATTTTATTGCATGTACTGCCATCTAGATAGCTGAATTTATTGCCTGTACTGCCATCTACATAGCTGATTTTATTGCCTGTACTGCCATCTACGTAGCTGAATTTATTGCCTGTACTGCCATCTACATAGCCGATTTTATTGTCTGTACTGCCATCTACATAGCTGATTTTATTGCCTGTACTGCCATCTACATAGCTGAATTTATTGCCTGTACTGCCATCTAGATAGCTGAATTTATTGCCTGTACTGCCATCTAGATAGCTGAATTTATTGCCTGTACTGCCATCTACATAGCCGATTTTATTGCCTGTACTGCCATCTACATAACCGATTTTATTGTCTGTACTGCCATCTACATAGCTGATTTTATTGCCTGTACTGCCATCTACATAGCTGAATTTATTGCCTGTACTGCCATCTAGATAGCTGAATTTATTGCCTGTTCTGCCATCTAGATAGCTGATTTTATTGTCTGTACTGCCATCTACATAGCTGATTTTATTGTCTGTACTGCCATCTACATAGCTGATTTTATTGTCTGTACTGCCATCTACATAGCTGATTTTGTTGCCTGTACTGCCATCTACATAGCTGATTTTATTGCCTGTACTGCCATCTACATAGCTGATTTTATTGTCTGTACTGCCATCTAGATAGCCGATTTTATTGTCTGTACTGCCCTCACATAGCCGATTTTATTGTCTGTACTGCCATCTACATAGCTGATTTTATTGCCTGTACTGCCATCTACATAGCTGAATTTATTGCCTGTACTGCCATCTAGATAGCTGAATTTATTGCCGGTACTGCCATCTAGATAGCTGAATTTATTTCCTGTAGTGCCATCTACATAGCTGAATTTATTGCCTGTACTGCCATCTACATAGCCGATTTTATTGCCTGTACTGCCATCTAGATAGCTGATTTTATTGTCTGTACTGCCATCTACATAGCTGATTTTATTGTCTGTACTGCCATCTACATAGCTGATTTTATTGCCTGTACTGCCATCTACATAGCTGATTTTATTGCCTGTACTGCCATCTACATAGCTGATTTTATTGTCTGTACTGCCATCTAGATAGCCAATTTTATTGTCTGTACTGCCATCTACATAGCCGATTTTAATGTCTGTACTGCCATCTACATAGCTGATTTTATTGCCTGTACTGCCATCTAGATAGCTGAATTTATTGCCTGTACTGCCATCTACATAGCTGATTTTATTGCATGTACTGCCATCTAGATAGCTGAATTTATTGCCTGTACTGCCATCTACATAGCTGATTTTATTGCCTGTACTGCCATCTACGTAGCTGAATTTATTGCCTGTACTGCCATCTACATAGCTGAATTTATTGCCTGTACTGCCATCTAGATAGCTGAATTTATTGCCTGTACTGCCATCTACATAGCCGATTTTATTGTCTGTACTGCCCTCTACATAGCCGATTTTATTGTCTGTACTGCCATCTACATAGCTGATTTTATTGCCTGTACTGCCATCTACATAGCTGAATTTATTGCCTGTACTGCCATCTAGATAGCTGAATTTATTGCCTGTACTGCCATCTAGATAGCTGAATTTATTTCCTGTAGTGCCATCTACATAGCTGAATTTATTGCCTGTACTGCCATCTACATAGCCGATTTTATTGCCTGTACTGCCATCTAGATAGCCGATTTTATTGCCTGTACTGCCATCTACATAGCTGATTTTATTGCCTGTACTGCCCTCTACATAGCCGATTTTATTGTCTGTTCTGCCATCTAGATAGCTGAATTTATTGCCTGTCCTGCCATCTAGATAGCTGAATTTATTTCCTGTAGTGCCATCTACATAGCTGAATTTATTGCCTGTACTGCCATCTACATAGCTGATTTTATTGCCTGTACTGCCATCTACATAGCTGATTTTATTGTCTGTACTGCCATCTACATAGCTGATTTTATTGCCTGTACTGCCATCTACATACCTGATTTTATTGCCTGTACTGCCATCTGCATAGTCGATTTTATTGCCTGTACTGCCATCTAGATAGCCGATTTTATTGCCTGTACTGCCATCTACATAGCTGATTTTATTGCCTGTACTGCCATCTGCATAGCTGATTTTATTGCCTGTACTGCCATCTACATAGCTGATTTTATTGTCTGTACTGCCATCTACATAGCTGATTTTATTGCCTGTACTGCCATCTACATACCTGATTTTATTGCCTGTACTGCCATCTACATAGCTGATTTTATTGTCTGTACTGCCATCTACATAGCCGATTTTATTGCCTGTACTGCCATCTACATAGCTGATTTTATTGTCTGTACTGCCATCTAGATTGCTGATTTTATTGCCCGTACTGCCATCTACATAACTGAATTTATTGCCTGTACTGCCATCTACATAGCCGATTTTATTGCCTGTACTGCCATCTACATAGCTGATTTTATTGCCTGTACTGCCATCTACATAGCTGATTTTATTGCCTGTACTGCCATCTACATAGCTGATTTTATTGTCTGTACTGCCATCTACATAGCTGATTTTATTGCCTGTACTGCCATCTACATACCTGATTTTATTGCCTGTACTGCCATCTACATAGCTGATTTTATTGTCTGTACTGCCATCTACATAGCCGATTTTATTGCCTGTACTGCCATCTACATAGCTGATTTTATTGTCTGTACTGCCATCTAGATAGCTGATTTTATTGCCCGTACTGCCATCTACATAGCTGAATTTATTGCCTGTACTGCCATCTACATAGCTGATTTTATTGCCTGTATTGCCATCTACATAGCTGATTTTATTGCCTGTACTGCCATCTACATAGCCGATTTTATTGTCTGTACTGCCATCTAGATAGCTGAATTTATTGCTTGTACTGCCATCTCCATAGCTGATTTTATTGCCTGTACTGCCATCTACATAGCTGATTTTATTGCCTGTATTGCCATCTACATAGCCGATTTTATTGCCTGTACTGCCATCTACATAGCCGATTTTATTGCCTGTACTGCCATCTACATAGCCGATTTTATTCCCTGTACTACCATCTAGATGGCTGATTTTATTGTCTGTACTGCCATCTAGATAGCCGATTTTATTGCCTGTACTGCCATCTACATAGCTGATTTCATTGCCTGTACAGCCATCTACATAGCTGAATTTATTGCCTGTACTGCCATCTACATAGCTGAATTTATTGCCTGTACTGCCATCTAGATAGCTGAATTTATTGCCTGTACTGCCATCTACATAGCTGATTTTATTGCCTGTACTGCCATCTACATAGCTGATTTTATTGCCTGTACTGCCATCTACATAGCCGATTTTATTGCCTGTACTGCCATCTACATAGCCGAATTTATTGCCTGTACTGCCATCTACATAGCTGAATTTATTGCCTGTACTGCCATCTAGATAGCTGAATTTATTGCCTGTACTGCCATCTACATAGCTGATTTTATTGCCTGTACTGCCATCTACATAGCCGATTTTATTGCCTGTACTGCCATCTACATAGCCGATTTTATTGCCTGTACTGCCATCTACATAGCCGATTTTATTGCCTGTACTGCCATCTACATAGCCGATTTTATTGCCTGTACTGCCATCTACATAGCTGATTTTATTGTCTGTACTGCCATCTACATAGCTGATTTTATTGCCTGTACTGCCATCTACATAGCTGAATTTATTGCCTGTACTGCCATCTAGATAGCTGATTTTATTGCCTGTACTGCCATCTACATAGCTGATTTTATTGCCTGTACTGTCATCTACATAGCTGATTTTATTGCCTGTACTGCCATCTACATAGCCGATTTTATTGCCTGTACTGCCATCTACATAGCCGATTTTATTGCCTGTACTGCCATCTACATAGCTGAATTTATTGCCTGTACTGCCATCTACATAGCCGATTTTATTGCCTGTACTGCCATCTACATAGCCGATTTTATTGCCTGTACTGCCATCTACATAGCTGAATTTATTGCCTGTACTGCCATCTACATAGCCGATTTTATTGCCTGTACTGCCATCTACATAGCTGAATTTATTGCCTGTACTGCCATCTACATAGCCGATTTTATTGTCTGTACTGCCATCTACATAGCTGATTTTATTGTCTGTACTGCCATCTACATAGCTGATTTTATTGCCTGTACTGCCATCTACATAGCTGAATTTATTGCCTGTACTGCCATCTACATAGCTGAATTTATTGCCTGTACTGCCATCTAGATAGCTGAATTTATTGCCTGTACTGCCATCTACATAGCCGTTTTTATTGCCTGTACTGCCATCTACATGGCTGATTTTATTGCCTTTACTGCCATCTACATAGCTGATTTTATTGCCTGTACTGCCATCTACATAGCTGAATTTATTGCCTGTACTGCCATCTACATAGCTGAATTTATTGCCTGTACTGCCATCTAGATAGCTGAATTTATCGCCTGTACTGCCATCTACATAGCTGAATTTATTGCCTGTACTGCCATCTACATAGCTGATTTTATTGCCTGTACTGCCATCTACATAGCTGAATTTATTGCCTGTACTGCCATCTACATAGCCGATTTTATTGCCTGTACTGCCATCTACATAGCTGATTTTATTGCGTGTACTGCCATCTAGATAGCTGAATTTATTGCCTGTACTGCCATCTACATAGCTGATTTTATTGCCTGTACTGCCATCTAGATAGCTGAATTTGTTGCCTGTACTGCCATCTACATAGCTGATTTTATTGCCTGTACTGCCATCTACATAGCTGAATTTATTGCCTGTACTGCCATCTACATAGCTGATTTTATTGCCTGTACTGCCATCTACATAGCTGAATTTATTGCCTGTACTGCCATCTACATAGCCGATTTTATTGTCTGTACTGCCATCTACATAGCCGATTTTATTGTCTGTACTGCCATCTACATAGCTGATTTTATTGCCTGTACTGCCATCTACATAGCTGAATTTATTGCCTGTACTGCCATCTAGATAGCTGAATTTATCGCCTGTACTGCCATCTACATAGCTGAATTTATTGCCTGTACTGCCATCTACATAGCCAATTTTATTGCCTGTACTACCATCTAGATAGCTGATTTTTTCTTTGCTAGTAATCTATTTCTAGATTGCCATCTACATAGCTGATTTTATTGCCTGTACTGCCATCTACATAGCTGATTTTATTGCCTGTACTGCCATCTACATAGCTGAATTTATTGCCTGTACTGCCATCTACATAGCCAATTTTATTGTCTGTACTGCCATCTACATAGCCGATTTTATTGTCTGTACTGCCACCTACATAGCTGATTTTATTGCCTGTACTGCCATCTACATAGCTGAATTTATTGCCTGTACTGCCACCTACATAGCTGATTTTATTGCCTGTACTGCCATCTACATAGCTGATTTTATTGCCTGTACTGCCATCTACATAGCTGAATTTATTGCCTGTACTGCCATCTACATAGCTGAATTTATTGCCTGTACTGCCATCTACATAGCTGAATTTATTGCCTGTACTGCCATCTACATAGCCGATTTTATTGCCTGTACTGCCATCTACATAGCTGATTTTATTGCCTGTACTGCCATCTACATAGCTGAATTTATTGCCTGTACTGCCATCTAGATAGCTGACTTTATTGCCTGTACTGCCATCTACATAGCTGAATTTATTGCCTGTCCTGCCATCTAGATAGCTGAATTTATTGCCTGTACTGCCATCTAGATAGCTGAATTTATTGCCTGTACTGCCATCTACTGCCATCTACAAAGCTGATTTTATTGCCTGTACTGCCATCTACATAGCCGATTTTATTGCCTGTACTGCCATCTACATAGCCGATTTTATTGTCTGTACTGCCATCTACATAGCTGATTTTATTGCCTGTACTGCCATCTACATAGCTGATTTTATTGCCTGTACTGCCATCTAGATAGCTGATTTTATTGCCTGTACTGCCATCTACATAGCTGATTTTATTGCATGTACTGCCATCTAGATAGCTGAATTTATTGCCTGTACTGCCATCTACATAGCTGATTTTATTGCCTGTACTGCCATCTACGTAGCTGAATTTATTGCCTGTACTGCCATCTACATAGCCGATTTTATTGCCTGTACTGCCATCTACATAGCTGATTTTATTGCCTGTACTGCCATCTACATAGCTGAATTTATTGCCTGTACTGCCATCTAGATAGCTGAATTTATTGCCTGTACTGCCATCTAGATAGCTGAATTTATTGCCTGTACTGCCATCTACATAGCCGATTTTATTGCCTGTACTGTCATCTACATAACCGATTTTATTGTCTGTACTGCCATCTACATAGCTGATTTTATTGCCTGTACTGCCATCTACATAGCTGAATTTATTGCCTGTACTGCCATCTAGATAGCTGAATTTATTGCCTGTTCTGCCATCTAGATAGCTGATTTTATTGTCTGTACTGCCATCTACATAGCTGATTTTATTGTCTGTACTGCCATCTACATAGCTGATTTTATTGTCTGTACTGCCATCTACATAGCTGATTTTATTGCCTGTACTGCCATCTACATAGCTGATTTTATTGCCTGTACTGCCATCTACATAGCTGATTTTATTGTCTGTACTGCCATCTAGATAGCCGATTTTATTGTCTGTACTGCCCTCACATAGCCGATTTTATTGTCTGTACTGCCATCTACATAGCTGATTTTATTGCCTGTACTGCCATCTACATAGCTGAATTTATTGCCTGTACTGCCATCTAGATAGCTGAATTTATTGCCTGTACTGCCATCTAGATAGCTGAATTTATTTCCTGTAGTGCCATCTACATAGCTGAATTTATTGCCTGTACTGCCATCTACAAATCGATTTTATTGCCTGTACTGCCATCTAGATAGCTGATTTTATTGTCTGTACTGCCATCTACATAGCTGATTTTATTGTCTGTACTGCCATCTACATAGCTGATTTTATTGCCTGTACTGCCATCTACATAGCTGATTTTATTGCCTGTACTGCCATCTACATAGCTGATTTTATTGTCTGTACTGCCATCTAGATAGCCGATTTTATTGTCTGTACTGCCATCTACATAGCCGATTTTAATGTCTGTACTGCCATCTACATAGCTGATTTTATTGCCTGTACTGCCATCTAGATAGCTGAATTTATTGCCTGTACTGCCATCTACATAGCTGATTTTATTGCATGTACTGCCATCTAGATAGCTGAATTTATTGCCTGTACTGCCATCTACATAGCTGATTTTATTGCCTGTACTGCCATCTACGTAGCTGAATTTATTGCCTGTACTGCCATCTACATAGCCGATTTTATTGTCTGTACTGCCATCTACATAGCTGATTTTATTGCCTGTACTGCCCTCTACATAGCTGAATTTATTGCCTGTACTGCCATCTACATAGCTGATTTTATTGTCTGTACTGCCATCTACATAGCTGATTTTATTGCCTGTACTGCCATCTACATAGCTGATTTTATTGCCTGTACTGCCATCTACATAACCGATTTTATTGTCTGTACTGCCATCTACATAGCTGATTTTATTGCCTGTACTGCCATCTACATAGCTGAATTTATTGCCTGTACTGCCATCTAGATAGCTGAATTTATTGCCTGTTCTGCCATCTACATAGCTGATTTTATTGCCTGTACTGCCATCTACATAGCTGAATTTATTGCCTGTACTGCCATCTACATAGCCGATTTTATTGTCTGTACTGCCATCTACATAGCTGATTTTATTGTCTGTTCTGCCATCTACATAGCTGAATTTATTGCCTGTACTGCCATCTAGATAGCTGAATTTATTGCCTGTACTGCCATCTACATAGCCGATTTTATTGTCTGTACTGCCCTCTACATAGCCGATTTTATTGTCTGTACTGCCATCTACATAGCTGATTTTATTGCCTGTACTGCCATCTACATAGCTGAATTTATTGCCTGTACTGCCATCTAGATAGCTGAATTTATTGCCTGTACTGCCATCTAGATAGCTGAATTTATTTCCGGTAGTGCCATCTACATAGCTGAATTTATTGCCTGTACTGCCATCTACATAGCCGATTTTATTGCCTGTACTGCCATCTAGATAGCTGATTTTATTGTCTGTACTGCCATCTACATAGCTGATTTTATTGTCTGTACTGCCATCTACATAGCTGATTTTATTGCCTGTACTGCCATCTACATAGCTGATTTTATTGCCTGTACTGCCATCTACATAGCTGAATTTATTGCCTGTACTGCCATCTACATAGCTGATTTTATTGCCTGTACTGCCATCTACATAACCGATTTTATTGTCTGTACTGCCATCTACATAGCTGATTTTATTGCCTGTACTGCCATCTACATAGCTGATTTTATTGCCTGTACTGCCATCTAGATAGCTGAATTTATTGCCTGTACTGCCATCTACATAGCTGATTTTATTGCATGTCCTGCCATCTAGATAGCTGAATTTATTGCCTGTACTGCCATCTACATAGCTGATTTTATTGCCTGTACTGCCATCTACGTAGCTGAATTTATTGCCTGTACTGCCATCTACATAGCCGATTTTATTGTCTGTACTGCCATCTACATAGCTGATTTTATTGCCTGTACTGCCATCTACATAGCTGAATTTATTGCCTGTACTGCCATCTAGATAGCTGAATTTATTGCCTGTACTGCCATCTACATAGCCGATTTTATTGTCTGTACTGCCATCTACATAGCTGATTTTATTGCCTGTACTGCCATCTAGATAGCTGATTTTATTGCCTGTACTGCCATCTACATAGCTGAATTTATTGCCTGTACTGCCATCTAGATAGCTGAATTTATTGCCTGTTCTGCCATCTACATAGCTGATTTTATTGCCTGTACTGCCATCTACATAGCTGAATTTATTGCCTGTACTGCCATCTACATAGCCGATTTTATTGTCTGTACTGCCATCTACATAGCTGAATTTATTGCCTGTACTGCCATCTAGATAGCTGAATTTATTGCCTGTACTGCCATCTACATAGCCGATTTTATTGTCTGTACTGCCCTCTACATAGCCGATTTTATTGTCTGTACTGCCATCTACATAGCTGATTTTATTGCCTGTACTGCCATCTACATAGCTGAATTTATTGCCTGTACTGCCATCTAGATAGCTGAATTTATTGCCTGTACTGCCATCTAGATAGCTGAATTTATTTCCTGTAGTGCCATCTACATAGCTGAATTTATTGCCTGTACTGCCATCTACATAGCCGATTTTATTGCCTGTACTGCCATCTAGATAGCTGATTTTATTGTCTGTACTGCCATCTACATAGCTGATTTTATTGTCTGTACTGCCATCTACATAGCTGATTTTATTGCCTGTACTGCCATCTACATAGCTGATTTTATTGCCTGTACTGCCATCTACATAGCTGATTTTATTGTCTGTACTGCCATCTAGATAGCCGATTTTATTGTCTGTACTGCCATCTACATAGCTGATTTTATTGTCTGTACTGCCATCTACATAGCTGAATTTATTGCCTGTACTGCCATCTAGATAGCTGAATTTATTGCCTGTACTGCCATCTACATAGCCGATTTTATTGTCTGTACTGCCCTCTACATAGCCGATTTTATTGTCTGTACTGCCATCTAGATAGCTGATTTTATTGCCTGTACTGCCATCTACATAGCTGAATTTATTGCCTGTACTGCCATCTAGATAGCTGAATTTATTGCCTGTACTGCCATCTAGATAGCTGAATTTATTTCCTGTAGTGCCATCTACATAGCTGAATTTATTGCCTGTACTGCCATCTACATAGCCGATTTTATTGCCTGTACTGCCATCTAGATAGCTGATTTTATTGTCTGTACTGCCATCTACATAGCTGATTTTATTGTCTGTACTGCCATCTACATAGCTGATTTTATTGCCTGTACTGCCATCTACATAGCTGATTTTATTGCCTGTACTGCCATCTACATAGCTGATTTTATTGTCTGTACTGCCATCTAGATAGCCGATTTTATTGTCTGTACTGCCATCTACATAGCTGATTTTATTGCCTGTACTGCCATCTACATAGCTGAATTTATTGCCTGTACTGCCATCTAGATAGCTGAATTTATTGCCTGTACTGCCATCTAGATAGCTGAATTTATTTCCTGTAGTGCCATCTACATAGCTGATTTTATTGCCTGTACTGCCATCTACATAGCTGATTTTATTGCCTGTACTGCCATCTGCATAGCTGATTTTATTGTCTGTACTGCCATCTACATAGCTGATTTTATTGCCTGTACTGCCATCTACATAGCTGATTTTATTGCCTGTACTGCCATCTACATAGCTGATTTTATTGCCTGTACTGCCATCTACATAGCTGATTTTATTGTCTGTACTGCCATCTAGATAGCCGATTTTATTGTCTGTACTGCCATCTACATAGCTGATTTTATTACCTGTACTGCCATCTACATAGCTGATTTTATTGCCTGTACTGCCATCTACATAGCTGATTTTATTGCCTGTACTGCCATCTACATAGCTGATTTTATTGCCTGTACTGCCATCTACATAGCTGATTTTATTGCCTGTACTGCCATCTAGATAGCTGAATTTATTGCCTGTACTACCATCTACATAGCCGATTTTATTGCCTGTACTGCCATCTACATAGCCGATTTTATTGCCTGTACTGCCATCTAGATAGCTGATTTTATTGCCTGTACTGCCATCTAGATAGCTGATTTTATCTATTCCTGAACTGGGAGGTCGGTGGAGTATATTGAGGTATCGGTTCGGCATTTGACTGGGAGCTCGATGGCTCAGTGGTTACACCATCTAGTTAGCTGATTTTATCTATTCCTGAACTGGGAGATCGGTGGAGTATATTGCGGTATCGGTTCAGCATTTGACTGGGAGATCGGTGGCTCAGTGGTTACAGCATTGGACTTCAAACAAAAAGGTGTATGTCACAGAGTGTCTGAGGATATTTCACCCTCTACCCAGCCCCCACCTTCCAAAAAATCTTCTACGATGACTTACACTTTCAGTTGTCATGCCCATCTAGCCAGCTGCCATCATGAATGCTGTAGTTTCTTCTTTTAATTATATTTTAGTGGTTCTGTGGCATCAAAGATTATGGCCAAATATGGTTACAAGGAAGGTCAAGGTCTTGGTAAACAAGAACAAGGAATGAGCACAGCATTATATGTAGAGAAAACCAGTAAAAGAGGAGGAAAAATCATACATGAAAAAGATATTCCAAAAGGTAGTAGTTATATTGTGTGTGAGAGAAAAATAACCTTAAAATCATAGTCAAAAATGATATTCTAAAAGGTAGTGGTTTTATTGTGTGTGAGAGAAAAATAACCTTAAAATCATAGTCAAAAATGATATTCTAAAAGGTAGTGGTTTTATTGTGTGTGAGAGAAAAATAACCGTAAAATCATAGTCAAAAATGATATTCTAAAAGGTAGTGGTTTTATTGTGTGTGAGAGAAAAATAACCTTAAAATCATAGTCAAAAATGATATTCTAAAAGGTAGTAGTTATATTGTGTGTGAGAGAAAAATAACCTTAAAATCATAGTCAAAAATGATATTCTGAAAGGTAGTGGTTTTATTGTGTGTGAGAGAAAAATAACCTTAAAATCATAGTCAAAAATGATATTCTAAAAGGTAGTAGTTATATTGTGTGTGAGAGAAAAATAACCTTAAAATCATAGTCAAAAATGATATTCCAAAAAGTAGTGGTTATATTGTGTGTGAGACAAAAATAGCCTTAAAATCAAAGTCAAAAATGATATTCTAAAAGGTAGTAGTTATTTTGTGTGTGAGAGAAAAATAACCTTAAAATCATAGTCAAAAATGATATTCTAAAAGGTAGTGGTTTTATTGTGTGTGAGAGAAAAATAACCTTAAAATCATAGTCAAAAATGATATTCTAAAAGGTAGTGGTTTTATTGTGTGTGAGAGAAAAATAACCTTAAAATCATAGTCAAAAATGATATTCCAAAAGGTAGTGGTTATATTGTGTGTGAGAGAAAAATAGCCTTAAAATCATAGTCAAAAATGATATTCTAAAAGGTAGTGGTTTTATTGTGTGTGAGAGAAAAATAACCTTAAAATCATAGTCAAAAATGATATTTTAAAAGGTAGTAGTTATATTGTGTGTGAGAGAAAAATAACCTTAAAATCATAGTCAAAAATGATATTCTAAAAGGTAGTGGTTTTATTGTGTGTGAGAGAAAAATAACCTTAAAATCAAAGTCAAAAATGATATTCTAAAAGGTAGTAGTTATATTGTGTGTGAGAGAAAAATAGCCTTAAAATCAAAGTCAAAAATGATATTCTAAAAGGTAGTAGTTATTTTGTGTGTGAGAGAAAAATAACCTTAAAATCATAGTCAAAAATGATATTCTAAAAGGTAGTGGTTTTATTGTGTGTGAGAGAAAAATAACCTTAAAATCATAGTCAAAAATGATATTCTAAAAGGTAGTGGTTTTATTGTGTGTGAGAGAAAAATAACCTTAAAATCATAGTCAAAAATGATATTCCAAAAGGTAGTGGTTATATTGTGTGTGAGAGAAAAATAGCCTTAAAATCATAGTCAAAAATGATATTCTAAAAGGTAGTGGTTTTATTGTGTGTGAGAGAAAAATAACCTTAAAATCATAGTCAAAAATGATATTCTAAAAGGTAGTGGTTTTATTGTGTGTGAGAGAAAAATAACCTTAAAATCATAGTCAAAAATGATATTCTAAAAGGTAGTGGTTTTATTGTGTGTGAGAGAAAAATAACCTTAAAATCATAGTCAAAAATGATATTTTAAAAGGTAGTAGTTATATTGTGTGTGAGAGAAAAATAACCTTAAAATGATAGTCAAAAAAGATATTCTAAAAGGTAGTAGTTATATTGTGTGTGAGAGAAAAATAACCTTAAAATCATAGTCAAAAATGATATTCTAAAAGGTAGTGGTTATATTGTGTGTGAGAGAAAAATAGCCTTAAAATCAAAGTCAAAAATGATATTCTAAAAGGTAGTAGTTATATTGTGTGTGAGAGAAAAATAACCTTAAAATCATAGTCAAAAATGATATTCTAAAAGGTAGTGGTTTTATTGTGTGTGAGAGAAAAATAACCTTAAAATCAAAGTCAAAAATGATATTCTAAAAGGTAGTAGTTATATTGTGTGTGAGAGAAAAATAACCTTAAAATCATAGTCAAAAATGATATTCTAAAAGGTAGTAGTTATATTGTGTGTGAGAGAAAAATAACCTTAAAATCATAGTCAAAAATGATATTCTAAAAGGTAGTGGTTTTATTGTGTGTGAGAGAAAAATAACCTTAAAATCATAGTCAAAAATGATATTCTAAAAGGTAGTGGTTATATTGTGTGTGAGAGAAAAATAACCTTAAAATCATAGTCAAAAATGATATTCTAAAAGGTAGTAGTTATATTGTGTGTGAGAGAAAAATAACCTTAAAATCATAGTCAAAAATGATATTCTAAAAGGTAGTGGTTTTATTGTGTGTGAGAGAAAAATAACCTTAAAATCATAGTCAAAAATGATATTCTAAAAGGTAGTAGTTATATTGTGTGTGAGAGATAAATAACCTTAAAATCATAGTCAAAAATGATATTCCAAAAGGTAGTGGTTATATTGTGTGTGAGTGAAAAATAGCCTTAAAATCAAAGTCAAAAATGATATTCTAAAAGGTAGTAGTTATATTGTGTGTGAGAGAAAAATAACCTTAAAATCATAGTCAAAAATGATATTCTAAAAGGTAGTGGTTTTATTGTGTGTGAGAGAAAAATAACCTTAAAATCAAAGTCAAAAATGATATTCTAAAAGGTAGTAGTTATATTGTGTGTGAGAGAAAAATAACCTTAAAATCATAGTCAAAAATGATATTCTAAAAGGTAGTGGTTTTATTGTGTGTGAGAGAAAAATAACCTTAAAATCATAGTCAAAAATGATATTCTAAAAGGTAGTGGTTATATTGTGTGTGAGAGAAAAATAACCTTAAAATCATAGTCAAAAATGATATTCTAAAAGGTAGTGGTTTTATTGTGTGTGAGAGAAAAATAACCTTAAAATCATAGTCAAAAATGATATTCTAAAAGGTAGTAGTTATATTGTGTGTGAGAGATAAATAACCTTAAAATCATAGTCAAAAATGATATTCTAAAAGGTAGTGGTTATATTGTGTGTGAGTGAAAAATAGCCTTAAAATCAAAGTCAAAAATGATATTCTAAAAGGTAGTAGTTATATTGTGTGTGAGAGAAAAATAACCTTAAAATCATACTCAAAAATGATATTCTAAAAGGTAGTGGTTTTATTGTGTGTGAGAGAAAAATAACCTTAAAATCAAAGTCAAAAATGATATTCTAAAAGGTAGTAGTTATATTGTGTGTGAGAGAAAAATAACCTTAAAATCATAGTCAAAAATGATATTCTAAAAGGTAGTGGTTTTATTGTGTGTGAGAGAAAAATAACCTTAAAATCATAGTCAAAAATGATATTCTAAAAGGTAGTGGTTATATTGTGTGTGAGAGAAAAATAACCTTAAAATCATAGTCAAAAATGATATTCTAAAAGGTAGTAGTTATATTGTGTGTGAGAGAAAAATAACCTTAAAATCATAGTCAAAAATGATATTCTAAAAGGTAGTGGTTTTATTGTGTGTGAGAGAAAAATAACCTTAAAATCATAGTCAAAAATGATATTCTAAAAGGTAGTAGTTATATTGTGTGTGAGAGATAAATAACCTTAAAATCATAGTCAAAAATGATATTCCAAAAGGTAGTGGTTATATTGTGTGTGAGTGAAAAATAGCCTTAAAATCAAAGTCAAAAATGATATTCTAAAAGGTAGTAGTTATATTGTGTGTGAGAGAAAAATAACCTTAAAATCATAGTCAAAAATGATATTCTAAAAGGTAGTGGTTATATTGTGTGTGAGAGAAAAATAGCCTTAAAATCAAAGTCAAAAATGATATTCTAAAAGGTAGTAGTTATATTGTGTGTGAGAGAAAAATAACCTTAAAATCATAGTCAAAAATGATATTCTAAAAGGTAGTGGTTTTATTGTGTGTGAGAGAAAAATAACCTTAAAATCATAGTCAAAAATGATATTCTAAAAGGTAGTGGTTTTATTGTGTGTGAGAGAAAAATAACCTTAAAATCATAGTCAAAAATGATATTTTAAAAGGTAGTAGTTATATTGTGTGTGAGAGAAAAATAACCTTAAAATCATAGTCAAAAATGATATTCTAAAAGGTAGTAGTTATATTGTGTGTGAGAGAAAAATAACCTTAAAATCATAGTCAAAAATGATATTCTAAAAGGTAGTGGTTTTATTGTGTGTGAGAGAAAAATAACCTTAAAATCATAGTCAAAAATGATATTCTAAAAGGTAGTGGTTTTATTGTGTGTGAGAGAAAAATAACCGTAAAATCATAGTCAAAAATGATATTCTAAAAGGTAGTGGTTTTATTGTGTGTGAGAGAAAAATAACCTTAAAATCATAGTCAAAAATGATATTCTAAAAGGTAGTAGTTATATTGTGTGTGAGAGAAAAATAACCTTAAAATCATAGTCAAAAATGATATTCTAAAAGGTAGTGGTTTTATTGTGTGTGAGAGAAAAATAACCTTAAAATCATAGTCAAAAATGATATTCTAAAAGGTAGTAGTTATATTGTGTGTGAGAGAAAAATAACCTTAAAATCATAGTCAAAAATGATATTCTAAAAGGTAGTGGTTTTATTGTTTGTGAGAGAAAAATAACCTTAAAATCATAGTCAAAAATGATATTCTAAAAGGTAGTAGTTATATTGTGTGTGAGAGAAAAATAACCTTAAAATCATAGTCAAAAATGATATTCTAAAAGGTAGTGGTTTTATTGTGTGTGAGAGAAAAATAACCTTAAAATCATAGTCAAAAATGATATTCTAAAAGGTAGTGGTTTTATTGTGTGTGAGAGAAAAATAACCTTAAAATCATAGTCAAAAATGATATTCTAAAAGGTAGTGGTTTTATTGTGTGTGAGAGAAAAATAACCGTAAAATCATAGTCAAAAATGATATTCTAAAAGGTAGTGGTTTTATTGTGTGTGAGAGAAAAATAACCTTAAAATCATAGTCAAAAATGATATTCTAAAAGGTAGTAGTTATATTGTGTGTGAGAGAAAAATAACCTTAAAATCATAGTCAAAAATGATATTCTAAAAGGTAGTGGTTTTATTGTGTGTGAGAGAAAAATAACCTTAAAATCATAGTCAAAAATGATATTCTAAAAGGTAGTAGTTATATTGTGTGTGAGAGAAAAATAACCTTAAAATCATAGTCAAAAATGATATTCCAAAAGGTAGTGGTTATATTGTGTGTGAGAGAAAAATAGCCTTAAAATCAAAGTCAAAAATGATATTCTAAAAGGTAGTAGTTATATTGTGTGTGAGAGAAAAATAACCTTAAAATCATAGTCAAAAATGATATTCTAAAAGGTAGTGGTTATATTGTGTGTGAGAGAAAAATAGCCTTAAAATCAAAGTCAAAAATGATATTCTAAAAGGTTGTAGTTATATTGTGTGTGAGAGAAAAATAACCTTAAAATCATAGTCAAAAATGATATTCTAAAAGGTAGTGGTTTTATTGTGTGTGAGAGAAAAATAACCTTAAAATCATAGTCAAAAATGATATTCTAAAAGGTAGTGGTTTTATTGTGTGTGAGAGAAAAATAACCTTAAAATCATAGTCAAAAATGATATTCCAAAAGGTAGTGGTTATATTGTGTGTGAGAGAAAAATAGCCTTAAAATCATAGTCAAAAATGATATTCTAAAAGGTAGTGGTTTTATTGTGTGTGAGAGAAAAATAACCTTAAAATCATAGTCAAAAATGATATTTTAAAAGGTAGTAGTTATATTGTGTGTGAGAGAAAAATAACCTTAAAATCATAGTCAAAAAAGATATTCTAAAAGGTAGTAGTTATATTGTGTGTGAGAGAAAAATAACCTTAAAATCATAGTCAAAAATGATATTCTAAAAGGTAGTGGTTTTATTGTGTGTGAGAGAAAAATAACCTTAAAATCATAGTCAAAAATGATATTCTAAAAGGTAGTGGTTTTATTGTGTGTGAGAGAAAAATAACCTTAAAATCATAGTCAAAAATGATATTCTAAAAGGTAGTAGTTATATTGTGTGTGAGAGAAAAATAACCTTAAAATCATAGTCAAAAATGATATTCTAAAAGGTTATATTGAGAGAAAAATAGCCTTAACACTATACCTAGCACGAAAAGCAGACAACGCTTGCAAAAAAAATAAATTCTTGAATAACTAATTTTTTTCATTTTTTGTCTCAAAAACATAGGTTAAGACGCCTAATTGGAATGACTTCATTCCAAAGAAGGGGTCATAATCTTTGTTTTTGAGACAAATAATGAAAAAATTAATTAAAATTAATTGGCATTTTTTTAGAATAGCGCTGGCCAGTTTTGGCCATTACGTTGGGTAAAGAGTTAACTCCTTGCAAGCTGCTAGCAGATATTTCCTGCCACTGAAAAAACAATAATTTGGGCACTTGCAACCAAATTGCTCCCCATAAATTGGATAGATTTTTTCATCAATGATTTCTTGAGTTAAATCGTAACCCGATTGCATTTTCAAGACATTTTTCATCAAATCTAAGTCATGGTTGCTATGCTTCATGGCAGCCATTTCTAGAGCTGTATGTTAACCGAAACCGAACCGGGGTTTTTAGTTTTTTTTAAAAACCGAAACCGAAACCGTTGACATCCCGTAATCCAAGGTTTTTCGTTTTTTTAGCTCAACTTTGACGAAGTCAAATTTGAGCTATTGTCATGGCCCATCGTCCGTCTGTCCATCCGTCTGTCCGTCCGTCCGTCCGTCCGTCTGTCCGTCTGTCCGTACGTCAACAATTGGCTATGGCTCGGGCTAGAGGTCGTATTTATGAACCGATCTTTACGAAACTTCTTGTGTACCTTTGTTATGACCCTGGGACGGGAACGAGTGTTTTTAGGTGTGGTCCGAAATTCAAGATGGCTGCCAGTGGCCATTTTGTACCGATGATGCAAAAATCAGTTTTTTGTACAGAACTTCTGTATGAAAGTTCTGATTTGAATAAAGTTTTGTATAAATGTTTAGTACCATGGGATACATCACATATAATACGGGTTTTTTTCTCGTGCGTAAATTATGCAAATTAGACTGACTTTGATTTATTTAGTGTTACTTTCAGAGCTGTAAGTGCCAAGCTGCTATGGCTCGGGCTAGAGGCTGTATTTATGAACCGATCTTTACGAAACTTCTTGGGTAACTTTGTTATGACCGTGGGACGAGAACGAGTGTTTTTGGGTGCGGTCCGAAATTCAAGATGGCTGCCAGCCGCCATTTTGTACCGACGATGCAGAAATCTGTTTTTTGTACAGAACTTCGATATGAAAGCTCTGATTTGAATAATTTTTTGTATGAATGTTCAGTACCATGGGATACATCACATATAATACGGGGTTTTTTCTCGTACGTAAATTGTGCAAATTAGACTAATTTTGATGTTTTTTGGGGTTACTTTCAGCACTGTAAGTGCAAATGCCAATACGGCTCGGGCTAGAGGCCGTATTTATGAACCGATCTTTACGAAACTTCTTGGGTACCTTTGGTATCACCGTGGGATGAGAACGAGTGTTTTTGGGTCCGGTCCGAAATTCAAGATGGCCGATGGCAGCCGTTTTGTACAAAATTAGGTGCAATCAGATTTTTGCACAGAACTTCCATATGAAAGCCCTGATTTGAATAATTATTTTGTGTGAATGTTTAGTACCATGGGATGCATCACATATAATACGGTTTTTTTTCTCGTGCAGAAATTATGCAAATTAGATGAACTTTGATTTTTTCAGTGCGACTTACACACAGTAAGTACACATGTCAGTGCGGCTCAGACTAGAGTCTGTATTTATGAACTGATCTTCACGAAATGTCTTGGGTACCTTTGTTATCACCTTGGGACGAGAACGAGTGTTTCTGGTGCGGTCTAAAATTCAAGATGGCTGCCAGTGGCCATTTTGTACCGAAATTAGGTCTAATCAGTTTTTTGTACATATCTTCTATACAGCTCAGACTAGAGGCCATATTTATGAACCAATCTTTACGAAACTTCTTGGGTACCTTTGTTATCACCGTGGGATGAGAGCGAGTGTTTTTGGGTGTGGTCCGAAATTCAAGATGGCCACCAGCAGCCATTTTGTACCAAAATTAGTGCAATCAGTCTTTTGTATAGAACTTCTGTATGAAAGTTCTGATTTTGAATAAATTTTTGTATGAATGTTTAGTAACATGGAATACATCACATATTGTAGGGGTTTTTTTTTCGTGCCGAAATTATGCAAATTAGATGAACTTTGATTTATTCACTGCTACTTACACAATGTAAGCACACATGTCAATACGGCTCAGGGTAGAGGCTGTATTTATGAACCGATCTTCACAAAACTTCTTGGGTACCTTTGTTATCTCCTTGGGATGAGAATGAGTGTTTCTGGGTACGGTCCAAAATTCAAGATGGCTGCCAGTGGCCATTTTGTACCGAAATTAGGTCCAATCACTTTTTTGTCACAAGTTCTATACAGCTCGTATTTATGAACTGATCTTCACAAAACTTCTTGAGTACTTTTGTTTTCACCTTGGGACAGGAACGAGTGTGTTTTGGGGTGCCTTTGTTATCACTGTGCTATGAGAACAAATATTTTGGGGTTCAGTCAGACCCACTCTGGGACTCAAAGATTTTTTCTAGTTCAGCATCTGACTGTCACCCACCTTTACAATACTTTACCTATACATTTGTTACAGGCAACGATCAGTATTCATGTACAGACCGTTACAATACTTTATATGTACCTTTGTTATCAGGTCATTACCTAGATGTTTGTCATTGCTGTGTCACATACTATACATGTACATGTCTTTGTCTTGACAAGTTGAGCTACAGTGTCATTGACACTTTCATTTAAATACTCTCTTGCTGCAGAAAGTCACAGAATGTAGCCATCCCAGAGTAGTGAGAGTACCCAGACACTGCCAATGGCAGTGTCTGGGTACTCTCACTACTCTGGGAAGGCTACATTCTGTGAATTTCTGACATTTCAGTTTAGTTGTGTTTGCAGCTTTCCTCAAGTTGCGTGTAGGTGTCAGTCCTCGAAAAATGACCAAGCACAATAAAAGTTCTGTATATTTAGGTAATTATTATATTGGCCTTCCTGATTCTTCATGTATTATAGCTTATTTCGGGCATTCATTGAGTTTCACTCAGTTTCACTACCATTCAGTTATGACTCCGGACATAAGAATGAGTTTTATTGAATTTTATTTGGCCTCATAAACAAACCGAAAACCAAAACCGAAACCGAACAAGAAATTTAAAAACCTACAGCTCTAGCCATTTCCAGTTTTGATGAAATATTCATCTAAATTTTAACAAGAGTCCATGTTGAAAAACGTCTATTCAATTTACAGGGAAAAAATTTGATTAAATCATGCTTATTTCAGTGGTAAGAGAAATGCTGTCCTCGGCAGGAATATCTGGCAGGTGCATGTAAGGAGTTAAATTGAAATGAATTTTTAACCCTTTACCCAACACAGACGATATCAAAATTTATTATTTTAAATACAATTTTTTTCCAATTTTTAGCTGCGACTAGCAGCTCTATAAGTGGCAATGTCGGTCTGTCAGTCGGTCAGTCTGTCTGTGGCCAACGAGTTTCAAAACTCAATAACTTTTGAAATACTTGATGGAATGACTTTATATTTGGCATGTAAGTGTATCTTACTGATGTTTAGCCACTGTTCAATGCATGTGTTATTCCAAATATTTTTCTTGGAGTTATGGCCCTTGATGGACTTAGAATTTTGTGAGATTGCACCACCCGTCGCAGCTACGACGTCGATGTCGCGATTTTAAAAAAAAGGTCAACAAAACCATATCTTGTGACCCCTTGTTGGAACGAGCTTGGCGAGCTCGTTCCAACGAGGCGTCACATAAAATGGATTTGTTGAAATTTTTTAAATAATAATATTTTTTCAACTGCTGAATTTGCATATTACGCGGGCGGATGCGGGCGATTCGTTGGGTAAAGGGTTAATCAAATCTAGTTACACCAGCCATGAATAGATTTGGTGAAAAATATTTCAAAAATACTCCGTGTGTTAAGAGTTAAAAACCTAAGTTCAGTGTTTACAAATAATGATATTCCATTCACTTGTAGAATACAGTGGGGCCCTTTTAATTAAAAATCTTTTAATTGAATAACAATCTTAAAACATAGATTCTCTTCCTGATTAGAAAAAGAAATATTGGGAGTGATCTGTGTATTTATAAACTTAACTTACACTGGAATTACGGACCCATTCCTAAACCAATTAACCCCTGTTGCCAATACTTCCTGACACCATGGGTCATGGGAAAGATAAATTTTATATTCTTGAATGCTTAAAAAAATGAGAAAATAATTCCATTGCAAAAGCTATACAAAGCTACCGTATTTACTCTATGTTATTGGGACAGCTAAAAATAATTATTTTCACAGGTGTCCCAATTCTTAGAAAATGGGGAAAGAACACAGCCTGGTCTTGATTTGATGCTGAATAAAGTTGTGTGTGATTCGTTTTCCATCACTATATACGAAAATCCCTGTCCAATTTCTTTTATATTTTCATTTTTTGCTTCCAAAACATAGCTTATGATCCCTCATTGGAACGCGCGCATTGCACTCGTTCCAATGAGGGATCATAAGCTTTGCGCTCTTTCCAATGAGGGATCCTAAACTATGTTTTGGAAGCAAAAAATGAAAATTTTTAGTTACTCAAGAATTTTTTTTATGAGTGTCGTCTGCTACTAGCGACAGGTCAACTGGAAACAAATCTTCTGAATGTCCCAAACTTTGGAGCATAAAAATATATAGTTTTCAGGAAAAAATGTGTGTCCCAAATCATACAGTGTTCCAATACATAGAGTAAATATGGTATCACAAATTGCATGTGATTAGGATCCACCTGAATTGTCCAAATTCATGTCAAGAACTATTTCACATTAGTTGAGAAATGCCTCTAGCTTCTGAGATATGCTTTACAGAATGAATGGTGCATTTAAAACAAAGGATTTGTGAATGATAAACTGCACTCAGTAATTGGCATTTGGTGCCATCAGGTTTGGACTGCATGAACACCAAAAAATTAAGAGTTTTTTTTTATTGAACAGTTGACATCGTATCATTTATTTTAGCTCAAATAGACAAATACAAGTTGTTAATTTGTTATTATCGTACCACTTTGGTGTTGGGCAAATAATTTGATTATTTGACCGTACAGGTACTTCTAAAATTCCACTCATTTAACAAAGATTCTTTAAATTAAAATTGACCTTTTCAACAGCGCTACCCGACACATGGTATTTGAAATTTGACTTTTCTTTGTAGCCAAAACTTGACGTCAAATATGAGCTAATGTGATGGCTTGCAATCTGCATGTCCTTGCATCCTTCTGTCCATCCATCCATCTGTACATTTCTCTGTCCTCCCACAATTCCATTAGCACACCCAACAGGCCACAGCTCTTGCCTGGTCAGTTCCAAATTTCATACATGACTTTGGGGCAATATCGGGATGGAAGCTATCAAACTTATCCAAATTCCATTGAAAAACCTGGCTGCAAATGGCCATCTTTGATTTGGATATAAATTGTCCAGCAATTCCTTTAGTACACTCGACAAGAGGCATCACTCACCCAATCAGTCCCAAATTTCATATGTGATTTTGTTGCAATGTGCAGATGGGGCCTATCAAATTTTTTCCCAAGTCCATTGAAAATCATGGCCACCAGCGGCCAGCTTAGATTTGGCATATAAATTGTCAACAATTTTTTTAGCACACCATATAGGCCACATCTCTCACCCAATCTTTTTCAAATTTCATATGTAGCTATGGTGTGATGTCTAGTTGGGAGATATCAAATTGTTCCGAATTCTGTTGGAAAGCAAACCCGGCAGTGGCCAACTTAGATTTGGCATATAAATTGTCAACAATTCCATTAGCACACCCTACAGGCTGCATCGCTTACCCAATTTCTTTCAGATTTCACATGTAGCTTTGATGTGATGTATTTTGTGTAAAAACTTGAGTGAATGACATTACTTTACTGGATCTTTCTAATTAGTTCAGTCCCTTCTTGGACAAGTTGAGTTGCAGTGTAATTGACACTTTCATTTCTTTAGGCCATTGTTTTACAAAATTTCTTTGTGACTGTCTGACAGAGTTCCAATTGATAATGTCTTTTAAATCCAGCAGACAAAGCTAAAGCACAAATGAAATCATTTTAAAAATTAGTGACTTCTAAATATGTTTGGGGGAGGGAGTCCGAGGGACCAAGTCTTGTTATTTATTTATTTATTTATTTATATTTATTTATTGGTGTTTAACTGGTAGAGTGCTGGAAGCCCATATTTGGGCTTTATTCTGAAGTGCAGGTGCTGCAGCATAATGGCTTCATATTCTGTGAATGTGCTTCATATTAATTTTGAATTAAAACAATTTAGTCTGAGAGGATTTGCCTTGTTACAATTTATGGGAGAATGCCTAGTGGCACTCTCCCATAAACTGTAACAAGGCAAGGGACGTGGACAAATTCGGATGACCAAAAATAATTTAGCACTCTACCAGTTAAGGTCACATATTTCTGCACAATGGCTAACCATGACCATGACAGTTTTACAGGTGGAGGAAGCCGGAGTACCCGGAGAGAACCACCGAGCAACAGCGAGCAACTGTCAGCTCCCCAACATACCAACTCCACACAAGCAGGGTTAGCATTGGTTGAAGACAGGTGCACCATCGACGTGCAGTATGCCTTAGTACACAACGTCACCGTGCCCCCACGTGGGCAATGGGGGTGAAGTGTCTTGCCCAAGGACACAATGCAGTTGCCGCAGGTGGGATTCGAACCGAGGACCTCTCAGCTTGCAACCTGCACCTCTACCAACTGAGCCACCACGCCCCCACCAAGTCTTGTTAGGACTGAAAATGAGTGTACTTCCACTTATCAAAGACCCCCAACACATGGTAATACTATAATCACTAGTGATGCTGCAGAATCACTGGCCTCTTTGATCAATGTGACATTACTTCAAAGAGAGATGTGTATATAAACTACTTGATGGGGATCGGTGCTTGACCCATGCATTTAGCCACTTTATTACATGTCTGTTCTGTGAAATGCCCATCTACAGCAACACGAAGCTGTGCGGAAAATACAAAATCTGTTCTGCACATACTGGTATACAGGAATATTTTTAAATAGAAGTGAAATTTCACTGGAATTTTCTCTAAATCGTGCAACGCAATTACAATTTGATTCGCTAACGATGGCTGAAAATCATCCCCTGAGTTCCAATGTGTTCTATGTGCCATTAGGCACATAGAACACATTGCAACTCAGGGGACGAAATATTAACACGGGTTCCCTCGCAAATTCGGTTTTGTGCTAAAATGTGTTGTCTGTTTTAATAGTTGTCAAATGAATTGCCGAGAGTCCTTCTAATAATTGTTTTATAGACGTGAAGTCGTGTAATAAACGCAGAACAACATATGTGTTTGGATGGGTTAATTGATATGGCACTTGTGCCATTGCGGAAGGACAAAACTAACCCATTCGCATACATTTGTCATTCTGTGTATGTATTATCACAGTTCTTTGACATCATCAGTGATAATCAGTCACTCTATCATATTATTGGTACATTCATCGGTATCTGTATTGACTGATTATGTGGTACATTCATCAGTATCTGTATTGGCTGATTATGGTCTCAGATTATCGTTTGTCAGTTCACAACCCTTTTTTGATCATCGGTACATCACAAGCATTTGATCATGCATGATTAAACTTGGTTACCAATACCAAGGGTAGACGTCCTCTAAAGTGGGTAGCATATGTATAAATGCATGATTAAACTTGGTAACCAATGCCAAGGGTAGAAGTCCTCTAAAGTGGGTGCATAGGTATAAATGCATGATTAAACTTGGTTACCAATGCCAAGGGTAGACGTCCTCTAAAGTGGGTGCATAGGTATAAATGCATGATTAAACTTGGTTACCAATGCCAAGGGTAGACGTCCTCTAAAGTGGGTGCACAGGTATAAATGCATGATTAAACTTGGTTACCAATGCCAAGGGTAGAAGTCCTCTAAAGTGGGTGCATAGGTATAAATGCATGATTAAACTTGGTTACCAATACCAAGGGTAGACGTCCTCTAAAGTGTGTAGCATATGTATAAATGCATGATTAAACTTGGTAACCAATGCCAAGGGTAGAAATCCTCTAAAGTGGGTGCATAGGTATAAATGCATGATTAAACTTGGTTACCAATGCCAAGGGTAGACGTCCTCTAAAGTGGGTGCATAGGTATAAATGCATGATTAAACTTGGTTACCAATGCCAAGGGTAGAAGTCCTTTAAAGTGGGTAGCATAGGTATAAATGCATGTTTAAACTTGGTTGGGGAGCGGTTTTGTTGCGGTAACCGGTTCTCTTCAGCTCACTGAAGTAAAGCAACGTCGAGCCCGGTTAGTCTTTGGATGAGTGACCGTCTGAATGATCTATTCAGACTCCTGCATTGTTTCATTTGGAAAGGCACTTAAGCCTGATTGTCCACATGGGGGCACGATGACGCCATGTACTAAGGCGTACTGCACTTCGGTGGTACATATGTCTTCAACCAATCTAACCCTTCCTGTGCTGCTGTGCAGAGTTACGATGTTGGGTAGCTGACAGCTGCTCGTTGTTGCTCAGCGGTCTCTCCGGGTACACTGGCTTCCTCCACCCGTAAAACTATCACAGTCTTGATTTGCCATTGTGCAAAGTATATGACCTTAAACACCAATAAATAAATAAATAAATAAATAAATAAATAAATAAATAAATAAATAAATAAATTAAACTTGGTTACCAATGCCAGGGGGTAGAAGACCTAAAGTGGGCAGCATAGGTATAAATGCATGATTAAACTTGTCACCTATGCCAGGGGTGGAAGTGGGCAGCATAGGTATAAATGCATTATTAAACTTGTCACCTATGCCAGGGGTGGAAGTGGGCGGCATAGGTATAAATGCATTATTAAACTTGTCACCTATGCCAGGGGTGGAAGTGGGCAGCATAGGTATAAATGCATTATTAAACTTGTAACCTATGCCAGGGGTGGAAGTGGGCAGCATAGGTATAAATGCGTTATTGAACTTGTCTCCTATGCCAGGAGTGGAAGTGGGCAGCATAGGTATAAACTTGCCATTGGTGGATGACCTCTATGAAGTGTGTAGCATAGCTATAAACACTTAATTAAACTTGGTTACTAATGCCTAGAGTCGAGGTTCTATGAAATGGGCAGTATAGTTATAAACTTGCCATTGTTAGAAGACCTGAAGTAGGCAGCATAGGTATAAATGCTTGTTTAAACTTTGTTACCAATGCCAGAGATGGAAGTGGGCAGCATAGGTATAAACTTGTCATTGGTGGATGACCTCTGAAGTGGGCAGCATGGGTATAAAGGCTTGATTAATCTTTGTCACGTATGACAAGCATGAAAATCCTTCAAAGTGGACAGCATAGGTGTAATTTATTCATTGCGTTTAATGACTCTTTCAACAGCCAGGATCACCTCTTGTAAGACAGTTTTATGGGTGCAGGAAGCTGGAGAACCCAGAGAGAACCACCAAGCAGCGCCGAGCAACTGTCGGACTCCCAGCATACTAACTCCACACGGGCAGAGTTAGTATTGGTTGAAGACAAGTGCACCATCCATCTGTAGTATGCCTTAATACACAGCACTGCTGTGTCATGTGGGCAATCAGGATTAACCCTTGATCCAACGTAATAGCCAAAACCGGCTAGCACTATTCTAAAAAATCGGCAATTAATATTTTTATACTGTACCAATGACCCAGACTTAGCTGGCTGGTGCTAACTCCACAAAAACCAGGGCCAAACACAAATTTTGCCCCCCAATCCCCAAAATTTGCATCCAAAACAAAAAGAAATCATGTCCTAAAGGACCTCCATAGTACGACTCTACTGCGCATGCGCAGTGACGCAGTCGTCCCGAAATTGGCGCCAAATATCATTCTCTGTTTGGCCCTTCATCAGTCAACATCTCACTGATCTTTGTGCTTGTAAATCTCAGTTTAAAGGATGCCAGACTCGTAATTCTTGGAGAAAATGTGATTCTAAGGAGGATAGAAGGAGGAGAGGAAAAAAGAAGTGGCAAAAAATAATCAGGGCTGTACTTAAAATTTTTTGTTAAAATTATGTTAAGTTGCCTATTTTCGAGGCAAACGCCTCTTGTTGTCATTCTTGCTAATTGTTGCACTGCTTATTCAGTGTTTCCTCTCCCCTAACCTTCTAAGTCCCCCCTTGCAATTCTCCCATGCTTTTGGCATATTTTTGAGAAGTTTCATTTCTAAAATTTCCCTGGGAGAGTTGCTTGGTTACAGAATGTTTTCTGTTATTTTCCCCATAGTTACGTTTTCACCCATGGGTGTATAACGTTTGTGTTCTGCATCTTCCATCTGATGTTCTGCAGATTCTCCCCTGGGAGTCTCTGTTTTGCATCAGATAGAGTGTAATTGAGGACTGATTCCGGGCCAGTTTTTTCAGTGCCTGGAGTCATGTTTTCTTCTGTGTTTACACTGTTTGTTTTCATTGGCAACAGCCTTTTTTGAGGGGGGCTGTTTGTCTTTGAGGTAGTTTATCTCATTATAAGATACATTTATATTATCCGAAAGTGTCTCATTAATTATTTTATATAATTTTAAAATTTTTGACCACACTTTGCCATCGGATCCATCGGGGCTCAACGTTACTTTTCAGCAACTTGGGCTTCTCTGAAAAAATATTTTTTCAAAATTATTTTGTTTTGCAATTGTTTTTTCATTTATTAATGGATCATGTTATTATGTATCTTTGTGTCAGGGGTTTTTGCGAGTAACTAGGACTTATTGTTGTTCCTTCACAATGAAAGGAACTTGTTCAAATTGTAATAGGAAGAAATCTTCCTCTGACTTTCATGATTATTGCATAAATTGTAGTCAGTGTTCTCGCATTAATCCCTGTCCTGTATGTGAACATTGGGATGAGAAACATTGGAAACGTGTGTCACGATATGTTGTTTCTGGAGAAAGAGCGATGCCGGCTCTTTCTCCACAAGGTCACTCTACTCTCTCAGTTTCTATTTCAGAGGAACCAGAACAGGGTGATGTTTCCATGTTATCTTCTTCAAGTGTGCGTCCGTCGTCACAATTAAATACAGAGCTAGCGGCAAAAGTGCTCATGGAGATTAGACAAATGTCGTCCGCTAGCTCGCCCGGTGTAGCGTCCATTCACCGAATGGTTCGGCAGCCGGGTTCGTCCGATGCGGTCCAAGAGGAAATTTTGGGTGATGCGAGCACTATAAAAATAATAGATGCACACCCAGTGACGGCGGATAGTGAACGAGAACGGAGGAAGCCTTTTAGTCCGGTTCCTAGCTCGTCCAGGTCCAGCCGGGCCGCGAGCGAGAGAGGCCCCTCTCTCGTACAACAACATCTGGGACCAGATGTTGTGGTACAAAATGTGTCTTTAGCGGAGCATACGTCCGTCGCTCGGGACGCTCCGTTGTATAAGCAGTCCGCAGAGACTGTTAAGGCTTCCTCTTCTCGCCGGCGCACACGACCGCACCTTGGCTGCGTGACCTCCGATATCTTGCCAGCTTCGCCGAGGAAGGATTATTCGGCGACCAGGTCACACCATCCGGCAGCCAGGGACTCGAGACCGATGGACTCCGGACGTTCGCATAGGAAAAGTATGCGGGAGCCATCCGATGCGGAGCTGCCCTCGGCAAAGCAGCGAAAGACCGCTCCTCCGCAGGTCTCGACGTCGGACATTCTAGTGCAGATAGCACAGCTTATCGCAGCATCCCAGCAGCCGACAGAGACGGTGTCGGATCGAGAATTATCCGACGGCGCTGGGTCGGTACGCTCCGCCGAAGCATCGGGGGCGGACGATCGGGAACATCGGGAGGTCCGACCGGATGGTGAAAGGGATACGGATGAATTGGAGCTATCCCTTTCGGAACAACACAAAGCTGCCGTAGACTTCATCCGGCACTTTCTTCCTCAAGTTGTTCCGTCGGGCCAGACTGCTGCGCTTCCGGACAGGAGAATTATAGCGTCATTGGACTCTGATTTTTTCGAGCGGTTCAGGGACATCGCTCCCGAGTTTCCGTCGCAGTCCAATAATGTTGCAAGAACATTTGAATTATTGAACGACGCTATTTTTAAACTTGCTTCCAGGACAGGGAAAGCAGGCTTCTTGTCCGCAAATACTCTCAACCTGCCTTTCATTAATGCAAGGAATAAATTCGACACGGCAGGTCAGGGTATACCGAGAGTTCCTCTGCGTATGGACGACGAGGCGGAAGACTTAGAGCTATCATTACCGTCGTCAGCTTCTATTCCAACCGCAGTGTTGGAAACTGCTATTGCGTCTAACAGAGCCAATTTAGATGCCTTATCTTACGCAGATCACCTTACGAAGGCGTTATCACTGCGTCTTCAAGGGGAAGAGTTTCAGGATATACAATCCTCCTTAAGACTTCTTTCAAGGGCAGTAGCTTATTCCACGTGTAACTCCGCCCTTTCAGTGGCTAATCTGGAGTTGGTTAGACGTGACGCAGCCCTGTCTACATCCACACTAGTGGATTCTAAGGTGAAGAACTCTCTTAGAGTCGCTTCGGTCTCAGGAGATCTTCTCTTTGACGGCAAGCTTTCCGCTATTTATGATAATATTAAAAAGAAAGCTAGTGATTCTCTGTTGTTTAGATCCGCTCCTAAAAGGTCGGATTCAGCAGACACGAATAAGGCGGGCACTTCTGGGTCTTATCCGCCCAAGAGAGGTTCCTATAGAGGTTCCGGTGCGTCCTCTAGCTCTTATTCGAGAGACCGTCAGGATAGCGACTCTCGTTCGGGACGTCCTTCAGGCCGGGACAATCGGTCGGACGCCCCGAGGTCGACGAGGCGAGGTGCGGGTCGTGGAAGACGTGGTTTCTCCTACCGCAGGCCTCGCAGATCCAGGAGGTGATGGCTCAAACCTCTATCGCGTTCCGGTTGGCGGAAGGTTGTCGAGTTTTTCTCAAGAGTGGGCGTCGATTACGGACGACCCTTGGGTGAGAGGAGTGACTTCGGAAGGTCTAAAGATATCCTTCAAACGAAAGCCTCCATTAACTCGAAGTCCAAAGTGGACTCATCTTCCGTCAAACCCTCAGAAAAGAGACGCTCTGCTATCAGAGGTGCAGTCTCTTTTAATGAAGAACGCGGTAGAGGTCGTAGAAAACCAGGAATCGCTGGGATTCTACAGCCATCTGTTTCTGGTTCCGAAACCAGACGGCTCGTTCCGTCCAGTCATAGATTTGAGCTGGATAAACAAGCTGATCATCGCTCCGAAGTTTTATATGGAGACGATTCGATCGGTCAGAGCGAGTATTCGGGTGAACGATTATGCAACGAGCATAGATCTCAAAGATGCGTACTTTCACGTCATGGTACATCCGACATTCCGAAAGTATCTACGCTTCGCAGTCCTAGGAGTGGTGTATCAGTTCCGGGCCATGTGCTTCGGATTGAATCTAGCACCCTGGGCTTTCACTCGAGTAATGAACTCGGTAATGATTTACTTCCGAGCTCATTCGTCTGCGGTAACGTCGGCCTACCTGGACGACATTCTTCAGAGGTACGGCAACGAGTTAACGCTTCAGAACGATGTTCAGAATCTTCTTCTATTGCTCCGACGTCTCGGTTTCATAGTAAACGAGGAGAAGTCGGATCTGGTGCCGTCCAAGTCATTCACTCATCTGGGAATGAGCTTCGAGACGCACAACAATCTCGTTCGTCTGCCGTTAACCAGAGCGAAATTAGTCAGTTGTTACGCTCGCTATTGTCTAAATACAGACAAAGTCACAGCGAGAGAATTTATGAGACTGATAGGTCTGTGCGGAGCCGCTGCGGATCTCATTCCGATGGGACGGCTACGCACACGGCCTCTTCAAATTTTCTTGACTCAGATTTGGAGTGTGAAAATTCATTCGCTCGATGTAGACGTTCTCTTGTCAGATCAAGTGAAACAAGAGATTCAGACTTGGGCAAACATTCAGTGGTTAACTCAAGGAGTTCCGCTGCAGTTGCCGGATCCGAGTTTTACCATTATGACGGATGCCAGTCAAACAGGTTGGGGTGCATCATTAATCCCAACGGATTCGAGATGCCAGGGTCTTTGGGATCCGCAAGTCCTGTGCAAGCACATAAACATCAAGGAAATGATGTCAATTTGGCTTGCGTTACGTCACTGGATGGACATTATTCACGATGCTCATGTCCAAATCCTATCCGACAATACGACAGTAGTGGCGTATATACGGAATCAGGGAGGCACTCATTCAGTTCCGTTGTTCAATCTAACGGAAAGAATCCTTCTGTTTGCGTTGGAACATCACGTTCTTCTTTCGGTCCGTCACATACCGGGTCGTCTGAATGTGCTAGCAGACTCCCTTTCTCGAAAGGGTCGCTTGTTGCCGTCGGAGTGGACTCTCAACAAACAAGTATTCAATCAGATTTGCTACCAATGGGAACGGCCAATGATAGACTTATTTGCGACACATCTCAACAATCAGTTGCAGACGTATGTGTCCCCGTGTCCGGATCCAAGAGCATTTGCAGTAGACGCTCTGTCGATCCCTTGGGACGGAATGATAGGATATGCGTATCCTCCAGCGCCGTTAATTCAACAAGTATTGCTAAAGATAAAACAATCTCAATGCAAGATTCTGTTGGTAGCATCTCTGTCGCCACAGAGACCGTGGATAAATCTACTCAGGTGTCTGTTGTGGGACCTACCGCGGAAGCTCCCTCCACGAGAGGATCTTCTTTGGCAGGGGAAATCGCGCCAACTGCATCACAACCCGCAAGGTCTCAACCTTCACGTTTTTCCGTTGTGCGGTCCTTCTTGCATGGCAAGCACTTTACAGGACGAGCAGTGGACGCGATTTCTAACTGTAGGAGGACCTCCTCTTCGCTAAACTATGCGGCTAAGTGGAAGGTTTTCCGTCGTTGGTGTAGGGATCATTCTGTTGATATATTTGATCCCTCTATACCAGACATTGCTAACTTTCTAGTATACTTGTTTGACGAAATCAAACTGCAACCGGTTACTATAAAGGGTTATAGATCTATGTTATCTGATACCTATGCACATCATGATAGTTTACAAATTGGATCTAATGTCTCTTTATCGAAATTGGTTAGAAACTTTTCGATAAATAGACCCAGAACTCTTAGATTAATTCCTAAGTGGAATTTAGCTTGGGTTCTCCTTAAATTGAAGGAAAAGCCATTTGAACCTCTTGGGACAGTAGATTTCAAATTCTTATCTTATAAGACAGCTTTTCTCTTAGCTTTCTCTTCTGCCAGAAGAGTCAGTGAGCTTCATGCACTATCGGTGGATGATTCTCATTATCGTAGTGTTGGGAACACTATCACCTTCACTACTAACGTCGGTTTTTTAGCTAAGAATCAGGCTCCTAATAAATATCCGGAACCTATTGTTATTAAGGCTCTTCCGTCTTCAGACGGGCGTAGGCCTTTACTCTGTCCTGTTAGAGCACTACGTATCTATAAACAGAGATCTCAGTTCATCAGAAAGGGACGGAAACGTTTCTTTCTGTCTTTGATGCCTAATAGAAAGGACATTTCAGTCCATTCTATTGCTAGATGGATTCAGTTAACTATCCGTACTGCGTATGAAGATTTATCTTCTTCTCAGCAGTCTGTGCTTAAGATTTCTGCTCATGAAGTAAGAGCTCTTTCTACTTCCTGGGCTTATGCTAATAGTGTTGCTATTACAGATTTAATGAAGGCTGCTTATTGGTCTCAGCCATCCACATTTACTAATTTTTATCTCAGAAATATTGAGTCCATTTCTGGAGACCTGCATTGTTTAGGTCCGTTATCTGTTGCTCAGAATGTCGTCCACTAAACAGTTGCAACTATAGTTATGCAGGCTTTCTGTTCCGGCAGTGACTCCGTCCGGCTGCCCTCTTCGCTCTGGGCTATTTGACCCAGGGCAAGGGGAAGGGGGGGGGGCGGGTGTTCCCTTAGGTCACCTGCTTTATAGTGAAAAGCAAGGGAATGCCTCCTCCAAGACAGTATTTCTGAGTCGCTTCCGGGATGGTTTTAAAGTGTAATATTAATGTTTAATTTCATTCATGTCTTATTTTTAAAGTGTAGCTCGGTGTGAAGCATTTGTATATGTCAAGTGTCAAACGGGCTTTAATATACAATACTCGGACACTTTTAAATGATTATAAAGAGTCTCAATTCTCTGGACTACTTTATTTATTGGCTTGTTTTAATATTAATTAGTATAAAGGTTATACTGGATATTAATAGAGAACATGAATGTTATTGTGCTCAATTATTAAGGGTAGTGTATCTTTCTAATTTAAATATTAAATAAGAAAGATACATGTAAAGCCTAATACTCCTTTTCTCCTTAAGGGGTTATCTCTTTATTTTATAATTGAGCTTATTGGATTTTCCTCTATGTCCTAGGCCCTCCAGCCTGTTTACTATTCAGCTAAGTCTGGGTCATTGGTACAGTATAAAAATGTTAAAAAATTTATAGTAATTTATATATTTTTTATACTTACCAATGACCCAGACGGGGATGGCCCTCCCTGAGTTGGGAACTCTTGCCTCCCCGCTGAGTACATAGCGCTGACCAGGCACTGCCAGTAAGAATGATATTTGGCGCCAATTTCGGGACGACTGCGTCACTGCGCATGCGCAGTAGAGTCGTACTATGGAGGTCCTTTAGGACATGATTTCTTTTTGTTTTGGATGCAAATTTTGGGGATTGGGGGGCAAAATTTGTGTTTGGCCCTGGTTTTTGTGGAGTTAGCACCAGCCAGCTAAGTCTGGGTCATTGGTAAGTATAAAAAATATATAAATTACTATAAATTTTTTAACTTTTATTATTTTTTTCATTTTTTGTCTAAAAAAAATAGGTTATGATCCCTCTTTGGAACGAGCTCATTGAGCTCGTCCCAATGAGGGGTCATAACCTGTGTTTATGAGACAAAAAATTAGTTCAAGAATTTTTTTTTGCAAGTGTCATCTGCTTTTCATGTTAGGTAAAGGGTTAAGTGCCTTGCCCTAGGACACTACACTGTTACCCCTGGTGGGGATCAAACCATGGAGCTTTTGATATTGAAGTCCAATGCCATAACTACTGAGCCACTAAGGTCCCACACAGTATATGTATAAATGCTTGATAAAACTTGGTTAACAATGTATAGTTATAATCGCTTGATTAAATTTGACTTTTACTTTTGTTGTGCTCATCATAGAGTAATATGTTGGAAGTGACTTCAAAGACCATTAAATAAATAATAGAATAAGCCTGTTAGGCCATACAAAGTTGATTGTCTGTTTCTCAGGCCATTTTTTCCAAAAAAGCATGCGGGCGGGCGGGCGGTCTTTTTTTTATTTTTATTTTCTTCCCAAGAGGTTGTTTGTGGTAATTCGACCCCCACCCAAACGCCCGGTGGACCTTGCAAAATTACGCAAATATATTGGTTATTCACCGAAGGGGTTTTGGGTCATAAATGAAGTGGGGTTTGAATGTTTGTTTTTTCAGTGAAACGTGAAAATTATGACACAGTCACAGGACGAAATGCCTCGTGGGTGAAATGTCTCGGGATGAAACGTCCCTGGGACAAATCAAATGTCGAAGTGCCAACTTTCACAGATTTATTTTACCCCCCAAAAAATCCTTTCACAACCTGCCTAATAAAATCGAGAATCGCAATTTTTCCCCATTATATTCAAAATTATCAGAACCCATTTGAACGGGCAGTTCATCCATAAATCATATTTTTTAGAAATCTGAAAATGAAATATAAAACGAATGTTTGCATGTTTTTATTAACCAATTCAACCGCACATACCTGCCGATACGCGATTTATTTTCAACTATGATTGTTACTTTTATATCAAGCAACGGTTACTATTAGTTATCCAATTATCCTGCATCTCAAATGCATTTATTTAAATTAACTGGGAAACTCGTAACGGTTTCAAATAACAGTACACAAATTCCCAGTGATGGCCATTTACAATACAAATGTTACTAAAAATAAATGCCAGGAGACTGTGTTCCATTCAGCATTGCATCTGGCTTTGCAGACTTTCTGAGGGTTGGTGCGAATCAAACGTGGTGCGAATCGACCATTCCCCTTTGTGACTGTTTGTTGTCAGATTGAAAGACACCTTCCTTCTTGGTGTCATTATGACTTACCTTTTACAGAATAAAACACTTTCTGTCGTGAATATTTCTAAAAACCCACCCACTTTATTAAAGTATGATGTAGAAAAAAGCTTGAAGTGTGTTAATTTAAAATTCGCCAACATATCGATATCGATTTACCGAAATGAGCACAATATCTCAAATTTTTTTTAAAGATCTTTTTGGGGTCATAAAAAGGTTGCATGCGCAGCAAAAGTGACCATGCGTGCAGGCCTGAGAAACAGAGGTTCTTTTTTATGGCTTATTTGCATACAATTTCAAAATTCATACCTTTTATCATGATACAAATTTAACCCGATTAATGCTTCCCTGTTCCTAGATTTACTCTGTCGTATCTGGGGTTTTTCTCTCATTGTCATAAATGTGTATCTCTTATATTTTCATGTTTCAGAAACACCTAGAGAACCAGTGCCAAACACTAACTTACTGAGGAATCCTTCTAAAGTTATTTTGTTACGGGTAAGTAATTACAAACACACATAAATACTATATATATTATTACCTACAAGGTACTGAAGTTTTCACTGATTTTAACTGGAAGAGTGCCAAATTATTTTTGATGAGCAAAATTTGTTCTGATGTACATGTATTTGCCTTGTTACAATTTATGGGAAAGTGCCCATGGGCACTCTCCCATAAATTGCAATGAGGCAAATTCTCACTGACTGAATAATGTCATTTCAAATATAATTTGAAGTAGGGCTGTCATGATTAATCGATAATCGATTGTTGATCGGTCACGGCGAAATCGATTAGTATTTTTCGTTGTCGAATGATCGGTAAATTATATCCCGTTTTGGACGTTTAATAATTAAAAGAAAATATGTTGAAAAAACTATTGTTTCTAAAGGTAAAGAGTTAAGAACATCGATGTTAAACCCCAAGAAGCTATTGGAAGCATTTGTCTTTCAGGTACATTCATCAAAGCTTTGATGTTCTGAACTTTTGAACCGTCAGTGTAATAATCAAGACCGGTCGGCAGTTACGAAGTTCGCAACTGCTGACCGGTCTTGATTATTACACTGACGGTTCAAAAATTCAGAACATCAAAGCTTTGAATACAACTAAAAGAGGATCGTCTTCGTTGTTTACTTGAGGTAGGTCAACTGACTTCAACTTCATTTTTATCGACTACAAATAGAAGGAGATGGGGGTCATCTAGGTACGATCAATTGATGATTATCATCGATTATTTGCAATGATTAATCGATTCCTAAATTAAAAAATTGTGACAGCCCTAATTTGAAGGACATCCACAGGATTTGAAGTCTTTATAACTTCTGAGTAAAGCACAAATTTGGGCTTCTAGCCCTCAACTCAGCTCACTGGTTCTGAGTTAAAAGTCACTATTTTGGCTCTATTGAAAAGTGTACACTGTAAACATAAATTGTTGTTTGCACTGTTTAGGAAACATGTTTGTATAAATTGTTTTGTTAGAATTTTTGTGCTTCATAGAAAATCTATAGAATTGTTTTGTTATAATTTATTACAGAGTACCTTGTAGAAAATGCATATACAGTGGGGCCCACTTAATTGGATATCTCTTAATTGTATTTCCCTGTTAATCGAATATAATTTTCAAACACAAAACCATTTACCATACCTTCAGTACAAATTTGATCTGTTAATTGCATATGGGTTGTAGAGTAAACTCCTGTTAATTGTATATAAATTTTTGTAATATGTCAAAAAAATTACTGTGACATGCACCAAATTCCCCTTATTTATCAACCTTTTTGGCCTCACTACATCCAATACAGGCATTTATTCTATTATATCTTGTTTGACAGAGATCTATGAGCTCTGTCAAACGAGATATAATAGAATAAATACTCAGTTTACCTCCAGAACACAGTAGACTGACCAAATCCATGTTAATTGTATACTCCTGTTAATTGAATAATTTTCACTGGCAAAATGAATATCCAATTAAGAGGATTCTACTGTACCTATAATAGTTTTATTATAATTTATTGCAGCATGCTTCTTAGAAAATGTATATAATTGTTTTGTTATAATTTATTAGAGAGGGCCTGATAGAAAATGTTTGTATATACAGTAGAACCTGTCTTGAGAGATCGCCCTTTGGGCCACACATTAGTGGTCTCTCAAGACAGGTGGTCTCTCATAACAGGTTTCAGGTTTTCTCAAGTCAGTGAATATATTTATTTATTTATTGGGGTTTAAGGTCACATATTTCTGCACAGTGGCTAATCATGACCATGACAGTTTTACGGGTGGAGGAAGTCGGAGTACCTGGAGAGAACCACTGAGCAACAGCAAGCAACTGTCAGCTCCCCAACATACTAACTCCACACAAGCAGGGTTAGCATTGGTTGAAGACAAGTGCACCATCGATGTGCAGTACGCCTTAGTACACAACGTCACCATGCCCCCAGATGAGCAATGGGATGTCAGTGAATAACCAACCACAAAATTCAGAAATGGAGAAGAATGGATTTTTGTAATTACTTTGTGGTTGTTCTTTTTTATGAAGTTTTTGTAACAAATTGAAATGGACTGTTATAAAAATTATAAAAATAAATTAGTGTTGATAATCTTCATTGAAGATTTTCAACACAAATTTATTTTTATAATCCTGTCTGTCACATATCAGATATGTATGAAATTGTTTATTCAGCAATAATCCTAATCTTTTCACAGGAGTCTTATAAAAAACATCTCAATCTTTAATGGGTTATGTAATTGAATAGCAACTGACACCCAATTAAGAGCTTTTAATTATGTTAGTATAACCACAATAGATTTTCCAATTTCAGAACAGGTAAAAAGTTTTTGTCATGGTTTCAGTCTTCAAAGGGGCGGTCTCTCAAGACAGGTCTATTATGGCATAAAATACAAGTTGGTACCAGTTCCCAGTGGTCTCTCTTCAACACTTTGTGCATTCGCACCTTGGACTCTGAGGTGCTAACAACTCGACAATGGAGCTCCCACCTGTTATCCAAGAGACACTTGTCAGAGTGAAGGCTACCCTTGCCACCACCTGGAGTATCCAGGTGCTCAAGGGTAAAATTCACCTGACAGTGGATTTTGAGAGAGAATCGGAACCGCCGTCCTTGGAGAGGTGTAGCACCTTTCGTGAGGGGATTTCCCCTCACACTGGTCACCCTCCTAGTGAACCGGATAAGCTGGATGAAGGCCGCCGGAACAATACAGCCACCAAAAAGAAGAAGAGGACGAGAAAGAAGGGACCCTCCGCCAGACAACGTGATGCCCGCCGAATGACGGAGTTCCTGGAGAAGAAGAGGAAAGAAAAGGAAGAGAAGGAGGCAAGTGAGGGCATCAAAGGGATGACTCCTGTCACCCCTGAACAACCTCTGTCCAGCCCGGTACCCAGGAAGAGGGTCCGGAGGACTGTGGGTCGTCAGGCCACAGCTCATTCACCAGCTCATCAGACTCTTCATCTGAAGAGGAGATGGAAGAGGATGCTCTGTCAATGGTGCAGGAAGCTGTCTCAGATGACGCACCTTCCGCCCCTCCTGCTCTTGCTTTTCCAGCTTCTTTGGACCAGGAGTCTGACCAGGAGGAGAGCTTCCCGGAGTCCATGGAGGCATTCCTTGGGAAGGAGATTCCAAGCGAGTTTTTCCGAAGCGTGATCCAGTCTCAGTACGACTTCCTCCAAAAAGAAAAATTCTCAGCAGATGCTATCAAGAAAATCCTCATGCCGTGTGTCCCAGGGTCCAAAAAAGAACATCAAGAAACAGCAGCAAGGATCAGGCCTTTCAAAGCTAAAGAAGAACCAACTCTTCCGCCTGATCCGACCACTCCACCAACTACTATCTCTCCAACACACCCTCCTCCTCCAAAGAAGAACCGCAGGAGGCACAGACGCCGCTGATTACCTTAACTCTTCCTACTTTTCCACGTCCAGACAAGCCAAATACTAAAGTCAAAATCACATACAATCAAAGAGGGTCGAAAGGGGCTTGTCCCTCATACCGTCCCTGCATGCCTCCGGCGCGCAAAACCATTTCGTTCGTTCCCAGTGGTCTCTCAAGACAGGTGGTCTCCCATAGCAGGTCCATTATAGAGTAAAACCAATCGATGCCTGGCAGATGTGGTCTCTCAAGACAGGTGGTCTCTCAAGATAGTGATCTCTCAAGACAGGTTTTACTGTAATAGTTTTGTGATAATTTATTATACCCCCACTTTCAAAGAAAATGGAGGTATACTGGATCACATACGACCGTGCATCCGTGTGTGAGTCCGTCCAAGAATATTCATAACTTTCATAACTTAGGTAAATTATTATTTTCTATAATATTTGTTGGTCATAGGTATGCCCACACTAGGTGGTACACCATGTGGGGGTACGCACTGGGCGACAGTCCAGCTCTTGTTTATAATTGTTTTATCTTAATTTATGGGAAAATTCCTCTTGAAAAATGTTTGTACTCTTGGCACTCTTCAATAAAAACAAAACATTTATCCATGAACAAAATTTGGATAAACTATTGCCTCCCTTTGCTTCTAGCAAGGCATAGTTAAAAAAATATACCCATGTTACAAATCATTTTTAGCTCACCAACTTTAGTTGTGTGAGCTTATGGCATGGCTCGATCGGTCGGCGTCAGCGTACGTGTCCAATAATGTTAAAGCTTCTGTTTAGGTCACTTACTCACCCTATTTCCATATCATGGCCTTTATAATGCTGCTATATGATGATTATTATCATTATACCATGATTTAACCCCTCATACCCTGCATTTTAAACATTTTTCTTGACATTTTTAGTTGCGTTTAGTTTTCTGTTTAGCTCAGAATTTCATGTTTAACTAAATGTTTAGGTCAGCTGCTGTGCTCCTTCTCTTCCCATGACACTTATATTCATCATACATGTTCCTCAGTATCATTGTTCCATGATTAACCCCTCATACCCTGCATTTTAAACATTTTTCTTGACATTTTTAGTTGCGTTTAGTTTTCTGTTTAGCTCAGAATTTCATGTTTAACTTAGTGTTTAGGTCAGCTGCTGTGCTCCTTCTCTTCCCATGGCACTTATATTCATCATACATGTTCCTCAGTATCATTGTTCCATGATTAACCCCTCATCCATTGCATTTTAAACATTTTTCTTGAAATTTTTAGTTGCGTTTAGTTTTCTGTTTAGCTCGGAATTTCATGTTTAACTAAGTGTTTATGTCAGCTGCTATGCTCCTGTTCTTCCCACGGCACTTATATTCATCATACATGTTCCTCAGTATCATTGTTCCATGATTAACCCCTCATACCCTGCATTTTAAACATTTTTCTTGACATTTTTAGTTGCGTTTAGTTTTCTGTTTAGCTCGGAATTTCATGTTTAACACAGTGTTTAGGTCAGCCGCTGTGCTTCTTCTCTTCCCATGGCACTTATATTCATCATACATGTTCCTCAGTATCATTGTTCCATGATTAACCCCTCATACCCTGCATTTTAAACATTTTTTTTTACATTTTTAGTTGCGTTTAGTTTTCTGTTTAGCTCGGAATTTCATGTTTAACTTAGTGTTTAGGTCAGCTGCTGTGCTCCTTCTCTTCCCATGACACTTATATTCATCATACATGTTCCTCAGTATCATTGTTCCATGATTAACCCCTCATACCCTGCATTTTAAACATTTTTCTTGAAATTTTTAGTTGCGTTTAGTTTTCTGTTTAGCTCGGAATTTCATGTTTAACTTGATGTTTAGGTCAGCTGCTGTGCTCCTTCTCTTCCCATGTCACTTATATTCATCATACATGTTCCTCAGTATCATTGTTCCATGATTAACCCCTCATACCCTGCATTTTAAACATTTTTCTTGACATTTTTAGTTGCGTTTAGTTTTCTGTTTAGCTCAGAATTTCATGTTTAACTAAGTGTTTAGGTCAGTTGCTGTGCTCCTTTTCTTCCCATGGCACTTATATTCCTCATACATGTTCCTCAGTATCATTGTTCCATGATTAACCTCTCATACCCTGCATTCTAAACATTTTTTTGACATTTTTAGTTGCGTTTAGTTTTCTGTTTAGCTCGGAATTTCATGTTTAACTTAGTGTTTAGGTCAGCTGCTGTGCTCCTTCTCTTCCCATGACACTTTTATATTCATCATACATGTTCCTCAGTATCATTGTTCCATGATTAACCCCTCATACCCTGCATTTTAAACATTTTTCTTGACATTTTTAGTTGCGTTTAGTTTTCTGTTTAGCTCGGAATTTCATGTTTAACATAGTGTTTAGGTCAGCTGCTGTGCTCCTTCTCTTCCCATGGCACTTATATTCATCATACATGTTCCTCAGTATCATTGTTCCATGATTAACCCCTCATACCCTGCATTTTAAACATTTTTCTTGACATTTTTAGTTGCATTTAGTTTTCTGTTTAGCTCGAAATTTCATGTTTAACTTAGTGTTTAGGTCAGCTGCTGTGCTCCTTCTCTTCCCATGACACTTTTATATTCATCATACATGTTCCTCAGTATCATTGTTCCATGATTAACCCCTCATACCCTGCATTTTAAACATTTTTTTGACATTTTTAGTTGCGTTTAGTTTTCTGTTTAGCTCGGAATTTCATGTTTAACTAAGTGTTTAGGTCAGCTGCTGTGCTCCTTCTCTTCCCATGACACTTTTATATTCATCATACATGTTCCTCAGTATCATTGTTCCATGATTAACCCCTCATACCCTGCATTTTAAACATTTTTCTTGACATTTTTAGTTGCGTTTAGTTTTCTGTTTAGCTCGAATTTTCATGTTTAACTAAGTGTTTATGTCAGCTGCTGTGCTCCTTTTCTTCCCACGGCACTTATATTCATCATACATGTTCCTCAGTATCATTGTTCCATGATTAATCCCTCATACTCTGCATTTTAAACATTTTTCTTGACATTTTTAGTTGCGTTTAGTTTTCTGTTTAGCTCGGAATTTCATGTTTAACTTAGTGTTTAGGTCAGCTGCTGTGCTCCTTCTCTTCCCATGGCAATTATTTTCATCATACATGTTCCTCAGTATCATTGTTCCATGATTAACCCCTCATACATTGCATTTTAAACATTTTTCTTGGAATTTTTAGTTGCGTTTAGTTTTCTGTTTAGCTCGGAATTTCATGTTTAACTAAGTGTTTATGTCAGCTGCTATGCTCCTGTTCTTCCCACGGCACTTATATTCATCATACATGTTCCTCAGTATCATTGTTCCGTGATTAACCCCTCATACCTTGCATTTTAAACATTTTTCTTGACATTTTTAGTTGCGTTTAGTTTTCTGTTTAGCTCAGAATTTCATGTTTAACTTAGTGTTTAGGTCAGCTGCTGTGCTTCTTCTCTTCCCATGGCAATTATTTTCATCATACATGTTCCTCAGTATCATTGTTCCATGATTAACCCCTCATACATTGCATTTTAAACATTTTTCTTGGAATTTTTAGTTGCGTTTAGTTTTCTGTTTAGCTCGGAATTTCATGTTTAACTAAGTGTTTATGTCAGCTGCTATGCTCCTGTTCTTCCCACGGCACTTATATTCATCATACATGTTCCTCAGTATCATTGTTCCATGATTAACCCCTCATACTTTGCATTTTAAACATTTTTCTTGACATTTTTAGTTGCGTTTAGTTTTCTGTTTAGCTCAGAACTTCATGTTTAACTTAGTGTTTAGGTCAGCTGCTGTGCTCCTTCTCTTCCCATGGCAATTATTTTCATCATACATGTTCCTCAGTATCATTGTTCCATGATTAACCCCTCATACATTGCATTTTAAACATTTTTCTTGAAATTTTTAGTTGCGTTTAGTTTTCTGTTTAGCTTGGAATTTCATGTTTAACTTAGTGTTTAGGTCAGCTGCTGTGCTCCTTCTCTTCCCATGACACTTATATTCATCATACATGTTCCTCAGTATCATTGTTCCATGATTAACCCCTCATACCCTGCATTTTAAACATTTTTCTTGACATTTTTAGTTGCGTTTAGTTTTCTGTTTAGCTCAGAATTTCATGCTTAACTTAGTGTTTATGTCAGTTTCTGTGTTTTACTTTTAAGAGGTTGTGTTTAGGTAAGCTTTGTCACATGTTTTGAGCCTGTTTGATACAGTTCTTGTGTTTGCCAAAGTTACTATCAATGAGGAATGTTGGTGAGCTATAGGGCGTTGGCGTCCTTCTTGTAAATAAATAATTTAGCGCTCAATCAGTTTGTCATTATGTGCAAGCTGTGTATATGTTACAGTCAATGTCTAAAATCAGTCAATTTGTAAATTGCCTGAAATTTTTAGTCAATTTATAAATTGCCTGTTTCAATCAGTCAATTTGTAAATTGACTAAAAAAGTCAGTCAATTTACAAATTGACTGAAAAATAAAGCCAATTTGTTGACACATTGACTGAATATAATTTCAATGTCCACGAATTCATGCTTTCTTTGTTTGGCTTGTTTGCCCATTTTATTTGAAAGACTTGTTTTGATAGAAGCCAAACATAATCTTGTTTTGATAGAAAACCAAAAAGATGATGACGACAATTCCATAGAACAACAACAACTATTACAAGATTTGAACTCTGATATTATTAAACAACGCAAAAGGGCTGCTGATGGACAGTTAAAGCAAGCAGAACGCATGTTAAAGCGCAGTAAAGTGATTAACTGTGTTGCAAACATTGGTAATAATGTTGCTGTACCAATCCCATTAGTTGATCACGGGAAAGGTGACCCACGTAATATTATAGGTGTTACTGTTGATAGAAATGAAAATGACTTGTACAAAATATCTGTTTCTGCAGGGAATTTGAAAGGTTCTTTCAGTAGAAACCAATTATACACAACTGATGACAAGACAAGGAGGTGGGGCTACGTGAAGCGGTCCAGCTATAATCTACTTGTGGTGGACAAGGTTTTGCTAAATGCAATTGTGCCAATAGCGGCAAAAAGTGTATGACAAACAGATGCAAATGTTTCAAAAGGGGTTTAAAATGCAACAGTCGTTGTCATTCTAGCATAACATGTCCAAATAAGAACTAAATAACTTCTGTTAAATAGTGTATGACAAATGTGACAAAAAATGTATGACCAACAGATGCAAATGTTTTAAGAGTGTGTTAAAATAAATATACTTCATTGTATTTAATTATTTTTTATCACTTTACAACCAATGAGGCAGTTTTAAAATGGGAAATAATATTCAGTCAATGTGTCAAGAAATTGGCTTTATTTTTCAGTCAATTTGTAAATTGACTGACTTTTTTAGTCAATTTACAAATTGACTGATTGAAACAGGCAATTTATAAATTGACTAAAAATTTCAGGCAATTTACAAATTGACTGATTTTAGACATTGACTGTAACATATATACACTACACATGTAGGTCTGTACAATGCTAACAGGCTTGTCTTTCCTTTGTTTATCCATCTATTGAAATGGCGGCCAATGATAACTGTTTTTTGCTGAACTAGTAATAATAATAATAACAATTTGGCCAGCCGCTGATTTGTCGCGGTTCTCGGTCGAGAAGGTCTTGGTTACCCCTGTACTCCCAACTGCCTCCCTATTCCCATGCTTCTCCTCTCCTCCCAACACTCGGAGATGAACTGCTTGATGACATCCCTTGCCCCCCCATTCTTCCCAATCTCTCCGATTAACATATTGACCCTCTCCTTCGAGTCTCCCCCTAGCCACATGTCCTTCATTCTCCCATCCCGCTTCCCATTATACTCCCAGTGAATCTTATTCTTTTAGACTGGTACTTTGGGCATTCTAGAAGAAAGTGTTCCAGGGTCTCCACCATGCCCAAATTACACATCTGGCACTCCCTTTCACTGTCTTTCCCAATTTTTCCCCTCAGCTCCAGGGATCACGATCTCATCTTGAACAATAGTGACCCGCAAAGGTGCCATCACGGTACTCTTCAAAACCTGGCTTCTCATTATCACGCAGGCCACCCAAAGACCTCTTTCAGAGTCTGTATGGTCTTGAAAAGTGCTTGAATTTCAGTGCCAGTCTTGAAAAGTGCTTAAATTGACTTTTCTCCTTGAATAGTGCTTGAATTACCACCACTCCCCTTGAAAAGTCCTTGAATCCTGGACCCCAACCTACTCTGCTAAAAAAATCCTCCCCAAAATGCCATGTTTTAGTGCCCAAAATTACAACAAAAAAATCATGAATTTGCTGTAGCATATTAAAGTTTAAAACACGAATAGTATAATACGCCTGTGTGCTCTGCACACTACTTTTCTTGTTCATGATAATGAGAGAAAACACAAGTACACAAATTACGATGACGTTCATCATAATGTACAGGTCAATTTTAACCAATCAGAAAATTGAAACGGCAGCATGTGATCTATTTGCATACTATCATGTGGCTCACTGTACACACAGGCTGCTATACTATGGAGATCATCCAATTCCAATGAGCGGTGAATTGTGTTTTGCAAACTGGTTTTTCCAATCAATATCTGCATCTCCACCTGCTTCATTTATTTCATTGTGTCACACAAAAGGATAGTTATTGGAAGCGATAATATATCAAAGATTCACCTTGACTTTGTATGAAAATAACAGAGGTATTTGATAATAAATCATGAATTATTGTTTGTGAACAATCGATTTTGAATGTCAAATTACCACAAACAACCCAACAACTTTGCAAGAAGTTCCAAAACTTAACCAAAAGGACAGAAATGGGCCTGAATATTACTTGACACACACTCATTCTTGAAATATGCACTGTGCGGAGAGCAGTTATAAAAAGAACATGTCACAGTTGGTTTCTTAGAATGGAAAAATAGTCCTTGAAAATGAATGACATAGCCCTTGAAAAGTGCTTGAATAGTGCTTGAATTTCATTTTGTTAAACCTGTATGAACCTTGTCTTTGATTTAACCCCCTTTCACCAATTACGGTTACAATCCTCCATGACCCTTTCTCAGACATTTTTTTTTTACCCTGATTTGCCCCAACGTCCAGGTCCGAGATCTCCAATGAGTAGTTCTCTACTAGCTCCCTCACTTGGACCATCCACCCTGTCTTGATATTTGAGTTGAAAATTCTCAGGAACATTATTTTACACCATCGGCTGTCTGGGAGATTTACCAAATAATTAAGATAACCGAGTTTCAACAGGTCTATCCTGTCCTTGATTCTCGTCAACCCAAGCTCACCCCTGATTGCTTCTAGTGCTGCGGCATTACTTGACCCCGTTATCCATCAGCCTGCATCATTCTGCAGGATTTCCAAGCTCTTTACGACTGTCTGGTTTAGGGGTACCACTTCGTACCATATGTTATACTTGGCAGACCCACCATTTCCCAAATGGTTTTCCCCACGAAAACCTTATTGAAACTGTTTCTCCCTATAAGTTTCATTTGGTTAAGAATTCGCTTCCCCTTCAGAATCAATTTATTTGTGTGGTTTCGGTACATGCCTCTTCCTGTAATGTTTATATTTCCCCTCGAGTACTTGTAATCACCTGTCTTCCCTACAGTGAGAAGTTTGCTGCTACCTTCCAGAATGCAGAACTCACCCACTCTTCACCTTCGAGTGGGGTCCACTTGTGGCCCACAGGTATAACTTTGCTCTTGCTTTCATTAAGTTCGAGTCTCCATTTGCTCCCATATTTCCCAACAATTCCCAGCATTTTCATTAGCTCCTCTTCGCTTTCTGACACAAGCACCATATCATCTACAAAAAGTGAAAAGTGAAGTCATTGCAATTTAAAATTCAGTATGTTGAAGAAATAGTCTTTAAGATATGTTTGTAAGGCCTAAAAAAATAAAAAATCTGTTTCTCAGGCTCTCCCGCATGGACCTTTTGGCTGCCACATGCTCTCTTTTTATATCCAATGCAAACTTTAAAAAAAAAAAAAAATTAAATGGTTTATGTCTGATATTTTACCCAAGTTAAAAAAAATTGATAAATTTGTCCTTGAGTGCAAGAAGACTTTGCAGTGCTTTAGCATTGCAAAGCCTTCTTGCTCTCAAGTGACGAAATACACCACCACCCATGCTTCTCTGTAGATTATGAGGCCTAAAACATACCAAGGACATGAACTTTTTTCGGTGGCAAAGAAATAATTACAGAAATAAAAAATAAAATAAAAACCCGCTCGCCCGCATGAAATTTTACAAAACATGGCCTGAGAAACAGAAGATCTACTTTGTGTGGCCTAACATGGTTTGTTAGTACGCAAATATGGAATTTAATTACATCGTGAATGCTAATAACTTGCAAAACCAATATCAATATCATTATTACATTGTATATCTTTATTACATTGTTAATTATTGTTATTTATTTATTTATTTATTTATTGGTGTTTAAGGTCACATACTTATGCACAATGGCTAATCGTGACCGTGACAGTTTTATGGGTGGAGGAAGCCGGAGTACCCGGAGAGAACCACCGAGCAACGACGAGCAGCTGTCAGCTCTCCAACATCGTAACTCTGAACTCTGCACCGCAGCACAGGCAGGGTTAGATTGGTTGAAGACATGCGCACCTTCGACGTGCAGTTCGCCTCAGTACACAACGTCATCGTGCCCCCATGTAGGCAATCGGGGTGAAGTGTCTTGCCCAAGGACACAACGTGGTTGCCGCAGGTGGGATTCGAACCAAGGACCTCTCGGCTTGCAGCCAGCACCTCTACCAACTGAGCCACCGTGCCCCCGTTAATTATTGTTAATTATTACTTTGTATATTACTATTATATTGTATGTCATTATTACATTGTATATCATTAGGCTACACAAAGTAGATCTTCTGTTTCTCAGGCCATTATTTGTAAAATTGCATGCGGGCGAGCGGTTTTTTATTTTATTTTTTATTTCAGTAATTACTTCTTTGCCATCAAAAGTTCATGTTCTCCGTTCAAGTTTTAGGCCTTATAATCTACAGAATAGCATAGGTGGTGGTGTATTTCATCCCTTGAGTGCAAGAAGGCTTTGCAATGCTTTAGCACTCAAGGGACAAATTCATCAATTTTTTTAACTTGGTTAAAATATCAGACATAAACCATTTAATTTTTATTTTTTTTATGTTTGAATTGGTTATAAAAAGAGAGCATGCGGCAGCCAAAAGGACCATGCGGGAGGGCCTGAGAAACAGATTTTTTATTTTTTTAGGCCTTATGCCTCAGTGAAATCTTAACCAATGAATCTGTGTCAATACTAACAGCGAATATTAGAGTTCAACTGATGATCCAAACCGGCCACACCAATTAGCTGTTTGTGGGCCATAGGATGACAATGGCAACAGTACCTGGAACATCGGTTCAACCAATTGTTGCCAAGCATTGTGATGATTCATAAACCACATTTTATTATTTGCTGCAATTGTTCAATCGTTAATGTAAAATGATGTCAATGATAACATTCAATAAAGTTGAAAAACAACTACAATGTGTATTCTTAATCTCTCTAGATTCCCCTTTACGAGATATACAAGTTAAACTATGTGTAAAACTTACAATTGAGCGTACTTGCGGCAATCGTCAGTTCGTACAGGAAAAGTGAAGGTTCCACTCCATTGACTCAGGTCGCAGTAAAAATTATAAGTTGCATGCACTTGGGTGGTAAACGTGGCTCTAATAGCCACATTTACCACCCAAGTGTGCACAACTGGTAATTTTACTGGACCTGAGTCAACGGAGCTTAACGCTATGAAATATGTTCAGTTTAATATATAGTTCTTTGCGAGCCTTGTCTAGTAGTGCCTGGTATTACAATCGGAATTGGCATCAGAATCGGCCAATTGTGAGCTCAAATGACCAGTAATCGATCAGCAGTAATTTTTGGTAATCGGTTGAACACTTGCGAATATTTTGATATTATGCCTAAAATCTCATTGCTGATGCAATATTAACAATCTCAGTGATACCATTCAATAAAGTTGCGAAACAACCACAATGTTAGAGCTGTAGGTTAACCAAAACCGAACCAAGGTTTTTAGTTTTTTTAAAAAACCGAAACCGTCGACATCCCATAATCAAAAGTTTTTCGTTTTTTATTAAATACTCTCTTGCTGCAGAAATTCACAGAATGTAGCCATTCCAGAGTAGTGGGAGTACCCAGACACTGCCAACGGCAGTGTCTGGGTACTCCCACTACTCTGGAATGGCTACATTCTGTGAATTTCCGACATTTCAGTTTAATTGTGTTTGCAGCTTTCCTCAAGTTGCGTGTAGGTGTCAGACCTCGAAAAATGGCCAAGCACAATAAAAGTTCTGTATATTTAGGTAATTATTACATTGGCCTTCCTGATTCTTCATGTATTATAGCTTATTTCGGGCATTTATTGAGTTTCACTCAATTTCACTACCATTCAGTTATGACTCCGGACATAAGAATGAGTTTTATTGAATTTTACTTGGCCTCATGAACAAACCGAAAACCGAACCGAACCAAGGTTTTACTCCACCTGAAAAAGCAAAACCAAAACCGAACAAGAAATTTAAAAACCTACAGCTCTACACAATGTGTATTCTTAATTTCTCTAGATGCCTCTTTTGTGGGATATACAGGTTAAACGACATGTAAAGCTTAAAATTGAGCACACTTGCGATAGCAACAATCTCAATGTTGATCTGATATTAACCCGCTATCTGTCCTGCCGTGACTTGACTGAGAGTATTCCAAAGCTTTTGTGGACCTTTAAGTTCCTATAAATACAAAATAGATAACTTTTTAATCCTCCAGAGTAATTTGTAGCTGGTGAGCACAATTTCTGATAAAATTTGTCTTCTGAGCTGAGATTGTAGGTACAACAATCCAATGCAGTATAGGGACATTAATATTTAGTTTAGATGATGATCTCACAGGATTCTGCTTGGCTTTGATAACTGGTATATTGTATAATAATATACATTTTTGATTTCAGAATATGGTGGGTCCCGGTGAAGTTGATATCTGGTATATACTTTAATTGTTTTAAAATAAAAATTTTTGCTTTCAGAATATGGTGGGTCCCGGTGAAGTTGATGATGATTTAGAGCCAGAAACAATGGAAGAATGTAACAATAAATATGGAAAAGTTGTCAAATGTCTTATATTTGAGGTATGTTAATTATTGTGTTATATTGGATTGTAATTATATTTGAGGTATGTTAATTATTGTGTTATATTGGATTGCAAGTCTTTCAATCTATAAATTGACTTGACTCTTTACCTAACGAATCAGTCACATCCGTCCTTGTAATTATGTTTCCCCTTCCCAGAAGGGAGACATTGTTTTAGTGCATATTCTTCTTCTTCTTCTTCTTCTTCTTCTTCCTTCTTCTTCTCATACAAACTTTTGGGGGCGCTTCTTCTTCTCATACAAACTTTTGGGGGCGCGGTGGCTCAGTAGGTAGAGGTGTAGGCTGCAAGCCGAGAGGTCCCCAGTTCGAATCCCACCTGCGGCAACCACGTTGTGTCCTTGGACAAGACACTTCACCCCCCATTGCCCATGTGGGGGCACGATGACGCCGTGTACTAAGGCGTACTGCATGTCGATGGTACGCATGTCTTCAACCAATCTACCCCTGCCCGTGCTGCAGTGCGCAGTTACGATGTTGGGGAGCTGGCAGCTGCTCGTTGTTGCTCGGTGGTTCTCTCCGGGTACTCCGGCTTCCTCCATCCGTAAAACTGCCACGGTCATGATTAGCCATTGTGCATAAATATGTGACCTTAAACATCAATAAATAAATAAATACATACAAACTTTGTCCGGGCCATAACATTTTTGTCTTTTGACCTACACCTTAGATACTTGGCATGTGGATGTATCACCATGAGCCAGTGTGCAGTGTACCATAGTGACCTTCATATGACCTTGACCTTTGACCTGAAGGTCAGATTTATGTGTTTTTTTAAGGGAAACATCACACACTTTGTCCAGGCCATAACTTTTTTGTCTTTTAACCTACACCTTTGATACTTGGCATGTGGATGTATCACCATGAGCCGGTGTGCAGTGTACCATAGTGACCTTCAGAACTTTTTTGAATTTCGAGTCAATCTTTAGATATTTGGCATGTGGATGTATCACCATGAGCCGGTGTGTAGCGTACAATTGTGACCTTTATGTGACCTTGACCATTGATCTGAAGGTCAGATTTGTGCTTTTTTCAAGGAAACTTTGTCCGGAACAAAACTTGTTTGTCTTTTGAGCCAGGCATTAGATATTTGGCACGTGGATGTATCACCATGAGCCGGTGTGTCGCATACCATTGTGACCTTCATGTGACCCTGACCTCAAGGTCAAATTTATGTACTTCAAATAGGGAGTAATTGTCCAGACCAGAATTTTTTTGCTTTTTGACCTAGGTCTTGGTTATTTGACATGTGGATGTGTCACCATGAGACCGCATGTCGTCTACCTCGATGACCTTCATGTGACCTTGACCTCTGACCTTAAAGTGCACGCTCAAATTTTTTTTTTCAAAATCCAAGATGGTGGAATGACGGCCATTTTTGTTGTGTTTTTTAAGCTTTTTTTTCTCTATTTTCATGTTACCACCCCTCCCACCAACATGGTTCAAGCTACACCTTTCATATTTGGTACATGGATAAATGGTTCTGAGGGGATGATGCACGCTGAAAATTTTTTTTTCAAAATCCAAGATGGCGGAATGGCGGCCATTTTTGTTGTGTTTTTTAAGCTTTTTTTTCTCTATTTTCATGTTACCACCCCTCCCACCAACATGGTTCAAGCTACACTTTGCATATTTGGCACATGGATAGAGGGTTGGGAGAGGATGATGCACGTTCAATATTTTTTCTTCAAAATCCAAGATGGCGGCATGGCGGCCATTTTTGTTGTGTTTTTCAAGCTTGTTTTCTCTATTTTATGTTACCACCCCTCACTCCAACATGGTTCAAGCTACACTTTTTTTATCTGGCACATGGATAGAGGGTTGTAATGGGATGTTGCACATTCAATATTTTTTTTCCAAAATTCAAGATGGCGCCATGGCAACCATTTCTGTTGTGTTTTTTAAGCTTTTTTCTTTATTTTATGTTACCACTGCTCCCTCCAATATGGTTCAAGCTGCACTTTTCATATAAGGTACATGGATAAAGGGGTTGCGAGGGGATTATGCACGCTCAATATTTTTTTTTCAAAATCTAACATCTGTCTGTCTGTCCATCTGTCTGTCTGTCTGTCTGTCTCTCTGTTTTTATGTTACCACCTCTTCCTCTAATATGCTTCAAGCTACACCTTTCATATTTGGTACATGGATAAATGGTTCTGAGGGGATGATGCACAGTCAATATTTATTTTTCAAAATCCAAGATGACAGAATGGCGGCCATTTTTGTTGTGTTTTTTAAGCTTTTTTCTCTTTTTTATGTTACCACCCCTCCCTCCAACATGGTTCAAGCTACGCCTTTCATATATGGTACATGGATAAAGGGTTGTGAGGGGATTATGCACGCTTAAAATTTTTTTTTCAAAATCCAAGATGCTTATATACTCTGGTGTCTTCTGTGACAAAAACACCTTATGTCACAAAAGCGCTGTAGGGGACTAATACCACCTCGGTGGTCAAACACTTGTTTGACCTAGGACTTAGATATTTGACATGTGGATGTATCGCAATTAGACCGCATGTCCCATGTAATCATGACCTTCATGTGACCTTGACCTCAAAGTCAAATTTATGTACTTTAAATAGGGAGTAATTGTCCAGACCAGATTTTTTTTTTTTTGTACATGTAGATGTGTCACCATGAAACAGCATGTCCGTTACCTTGATGAACTGCATGTGACCTTGACCTCTGACCTCAAGGTCAAATTTATGTACTTCAAATAGGGAATAATTGTCCAGATCAGAACTTTTTTGTTTTTTGACCTAGGCTTTAGATGATTGACATGTGGATGTATCACAATAAGACCACGTGTCATCATGACCTTCATGTGACCTTGACCTCAAGGTCAAATTTATGTACTTTAAATAGGGAGTAATTGTCCAGACCAGAATTTTTTTCTTTTTGACATGTGGAGGTGTCACATTGAAACTGCATGTCCGCTACCTTGATGAACTGCATGTGACCTTGACCTCTGACCTCAAGGTCAAATTTATGTACTTCAAATAGGGAATAATTGTCCAGATCAGAACTTTTTTGTTTTTCTGACCTAGGACTTAGATGATTGACATGTGGATGTATCACAATGAGATCACATGTCATCATGACCTTCATGTGACCTTGTCCTCAAGGTCAAATTTATGTACTTTAAATAGGGAGTAATTGTCCAGACCAGAATTTTTTTTTTTTTTGACATGTGGATGTTGAGCTAGATCATAGATATTTATAACCCCGCTCCCCAAAGGGGAAGTTGGGACATGCTTGTTTATATATAATTTGCATTGCATTAAATACAAAGGAAGGGGAGACATATGTTTTAGTGTGCTAAAGCAGTTTCTAGTTTACAAATTGATCTATTGAAAAATATTGTTCCAATGTGGGTTGCAGGATCTGGCTTTGTTGAATAATTAAAATAAAGTTTCATATATGTGTTAGGTAATGAGTTTAGGAGGACCCACAGTTAGAATAATTCTCTTTGCCAAGACAGTTTCAGTAGAGTTCAAAGATTTCTCATGAAGTTCAACTTGAATGAAAATGGTTAGGTACCTGCAGTATATTTCTAACCTGGAATTATAGAGTCAGTTTAACCCTTACCTATTAGACAACACTTTCAAACAAAATTCTTGAATAACTAATATTTTTATACTGTACCAATGACCCAGACTTAGCTGATGCTAACTCTAACAAAATCAGGGCCAAACACAAATTTTGCCCCCCAATCCCCAAAATTTGCATCCAAAACCAAAAGAAATCATGTCCTATAGGACCTCCATACTTCGCCCCTACTGCGCATGCGCAGTGTCAAGGACGTTCCGAAATTGGCGCCAATTATCATTCTCTGTTTGGCCCTTCATCAGTCAACATCTCACTGATCTTTGTGCTTGTAAATCTCAGTTTAAAGGATGCCAGACACGTAATTATTGGAGAAATGGTGATTCTAAGGAGGATATAGAAGGAGGAGAGGAAAAGGAGTGACAAAAATTAATCAGGGCTGTACTTAAAATTTTTTATGAAATTATGTTAAGTTGCCTATTTTCGAGGCATGGGCCTCTTGTTGTCATTCTTGCTAAAATGTTGCACTGCTTATTCAGTGTTTCCTCTCCCCTGGCCTTCTAAGTCCCCCCTTGCAATTCTCCCATGCTTTTGGCATATTTTTGAGAAAGTTCCTTTCTAAAATTCTCCTGGGAGAGTTACTTGGTTACAGAATGTTTTCTGTTATTTTCCCCATAGTTACGTTTTCACCCATGGGTGTATAAACGTTGTGTTCTGCATCTTCCATCTGATGTTCTGCAGAGTCTCCTCTGGGAGTCTCTGTCTTGCATCAGATAGAGTGTAATTTTGATGACTGATTTCGGGCCAGTTTTTTCAGTGCCTGGAGTCATGTTTTCTGGTGTTTTACACTGTTTGTTTACATTGGCAACAGCCTTTTTTGAGGGGGGCTGTTTGCCTTTGGTGTAGTTTATCTCACTATAAGATACATTTCTATTATCCGTAAGTGTCGCATTAATTATTTAATATAAATTTAAAATTTTTGACCACACTTAGCCATCGGATCCATCGGGGCTCAACGTTACTTTTCAGAAACTTGGGCTTCGCTGAAAAAATATTTTTAAAAAATTATTTTGATTTACAATTGTTTTTTCATTATTAATGGATCATGTTATTATGTATCTTTGTGTCAGGGGTTTGTGCGAGTAACTAGGACTTGTTGTTGACTTTTCACAATGAAAGGATATTGTTCAAATTGTAATGGGAAGAAATCTTCCTCTGACTTTCATGATCATTGTATTAATTGTAGTCAGTGTTCTCGCGCTAATCCCTGTTCTATATGTCAATATTGGGATGACAAACATTGGAAACGTGTGTCACGGTATGTTGTTACTGGAGAAAGGGCTATGCCGGCTCTTTCTCCGCAAGGTCACTCTACTCTCTCAGTTTCTATTTCAGAGGAACAAGAACAGGGTGATGTTTCCATGTTATCTTCCGCAAGTGCGCTTCCGTCGTCACAAATGAATACAGAGCTAGCGGCAAAAGTGCTCATGGAGATTAAACAAATGTCGTCCGCTAGCTCGCCTGGTGTAGCATCCATTCACCGAATGGTTCGGCAGCCGGGTTCGTCCGATGCGGTCCAGGAGGAAATGTTGGGTGATGCGAGCACTATAAACATTCACCGTGCACGCCCAGTGACGGCGGATAGTAGGCAAGATCGGAGGAAGCCTTTGAGTCTGGTTCCTAGCTCGTCCAGGTCCAGCCGGGCCGCGAGCGAGAGAGGCCCCTCTCTCGTACAACAACATCTGGGACCAGATGTTGTGGTACAAAATGTGTCGCAAGCGGAGCATACGTCCGTCGCTCGGGACGCTCCGTTGTATAGTCAGTCCGCGGAGACTGCTCAGGCTTCTTCTTCTCGTCAGCGCACACGACCGCACCTTGGCTGCGTGACCGCCGATATCTTACCAGCTTCGCCGATCAGGGATTCTTCGGCGACCAGGTCACACCATCCGGCAGCCAGGGACACGAGGCCGATGGACTCCGGACGTTCGCATAGAAAAAGTATGCGGGAGCCATCAGATGCGGAGCTGCCCTCGGCGAAGCAGCGAAAGACTGCGCCTCCGCAGGTCTCGATGCCGGACGTGCTTGTGCAGATAGCACAACTTATCGCAGCATCCCAGCAGCCGACAGAAACGGTGTCGGATCGGGAATTATCCGACGGCGCTGGGTCGGTACGCTCCGCCGAAGCATCGGGGGCGGAAGACCGGGAGCATCATGAGGTCCGACCGGATGGTGAAAGGGATACGGATGATTTGGAGCTATCCCTTTCGGAACAACATAAAGCTGCTGTGGACTTCATCCGGCACTTTCTCCCTCAAGTTGTTCCGTCGGGCCAGACTGCTGCGGTTCTGGACAAGAGGATTATAGCATCATTGGACTCTGAATTTTTTGAGCGGTTCAGGGACATCGCTCCCGAGTTTCCGTCGCAGTCCAATAATGTTGCAAGAACATTTGAATTATTGAACGACACTATATTTAAACTTGCTTCCAAAACGGGGAAAGCAGGTTTCTTGTCCGCCAATACTCTCAACCTGCCTTTCATTAATGCAAGGAATAAATTCGACACGGCAGGACAGGGTATTCCGAGAGTTCCTCTGCGTATGAACGATGAGGCGGAAGACTTAGAGCTATCATTACCGTCGTCGGCTTCTATTCCAACCGCCGTGTTGGAAACAGCTATTTCGTCTAACAGAGCCAGTTTAGATGCCTTATCTTACGCAGATCACCTTACTAAGGCATTATCACTGCACCTTCAAGGGAAAGAATTTCAGGATATACAATCCTCTTTAAGACTTCTTTCAAGGGCAGTAGCTTATTCCACGTGTAACTCCGCCCTTTCAGTTGCAAACCTGGAGTTGGTTAGACGTGACGCAGCCCTAGCTACATCCACACTCGTGGATACTAAGGTGAAGAACTCTCTCAGAGTCGCTTCGGTCTCCGGAGAACTTCTCTTTGACGGCAAGCTTTCTGCTATTTATGATAAAATTACAAAGAAAGCTTTGGATTCTCTGTTGTTCAAATCTGCTTCTAAGAAGTCGGATACGGCAGACAAGAATAAGACAGGCACTTCTGGGTCTAATGCACCCAAGAGAGGTTCCTATAGAGGTTCCGGTGCGTCCTCTTGGTCTTATTCGAGAGACCGTCAAGGTAGCGACTCACGTTCGGGACGTCCTTCAGGCCGGGACAACCGGTCGGACGCCCCGAGGTCGACGGGACGAGGTGCGGGTCGTGGAGGACGTGGTTTCTCCTACCGCAGGCCTCGCAGGTCCAGGAGGTGATGGCTTAAACCTCTATCGCGTACCGGTTGATGGAAGGTTGTTGAGCTTTTCACAAGAATGGGCGTCGATTACGGACGACCCTTGGGTGAGAGGAGTGACTTCGGAAGGTCTAAAGATATCCTTCAAATGAAAGCCTCCATTAACTCGAAGTCCAAAGTGGACTCAAATTCCGTCAAACCCGCAGAAAAGAGACGCTCTATTATCAGAGGTGCAGTCTCTTTTAATGAAGAACGCGGTAGAGGTCGTAGAAAACCAGGAGACTCCGGGATTCTACAGCCATCTGTTTCTGGTTCCGAAACCAGATGGCTCGTTCCGTCCAGTCATAGATTTGAGCTGGATAAACAAGCTGATCGTCGCTCCGAAGTTTTATATGGAGACGATTCGGTCGGTCAGAGCGAGTATTCGGGTGAACGATTATGCAACAAGCATAGATCTCAAAGATGCATACTTTCACGTCATGGTACATCCGACATTCAGAAAGTATCTACGCTTCGCAGTCCTAGGAGTGGTGTATCAATTCCGGGCGATGTGCTTCGGATTGAATCTAGCACCCTGGGCTTTCACTCGGGTAATGAACTCGGTAGTGATCTATTTCCGAGCTCATTCGTCTGCGGTAACGTCGGCCTACCTGGATGACATTCTTCAGAGGTACGGCAACGAGTTAACGCTTCAGAACGATGTTCAGAATCTACTTCTTTTGCTCTGACGTCTCGGTTTTATAGTAAACGAGGAGAAGTCGGATCTGGTGCCGTCCAAAAAATTCACACATCTGGGAATGAGCTTCGAGACACACAACAATCTCGTTCGTCTGCCGTTAACCAGAGCGAAATTAGTCAGTTGTTACGCTCGCTATTGTCTGCACGCAGACAAAGTCACAGCGAGAGAATTTATGAGACTGATAGGTCTGTGTGGAGCCGCTGCGGATCTCATTCCGATGGGGCGGTTACGCACGCGTCCTCTCCACATTTTCTTGACTCATAATTGGAGTGTGAAAATTCATTCGCTCGACATAGATGTTCTCTTGTCAGATCAAGTGAAACAAGAGATTCAGACTTGGGCAAACATTCAGTGGTTAACTCAGGGAGTTCCGCTGCAGTTGCCGGATCCGAGTTTTACCATTATGACGGATGCCAGTCAAACAGGTTGGGGTGCATCATTGATCGCAACGGATTCGAGATGCCAGGGTCTTTGGGATCCGCAATTCCTGGGCAAGCACATAAACATCAAGGAAATGATGTCAATTTGGCTTGCGTTACCTCATTGGATGGACATTATTCACAATGCTCATGTCCAAATCCTATCCGACAATACGACAGTAGTGGCGTATATACGGAACCAGGGAGGCACTCATTCAGTTCCATTGTTCAATCTAACGGAAAGAATCCTTCTGTTTGCGCTAGAACATCAGGTTCTTCTTTCGGTCCGTCACATACCGGGTCGTCTGAATGTGCTAGCAGACTCCCTTTCACAAAAGGTTCGCTTGTTGCCGTCGGAGTGGACTCTCAACAAACAAGTATTCAATCAGATTTGCTACCAATGGGAACGGCCAATGATAGACTTATTTGCGACACATCTCAACAATCAGTTGCAGACGTATGTGTCTCCGTGTCTGGATCTAAGAGCATTTGCAGGAGACGCTCTGTCGATCCCTTGGGACGGAATGATAGGATATGTGTATCCTCCAGCGCCGTTAATTCAGCAAGTATTGCTAAAGATAAAACAATCTCAATGCAAGATTCTGTTGGTAGCATCTCTGTCTCCACAGAGACCATGGATAAATCTACTCAGGTGTCTGTTGTGGGACCTACCGCGAAAGCTTCCTCCATGGGAGGATTTTCTTTCGCAGGGGAAATCGCGTCAACTCCATCACAACCTGCAAGGTCTCAACCTTCACGTTTTTCCGTTGTGCGGTCCTTCTTGCATGGCAAGCACTTTACAGGACGAGCAGTGGACGCGATTTCTAACTGTAGGAGGACCTCCTCTTCGCTAAACTATGCGGCTAAGTGGAAGGTTTTTCGTCGTTGGTGTAGGGATCATTCTGTAGATATTTTCGATCCCTCTATACCAGACATTGCAAACTTTCTAGTATACTTGTTTGACGAAATCAAACTGCAGCCTGTTACTATTAAGGGTTATAGGTCTATGTTATCTGATACCTATGCACATCATGATAGTTTACAAATTGGATCTAATGTCTCTTTATCCAAGTTGGTTAGAAACTTCTCGATAAATAGACCCAGAACTCGTAGGTTAATTCCTAAATGGAATTTAGCTTGGGTTCTTCTTAAATTGAAGGAAAAGCCATTTGAACCTCTTGGGACAGTAGATTTCAAATTCTTATCTTATAAGACAGCTTTTCTCTTAGCTTTCTCTTCTGCTAGAAGAGTCAGTGAGCTTCATGCACTGTCGGTGGATGATTCTCACTATCGTAGTGTCGGGAACACTATCATCTTCACTACTAATGTGGGTTTTTAGCTAAGAATGAGGCTCCTAATAAATATCCGGAACCTATTGTTATTAAGGCTCTTCCGTCTTCAGACGGGCGTAGGCCTTTACTCTGTCCTGTTAGAGCGTTACGTATCTATAAACAGAGATCTCAGTTTATCAGAAAGGGACGAAAACCTTTCTTTCTGTCTTTGATGCCTAATAGAAGGGACATTTCGGTCCATTCTATTGCTAGATGGATTCAATTAACTATCCGTACTGCTTATGAGAGTTTATCTTCTTCTCAGCAGTCTGTGCTTAAGATTTCGGCTCATGAAGTAAGAGCTCTTGCTACTTCTTGGGCTTATGCTAATAGTATTGCTATTACAGATTTAATGAAGGCTGCTTATTGGTCTCAGCCATCCACATTCACGAATTTTTATCTCAGAAATATTGAGTCCATTTCTGGAGACCTGCATTGTTTAGGTCCGTTATCTGTTGCTCAGAATGTCGTCCACTAAACAGTTGCAACTATAGTTATGCAGGCTTTCTGTTCCGGCAGTGACTCTGTCTGGCTGCCCTCTTCGCTCTGGGCTATTTGACCCAGGGCAGGGGAAAGGGGTGTGGGGAGGGGGGGGGGGTGTTCCCTTAGGTCACCTGCTTTATAGTGAAAAGCAAGGGAATGCCTCCTCCAAAGTCAGTATTTCTGAGTCGCTTCCGGGATGGTTTTAAAGTGTAATATTAATGTTAAAATTCATTCATGTCATATTTTTAAAGTGTAGCTCGGTGTGAAGCATTTGTATATGTCAAGTGTCAAACGGGCTTTAATATACAATACTCGGACACTTTTAAAAGATTATAAAGAGTCTCAATTCTCTGGACTGACTTTATTTATTGGCTTCCTTTAAAAATAATTAGTATAAAGGGTTTTACTGGATGTTAATAGAGAACATGAATGTTATTGTGCTCAATTATGAAGGGTATTGTATCTTTCTAATTTAATATTAAATAAGAAAGATACATATAAAGCCTAATACTCCTTTTCTCCTTAAGGGGTTGCTTCTATATTATATAGTTGAGCTTATTGGATTTTCCTCTATGTCCTAGGCCCTCCAGCCTTTTTACTATTCAGCTAAGTCTGGGTCATTGGTACAGTATAAAAATGTTAAAAAATTTATAGTAATTTATATATTTTTTATACTTACCAATGACCCAGACAGGGATGGCCCTCCCAAGAGTTGGGAACTCTTGCCTCCCCGCTGAGTACATAGCGCTGACCAGGCACTGTCAGTAAGAATGATAATTGGCGCCAATTTCGGAACGTCCTTGACACTGCGCATGCGCAGTAGGGGCGAAGTATGGAGGTCCTATAGGACATGATTTCTTTTGGTTTTGGATGCAAATTTTGGGGATTGGGGGGCAAAATTTGTGTTTGGCCCTGGTTTTGTTAGAGTTAGCACCAGCTAAGTCTGGGTCATTGGTAAGTATAAAAAATATATAAATTACTATAAATTTTTTAACTTTTTCATTTTTTGTCTCAAAAACATAGGTTATGACCCCTCATTGGAATGAGCTCAACGAGCTCGTTACAAATAGGGGGTCATAACCTATGCTTTTGAGACAAAAAATGAAAAAAATAATGAAAATTAATTGGCGATTCTGAACGGTTTTGACCATTGCATTGGGTAAAGGGTTAGCAGGCTGAATATTGCTGGAATAGATTAACTCTACCAAATAAAGAACTGTCCGCATAGAATGTTTGCTAAAACGAAGGTATGCCAAATAGAATATCGGCATAGTAGAATATTGGCCAAATAGGACGTCTGCCAAATAAAATGTCTGCATAGTAGAATATTGGCCAAATATGATGTCTGCCAAATAGAATATCTACCTAGTAGAATATTGGCCAAATAGGATGTCTGCCTAATAGAATGTCTGCATAGTAGAATATTGGCCAAATAGGATGTCTGCCTAATATGATGTCTGCCAAATAAAATGTCTGCATAGTAGAATATTGGCCAAATAGGATGTCTGCCTAATAGAATGTCTGCATAGTAGAATATTGGCCAAATAGGATGTCTGCCTAATAGAATATCTGCATAGTAGAATATTGGCCGAAGAGGATGTCTGCCTAATAGAATGTCTGCATAGTAGAATATTGGCCAAATAGGATGTCTGCCTAATAGGATGTCTGCCAAATAAAATGTCTGCATAGTAGAATATTGGCCAAATAGGATGTCTGCCTAATAGGATGCCTGCCTAATAGGATGTCTGCCTAATAGAATGTCTGCCAAATAGAATATCTGCATAGTAGAATATTGGCCAAATAGGATGCCTGCCTAATAGGATGCCTGCCTAATAGGATGTCTGCCTAATAGAATGTCTGCCAAATAGAATATCTGCATAGTAGAATATTGTCCAAATGAGATGTCTGCCTAATAGGATGTCTGCCAAATAGAATATCTGCATAGTAGAATATTGGCCAAATGGGATGTCTGCCTAATAGGATGTCTGCCAAATAGAATATCTGCATAGTAGAATATTGGCCAAATAGGATGTCTGCCTAATAGGATGCCTCCCTAATAGGATGTCTGCCTAATAGAATGCCTGCCAAATAGATTATCTGCATAGTAGAATATTGGCCAAATAGGATGTCTGCCTAATAGGATGCCTGCCAAATAGAATGTCTGCATAGTAGAATATTGGCCAAATAGGATGTCTGCCAAATAAAATATCTGCAAAGTAGAATATTGGCCAAATAGGATGTCTGCCTAATAGGATGTCTGCCAAATAGAATGTCTGCATAGTAGAATATTGGCCAAATAGAATGTCTGCCTAATAGAATGTCTGCATAGTAGAATATTGACCAAATAGGATGTCTGCCTAATACAGTGTCTGCATAGTAGAATATTGGCCAAATAGGATGCCTGCCTAATAGGATGTCTGCCAAATAAAATGTCTGCATAGTAGAATATTGGCCAAATAGGATGTCTGCCTAATAGGATGCCTGCCTAATAGGATGTCTGCCTAATAGAATATCTGCATAGTAGAACATTGGCCAAAGAGGATGTCTGCCTAATACAATGTCTGCATAGTAGAATATTGGCCAAATAGGATGCCTGCCTAATAGGATGTCTGCCAAATAAAATGTCTGCATAGTAGAATATTGGCCAAATAGGATGTCTGCCTAATAGGATGCCTGCCTAATAGGATGTCTGCCTAATAGAATGTCTGCCAAATAGAATATCTGCATAGTAGAATATTGGCCAAATAAGATGTCTGCCTAATAGGATGCCTGCCAAATAGAATATCAGCATAGTAGAATATTGGCCAAATAGGATGTCTGCCAAATAAAATATCTGCAAAGTAGAATATTGTCCAAATAGGATGTCTGCCTAATAGGATGGCTGCCAAATAGAATATCTGCATAGTAGAATATTGACCTAATAGAATGTCTGCCAAATAGAATATCTGCATAGTAGAGTATTGTCCAAATAGGATGTCTGCCTAATAGGATGTCTGCCAAATAGAATGTCTGCATAGTAGAATATTGGCCAAATAGGATGTCTGCCAAATAAAATGTCTGCAAAGTAGAATATTGGCCAAATAGGATGTCTGCCTAATAGGATGTCTGCCTAATAGAATGTCTGCCAAATAAACTATCTGCATAGTAGAATATTGTACAAATAGGATGTGTGCCAAATAGAATATCTGCATAGTAGAATATTGGCCTAATAGGATGTCTGCCTAATAGAATGTCTGCCTAATAGAATATCTGCATAGTAGAATATTGGCCAAATAGAATGTCTGCCAAATAGAATATCTGCATAGTAGAATATTGGCCTAATAGGATGTCTGCCTAATAGAATGTCTGCATAGTAGAATATTGGCCAAATAGGATGTCTGCCTAATAGAATGTCTGCCTAATAGAATGTCTGCATAGTAGAATATTGGCCAAATAGAATGTCTGCCAAATAGAATATCTGCATAGTAGAATATTGGCCTAATAGGATGTCTGCCTAATAGAATGTCTACCTAATAGAATATCTGCATAGTAGAATATTGGCCAAAGAGGATGTCTGCCTAATACAATGTCTGCATAGTAGAATATTGGCCAAATAGGATGCCTGCCTAATAGGATGTCTGCCAAATAAAATGTCTGCATAGTAGAATATTGGCCAAATAGGATGTCTGCCTAATAGGATGCCTGCCTAATAGGATGTCTGCCTTATAGAATGTCTGCCAAATAGAATATCTGCATAGTAGAATATTGGCCAAATAGGATGTCTGCCTAATAGGATGCCTGCCAAATAGAATATCAGCATAGTAGAATATTGGCCAAATAGGATGTTTGCCAAATAAAATATCTGCAAAGTAGAATATTGTCCAAATAGGATGTCTGCCTAATAGGATGTCTGCCAAATAGAATGTCTGCATAGTAGAATATTGGCCAAATAGGATGTCTGCCAAATAAAATGTCTGCAAAGTAGAATATTGGCCAAATAGGATGTCTGCCTAATAGAATGTCTGCCAAATAAAATATCTGCATAGTAGAATATTGTACAAATAGGATGTCTGCCTAATAGGATGTCTGCCAAATAGAATATCTGCATAGTAGAATATTGGCCAAATAGAATGTCTGCCAAATAGAATATCTGCATAGTAGAATATTGGCCTAATAGGATGTCTGCCTAATTGAATGTCTGCCTAATAGAATATCTGCATACTAGAATATTGGCCAAATAGAATGTCTGCCTAATAGAATGTCTGCATAGTAGAATATTGGCCAAATGGGATGTCTGCCTAATAGAATATCTGCATAGTAGAATATTGGCCAAAGAGGATGTCTGCCTAATACAATGTCTGCATAGTAGAATATTGGCCAAATAGGATGTCTGCCTAATAGGATGTCTGCCAAATAAAATGTCTGCATAGTAGAATATTGGCCAAATAGGATGTCTATATTAGGATGCCTGCCTAATAGGATGTCCGCCTAATAGAATGTCTGCCAAATAGAATATCTGCATAGTAGAATATTGTCCAAATAGGATGTCTGCTTAATAGGATGCCTGCCTAATAGGATGTCTGCCTAAAAGAATGTCTGCCAAATAGAATATCTGCATAGTAGAATATTGGCCAAATAGGATGCCTGTCTAATAGGATGCCTGCCTAATAGGATGTCTGCCTAATAGAATATCTGCATAGTAGAATATTGTCCAAATGGGATGTCTGCCTAATAGGAAGTCTGCCAAATAGAATATCTGCATAGTAGAATATTGGCCAAATGGGATGTCTGCCTAATAGGATGTCTGCCAAATAGAATATCTGCATAGTAGAATATTGGCCAAATAGGATGTCTGCCTAATAGGATGCCTGCCTAATAGGATGTCTGCCTAATAGAATATCTGCCAAATAGACTATCTGCATAGTAGAATATTGGCCAAATAGGATGTCTGCCTAATAGGATGCCTGCCAAATAGAATATCAGCATAGTAGAATATTGGCCAAATAGGATGTCTGCCAAATAAAATATCTGCAAAGTAGAATATTGTCCAAATAGGATGTCTGCCTAATAGGATGTCTGCCAAATAGAATATCTGCATAGTAGAATATTGGCCTAATAGAATGTCTGCCAAATAGAATATCTGCATAGTAGAATATTGTCCAAATAGGATGTCTGCCTAATAGGATGTCTGCCAAATAGAATGTCTGCATAGTAGAATATTGGCCAAATAGGATGTCTGCCAAATAAAATGTCTGCAAAGTAGAATATTGGCCAAATAGGATGTCTGCCTAATAGGATGTCTGCCTAATAGAATGTCTGCCAAATAAAATATCTGCATAGTGGAATATTGTACAAATAGGATGTCTGCCTAATAGGATGTCTGCCAAATAGAATATCTGCATAGTAGAATATTGGCCTAATAGGATGTCTGCCTAATTGAATGTCTGCCTAATAGAATATCTGCATAGTAGAATATTGGCCAAATAGAATGTCTGCCAAATAGAATATCTGCATAGTAGAATATTGGCCTAATAGGATGTCTGCCTAATAGAATGTCTGCCTAATAGAATGTCTGCATAGTAGAATATTGGCCAAATAGGATGTCTGCCTAATAGAATGTCTGCCTAATAGAATGTCTGCATAGTAGAATATTGGCCAAATAGAATGTCTGCCAAATAGAATATCTGCATAGTAGAATATTGGCCTAATAGGATGTCTGCCTAATAGAATGTCTGCCTAATAGAATGTCTGCATAGTAGAATATTGGCCAAATAGGATGTCTGCCTAATAGAATGTCTGCATAGTAGAATATTGGCCAAATAGAATGTCTGCCAAATAGAATATCTGCATAGTAGAATATTGGCCTAATAGGATGTCTGCCTAATAGAATGTCTGCCAAATAGAATGTCTGCATAGTAGAATATTGGCCAAATAGGATGTCTGCCTAATAGAATATCTGAATAGTAGAATATTGGCCTAATAGGATGTCTGCCTAATAGAATGTCTGCCAAATAGAATATCTGCATAGTAGAATATTGGCCTAATAGGATGTCTGCCTAATAGAATGTCTGCCTAATAGAATGTCTGCATAGTAGAATATTGGCCAAATAGGATGTCTGCCTAATAGGATGTCTGCCTAATAGAATATCTGCATAGTAGAATATTGGCCAAATAGGATGTCTGCCTAATAGGATGTCTGCCTAATAGAATGTCTGCCTAATAGAATGTCTGTATAGTAGAATATTGGCCAAATAGGATGTCTGCCTAATAGAATATCTGCATAGTAGAATATTGGCCTAATAGGATGTCTGCCTAATAGAATGTCTGCCAAATAGAATGTCTGCATAGTAGAATATTGTCCAAATAGGATGTCTGCCTAATAGGATGTCTGCCTAATAGAATGTCTGCATAGTAGAATATTGGCCAAATAGGATGTCTACCTAATAGGATGTCTGCCTAATAGAATATCTGCATAGTAGAATATTGGCCAGATATGATGTCTGCCTAATAGGATGTCTGCCTAATAGAATGTCTGCCTAATAGAATGTCTGCATAGTAGAATATTGGCCAAATAGGATGTCTGCGTAATAGAATGTCTGCATAGTAGAATATTGGCCAAATAGGATGTCTGCCTAATAGAATGTCTGCATAGTAGAATATTGGCCAAATGAGATGTCTGCCTAATAGAATATCTGCATAGTAGAATATTGGCCAAATATGATGTCTGCCTAATAGAATGTCTGCATAGTAGAATATTGGCCAAATAGGATGTCTGCCTAATAGAATGTCTGCCTAATAGAATGTCTGCATAGTAGAATATTGGCCAAATAGGATGTCTGCCTAATAGAATATCTGCATAGTAGAATATTGGCCAAATGGGATGTCTGCCAAATAAAATATCTGCATAGTAGAATATTGGCCAAATAGAATGTCTGCCAAATAGAATATCTGCATAGTAGAATATTGGCCAAATAGAATGTCTGCCAAATAGAATGTCTGCCAAATAGAATATCTGCATAGTAGAATATTGGCCAAATAGGATGTCTGCCTAATAGAATGTCTGCCATAACGAATGTCAACCAAATAGTAAATCGGCCAAAATAGAATATCTTCTAAAATGAATGTTTGTCAAATAGAAAATCAGCCTAATAGAATGTCTGCCAGAACAAATGTTAGATAAATCGAAAGTCAGCCCAATAGAATGTTGGTCAAAATCAATGTCTGCCTAATAAAAAATTGGCCTAATAGAATGTCAGCCAAAATGAATGTTTGCCAAATAGAAAATCGGCCTAATAGAATGTCTGCCAAATAGATAATCAGACTTATAGAATGTTTGCCAAAATGGATGTCTGCCAAATAAAAAATCAGCCTAATAGAATGTCTTCCAAAACAAATGTCTACCACAGAAAATCTACCTGATAGAATATCTGCCAAAATGAATGTCTGTATCCCCCCCTGCAGTACCTATGATATTCAATTCAATTTGTAAGGCCACTCAAGGGGTAGGCAGATGGTTTTCGAATGAGAAAGTATTTTTGTTGTAGTGCACTAGAATCTCTTCAACTACATCATGTGACCTCATTCATTATTTTTAGAAATGAGCATTTCACAATAAGATTGATGTTATGTTTTAGAATTCTTGTTGCACTGTCAACTTTCAATTATATTGCAATTCTTCATCATTTGATTTTTAGCTGCGACTAGCAGCTCAATAAGTGGCAATGTTGGTGTGTCGGTCTGTCTGTCAGTCTGTCGGTCTGTCTGTCGGTCGATCTGTCTGTCTGTGACCAATGAGTTTCAAAACTCAATAACTTTTGATATACTTGATGGAATGACTTTATATTTGGCATGTAAGTGTATCTTATTGATGTCTAGCCACTGTTCAATGCATGTGTTGTTCCAAATATTTAATATATTCTTGGAGTTATGGCCCTTAATGAACTTAGAATTTTGTGAGATTGCACCACCCGTCGCAGCTACGGCGTCGGTGTCGCGATTTCTGTTTTGGTGTTTTGTAGATTGTATATATATTGGATTTAATTCAGAAAATTTGCCTCTGCAAAAAAATTGTCGCGGAAAATGGTGTTTCCTCGGCAAAAAACCCATGTGCCTCACCAATTCTGAATAAAGTAAATTATGGTTTATATATTAGTTCACCTCAAATCTCAGCAAAAGTGCAAATTATGTTTAGAATAAACATTGATATATAAACATCAAAATCAACCTCAATACCAATTTTTAACCCTTTATCTTACAAATCTGCCGCAGATTCAGCAGTTGAAACAATAATAATTTTCAGAAAATTACAACAAAACATATCATGTGATCCCTCATTGGAACGAGCTCATTGAGCTCGTTCCAATGAGGGGGGTCACATGATATGGTTTTGTTGACGAACTCGTTCCAATGAGGGGTCACATGATATGGTTTTGTTTAAAAATTTTGAAAAAATAATATTCAAATCATAAATTTTGATATTGTCTGCATTGGGTAAAGGGTTAATGTAATAATGCTTCCCTACAAGAAAACATTTGTTGAACATGTGCTTAAAAATGGCAACATTTATGAAAATGAATCGGCAAATTTATTGCCCAGGAAAATGGATATTTTTATACTGTACCAATGACCCAGACATAGCTGGTGCTAACTCTTAAAATGGGGGCGCGGTGGCTCAGTTGGTAGAGGTGCAGGCTGCAAGCCGAGAGGTCCTCGGTTCGAATCCCACCTGCGGCAACCGCGTTGTGTCCTTGGGCAAGACACTTCACCCCGATTGCCTACATGGGGGCACGATGACGCTGTGTACTGAGGCGTACTGCACGTCGATGGTGCGCATGTCTTCAACCAATCTAACCCTGCCTGTGCTGCGGTGCAGAGTTCAGAGTTACGATGTTGGGGAGCTGACAGCTGCTCGTCGTTGCTCGGTGGTTCTCTCCGGGTACTCCGGCTTCCTCCACCCGTAAAACTGTCACGGTCACGATTAGCCATTGTGCATAAGTATGTGACCTTAAACACCAATAAATAAATAAATAAATATAACTCTTAAAATATAGGGCCAAACACAAATTTTGCCCCCCAATCCCCAAAATTTGCATCTAAAACCAAAGAAAACATGTCCTGAAAGGCCCTCCACACTTCGCCCCTACTGCGCATGCGCAGTGTCAAGGACGTTCCGAAATTGGCGCCATTAATCATTGTAAGTTTGGCCCTTCATCAGTTAACATCTGACTGATCTTTGTGCTTATAAATCTCAGTTTAAATGATGCCAGACACATAAATATTAGTGAAATGGTGATTCTAAGGAGGATAGAGAAGGAGGAGAGGAAAAAAATGTGTGACAGAATATTATCAGGGCTGTAACTTAAAATTTTTTAATGAAATTATGTTAAGTTACCTATTTTCGAGGCAGCAGCCATTTTGTTGTCATTCTGATTATTTAGTTACACTGTTTTTTAAGTGTTTTCCTCTCTCCCTGTCCTTTAAGTCCCCCCTTGCTATTCTCCCATGCTTTTGGCATAGTTTTTGTAATTATTATTACTAAATTTTCTTGGGAGTTTTAGCTGAATAACAGAATGAATTTTGTTCTTTTCCCCATGTTTACGTCTTCACCTACGGGTGGTTAGGCGTTGTGTTCTGCATCTACCATCTGATGTTCTGCAGTTTCTTCCCTGGAAGTCTCTGTTTTGCATCAGATAGAGTATTTTTGGTAACTGATTCCGGGCCTGGGTGCCTGGAGTCTTATTTTAGTGTTTTTACACTCATTGTTTACATTTACATCAGCCCTCTGTGTGAGGGGGGATTTCTGGAAAATAATATCTTGATGTTATTTTAATCATAACTAGATACATTATTATTGTTCATAAGTGTTGAATAAATTGTTTAAAATATTTTTAAAATTTTTGTCCACACTTAGGCTTGGGATCCATTGGGGCTCAACGTTACTTTTCAGAAACTTGGGCTGTTCTGAAAAAATATTTTTTCAAAATATTTTGATTTCAGTTATTTTTTCTATATTAATGGATCATATTATTATTATGTATTTTGATTGCCAGGGGTTAGTGCGAGTACCAGGACTTGTTTTCTTTTCACATTGAAAGGATATTGATCAATTGTATTAAGAGGAAGTCTTCCTCTGACTTTATAATCATTCTATATGTGCTCAGTGTACTCGCATTAACTTCTGTTCTGTATCGTATGATTTCGATGACAATATGGGAAGCGTATGTCACGGTATGTTATTGGGGATTTGGACACTCGGTCCTTTCCCCGCAGGGTCACTCTACTTTATCAATTTCTATTTCAGACGATCAAGATTAGGGTGATGTATCTGTGATGTCTTCCAACAGTGTGCCTCCGTCGTCACAATTAATGAAGGGCTAGCGGAAAAGTGCTCATGTAAATACGCCAATTGCCTAAGAGGACCCTAGTAGGTTCGACGGCCTTTGACGTCTGCTAGCTCGCCCGGTGTAGCGTCCATTCACCGAATGGTTCGGCAGCCGGGTTCGTCCGTTGCGGTCTAGAAGGAATTTTGGGGTGATGCGAGCACTATAAATTAACCTAATGCACACCCAGTGACGGCGGATCGGAGGGAGAACGGAGGAAGCCTTTTAGTCCGGTTCATAGCTCGTTCCGGTCCATCCGGACGGCAAGCGAGAGAGGCCCCTCTCTCGTTCAACAACATCTGGCCCCAGATGTTGTGGTACAAAATGTATCGCAAGCGGAGCATACGTCCGTCGCTCGGGACGCTCCGTTGTATAGGCAGTCCGCGGAGACTGCTAAGGCTTCCTCTTCTCGTCAGCGCACACGACCGCACCTTGGCTGCGTGACCGCCGATATATTACCAGCTTCGCCGATCAAGGATTCTTCGGCGACCAGGTCACACCATCCGGTAGCCAGGGACACGAGGCCTGCAGACTCCGGACGTTCGCATAGGAAGTGTGCGGGAGTCAACGTTCTCGGAGCTTCCGGCGGCAATGCATCGTAAGACCGCTACTGCACAGGCCTCGGGAACGGACGTGCTTTCCTTAATAGCACAGTTTATCGCAGCATCCCAGCATCAACTGAATCTGTCGCATATATTTTATCCGACGATGCTGGGGCGGGACGCTCCGCGGAAGCGGGTACGGACGTCCGAAAGTTTCATCCGGTCCGACGGGATTCCGAAAGGGATTTGGAGGATTTCGAGCTTTCCCTTTCGGAACAACATATGCTGTTGTGTATGTCATCTGACTTGGTCTTCTACAGCTTCTTTCGTCGGACCAGAATGCTGCGATGCCGGATAAGAAACTGATAGCGTCGGTGGACTTAGAAATTTTTGGTTCGGTTCAGGGACATCGTCCCTCAATTGCGACATAGTCCAATAATGTCACACAAACTTTCGAATTATTGCACGACGCGATATATATTATTATTTTATGCTTGCTATAACCAAGCATTTCTGGTTTCTTGTTCGCAGAGTTATGGAGATGTCTTTCATAAGTGTGCCTCTGTCGTCATAGTTAATGAAGAGCTAGCGGCAATAAGTGCTCATGGAATATGTCTATCGACTACGGAGTGACATTCGCTAGCTCACCCGGTGTAGCGTACATTCATCGAATGGTTCGGCTCTCGGGTTCGTCCGTTGCGGTCTAGGAAGGAGATTTGGGTGATGCGAGCACTTTAATTACTTTAGTACTCACCCAGTGACAGCAGATTGAGGACAGATCGGAGGAAGCCTGTTAGTCCGGTTCCTGGCTTGTCCAGGTCCGTCCAGGCTGTGAGCGAGAGAGGTCCCTCTCTCGTCCAACAACATAGGGGACCGCATGTTGTGGTTCAGATATTTTACATTCGGAGCATATGTCCGTCGGTCGGGACGCTCCGTTATATTGACAGTCCGAGAGACTGTCCTTAATGCTTCCTCATCCTCACAGCAGGGCACACGACCGCACATTGGCTACGTGACCTCGAGTATCCGATCAGTTTCGTCATTCAGTGATTCCACGGCGAATAGGTCGCGCCATCCGGTAGCCAAAGGACACGAGGCCTATACACTCCGTTCGCTCGCATATTGGTAGTATGCACGGGGTAACGATCACGGAGCTTCCAGCGGCAATGCATCGTAAGACCGCTTCTCCTCAGGCCTCAGTGACGGACGTGCTATCCGAGTTAGCACAGTTGTTTCGCAGCAACCCAGCAATTGACAGTTTCTCGGTCGAATCAGGAATTATCCGACGGCGCTGGGTCGGTGCGATCCGCGGTTGCATCAGCTACGGACGACCGAACGCTTTATAGGGTCCGACAGGATGGCGAAAGGGATTCGAAAGATTTCGAGTTTTCCCTTTAGTAGTATCGGAAGCTGCCTTTCATATCTTCTGGCATTATCTTCCAGTGATTGTTATTTCGGACTTCATTGCTGCGATCTTGGATAAGAGACTTATAGCGTCACCGACGCAGTCCAATATTGTCATTACAACATGTGTTTTATTTTTCGACGCTATATATATATATATATACAAGCCTGCTACCAAGCATGATAGTTTAGTTTCTTGTCCGCGTTGCTCATTTCTGCCATTTTATCTTTTATACGAATAGTTTATTTTGGCAGAGCAGGGCATACCGAGAGTTCTTATGCGTCTAGACGGTGTGGTTAAAGACTGCATATATTCTTTTTCGCCGTTTATGTCTTTTCCAATTTCAATATTGGAAACGACATGATGTATAGTAGACTTAACTTAGACGCTTTATCATACGTAATCCGCCTTACTGAGGCGTTATCATTACGTCTTCAAGAAAAGATTTACGGGATATTATTCTCAATGTAATTTCTTTTGAGGGCAGTAGTTTGTTCACGTATAACTCCACCCTTCAGTGGCTGATTGGAGTTGGTTAGACGTGACGCAGCCCTAGCTACATCCACACGCGTGGATAGTAAGGTTAAGAACTCTCTCAGAGTTGCTTCGTTCTCGGAGGAGCTTCTCTTCGACGGCAACTTTTCGGCAATCCATGATTTGCTCGATTTACACGTTCTCTTGTCTATCTAGTGTTACAAGAGATTCAGACTGGGGCAAACATTCGGTGGTTGACTCAGAGAGTGCCACCACAGTTGCCGGACCCGAGTGTGGCTGTTATGACGGTTGCCAGTCAAACAGATTGGGATATAATACTGATCCCTACGGATTCGAAGTGCCAGGGTCTTTGGGTTCCGCAGTCTCTTAGCAATCAGTTTTCTTCCGCGGAATAATGTTTTTTAGGCTTGCTTTATGTCATTGCATGAACATTATTCAGAAACGCATGCCCAAATCCTGTCCTTTAATTCGACAGTAGTGGCGTATCTCCGGAACCAGGGAGGCACTCTTTCGTTTCCATTATTCAATTTAATGGAAAGAATCCGTCTGTTGGTTATAGTACACCAAGTTCTGTTTTGGTCCGTCATATTCCGGGTAGTCTGATTGTTTTACCGGACTCCCGTTCTCTTACGGGTCGCTTGTTGCTGTCAGAATGGACTCTCAACAAACAAGTATTCAATCAGATTTGCTATCTATGGGAGCGCCCAATGATGATTTATTTACGACACAGTTTGCTAATCAATTGCAGACGAATGTGTTAGCTTGTCCAGATCTCTGAGCTAATGTTGTTAACGCTCTATTGATCTATAGGACGGAATGATAGGATACGCGTATCCTCCGGCGCTGTTGTTTCAGCAGGTATTGCTAAGATAAACAACCACAATACATTTCTGTTGATAGCATCTCTATCTTCACAGAGATCATGGGTAATTTACTCTCTTGTCTACTGTGGGTCTTAACGTGAAATCTTTCTCTATGTGAGGATCTTTTTTCACTGGGTAAATCGTGTCATCTTTATCACAACCCGCAAGGTCGCAACCTTCATGTATTCCGTTGTGTGGTCCGTATTGCATTGTATGCACTGTACTGGACGAGCTTTGGACGCGATTTCTTACTATAGGAGATCCTCTTCTTTGCTATTCTATGCGGCTAAAGTGGAGGCTCTTCCGTCGTGGTGTAGGGATCATTATGTTCATATTGTTGATCCCTCCATACTACTCATTGCAATTTTTTAGTATACTTGTTTCACAAGATCTACTGCAGCCTGTTATTATTTAGGTTATAGGTTTATGTTACCTCATACCTATGCACTCTACGATAGTTTACAATTGAGTCTTTTGTCTCTTTATCTAAGTCAGTTAGTAACTTTTTGATAAATAGACTTAGAATCTTTAGATTAAATTCCTATATGGATTTTAACTTCGGTTCTTATTTAGCTAAGTAATCATTTGAGCCTCTGGAAACAGTAGTTTTCAAATTCTGACCTTTTAGACAGTAATTCTGTTGGTTTCTCTTTTACTGTAGAGTCAGTGAGTTTCATGCACTATCGATGGATGATTTTCACTTTCGTAGTTTCGGAATCACTACTTCCGTTACTATTTAGGTTGGATTTTTGCATAAGAGTTAGGCTGCTATTATCCGGAACCTATTATTTTAAGGTCCTTCCGTCTTCGTATGGGCATAGGCCTTTACTCTTTCCGGGTACAGTTTATGTATTTATAAACAGATATCTGTTTATTACTATGGGCGTAAGCTTCTTCTGTCTTTGATGCCTAGTAGAAGGACGTTACGCTCCATTTTATTGTTAATGGATTCTATTTACTATCGGTACTGCTTATGGTATATCATTGACTTAGCAGTTGTGCTTAAGATTTCGGCTCATGAAGTAAGAGCTCTTCTACTTCTTGGGCTTACATTAATAGTGTCGCTATTATAGATTTTTGAAGGCCGCTCATTGCGCTCAGCCATCCACATTCATGAATTTTATCTCAGAAATATCGAGTCCATTTCTGGAGGCCTCTATTGTTAGGTCTATTATCTACTGCTCAGAATGTCATTCACTTAACAGTTGCTACTATAGCTAGGTAGGCTGTCTGTTTCGGCAGTGTCTCCGTTCTGCTGCCCTCTTCGCTCTGGGCTATTTTACCCAGGGCAAGAAAAAGGGGGGGGGGGGGGGGGGAGGGTGTTTCCTTGGGTCACCTGTTTTACTATGAAAACAAGGGGATACCTCCTCTGGAGTTAGTTATTCTGAGCTGTTATTGGGATGGTTGTTTAGTGAGAAGCTTAGGTTTTTAAAATTCATTCAAGTCTTAGTTTTTAAAGTATAGCTTTTGAATATTGCATATGTCAACGGACATGATTATGCAATCCTCAGACACTTTTAGGAGTATAAGAGTCTCTATTCTATAGACTTACTTTATTTATTGGCTTACTTTAAAAATTATTAGTATAAGGATTATATTGGATATTAATAGAGTACATGGATGTATTAAGCTCAATTTTGGAAGGTGTTGTATCTTTCTAATTTATCATAAATAAGAAAGATACATGTAAGGCCTATTACTTCTTTTTCCCTACAGGGGATGACTCTATTTTATTTTATCGAGCGTATTCCATTTTGCTCTATGTCCTTGGCCCTCCAGCCTTTTTACTATTCAGCTATGTCTGGGTCATTGGTACAGTATAAAAATGTTAAAAAATTTATAGTAATTTATATATTTTTTTATACTTACCAATGACCCAGACGGGGATGGCCCTCCCAGGAGTTGGGAACTCTTGCCTCCCCGCTGAGTACATAGCGCTTACCAGGCACTGGTTATTAGAATGATTAATGGCGCCAATTTCGGAACGTCCTTGACTCTGCGCATGCGCAGTAGGGGCAGAGTGTGGAGGGCCTTTCAGGACATGTTTTCTTTGGTTTTAGATGCAAATTTTGGGGATTGGGGGGCAAAATTTGTGTTTGGCCCTATATTTTAAGAGTTAGCACCAGCTATGTCTGGGTCATTGGTAAGTATAAAAAATATATAAATTACTATAAATTTTTTAACTTTTGGTTGGCAAATACCTCGGCAATGCACATTGCCTAGGGTTAATTAAATGCCCTGTTGGATGGTAAAATTCCCTGCACCATGGAATGTATGTTGAGGAAAACTTGACACACAACATTCATTCCCATTCTATGAGTTTTTAAATAGGATGACCTGTGATTATCACAAAAACTGAAATAGTTTGTCAGGTGTATGCACATTCATTTGTCTCTTGTATTGTTACAGCAATAACGATAGATCTTTTATCGCTGAAGTTACTCATATTGCTGTATACGATTAGGTTTTTTGGTAAATAGTCGACTAAAAACTATATTAAATATTTTTTTTAGTTATCTGTGATGACCAGAGATCTATTATATGTATTGTGGTAACCGGTTCTCGTCAGATCACTGAAGTTGAGCAACGTCGAGCCCGGTTAGTCCTTGGATGGGTGACCATCTGAGCGATCGATTCAGACTCCTGCGTTGTGTCCTTGGGCAAGGCACTTAACCCCGATTGTCCACATGGGAGCACGATAACTCGGTGTACTAAGGCATACTGCACGTCAATGGTGGGCATGTTTTCAATCAATCTAACCCTGCCTGTCCTGCAGTGCAGAGTTACGATGTTGGGGAGCTGGCAAATGCTCGCCATTGCTCAGTGGTTCTTTCTGGGTAGTGCAGCTTCCTTCACCCATAAAACTGTCACTGACACAATGTGACCTTGGCCATTAAAGTGTCATAAAACCTTACCAAAATAAATAAATTACATGTATTTGTACTGAAAACTGTAGTTTTATAATTTAATTTGCATATGAAAATTAGGAAGCTGTTATAAGTGCTTGTAGTTTCATTGTATATAAAACACCAGGAAGCAATTACAAGTATGGCTACTGTATGACTATTGTATGTAATTACTGTATGACCTTTTAATATGTTTTGTAGATACCAGGTGTGAGTGATGAAGAAGCAGTTAGAATTTTTGTTGAATTTGAAAGGGTGGAACATGCTATTAAAGGTAACCATACCATACAGACAAACATATTCCTGTTTTTAGTCTAGGGGTTACCATGAGGGGACATATTGATTGCTCTCCGTCACTCTGTCTGTCAGTCTGTCATGTTACCATCTGTATCTCAGAGACGCTTTGAAACTTTTGTTTCAAATTTTTGGCATTAATCAGACATTATGTAAAATTGATGCCTGTCAATTTTTTTCAAAAAAAATTTCAAGATGTCTGACTGGTGGCCATTTTTGGTGGATATTTTGTGTAATTAGTTTTCTGCCTAGAATTTCTGAATGATTTCAGTAATGTTTGATATGGAGGTGTAGTATCATAAGATAAATAAGGCCTAAAAAAATTAAAAATCTGTTTCTCAGGCCCTCCCGCATGGTCCGTTTGGCTGCCGCATGCTCTCTTTTTATAACCTATCCAAACTTAAAAAAATAAAAAAACGAATGGATTATGTCTGATATTTTACCCAAGTTGATAAAATTGTTCCTTGAGTGCAAGAAGGCTTTGCAATGGTTTAGCATTGCAAAGCCTTCTTGCACTCAAGGGACGTAATACACCACCACCCATGCTATTCTGTAGATTATGGGTCCTAAAACATAAAACAAACCAGGTACATGAACTTTTTAATGGCAAAGAAATAATTACAAAAATAAAAAAATAAAATAAAAAAAACGCCCGCACGCATCCAATTTTACAAAAAATGGCCCGAGAAACAGAGGATCTACTTTGTGAGGCCTAACACAGCATACAGGTTTTTTACAGTAATATTTCTACATATTATGTGTGTTTGTTCTGTTAACATCATATCGCAGAGAGACTTCAAAGATGGTGTTTCTGATTTTTATTAGCTTTAAATCTTAAAATAAGAAAAAAAGGATGTCTGAAACAAATCAGCATCTGGTTGTCCAGATAAAAAACATATGTCAAGCAAAATTAGCAGCTGGCAAGAAATATGTGAAAGAATAATGCCTCATACGCCATTACAATAAATACTTATTTCTCAGGCATCTCCCTTATCATTACACTCAACCAGTTAAACCATACAGTGGAACCCTGTTAATTGAGTAGTCACTTTGCCAATGACAATTATTCAAGTAACAGGATTATTCAATTAATAGGGATTGTGTCACTTTTCTGTGTTCTAGAGATAAATTTAGAATTTATTCTATTAATCTTGTTTGACAGAGCTCTATGAGCTCTGTCAAACAAGATATAATAGATCAAATGCCTGTATTGGATGCACTGAGGCTAAATAGGTCTAAAAACAAAGGAAAACTGGGGAAAGTCGGTAATTTCTCGACTGGTTTCAAGATTTTTTATTCAATTAACAGGGGTTTACTCTATAACCTATATTCAATTAACAGGTCAAATTTGTGCAGGATGTATGGTAAATTGTTTTGTTTTGGGAAATTATATTTCATTAACATGGTTATTCAGTTAAAAGATATCCAAGTGGGCTCTCCTGTGCCAAAAAATAGTTGTATGTCAAGTACCTCCCTTATCATTGAACACTCTACCTCTTTAAGCTTTTTTGATTACCTGGAAATCTCTTTACTCATACAGTTTTTGTACTTGTAGGACTTAAAATGTAATCCACTGATTCTTGCAGAACTCACCAGATGTGTAACTGCATTATGGGAAATATTCAATGCTGAAAATATAGGTTTTTAGCTTAACTTGACAAAGTCAAGATAAGCTATTGCTCTCACACGTGCGGAAGTCTATTAGTCTGTGAGTCTGTTCACATTTTCCTTTAGCACAGGCTACACCCTGTAATTCTTGTCTGATCATCACAAAATTTTATAATGCAGGTTTGAGATCATGTCTAGATGAGAACATCCCCTTTTGGTTGCAATCGGTCAACAGTGAAAACCGTTAGCACAGTCTACAGGTTGTATTTATGAAGGGATTTCATTGTAACTTGGTAGGATGATTCTGTATGATGTCTAGATGAGAACTTCCCCATTTGGTCATGATATGTCAACTGTGACATCAGCTCGAGCCCAAAACCTTTAGCACAGTGTCCAGTCATATTTATGGAGGGATTTCATTGGGAATTGGTAGGATGACTCCATATAATGTCTAGATGAGAATGTCCCCTTTTGGTCCGCATCGGTCAACTGCGATGGTGACAAGAGCCTTAAGCCAAAAAAAACCTTTAGCACAGTCTACAGGTCGTGTTTATGAAGGGATTTCATTGTAGATTGATAGGATGACTCTAGATAATGTCTAAATGAGAACATCCCCTTTTGGTCGTGATCGTTTAACCTTGATGGCTGCCCGAGCCCAAAACCCGAAAACCTTAAGCACAGACTACAGGTTGTATTTATGAAGGGATTTCATGGTAACTTGATAGGATGACTCAGTATAATGTCTAGATGAAGATGTCTCCTTTTGGTTGCGATGGGTCAACCTTGATGGCTACACAGGCCCGAAGCCCAAAAACCTTTAACACAGTCTTCAGACCGTATTTATGAAGGGATATCATTGTAACTTGATAGGATGACTCGTTTTGTAATAATTTCAATGTAACTTGGTAACTTTGGCTGACATACATTAACTGTGAGGGCCACATTAACTCACCCCTCAATTCTTTAGTATAGTCTACAACTCAAATTATTTTTATTGAAAACATAGCATACAGGGAACAGAAATTAACATATTCTCAATTATCACAATTCTTGTCGTATTTCATAATCCTTTCATAAACATTGAACATTATCCTTTTCATCAAACACAACACACAATCAAGTTAAGCTACATTGTCATTGACACTTTTATTTGTTTTTTTTTAACATTTTAAATTTTGGAAATGTAATAAAAATACACATCAGACTTGGCAGCAAAAATGGCATTGGCCCCAAAATGGCATTGGTCCCAAAATGGCATTGGTCCCAACATGGCATTGGCCCCAACATGGCATTGGCCCCAACATGGCATTGGCCCCAACATGGCATTGGTCCCAACATGGCATTGGTCCCAACATAGCATTGGTCCCAACATGGCATTGGCCCCAACATGGCATTGGTCCCAACATGGCATTGGCCCCAACATGGCTTCATTGTTTGACTTCTGGAAATTTGCTTTTGCAATTTAATCCTTTGAACCCTAGCAGCCATTCTTCCAGCCAACAACATGATACGTCATAATGTCATTAAATAGGATGGCCAGTCAGTAAATGTGTGGGGTAGACCAATCAATATTTTCAAAGTGCAGCCCCGAGTCTGCACGTTGAAAATATTGATTGGTCTTCCCCAAGTAATATGTTCATATGTTCAGGGTCACAAATCGTGTCTCAAGCATAACTCCAAAACTATTAGGGCTACAATGATCTAACTTTGCTCAATTATAAAGGACAATGGGTGGATGTGTCACACACCACAGCCAAGTCCGTAAGGTCAAGATCAAGGTCACACTTCAAGGTCACACTGAAAATCATCAATATATGTGTCTCAGCCATAACTCAGAAACGAATCATATTACAATTGTTAAACTTTTTATGGATGTTAAGGACAGTCAGAAGGTGTGTAGTTTCTGCCTCATCTGCAAGGTGAAGGTCACAGGGGGGGGCATATGTTACCTTAGTAACATTTTTCTTGTTTGTGTGTATTTGTAGCTGTAGTTGATTTGAATGGACGATATTTTGGTGGAAGGATTGTTTCTGCTGGTTTTTATAATTTAGATAAATTCCGTCGATTAGATCTAGCTGATGAAGTGGAATGAATAAAAGAGAGAAACATTAGATCTTGCTGATAAAGTGGAATGAATAAAAAAGAGAGACACAGAAGTATTGGATCTTGCTGATGAAGTGGAATGAAAGAGAGACCGATAATGGTTGACAACTTCTCTGTATAAGTTGTTTGACAAACTAGGTCTTGAGAAAATCCTTCAGAAATTAGCCTGATATTTGTGATTCCCTCCCAGGCAGTTAGTTCATTTCACAGTGCTTACTGATTCAGGCCTGGAAAACTCCAATTAACAATTGTGTAGATTACATGGTGATCCCTTGTAAACAAACTACAGTTAAAAATACAATTCCCAATCCAGCATATTTTTATCCTATAAACCAATAGCCCAGACTAGCTGGTGCAAACTCAAAATTATCAAGGGCCAAACACAAATTTTGAACCCCCCCCCCCCCCCCCCCCCAAAAAGTCATACAGGTGATGGACATGACCTCTATTGCTTGCCAGTTTACGGAGGATTATCAACTTCACGAGAAACTGGACGTTAGTCACAGAAGTTTCTTTCAAAGAAGAGAGTCGCTTCTAGTGGAGGTAAGGCCACACAAAGTAGATCTTCTGTTTCTCAGGCCATTATTTGTGAAATTGCATGCGGGCGAGCGGTTTTTAGCTCACCTGACTGAAAGTCAGGGTGAGCTTTTCTGATCACTTTTCGTCCGTCGTCCGTCGTGAAGGTGGTCTTTGGGCCTTTTTCTCCCAAACCACTGGCCGCATATTAATGAAATTTCATGTGAGCAGGGGCTATATAAGGGCATTTTGATTTTTTGTCAAATTAGGTTTCAGCTCATATTGAGCAGAGGGATGGGGCAAAAATGCTCCATTTCTTAAAAAATCTTCTTCTCAAGAACCAGCAATAGCAGAAACTTGATATTTGGTATGCAGCTTCCTTTTGAGGTGTAGACTCAAGTTTGTTCAAGAAAAGTTTGTCGGGCATTATTTGCCATCGTTATGGGAGGGGCAAAAATTTTGGCCACGCCTAAAATTTCTATATTTTTATACTGTACCAATGACCCAGACTTAGCTGGTGCTAACTCCAACAAAACCAGGGCCAAACACAAATTTTGCCCCCCAATCCCCAAAATTTGCATCCAAAACAAAAAGAAATCATGTCCTAAAGGACCTCCATACTACCCCTCTACTGCGCATGCGCAGTGATGCAGACGTCCCGAAATTGGCGCCAATTATCATTCTCTGTTTGGCCCTTGATCAGTCAACATCTCACTGATCTTTGTGCTTGTAAATCTCAGTTTAAAGGATGCCAGACACGTAATTTTTGGAGAAAATGTGATTCTAAGGAGGATAGAAGGAGGAGAGGAAAAAGAAGTGACAAAAAATAATCAGGGCTGTACTTAAAATTTTTTGATGAAATTATGTTAAGTTGCCTATTTTCGAGGCATGGGCCTCTTGTTGTCATTCTTGCTAAATGTTGCACTGCTTATTCAGTGTTTCCTCTCCCCTAGCCTTCTAAAGTCCCCCCTTGCAATTCTCCCATGCTTTTGGCATATTTTTGAGAAATTTCATTTCTAAAATTTCCTGGGAGAGTTGCTTGGTTACAGAATGTTTTCTGTTATTTTCCCCATAGTTACGTTTTCACCCATGGGCTCAACGTTACTTTTCAGCAACTTGGGCTTCGCTGAAAAAATATTTTTTCAAAATTATTTTGATTTGCAATTGTTTTTTCATTTATTAATGGATCATGTTATTATGTATCTTTGTGTCAGGGGTTTTTGCGAGGAACTAGGACTTATTGTTGTTCTTTCACAATGAAGGGACGTTGTTCAAATTGTAATAGGAAGAAATCGTCCTCTGACTTTCATGATCATTGTATTAATTGTAGTCAGTGTTCTCGCATTAATCCCTGTCCTATATGTGAATATTGGGATGAGAAACATTGGAAACGTGTGTCACGATATGTTGTTTCTGGAGAAAGGGCGATGCCGGCTCTTTCTCCGCAAGGTCACTCTACTCTCTCAGTTTCTATTTCAGAGGAACCAGAACAGGGTGATGTTTCCATGTTATCTTCTACAAGTCTGCGTCCGTCGTCACAAATGAATTCAGAGCTAGCGGCAAAAGTGCTCATGGAGATTAGACAAATGTCGTCCGCTAGCTCGCCCGGTGTAGCGTCCATTCACCGAATGGTTCGGCAGCCGGGTTTGTCCGATGCGGTCCAAGAGGAAGTTTTGGGTGATGCGAGCACTATAAACATAATAGATGCACACCCAGTGACGGCGGATAGTAAGCAAGAATGGAGGAAGCCTTTGAGTCCGGTTCCTAGCTCGTCCAGGTCCAGCCGGGCCGCGAGCGAGAGAGGCCCCTCTCTCGTACAACAACATCTGGGACCAGATGTTGTGGTACAAAATGTGTCTTTAGCAGAGCATACGTCCGTCGTTCGGGACGCTCCGTTGTATAAGCAGTCCGCAGAGACTGTTAAGGCTTCCTCTTCTCGTCAGCGCACACGACCGCACCTTGGCTGCGTGACCGCCGATATATTACCAGCTTCGCCGATCAAGGATTCTTCGGCGACCAGGTCACACCATCCGGCAGCCAGGGATTCGAGACCGATGGACTCCGGACGTTCGCATAGGAAAAGTATGCGGGAGCCATCTGATGCGGAGCTGCCCTTGGCGAAGCAGCGAAAGACTGCGCCTCGACGCCGGACATTCTTGTGCAGATAGCACAGCTTATCGTAGCATCCCAGCAGCCGACAGAAACGGTGTCGGATCGAGAATTATCCGACGGCGCTGGGTCGGTATGCTCCGCCGAAGCATCGGGGGCGGACGACGGGGAACATCATGAGGTCCGACCGGATGGTGAAAGGGATACGGATGACTTGGAGCTATCCCTTTCGGAACAACATAAAGCTGCCGTGGACTTCATTCGGCACTTTCTCCCTCAAGTTGTTCCGTCTGGCCAGACTGCTGCGCTTCCAGACAAGAGAATTATAGCGTCATTGGACTCTGAATTTTTTGAGCGGTTCAGGGACATCGCTCCCGAGTTTCCGTCGCAGTCCAATAATGTTGCAAGAACATTTGAATTATTGAACGACACTATATTTAAACTTGCTTCATTCGCTCGATGTAGACGTTCTCTTGTCAGATCAAGTGAAACAAGAGATTCAGACTTGGGCAAACATTCAGTGGTTAACTCAGGGAGTTCCGCTGCAGTTGCCGGATCCGAGTTTTACCGTTATGACGGATGCCAGTCAAACAGGTTGGGGTGCATCATTAATCCCAACGGATTCGAGATGCCAGGGTCTTTGGGATCCGCAATTCCTGTGCAAGCACATAAACATCAAGGAAATGATGTCAATTTGGCTTGCGTTACGTTTCTGGATGGACATTATTCTGATGCTCATGTCCAAATCCTATCCGACAATACGACAGTAGTGGCGTATATACGGAATCAGGGAGGCACTCATTCAATTCCGTTGTTCAATCTAACGGAAAGAATCCTTCTGTTTGCGCTAGAACATCACGTTCTTCTTTCGGTCCGTCACATACCGGGTCGTCTGAATGTGCTAGCAGACTCCCTTTCACGAAAGGGTCGCTTGTTGCCGTCGGAGTGGACTCTCAACAAACAAGTATTCAATCAGATTTGCTACCAATGGGAACGGCCAATGATAGACTTATTTGCGACACATCTCAACAATCAGTTGCAGACGTATGTGTCTCCGTGTCCGGATCCAAGAGCATTTGCAGTAGACGCTCTGTCGATCCCTTGGGACGGAATGATAGGATATGCGTATCCTCCAGCGCCGTTAATTCAACAAGTATTGCTAAAGATAAAACAATCTCAGTGCAAGATTCTGTTGGTAGCATCTCTGTCGCCACAGAGACCGTGGATAAATCTACTCAGGTGTCTGTTGTGGGACCTACCGCGGAAGCTTCCTCCACGGGAGGATCTTCTTTCGCAGGGGAAATCGCGCCAACTGCATCACAACCCGCAAGGTCTCAACCTTCACGTTTTTCCGTTGTGCGGTCCTTCTTGCATGGCAAGCACTTTACAGGACGAGCAGTGGACGCGATTTCTAACTGTAGGAGGACCTCCTCTTCGCTAAACTATGCGGCTAAGTGGAAGGTTTTTCGTCGTTGGTGTAGGGATCATTCTGTAGATATATTCGATCCCTCTATACCAGACATTGCAAACTTTCTAGTATACTTGTTTGACGAAATCAAACTGCAGCCTGTTACTATAAAGGGTTATAGATCTATGTTATCTGATACCTATGCACATCATGATAGTTTACAAATTGGATCTAATGTCTCTTTATCTAAGTTGGTTAGAAACTTTTCGATAAATAGACCCAGAACTCTTAGATTAATTCCTAAGTGGAATTTAGCTTGGGTTCTTCTTAAATTGAAGGAAAAGCCATTTGAACCTCTTGGGACAGTTGATTTCAAATTCTTATCTTATAAGACAGCTTTTCTCTTAGCTTTCTCTTCTGCTAGAAGAGTCAGTGAGCTTCATGCACTATCGGTGGATGATTCTCATTATCGTAGTGTTGGGAACACTATCACCTTCACTACTAATGTGGGTTTTTTAGCTAAGAATCAGGCTCCTAATAAATATCCGGAACCTATTGTTATTAAGGCTCTTCCGTCTTCAGACGGGCGTAGGCCTTTACTCTGTCCTGTTAGAGCATTATGTATCTATAAACAGAGATCTCAGTTTATCAGAAAGGGACGGAAACGTTTCTTTCTGTCTTTGATGCCTAATAGAAAGGACATTTCAGTCCATTCTATTGCTAGATGGATTCAATTAACTATCCGTACTGCTTATGAAGATTTATCTTCTTCTCAGCAGTCTGTGCTTAAGATTTCTGCTCATGAAGTAAGAGCTCTTTCTACTTCCTGGGCTTATGCTAATAGTGTTGCTATTACAGATTTAATGAAGGCTGCTTATTGGTCTCAGCCATCCACATTTACGAATTTTTATCTCAGAAATATTGAGTCCATTTCTGGAGACCTGCATTGTTTAGGTCCGTTATCTGTTGCTCAGAATGTCGTCCACTAAGCAGTTGCAACTATAGTTATGCAGGCTTTCTGTTCCGGCAGTGACTCCGTCCGGCTGCCCTCTTCGCTCTGGGCTATTTGACCCAGGGCAAGGGGAAGGGGAGGGGGGGGGGGGGGGTCTCAATTCTCTGGACTACTTTATTTATTGGCTTGCTTTAAAAATAATTAGTATAAGGGTTATACTGGATGTTAATAGAGAACATGAATGTTATTGTGCTCAATTATTAAGGGTAGTGTATCTTTCTAATTTAATATTAAATAAGAAAGATACATGTAAAGCCTAATACTCCTTTTCTCCTTAAGGGGTTACCTCTTTACTATATAGTTGAGCTTATTGGATTTTCCTCTATGTCCTAGGCCCTCCAGCCTGTTTACTATTCAGCTAAGTCTGGGTCATTGGTACAGTATAAAAATGTTAAAAAATTTATAGTAATTTATATATTTTTTATACTTACCAATGACCCAGACAGGGATGGCCCTCCCTGGACTTGAGAACTGTTGCCTCCCCACTGAGTACATAGCGCTGACCAGGCACTGCCAGTAAGAATGATAATTGGCGCCAATTTCGGGACGTCTGCATCACTGCGCATGCGCAGTAGAGGCGTAGTATGGAGGTCCTTTAGGACATGATTTCTTTTTGTTTTGGATGCAAATTTTGGGGATTGGGGGGCAAAATTTGTGTTTGGCCCTGGTTTTGTTAGAGTTAGCACCAGCTAAGTCTGGGTCATTGGTAAGTATAAAAAATATATAAATTACTATAAATTTTTTAACTTTCAGAACCGTCAGGTCGATTTGAACCAAATTTGATATGAGGTGATAATGAGTCATAAGTAGTTGATTGATGCAAAAAAAAATTTTCTCATTGCCCCGTGGGAACCTCGGGAGCTAAAAATAGGAAAAACCTTAAAACTGCCATATCTCCAAAACTACACGGCACAGGGAATTCTTATTTTGTATAAAGCTTACTTTTATCTAGTAGAATAGAGTGGTTAAAAAAAATCCCTATCGGTTTGATCTCAATGTACTTTTTTTCAGGACTTTGAAAAAGTGCTGAGTCAGCACTTTTTAACACTGTAGGCAATGGGAAAAAGATTAAAAAATCTTCTTCTCCAGATCCAGCAGGCAGAATCTTTTGATATTTGGTATGCAACATTGTAGGGTGGATCTGATTCAAGTTTGTTCAAATCGGCCCCCTGGGTTCATATTTGGGCTCAGTACAGGAGCCCGATTTCGAACTTAGTGCATTTCAGGCAAATTTCTTAAAAAATCTTCTTCTCCAGATCCAGCAGGCAGAATCGTTTGATATTTGGTATGCAACATTGTGGGGTGGATCTGATTCAAGTTTGTTCAAATCGGCTCCCTGGATTCATATTTGGGCTCACTATAGAAGCCCGAATTCGATCCTAGTGCATTTCAGGCAAATTTCTTAAAAAATCTTCTTCTTCAGATCGAGCAGGCAGAATCTTTTGATATTTGGCATGCAACATTGTGGGGTGGATCTGATTCAAGTTTGTTCAAATCTGCCACCTGGGTGTATATTTGGGCTCAGTATAGAAGCTCGAATTCGAACTTAGTGCATTTCAGGCAAATTTCTTAAAAAATCTTCTTCTCCAGATCCAGCAGGCAGAATCTTTTGATATTTGGTATGCAACATTGTGGGGTGGATCTGATTCAAGTTTGTTCAAATCGGCCCCTCTGGATTCATATTTGGGCTCACTATAGAAGCCCAAATTCGAACTTAGTGCATTTCAGGCAAATTTCTTAAAAAATCTTCTTCTCCAGATCCAGCAGGCAGAATCTTTTGTTGTTTGTTATGCAACATTATGGGGTGGATCTGATTCAAGTTTGTTCAAATAGGCCCTCTGGGTTTATATTTGGGCTCAGTATAGAAGCTTGAGTTCTATCTTAGAGCATTTCAGGCAAATTTCTTAAAAAATCTTCTTCTCCAGATTGAGCAGGCAGAATCTTTTGATATTTGGTATGCAACATTGAGGGATGGATCTGATTCAAGTTTGTTCAAATCGGCCTCTTGGATTCATATTTGGGCTCACTATAGAAGCTCAAATTTGAACTTAGTGCATTTCAGGCAAATTTCTTCAAAAATCTTCTTCTCCAGATCCAACAGGCAGAATCTTTTGATATTTGGTATGCAACATTGAGGGGTGGATCTGATTCAAGTTTGTTCAAATCGGCCCCCTGGATTCATATTTGGGCTCACTATAGAAGCTTGAATTTGAACTTAGTGCATTTCAGGAAAATTTCTTAAAAAATCTTCTTCTCCAGATTCAGCAGGCAGAATCTTTTGATATTTGGTATGCAACATTGTGGGGTGGATCTGATTCAAGTTTGTTCAAATTGGCTTCCTAGATTCATATTTGGGCTCACTATAGAAGCTCGATTTTGAACTTAATGCATTTCAGGCAAATTTCTTTGAAAATCTTCTTCTCAAGATCCAGCAGGCAGAATCTTTTGTTGTTTGTTATGCAACATTGTGGGGTGGATCTGATTCAAGTTTGTTCAAATAGGCCCTCTGGGTTTATATTTGGGCTCAGTATAGAAGCTTGAGTTCTATCTTAGAGCATTTCAGGCAAATTTCTTAAAAAATCTTCTTCTCCAGATCGAGCAGGCAGAATCTTTCGATATTTGGTATGCAACATTGAGGGATGGATCTGATTCAAGTTTGTTCAAATCGGCCTCTTGGATTCATATTTGGGCTCACTATAGAAGCTCAAATTTGAACTTAGTGCATTTCAGGCAAATTTCTTCAAAAATCTTCTTCTCCAGATCCAACAGGCAGAATCTTTTGATATTTGGTATGCAACATTGAGGGGTGGATCTGATTCAAGTTTGTTCAAATCGGCCCCCTGGATTCATATTTGGGCTCACTATAGAAGCTTGAATTTGAACTTAGTGCATTTCAGGAAAATTTCTTAAAAAATCTTCTTCTCCAGATTCAGCAGGCAGAATCTTTTGATATTTGGTATGCAACATTGTGGGGTGGATCTGATTCAAGTTTGTTCAAATCGGCTTCCTAGATTCATATTTGGGCTCACTATAGAAGCTCGATTTTGAACTTAATGCATTTCAGGCAAATTTCTTTGAAAATCTTCTTCTCAAGATCCAGCAGGCAGAATCTTTTGATATTTGGTATGCACCATGCTTAGGGAGTGAGATTCAACTTTGTTCAAGCCAAGTCCCTAGGTCCATATTTGGACTCACTGTGGGAGCCCGAATTATAACTTAGTTCAATATGAGGAATATTCTTTAAAAATCTTCTTTTTTTTTTTTAGATCCACTGGTCAGAATCTTTGGATATTTGGTATAAGCTTTTCTTAGGAGGAGCAGATGCAACTTGTTGAAATCAATTCTCTGGGTTGATATGTAGGCTACCATGTCAGGTGAAGGCCCTCAGGCCCCTTGGGGCCTCTTGTTTATTTTATTTTTTATTTCAGTAATTACTTCTTTGCCATCAAACGTTCATGTTCTTGGTTCATGTTTTAGGCCTCATAATCTACAGAATAGCATGGGTGGTGGTGTATTTCATCCCTTGAGTGCAAGAAGGCTTTGCAATGCTAAAGCATTGCAAAGCCTTCTTGCACTCAAGGGACAAATTCATCAATTTTTTTAACTTTGGTATAATATCAGACATAAACCATTTAATTTTTATTTTTTTTAAGTTTAAATTGGTTATAGAAAGAGAGCATGCGGCAGCCAAAAGGACCATGCGGGAGGGCCTGAGAAACAGATTTTTTATTTTTTTAGGCCTAAAGGCTTTCTTATTGAAGGGAACAATTGAGGCCGACGAGACAAGCTTCTTCATAGGGAGGACTTAGTTTCTCCTCCCGTAAGCATCGTAAGTCGTACAGGTGATGGATATGACCTCTATTGCTTGCCAGTTGACAGAGGATTATCAACTTCACGAGAAACTGGACGTTAATCATGGAAGTTCCTTTCAAAGAGAGACACTCCTAGTGGAGGTAAAGGCTCTCTTATTGAAGGGATCAATTGAGGTCGTCGAGAATAGATTTCGGTTGCTTGCCACTTGGTGATAGGTTACAAACCTCGCAAAAGTGAATAAATTGCGGAAGATTAGTGAATGAGAATGTAGGCTCAGCAGGCCTGTGGCTGTCAGCCTGAGCAAGCTCCACTTACAAGAATACTTGTTGGACAAATCTTCCAAGACAGGCTTTCCTTCTGGAAGTATAAGCTCTCCTATTAAGAAAAGTATTAGACATCGTCGAAATTATTCTTCAGTTTTTTATTATCACCTGTTTCTCATCCTGAATCCGGATGGATGGTGCATACATAGGCTGAGATATGTCTTGGTGTCAAGACAATTATGTAATTGTGGATGCCATAGTAGCCTTCTGTACAATTACAGCGGCCTCTTTGGTTAGGCTCTGTCGGCTTCCTTTTGGGATTACAACCAAAAAAGAAACTGTGCTTTTCAGTTTGTTTTTCCTAGGTGTCATAGACTTGAGTCTTAATGTTACACCATAGTAGCTTAGCTAAAATCTGGAGTGAGATTTTTTCAGTATTATGCAGTGGCATAACTCAATTTATTATCTCTTGGGACTGTGGTCTCTGGGAATTCTGGGCTGTTTATATAGCGGCTCTTCATTCCCTACCTTGCGCGACGATAACGGTAAGTCTCCATTAAGTGAGCTTTCAGGGTCGCAACTTACACCGATATATCTGTCTTCACATATATGAAGACTTATAAGCTATGGCTCGCATTGTAAGTCTCCCTAGTGAGCTTTTAGGGCCTCAGTTATCAGCTTTTAATGGTCTTCACGTGCAGGAAGACCTTTAGCTGCTTCATCTAGGCTGAGTTTGTTGTCCTGTCAGACATGATACTGTTTGTTAGAGGAGGTTATTGTCTTCAAACCGGTATGGTTTGGTGTGAGTTACTATGTAAATACGGTGTATTTGTTCATCACATACCTCTCCGCCCTTAGTGGCATTATGGAGTCCGTCAGATGTGTTAGAGGAGGTTATTCTCTTCAAACCGGTATGGTTTGGTGTGAGTTACTATGTAAATACGGTGTATTTGTTCATCACATACCTCTCCGCCCTTAGTGGCATTATGGAGTCCGTCAGACGTGTTAGAGGAGGTTATTCTCTTCAAACCGGTATGGTTTGGTGTGAGTTACTATGTAAATACGGTGTATTTGTTCATCACATACCTCTCCGCCCTTAGTGGCATTATGGAGTCCGTCAGACGTGTTAGAGGAGGTTATTGTCTTCAAACCGGTATGGTTTGGTGTGAGTTACTATGTAAATACGGTGTATTTGTTCATCACATACCTCTCCGCCCTTAGTGGCATTATGGAGTTCGTCAGACGTGTTAGAGGAGGTTATTCTCTTCAAACCGGTATGGTTTGGTGTGAGTTACTATGTAAATACGGTGTATTTGTTCATCACATACCTCTCCGCCCTTAGTGGCATTATGGAGTCCGTCAGACGTGTTAGAGGAGGTTATTCTCTTCAAACCGGTATGGTTTGGTGTGAGTTACTATGTAAATACGGTGTATTTGTTCATCACATACCTCTCCGCCCTTAGTGGCATTATGGAGTCCGTCAGACGTGTTAGAGGAGGTTATTCTCTTCAAACCGGTATGGTTTGGTGTGAGTTACTATGTAAATACGGTGTATTTGTTCATCACATACCTCTCCGCCCTTAGTGGCATTATGGAGTCCGTCAGACGTGTTAGAGGAGGTTATTCTCTTCAAACCGGTATGGTTTGGTGTGAGTTACTATGTAAATACGGTGTATTTGTTCATCACATACCTCTCCGCCCTTAGTGGCATTATGGAGTCCGTCAGACGTGTTAGAGGAGGTTATTCTCTTCAAACCGGTATGGTTTGGTGTGAGTTACTATGTAAATACGGTGTATTTGTTCATCACATACCTCTCCGCCCTTAGTGGCATTATGGAGTCCGTCAGACGTGTTAGAGGAGGTTATTCTCTTCAAACCGGTATGGTTTGGTGTGAGTTACTATGTAAATACGGTGTATTTGTTCATCACATACCTCTCCGCCCTTAGTGGCATTATGGAGTTCGTCAGACGTGAGGGAGCCTTGCCCCCCCCCACCCCCCCCCCCCCCCACAACCACCCCCCCACCCCCCCCCCCCCTCCCACCACCGTCAATATGTTAAGAGGCGATTACCGGGCAAAACATAGTTTTTTTCCTGTAAGCCCCATATGTATTTAAGTACATACATGCATTTCATGACTCTCGATTGGCAGCTCTATGGCGACCTCATGGGCACATCCACTTTTTTGTTGGTTGGTTTCCTGTGGTTGTTCGTCTATTTGTCCTGGATGAGCATATGATTCATCATCAGTAAAAAGATTGCTAGCCTTTGGGTACCTGGGAGGCTGTCTTGTCAGTTAACTGGTATTCAGATGATTACATGTGGGTACCTGGGAGGCTGTCTTGTCAGTTAACTGGTATTCAGATGATTAAATGTGGGATTTCTATGCTCACAATGAATTATTTCGGGGGCGGTCCGTGACGAGTCTATTAATAATAGCTTGTTCCATTTCTAGATCCAGGTTTCTATCAATTTTGGTACCCAATCGAATACAACTTGTCTTACACTCTCGTATATTCACACGTTTCTAGGAACATAGATATTGGATAGAACACGTCTAGGAGTGTTATTTAATGGAATTTATTGTATACCTGAATGGGGTCGCCTGTGGGTTACCCAGGAAGTGTGTTCACTCTCCAGAGATCGTCGATTGTGATTCCATCGGACATGTGTATGTTATATATTATATCACCGGTTTTCGATCTATCTACGTATGTTGACTCCGGTGTACATTATTATTTCCCGGGATCGCCTCGATAGCCTTAGCTTCTGAAGTGGCGTTGAGCACCAATTTATTAATTATAATTAATACCTGGGTGCCTGGTTGACAAATATATAGAGGATATTCACGTAAATTTGATGAATACCGAAAATATCTCGTGAGTGGCTGTAAAGAAATATGAGGATCTTCACGAGCGACGCAGTCGCGAGTGAAGATCCTCATATTTCTTGTAGCCACGAATGAGATATTTTCGGTATTCATCAAATTTTCGTGAATTTTCTCTTTATTTAATGCTCTACGACTACAAACTCTCCAATTTGTGGCCTTTATTTGCCATTAAGGCGCAAAATTTATGTGCCGAACCGGCGTCCATACAAAAATTACAACAACCAAACTCCAACCATTGGAATGTGTGAATATCCGCACAAAAAGTAGTCCCGTCTTATTTCTCCCCTAACTTTACGATTTCCCAAGGCTGGCGAATTGAAATAATCGCAATGTGTTTCGAAGAAATAGAACAATAACAAAAAACACCACTTTCTTATTTTCAATAACAAGACACGTCATTTTATTTTTTTTGAACTCAATGCACTGAAGACGTGTGAAGTTGAACTGAAGAAATTTGAAAGTGATTTCGGCTTTTCGCTGGAAGGTGAATGAGAAAGTCAAACTTTGAAACCGCTGATTTAATGAATTGATTTAGTCACTGTCACTATCAATTATTCGAATTCGTTTGTATTTGGGACTCTGGAATTCATTACTGATGTGCTGACTCATTTAAAGTACATGTGATTCGTCATCCGAACCTACGATGAAATATCGATTTCTAAATATCATTTTGATATTTCGTTTTGCCGACCGACAGGGGAATATGACTTAATTTTTCAGCGTGAATTGATGCCTGAGCATTAAATAAATATTGTTATTTGGTACCAATTTTACTGATTCCAGAGCGCTCCCCGCTTTGTTTTTGAAGACAATTCCTTCAAAAAGGGGGGAGGAGGGATTTTTTACCTTTCCTCCAACATGATAAGTGTGTATAACTATGAGTGAAGCTGTTTTGTCTGTAGATTGTATTCTGGATACAGCTTGTGTTTTATTTATATGGCATAATACCTCTCATTCTCAAATACGCCATCCTAATTTTTGGGGCTTAGTCCAGATTAGCCTTAAAAATTGGGAAGTCGTTACATCCAGTTAGCTTGGTGATTCATGCTAAGAATATGGAATTACTTGAATTTGGCTCTTTGTCTGTTATTGTATAGAGAGACATACATGTAATTCCTTATAAATTTAATTTCCTTCCTTTCATCTTGCATTACAGGCTTGGAACTATACTACCCAAAGTTTGCTAAGCACCAAATATTTGACACATCATTGTGAAATTTGCTTGTGACATATATGCGATATTTTTTTGGTGGATATGATTGAGGAATGTATTGAGATTGTCCCCAGTGTTTTCATTAGCTCTCTTGACAGGCAGACTTTTCGTGACAGTCATGGAAAGCATGCATCCCTTGATTTTCATGATGTTTCCGTGTACTGTCTACATGTACATGACATGTGTCAGGTATTCAGTCTTCACTTCAACACAAACCCTTGTTATTTAATTATTGAATTTGGCAAATGCAAATGTAAGTAGACATTTCGTCCCCTGAGTTCCAATATGTTCTATGTGCCAGTAGGCACATAGAACACATTGGAACTCAGGGGACGATTTGTCTGAAGCAGAAACACTGCGAGCTGTAGGGAGTAGGGGTCTACCCATCATCTGGTTGGCGAAACTGTTGGTGTGCACCATACGGTGATCACCAGAGCCTGGGCAAGATTTCAGCAGTATGGCACACCAGTAAGACGGCATGGTGGTGGCAGAGACAGGGCAACATCTGCCGCTGTAGACTGGTTTTTGATCATTCAGGCCCATAGGAACCGCTTTGAAACAGCAACCCAGCTTCGCAGTGACCTTCAGAATGCATCCAGGGTAAATGTTTCGATGCAGACTATCTGGGCAAGGTGGCACGAATGTGGTCTCCGATCGAGAAGACAATGTATTCGCATTCCGCTATCCCAGAACCACTGCCATGAATGGGCCATGGATCAAGAAGTGTCCAGGAGCTTGGTGCCATGCTGGTCCAAGAATGGAACAACATCCGAGAAAGGATCACCAGGAACCTGATTGGGAGCATGAGAAAGGCGTTGTCAAGCTGTAATTGACAGTAATTGGTCTCGTACTCAAAATCGAACCCATACCAGTTCGCTACGTCAACTTTTTGGCAAATTGAAAAATTTCCTCTTTTACCAATAATATCCATTTTCCACGGTTATCGTATTCAAAAGCTAAAAAATAATGTCAGACACAAATAAAATCTTAATTTCTGTACCGGTACTTAAATAATTAAAGATAGAGTTAAATATAAACTATATACACTTTTCATTACAATATTTCAAGTAAAACTTAGAACAGGTAGTTGGATATACTTGGTGCTTAGCAAACTTTGAGTAGTATATGTTGGTCTACAATTCTGAAGTACTAGGCCCTCCGCCTTTTACGATTCAGCTAGTCTAGGCCATTGCTTTATAGTATAAAAATATGATAAATTTAAAGTAATTTGTATATTTTTTATACTTACCAATGGCCCAGACAGGTATAGCCCTACCATGAGTGGCCACTCATACCTCCCTGCTGAGTTATTTTGTAGTACTCTTTTCTACAAAGAATGACGTTGACGCCAATTCCAGTCACTTCCTGATGGTTGCGCATGCTCTTAGAGTAAAAGTTTGGAGGACCAGATAGGACTTTTAATTTTCGGTTTTGCAAGCAAATTTGGGGGATTGGGGGTTTAAAATTTGTGTTTTGTCCTTGATAATTTTGGATTTGCTCCAGCTAGTCTGAGCCATTGGTAAGTATACAAAATATACAAATTACTTTAAATTTATCATGTTTCCCCAGTCAAACATTTTAGTCTTTATTTTATATGAGTTATGGCCCTTTTTCATCTTCGAATTTGACCATCTATTCAGGGGGTGGGGGGCACTAAAAATTTGCAAGACGTGGGGTCCTATTTTTTATTCGGCTCCTTTTTACACCCACCCACCACTACGTGCAAATTTTCTACTGCCGTTCTCAGACACCCACCCCCCCACTCCCCCATTAAAATCCAAAATAAACTCTCAGGTGTTTGCTACTTTCCTCTTCTATCCATACAAATTCTATTAATAAATAAATAACTTGGGTTGAATTTAGTGCATCAGAGAGAATTTTCCCAAAATATTGTCTGCACATTTTCTACACTTTGAACAAGACACCCACCCCCTACTAACGTGTGACATTTTCCCAGATTAAGCCCAATATTCTCACATATAAAGCCTCCTGATGTTGTATTTGTGTTAAGAGTGTGATGTACAGCATCATCTTTAATGTTTGAAACACAAATGATGGTATATATTAGCTGATATATTGATATATTTTGAAAAAATTCAAAAAATTGCACAAGTTGGAAGTGCACATTTTTGGCACACTCAAAAGACCCACCCACCCCCACGTCACGTCTTGCAATTTTTTGGTGCCCCCCCCCCCCCCCCCCCCCCCCTTTCCCGATCTATTAGCATTTTTTTTGTATTTGCAGCAGTACAATTCAAAATGGCTAACATGCATGTTCAGCCATACTTGACGGTACACTTGTTTTAAGTTTGCATTGGTTATAAAAAGAGAGCATGCAGCAGCCTGAAGAACCAGGTGTGTTTTTTTTTAGATTCAGTCAAAGGACTATATTAGTTACACGTCATAACAGTATAAAATTCTCTATAGAATTTGATGAGTGACTTCAGAGCTTGTTATTTATTATATGCTAAACGATAGATTACTGAAGAAATTGTGGAAAGATAGAAATCAGATTCCCCACTGTGAAGATGTAGAAATTTTCACTTTCATGGTATAAATCAAAATGGCAGCTTCCAAAGCATCACTTCAGAGTCAAATTATCACTGGAAACGATCAGTTTGTTCCAAAAACATATAATGAAAAGTAAATCTATTTCTCAGGCCCTCCCGCATGGTCCTTTTGGCTGCCGCATGCTCTCTTTTTATAACCTATCCAAACTTAAAAAAAAACAAAATCAAATTGATTATGTCTGATATTTTACCCAAGTTAATAAAATTGTCCCTTGAGTGCAAGAAGGCTTTTCAATGCTTTAGCATTGCTAAGCCTTCTTGCACTCAAGGGACGTAATACACCACCACTCATGCTATTAAGTAGATTATGGGGCCTAAAACATAAAACAAACCAAGAACATGAACTTTTTAATGGCAAAGAAATAATTACAAAAATGAAAAATAAAATGAAAAACCGCCCGCATGCATGCAATTTTACAAAAAATGGCCTGAGAAACAGAGTATCTACTTTGTGAGGCCAAATGTAGTGTTTTTTGAGTGGATACCGATCATTTCCAGCAATAATTGAACACGTATTCACCTTGAATTGATGCATGAAACCCGATAGTCCAAACATGGCCTGAAATGTCATAATAGAAGTTTTTGGTTTGGTACGTCCTTTCAAAGGACGTACCAAACCAAAAACTTCTAGTACAGACTTTCAGGCCATGTTTGGACTAGAAACCTGTCAGCTGAATCAGGTTGCAAGATGCTATCTGTTCTGAGTGTTAATCAAATCACTTTCGTGTTTCAATGATTCAATGCACTGTTTACTTTCATGCATCAACAAGGTTGAAACGAGTGGAATTGTCAGATTCTTATTAAAAGCATATAATAAAAAGAAAATCTAGTGTTGTTGAGTGGATACCGAAAATTATCTCACTTGTGACCAAGACAAATGTTTATTTAACAATAAACATTTGTCTCGGCCACTCATGAGATAATTTTCAGTATCCACTCAAAAACACTAGACATCCACTATTTATCATGCACTTCTTTATGTGGGAGCGCAGTGGTTTAGTAGTCAGAGCATTGGACTTAACCCAGAAGGTTGACTGTTTGATCCTAACTAGCGGTAACTGCATTGTGTTTTGGGGCAGGACAATACAGATTTCCCAAATGGAGGGATGTGATAGCACTGTTATGATACACTTGCTTTCAACCACTACTAACTCTGTGCTTGTGTCGAGTGTGGAAGTTGCAAGCTGCTGCTTTCTGGCTCCCTTCACCCATAAAGCTGTCCAAAAAGATGTGACCCTAGTTGTTGAAAGCGTATGATTTAGGGAGTACGGTGGCTCAGTAGGTAACGGTGCAGGCTGCAAGCCAAGAGGTTCGTGGTTTGAATCCCACCTGCAGCAACCGCATTGTGTTCTTGGGCAAGACTCCTCACTCCCATTGCCTGTGTGGTGCATTGTGTACTAAGGTGTACTGCACGTCAATGGTGCACTTGTCTTCAACCAATGCTTATGCTACTTGGGTGGAGTTAATATGTTCGTGAGCCTGACAGTTGCTAGCCATTGCTTGGTGGTACTCTGGCTTCCTCTACCTGTAAAACTCCGACATGTGGTGACCCTGTCTGTTGAAAGTAAAACCCCAATAAGTAAATAAATAAATATACTACTCATTAAAACTAATAGATTCTAGAAAACAAGCTGTTTCCAGGTCTCTGGAAAAATGTCTTTTTTTCTGAGGTATTGGAAAGTCTTGGAAAATCAGACATTATTTTCGTTATCACCAGATGTCTTGGAAAATCAGACATTATTTTCGTTAGATGTGTGCAATATTTTTTTTTATTTAACCCTTTACCCAATGCAGACGATATCAAAATTTATTATTTTAAATATAATGTTTTAAAATTTTTCAAAAAATTTCAACAAAACCATACCATGTGACCCCTCTTTGGAACGAGCTCAATGAGCCCGTTGCAATGAGGGGGTCACATGATATAGTTTTGTTGAGATATTTTGAAAAATTTAATTTTTTCAACTGCTCAGTTTGCATATAACGCGGGCGGATGCGGGCGATTTGTTAGGTAAAGGGTTAATTACACTTTCAACAGTCAGAATCATATTGTGTCTAACAGTTCTACAGGTTGAGGAGGTCAGAATACACAAAAGAAAGCCACTGTACAACTACCAACAGTTCTACAGGTGGAGGAGGTCAGAATACACAAAAGAAAGCCACTGTACAACTGTCAAGACTTTCCAACTGGGTAACTCAACACATGCTGAGTTAGAAGCAGTTGAAGGCAAGTGCCGAATCCATGTGTAGTTCAAGAGAGTAGCCAGAGAGAATTACTGATCAGCGGCGAAGAAACTGTCAGACTTACTAACTTGGTACAAGCTGAGTTCGAAGCAGTTGAAGACAATTGTAGGATTGAAGTGGAGTTTGCATAAATACACAGTGGCACCATGTTTCCTATGTTGGCAAATGGATTTAAGTATCTTGCCCAAGGACACAATGCAGATAGTGTGGTTCAAGATTGTACCATCTACCTTTCTGATTCAAGTCCAGTGCTCTAGTCAATGGACCATCATGCCCCAAGCTCTGTACAAGGTACATTTCTCAAACATTCTCGTAACTGGTTGATTGCTAAATTATTTTTCAAAGGTGATATAAAACGTGAGTATTTTTCTTCAAAAATGTCACTCAACCAGCAAGTGAACCCTCAATATACCAGCAAGTGAACCCTCAATATACCAGCAAGGGAACCCTCAATATACCAGCAAGAGAACCCTCAATATACCAGCAAGGGAACCCTCAATATAGTAAGATTTTATCCGCAAACAATTATTGTCTCACAATTTATTGGAGAGTACCTTTTGGCACTGTCCAATAAATTGTAACAAAATTATTTTATACAAACATTTTCTACTCCTAAAACAACAAGCTGAGGCCATTTAAAAAAATGTCCATGTTCTCAGGCAATTGTGCCTCCAATTTTTGATGAGGGTGGGAGGCTTTTTATTTTTATTTTTTATTCTTGTTGACGACATGCCAAGGATGCTACATTGCAGGATTATGTTCAGTCCGGCACAAATTTGAAAAGATAATAGCGGCATTTTCCCTCAAAAATTGTTAAATGTACCAACATAGAAAACATTCATATTATTAATAGTCAGAAATTTGAAGCAGGAAAATACTTTGGAAAACATGAACTGGAAATTTTTTTGAGGCTGGGTGGAATTTTTTTTTTTTGAAAAAGTTTTGATGTGGCACAAATTTAATGGCACGGGCAGTGCCTGAGAACATAGACTTTTTTTCTTTAATGGCCTTATGCAAACAGTGTAGAGCCACTAAAGTGGCTTTCAGCACCCATCAACAGAGCCACGACTGTGGCATCTAACCGGTTGAGTTAAAAAAACAGCTACCAGTTAATTGAGTGCTGGAAGCTCTCATATGGGCTTTATTCTGGAGAGCAGGTAACACAACCTAATGCTTTCATATTCTCTGGATGTGCTTCATATTATCTTTGATATGGAGTTATTTATTCTGTGTGAATTTGCGCGTAGGCATGCCTTGCTTGGCCCGTAGGCATGCCTCACAAGGCCCGTGGCACTCTCCAAAAAACTGTAACAGGCCAAAGACATTGGAACAATTTTTTGATGACAAAGAATAATTTAGTACTCTACCAGTAATTGGAAGTGTCATAAATGGAATAAAGAAACATTCAAATGGAATAAAAATGAGGGGATCATGCCATAAACACAGAGAGAGTGTATTCTTCAATATTCATGGTTAGAGAATGCAAAGTTTAGAGGGTGATTAGCACTGGAAGCCGCTAATTGGCATTCAGTCCAGTCCAAACATGGACTTTTAGTCATAAAGTATATTTTGTTTGGTACATCCATAAGGATCAATTTATTGTCTTGCCATCCAGGTTTGGACTACTATCAAAATGTAGTTTGTCATTATACGATTTATGTAAGATGGTATTGTATCTATTAAATATAATACTCAATTGAAATGTTATTCAATTTTTCATCCTTAGGACTCTGGAGATGGAGTTGCTGGGGGTTTGGTTTTCCAGTTCGGTTAATGTTTTTTGTGCAAACCAGAAAAAGAAATTGTAAGACCCAGCAATAATTGACGATGGTTTTATTGTGTTTTTATATCAACTGATCAAACTATCTTACAGGGAGGGAACTAGTCTAGTGGACTCCCCCCATCACTTAGTCTCTCTGGCAAAGGGGTAAATATGTCATGTTCTCATTGTCACATTTACTCCCTTATTGACATGCCCACAGGATGAGTCAGTAAGGGAGAAAATGTTACAATGAGAAATACAACCAGCCAAAATCACGAGGCAGAGGCGGCAGATGCCCTCCCTGCCTTAGGGCCATGGGGTGAGAGGGTGCAGACAATGCCCTTCCGAGCTTCGTCACTGAATGTTTTTCAATGATTTATTCTTGAAGTAATACTAAAATACACCCCAAATCCATTGTAAGAGCTCTCAAAATTCTAAGGGAGGGGGCCATCTCTTCTCAAACTCCCCCATCTCTGGCCCTTGGACTTCGAGACATACATGCTTTAGCCTGCCATGGCGGGGCTGCAAGTGCAAGTATATGCCCTTTTCCCAGGGTTTGAACACCTTACTCAGATATGTTTCCAGTACCCCTGAACACAACATTGATTAGAGGAACTTTTTACTACTCACCTGTTATCCTAATTTTTGTTGTTACTGACTCAATTGACAGCTGATCCCTTAAAATCACTAAGGATGATAAATAGAGGTTATTATGACAATAAAGCGATCTGGTTTGTCATATTCTGTTGAGTTGAAGAGGTTGCATCACCGGATCACACTTGTTGCGGAAGGCAGCAAGTGTGATCCGGCAATCTGACCTCATCAACGAGACTGAATGCGACAAACCAGATCACTTTACTGTCATAATGATCTGTTTATTATATACCTTTATAGACATTCACCTTTCACACGAGAAGACAATATAAACTTGGTTGAGACCAATATTAGAAATTCACGTTATTCAATAGTGTTTATTTCCACAAATGAAGCGTTCAAAGAAATGGTTGGTGACTTGGGCGCACTCGATTGACGTTCTCTTTTGCCATCCTTGTTCTGAGGCCAACCAACTGATACAGCATCGGAAAACCGCTCCGTTTGATCCGGTGAATAGGATTCGGTGGATGAAAGACATGGCGTATCATTGACAGATATATAATAAAATGGAGATATTTATAGATAAGGATTTTTGATGTCATACAAACTGTTGCAGATTTTTTTCTCAAGTTGAGGAAAGTGAAATGTTATTTACTATATATTCAACTCATAGACTATATTGGACTTAAACTGAGGGTTTTTTCTGAAACCAAACCGCATATCAAAAATTAAAACCTTGTAGCTCTATCTGAAGGGAAACCCCAGGGAACTGACAGGAAAGGAGAGTGATTGCTCTCTCTCACCATGACTCTCTCTCGCCATCACTCTCCTAAATGTTTAACTAGGGGAGCAATGAATCACTCACCTTCATGATGTGTGTAGAAATTGGGTATAAATATCAAGTTATATACTGCATTGTCTCCCTGCGGGAACCCTGAGAAGTGAGGCAGTGCTTGCTTACTGTGGTAAACAAGATCTGTTTTACTGGTAAAATAGGACCCGGTAAGCAGTGCTTGTGGTGCAAGTTCTTTAAAATGGGCAATATGGGTATATACGATTCTCTGAACTTGATTTTATCTCCATGTTGTGGTCAGGATTAGCCATTGTGCAGAAATATGTGACCTTAAACAACAATAAATAAATAAATATAAATTAATATACTGCATTTCAATCACCTGTTACTTGACCCAACTAGGTGACAATACTTGCAAAACATCTCTCAAAACTAAAATTTTTTTATTTTTGCTTAAAACATATCTCATGACCCTCTTTGGAGTGAGCTCAATGAGCTTGTTCCATTGAGGAGTCATAAGCTATGTTTTTTGAGCAATGAAAAAAATAACAAAATGTGTATGGTCATTTTTGTGTACAGTGCCGGTCAGTTTGATGTATGAACAATTTCAAAACAAAAATGTATCAACACAAGTATATAAACACTTTCAAAACATAGAAGTATATAAACAGAAAAGTATATAAACACTTTCAAAATAAAAGTATGTAAACAATTTCAAAACAAAACTATATAAATAATTTCAAAACAAAAGTATATAAACTCAAACATATATAAACAATTTTAAAACCAAAAAGTATATAAACAATTTCAAAACAAAAGTATTTAAACAATTTTAAAACAAAAGTATATAAACACAAAAAAGTATATAAACAATTTCAAAACATAAAAAGTATATGAACAATTTCAAAACAAAAAAGTTTTTAAACAATTTAAAAACAAAAAATGTCAAAACACAAAAGTATATAAACAATTTCAAAACAAAAATGTATATAAACAATTTCAAAAACAAAAGGATATGTAAACAATTTCAAAACAAAAATATAAAACAGTTTCAAAACAGAAGTATATAAACACAAACGTGTATAAACAATTTCAAAACAAAAATGTATATAAACAATTTCAAAACAAAAAAGTATATAAACCATTTCAAAACAAAAATGTATATAAACAATTTCAAGACAAAAAAGTATATAAACCATTTCAAAACAAAAATACAAAAATGTATATAAACAATTTCAAAACATAAAAAGTATATAAACACAAAAGTATATAAACAATTTCAAAACAAAAAAGTATATAAACCATTTCAAAACAAAAATGTATATAAACAATTTCAAGACAAAAAAGTATATAAACCATTTCAAAACAAAATACAAAAATGTATATAAACAATTTCAAAATGAAAGTATATAAACACAAAAGTATATAAACAATTTCAAAACATAAAAAGTATTTTAACAATTTCAAAACAAAAGTATATAAACAATTTCAAAACATAAAAGTACATAAACACGAAAGTATATAAACAATTTCAAAACAAAAGTATATAAACACTTTCAAAACAAAAGTATATAAACCAGTCTTTCGATTTTGAGGCATTTCATCGTGTTTGCTGGTCATAAACAGAAAAGTATGTAAACAATTCCAAAACAAAAAAGTATATAAACAATTTCAAAACAAAGTAAACAATTTCAAAACAAAAGTATATAAACACATACATATATAAACATTTTCAAACATAAAAAAGTATATATAAACAATTTCAAAACAAAAGTATATAAACAATTTCAAAACAAAAGTGAACAATATCAAAACAAAAGTATATCAATAAAAGTATGTAAACACTTTCAAAACAAAAGCATATAAAGATGAAAGTGTACAAACACCTTCAAAACAAAAGTATATAAACAATTTAAAAAAAGTATATAAACACCAAAGTATATAAACAATTTCAAAACAAAAGTATTAGTGTTGAAACAATTCGTCGACTAGTCGTTGTCGACACTGATATTGCTCAAAGTCGACTCTGAATTTCTGCGTCGACTGGTCGGAGCATGTAGTATTTTCTATAAAACATTGCAACGTAACAAAATTCCAACGAAAGGTCTACTGGAGAAGAGTTTTAACCGATTATCAGTTAATCTGTTTAGGGTATGAAATCAACAACAGACTTGGAGATTGCAATGAACTGTACATGCCCAAATACTGTTAGCGCCATAGTTATTTGGACTTGTCTCCATACAATACAATTTCTGTTATAGAGAGATTTCCATGTCATTTAATTTATTACTTATCAACCAGTAAAGTGCGCAGTAAAGTGTTTGTGGAGAAAAATATTCAACTGCAGAGGTATTGCCGACCCTGTTAATTCACTATCACTCCCTCTGCAAAAAGTATGCCAACCAAAATTGTTCCTCCCTGAGCAATTGTTAGACTCGTAGCTAGGATATCAAAATTAGGGTGGGGTATAGGAATACTATGATGGGCAGCACCATCCGAGCCACGCAGATGGGGCAAGCACGAGAGGGGTGTGTCTCCCTCTAGTTGGTGGGGAGTCTGGAGTCCTCCCCGAGAAAGAAAACAAATTGAAATTTGAGACCACAAAATGCAATTATATTGACTCTGAGTCTGAGTAAAATGTTCATCTATTTATTAAATGAGGTTTACTTTGCTGAAGTAGAAATTGCCACTTGCTTCACATTTATACTGTCTGGGATATTTATTTCTACAGGTTATTTTGAAAACTTGAAATCCAAAATTGGTTTCAGTCAAGGGCTATCGCATGTCAGATGTGATGCAAGCATTAAAGATAAATGGTGTTTGCAAGCCTCCCCCTCCCCCCTCTCCCTCGCCCATACCCTGATGATACCTTGACCACTGGTTGGGGTAAGGGTGTACTTTTGTCATGTTTTCTGCTTAAAAATAAGTTCTGAAGGATTTTGAATGATTTTATTAAAAAGGGAGAAAATCTCCATTTGAGCTTGATGACCCCGGTAAGGGTGAAAATCTATTTGAGAGACGTTGTTCTGCCTTAAAATAAGTTTTTAAGGTTTTCGAGTGAATTACATTGAACAAATTCTTTGAACTTAGTTTAGTCAGACCTCAATATTTCCCTTTGGTACACCCCACAGGACACATTCATGATCGGATTGCTTTGAAACCCGGCATGCTTGTTTGTTGTTTTGGTTGACCTCTAGATGTCACTCTTATTAGTCATGTGTGCCTGCTCCTGATGCCACAGATTTTGATGACCACCAGCCTGGATATCAGGATGACCGGTCTACTTGTCCCGAAAGTAACAAAATGGTGCAAAAGGTGATTCGAGCGAGGGATTCATTCATCAATAATGCCGAAGGTTTCGGTGAAGTGATTGGAAATGTGATCGTCAATGCGCTTTGACTGGACCACCATCTGGCTCACATGACTCGTACAGAAAATTCCGAGGTCTGTCTCCCGATGATAGGAACTGTTCGCCACGAATGACCGGCAATGCACTGAATGGCAGGACCATCAATTCAGGGCGTCAAAACATTGAAACATTATCACCATGGATACTACTGGTACAGGAGCAAGGTGGCAGACGGGACAACAGATAAAACGCTTGTCACCGTCGTCATGATTACAGACGGGGCGACAGACACAACGCTTATCACTGCTGCCATGATTGCAGACAGGGCGACAGATACAACACTTGTCACCGCCGTCATGATTACAGATTGGGCGACAGATACAAAGCTTGTCACCACCGCCATGATTACAGACGGAGTGACGGATACAATGCTTGTCACTGCCATCATGATTACAGATGGGACGACAGATACAATGCTTGTCACCAGCGTTATGATTACAGACGGGGCGACAGATACAATGCTTGTCACTGCCATCATGATTACAGATGGGGCGACAGATACAACGCTTGTCACCGCTGTCATGATTACAGACTGGCGGCAGATACAATGCTTATCACCGCCATCATGCTTACAGACGGGGCGACACACATTGCTTATCACCGCCATCATGATTACAGAAGGGGCGACAGATACAATGCCTATTACCGCCGTCATGATTACAGACAGGGCGACAGATACAATGCTTATCACTGCCGTCATGCTTTCAGATGGGGCGACAGACAATGCATATCACAGCCATCACGATTACAGACGGGGCGACAGATGCAATGTTCATCACCACCGTCATGCTTACAGACGGGGCGACAAACACAATGCTTATCACCGCTATCATGATTACAGATGGGCGACAGATACAATGCTTATCACTGCCGTCATGATTACAGACAGCGACAGACACAATGATTATCACCGCCCATCATGATTACAGACGGGGCGACAGACACAATGCTTATCACCGCCATCATGATTACAGACGGGCGACAGACACAATGCTTATCACCACTGTCATGATTACAGACGGGGCGACTAATACAACGCTTGTCACAGCCATCATGATTACAGTGGTGACCTACGTAGATGCGATGGATAGTCACAATCATGGGGGAACCATCGCTGGATACAGTCAGGAAAGAAATCGAGATGGCTACTGTCGTAACAGATACAGTCAGGATAGACATCGAGATGGGTACACTCGCTATACCTACAATCGAGAAGGCGAGCATGCTGGATACAGGCGTGGAGAGTACAGTCGATACTGTAGATACTACCGATACAGTAAATACAATCGCGATAGAAACTATGATGACTACAACCATTGTCGATTTACCGGTATGGAACGGGATGTCCGTCGCGACCTTACAGATCTACACATATCTGGCAAGAACGATGTGGGGCACATGTTCCAGAGGCGCCAAAACATTGGGATAATGCTTAGGTCCTTTACGTATGATGGAGCAGCCAGCTGGACAGTGTTTAGAATGAAATGTGACAAATTCAGTATTGCCCATGGGTGGTCAGCGCGAGAGGTAATGGACAATCTTTGCTATTGTCTGGAGGGAGCTGCCAGTGAATATCACTGTGTCTTGCTGAAGCAGAACCCTAATATTCAGGCTCTCGACATGCTTCGTCGAATGGAAAACCTATCGGAATCCGTGAATTACCGGAAACTTCACAGGTTCGGCTCTCCTAGGCTGCACAGCAACCAGAAGAAACCACTGAGGACTGGTAAGACAGAGTGTTGGCAATGGTAACATCTGCATTTGGTCACCTGCCTGTGATCATGTCTACCAACAGGCAACAATTCTGTTTTGCCATAGAGCTATAGACCAACAAGCCGGTCAACATGTAGCTAATGAACGACCAAGATCTCTTGAGGCCATCGATAAGATGCGATGCTACCAGTATACAAATGCTGGATATGGAACTCAATATCGCAGAGACTCACAGGCACTGCAAAGAAGGGTTACTTGTCCAGCACGCACCCAACTCGGGTGTCCCAGTTCTCGACAGCATAGCCCTTCCCCCGAAGAGTGGGAAGAGTCACAGAACCAGAAAGAACGAGACGATCAGGGTGTCCCTGGACGCGGTGACACCAGTTGGAGAAAGCGCTGGAAGAGGAATCTCGAGCAAGGAAAGGGAAGATTGGTGTGTATAACAACAACAATTGGCATCTATCAACACCCAACTGGAAAAAAACTATCCGGGGCTGAAGCAGCTCGGGCACAGGGAGAATTTGAAGACCACCGACCTACTTTCCAGGGTAGACGATCTCGCTCACCATCGCACGAGTGTAGTCTTTGCTATGGGGGCGGATCTGGGACGCATTTCATTCGAAATTGTCCGAAGTAGAACCCATAAAACCAGGGTGCCAGCCCAAGATCAACTGACAAAAAAAAGTTAAGGTCTCCTTTAGAGACTTAAATGGGACGGGGTCACCCTCTCAGGCCTATAGCGACTCAGAATAACGCTGGCTTGTTTGAAGCGAAGTTTAATCAAAGAGAGTACAGTGGAGCTTGTGATAATTCTACCCTTGACTCTGATGAAGGTTCCTCTTCCTCTGGGTCAGACCTGTGTGGGGACGAGGAAACGACTGATGTATCACAGGAATAGGTTTTTATTACACGCCTGTTCTATGTAATTCCCATCCACAGCAACACCAAACCGTGCGGAAAATGAAAATCTGTTCCGCACATATGTGCGGAACGGAAATAGTTTACGGACTATTTTTAAATAGAAGCGAAATTTCACTGCAATTTTCTACAAATCGGGCAATGCAATTACAATTTGAATCGCCAGCGATAGCAAAAAATCGTTCCCCGAATTCCAGTGTGTTCTATGTGCCAATAGGCACATAGAACACATTGGAACTCAGGGGAGGAAATGGTAACAAGGGTTCCCTTCGCAAATTTGGTTTGCAATAAAATCTGTTCTTTTTGTTGATAGTTGCCAATTGAATTTCTGAGTGTCCTTCTAATAATGTTTTTATAGACGTGAAGGAGTGTAATAAACACAGAATGACACGTGTGTATGATTGGTCTACTCAATTTGCCACCTGTGCCGTCGGGGAAGGATAAAACTCGCGGCCTGTGGCCCCTCGTTCTATCCTTCCGCGCTGGCACTCGTGCCATATCGATTAACCCATTCACACTCGTGTCGTTCCGTGTATTTAATCAAAATTCGACGCATCTGGGAATGAACAAGAATGAAAACTTTCCAAAGTTGTTCGCTATGTGCGAAAAGGAGAGAGGTACGAATATCCGTGGAATGTCGGGTATATCCAAGAGAGCGGATTTGTGAATGCGCGACTGAGAGGAGACTACCTCCTTGTACGATGCAAAACTATCGAGGGAAAGTACACCTCCCATCAAAGGCCGTCAAACGTAGGTAGAGGAGGAAAATCAAAATCAAGGGATGGCGTGTCAGTAGCCTGGGGTGACAGTATGAAAGTAAATCAATCCTCACTGCCCAGAGAAGATGTGGCAGCACAACAACTTAGTCCGACTTCACGCTGAGAGTTCCAGTAACCATGGGAAATGTTATAATGGCCATCGTGGATACTGCATCGGAAACTACCATCATATCAGTCTTGCAACAGTTGGAGTTGAAGCCACCAATCATCAAAGAGCTTAGATTGCATACCGCCGGCAAACTGCTCTCCACACCTATGGATATGCAAATGAGTAGCTACCTTTGGACCCAGCCAATATATGTGGCACATATTTTAGACCAGATGCTGTTAGTGTTGGAATTATTACATAAGCAATGAACCAAGATAGATATGGCCACTCACGAAATCTCCATTGTAGGCCAGATATTACATTTATCAACAGCAAGCCAGGAAGAAGGCAAACACGTAGAGGTATAAGTATCCAAGAAAACAGTGTCACCTGGATCAATGGTCTACATTACGTGCAAGATGGCCAAGATGCCAACTGACTATATGGTGGAACAACTGTGTGGACGGGGTGTGAACACTCCTCGCATAATGGGCGCAAAGAAAGAAAGGTGAGGCGAAAACGTTATGTCCGGTTTGGAAAGGACCAGGGATAGTAATGGGCAGGTTGCTACCATTTGTGTACACGATCCAGATAAAAGGAATAGTCCTCAGTGTTCACCATGACAGGTTAAAGGCCCGCATAGACCGTGAGCTACCGGTCTGGTTAGTCAAAAGACGAAAGACACTTTTATTAGATCTGACATTACAGACAGTATTTCTTGTGTTCTGTCGAAAGCCAGGTGACAGGAAATTAATGGTGCAGTATGATATTTGTCAGAAGTGGTTCCATGGGCTTGTGTCGAAATCACTAAAAGTCGCTTGAAGGGGGAATACACTTGCTCTGAATGCGAAAGTCACAACAGACTAATCTATTCATCATTTTATAATCAGCATCAGGGGAGAGTTCTGTGCCCCACTCCCCTCCGGCACGCCTGGAGGGAATGGAAAAGTGGGGTGCAGAGGTATATTCACCAGTCGTTGGAGCGGAATCTATTGATGAAATGACTGCATTGAAGACCTGCTTCCTGTGATTGATGCCAGGCACACTGAGGAAGACAGGTATTCTGACATGCCAGACACTGGGAGAGAACCCAGTGTTAGGCTGACGAAGACGTTGGGAGAGGCAAATCTTCCAGGGAGGCTGTCTGCAATGAGGAGCCAATGGAAGTAGCGGCAGCGGAGAAACCATTGATTCCTGGTGCCCTTGTACGGTGCTAATTTCCATCATGTGTCGCTAATGCATGTAGTCCAGATGCACCTAAAGCTTTAGAAATCCTGAAAGATTGCTATCAGAGAGGAACTTTTTCGCGTCCTGGGATTGCACTGGAGGATGCCAGAACAGTACTTCTCAAAATCCATCAAATAGCGATAAGGCAGAAATGAGAGAAATGGATTGGGTCAGAGCAGAAAGTTTGCTCTATCGCGAGCAGGAGTGGTTGTTCTACAACCTGCCTCATCCAATGGAGGCCAACATCTGGACTAAATCGAAGAAGGAGTAACTCATTGTTTCTTAGAAGGCTTCGTATCATAACATTACTGGATGGCAGAAAGGTATCCAGAGACACTCCAGGGGCAAAGCGTATGTATCACAACACTCTCGTGATTATAGGCAAAGAATAACCCAACAGCGACGGGAGACCAAGTGAGGCACAGTCACGAGAGAGTGGTCGACAACTGCCTCACAAGAGAAGCAGGCAGCATTCGCAGTATCGAGCGGTCAGAGAGAAAATGGTCAAAGCGCTGCAGTTCTCTTTTGAAAGGAGTCCAGGGATTAGGAGAAGGGACATGTCTTCTGTCGCTCACCAGGATATGGTCTAGTCTTGGGAGAGGACGTCAGCACTATCTGTAACACTGGCATCAGTTACTAAGAAGAGTCGGGAGAGGAGGTCAGTACTGTCTGTAACACTGGCATCAGTTTCTAAGAAGAGTCGAGTGATCGAATCTAGGGCTTTCTAGAATCAGCCAGAATATGTGGGATGTGCAGTGAACCCACCCAGTCGATGAAGCCCCACATCTCTTGGGATTATCTCCCTCCAGCCCTCTGGGAATACAAGAACCGGTACGAAAAGGACCCTCGACCCACCCCAGAGGATCGACTTGATGCATTGCAAAACCGTTTGGGAAGGAGCAAAGGCAACATATTTTTGCAACACTTGCAGGAGGGAATCAACAAAGATAATCCGTTCCCAGATACGATTGAGCTGAGTGAAAAGTATAGAGAGGATATGAGAGCCCCGTGTAAGCATAAAGGGTGGAAGATCCTAGAGATCTTCGTTATACATCTGTCAATAGATAGTATGGCTAGTTTATTACACTGGAGAGCACTGTATTGGTTGCTGTACTAGTGCTTGCGGGAGGAGAGAGTCATTTTCTCTCTAGACGCAGCAGAACAGGAAAGCCAGCCCCCCCCCCCTTCCTTCCCCCAGCTACTAAAGGGCGGAGCTGAAAATAGTGGCTACTAAGTCGGGACGCAGGTCCATAGTGAGCAGGGCAGGTTCAGTTTTCTGGCATTACACAGTCACTTCCACATGGACCGACTGAGGAAGGCGGTTGTTGGCTCAAAGCCGTTGGCAACTATTACCGAAAGCATGGCACGTGTGGACCCCAAAGATGAGGTGCAGCTAGTGGGGCAAATTATGGTTTACAGCCATCCAAATACATTTCCTAGGGACCCAGAAGAGTTTGATGTCCCTACGTGATGTGCAGTAGGTGTGCACCCGAAATCCACCAAGGACATTATCTGTGAGGAGAAAGAAAGGTAACTTCTGGACCAGATCAGCAGCCTTCTTCAAAGGTCGTAGGCAAAAGCTTTAGGGGAGATAGGCATTGACAGGGCTGTGGCCCCAGAGAAGTGGCGACCCCAAGTCAATCTGTTCCAGAAGCTGTTGGGTATGGCTGAGGTGACAGAGTCAGGTGTGCTGCAGTTCAGAGGCGTGGATTATTTGAGAGATCCCACCAGCTCGGGTGTCTTGGGAAGCGGGTTATTTCTTGCCAGCAAGCATCTCTTGCCACCAAGCCTTTTCATCTCCATTGTTTCACCGGGGGTGCAGAGACGATAGCGACATAGGGTGAGAGCTTCAAGAACTGCCCCTTTGTGTTCACGGGAAAAGTGGCAACATTCAACCGCGAACGGAAAGATACCGTTTGGATGGTATCTCGGAGGGTATCTCGGAGGAGATTCCTTATAGAAACACGACCGTATTTCGGAAGAGAACTAGGTGTCAAGGCCTCATCCCCTAGGTCTCTATAGGCATGTTGCAAGAATTCTCGGCAATATCCGTAAGCTCGCGCTAGAAGCCGTCTTGAAACAGACCACGGCAAATGCCAAAGCCCTATATTATTTCCAGGCGTCTACCGCTCAAGGATGGTGATGCGGGTCCGTCGTCACATAATGTATGACCCCCTTCCTCTAACGAGTGACATCTGCAGGAGGCAGGTGGAAATAACAGAAGGGCGACGGATTAGACGAAAACAATACTGACAACACTCAGGCATCACCAACGCGCTCGATATAGGGAGAAAAATGTAGACGCATTAGGCAGTGTCTCCAGAGGATGGTCGGGCGAGGAAAGTAGATGTATTGTAAGCAAACCGCCCTTCGAGAGCAATCGGGGGCGGGGGGGGGGGGGGCAGAAATGAAAGAAAAACAACAGGATCTTCCTCTGGAAACGGTATAAGCAAACCCTAGCGAGCCAGAGGTGGGGCTTTTCAAGGCTATGCAAGGATCTTCACAAACAAAACGGAGGTCTGTGGTGAACCTACATCCGGAAGAATACGGAAATTACCGATTGATCGACAGTTGTGTTTGTGTCTTGTGAATTGATTCAACGTGTCTGGTCGTTCTGGAGAGACCCGACAAGAACCTGGAGACATTTGACAACTCACAAGCGCAACGACAATACTGATAAATGAAAGAGATACTACTGACCAATTTGGGAAAGATATTTGAGTGAGTTTACCATAGAGGTCACACGGAGTTAATGACGTCATAATTTTCCAGCTCTTACCTGTAGCTGAGCTGGGTGCAGTCTTCACTTATAATTCATATTATACCTTGTGCGAAAAAGAACAGATAGTAATCGTCGCCCCTTGCCCCTTGTTTTGTATATTCTATTGCAACGTTTTCACACCCTGGGCCTTAGAACATCAGTCGTATTAGAATTGTGTGATTTCGACCCCATCCAGATAAAACCTCACCTTCTAAACCCTTTCTTTACGCAAACTGTGTACGATAGTTCCAATGGTTTTTCAGAAGGAAGCAAAAATCACTTTCCCTTCCAGATCGGTGCTCTGGACCGCACCCTGGAGAGAGCTCTACAAGCTTGTTCCAGTGTGGGACCTGGAGCTCAGGGCCGAGGGATGGAATGGAGGAATACCATATTATGGATGCCGTGTTTTATTTATTCTATTTACGACTTGCTGGGTAAAGAGTTAACTGAAGGAGATCTATAGAACTGCTTCGAGTTTTATCCGCACGCGATGGCACGAGTTCCATACTGATTAACCCATTCACACACGCGTGTCGTTCTGTGTTCATTACTCGCCTTCACGTCCATAAAAGAAACATTATCAGGACACTCAGCAATTCATCATCGAAAAGAACATTTTATCACCATCCAAATTTGCGAGAGGAACCTGTGTTACTATTTCGACCTACTGATACATAGAATACATTGGAACTCGGAGGACGATTTTCAGCTTGTTCTAGCGATTCAACTTGTAATTGCGTTGCCCGATTTGTACAAAATTCCAGTGAAATTTCGCTTGTATTTAAAAATAGTCCATCATCGATTTCCGCTTCGCACATATGTGCGGAGTAGATATTCATTTTCCGCATGGTTTAGTGTTGCTGTAAAAGGGGATTTCATGGAACAGGCGAGTAATAAAATAATTTCATCAAAATGTATTTTGTCTGTATTAACTCCGCAACTGTCGTGTATCCGACCCCCTGATACAGATGTTTGTATCAGGGGTCGGATACAAGCACGTTCCTTTCGCGTGAGTTCCATTTTTTTTGTTCATCCGTACGAATAAATAGTTCGTTATATATTCGTCTACATTCTTGACTTATCCCCAATATATTGTAAGATAAAATGATTATTACCATTATGTCGATGTACAAAATATGTATCCGAGTCTCGCTCCGGGTTCTAAGGGTAGATCACGACTCGTCTTCGACTCGTCTTCGACTCGTCGTGAGTAGTTAGGGGTGGCACTATAGCCCCAAGTATTTTTAACACTGAGTTATCCATAGGGTCCATAGGGTTAGTGTTAAATTGTGTAACTTAAATTTATAGTTGTGAAACTTATAGCCCCAAACCTGAATGCACTGGTGGCACACACCATAACCAGCAGGATGTTTTGTATTTTTTATACCTTAAACCCATAAGGTCTTGTGTCATATTTATCCACCACAAAACGTTTTGTGTACACAGATCTAAATGTTTTGGTTTGTCTTTCACTTGTGACTTGTCTGTTCTTGTTGTGTTTAATTCTGTGTGTATTCAATGTTCATTTTGTAATTGTGTCTGTCTTGTACACATTCCACCATGGATTCAAAATTGACTTTCTGTGATGTATTGTAATCTAATGTGATTCCTTTAACTTTACATGAAGTGTGTATTTGACCATCTTTAATGTATTTGTAACCATAATTTTTTGGACCTAATCCTACATATTCAATAATTTTTGCATCTGGATGTTCATCTGTTCATTGACCTAACCTACTGTTTACAATTTGTGGATTCCAAAGTGAGGGGTTATGGATGTAAATACAACTGTCTGTGTCAAAATATAATACTCGTCTACCCAAACGTCCTGTTACTTTATATAATTCCATTCATGCATAAGCTGTGACAAAAGAAGCAATTGCAACATTAGCTGATTTGTGAGGTTCATAAACATCTGTAGACTTTGTGTAGTTGACTAAAATGCATTTATCATGATCAAACAATTCAACATTTTTAATAATGATGTCTTTATCTTGTATCAGGTCAAAATATTTTGATGGGTCTTGTATGTATTCTGTTTTTGTTTTTACATTGTTTTGTGCACTTTTCCCCCATAAACAGTTTAACATGGTTTTAGCAAATGATCTTTGTCCTGGGTTTTTTTTCAATATTTTCCAAATGTATGTTTTCAATTTGTGCATAGTCTTTCTTAAATGTGTCTTTGTCTGTTTCTGTTTTCACCCAATCTGGATATCCACTGGCTTCTTGTTTCATTTTTAAATATTTGTTCACATAATGTTTGTAAATTTCTGAAGACCATTCTTCTCAATGCCAAATCTGATAAGTGTCAAGTAATGTGTACCCCATTCCCAATGCTTCAAAAAGTTCAACAGATGTCCATGTACCTGTAATACTGCGTTGATCTGGTGTGTGTTCACACTTGTCTAATTCTTGTTCTGCACGTGTATTGCAAAGTGTAAAAAACATTTTCTTGTTGCAATGAACTGGTAATACTGGCATGTGTAGAGATTGTGGTGGTAAAACTTTACATTTGATAAGTCCCCTGTACTGTCTTATATTATTCATGTCTATGTTTTCTTTTGTGAGTATATTTGGATGGCCTACTGGATATTCTCTGTGTTTATTGACATAAGGATAGAGTGAACAGATGTCTATGTATTTTATTTCATTGTCTGTGTTTTGGTCTATTTTATGATGTAATTTAATGGCATTTGTTCCCCCCCCCCCCCCCCCCCAAATAATGCTTCACATGGTTTAATAGGATCCATGTTTGGAAAAAATGAATTTAATGTTGATTTTACTTCAGGATTTGATTTGCAAAAATCATCAAGTTCATGTTCCCATGTTATTCTCATGTTATACCCTAATGATTCTAAATGGTGTATGCATTCCTGTGTATTGTTGTAGAGAGTTTGGTAACTTAGCAAATTGATTGGATTTTTCTCATGTGTATTGTCTTTGTAACATGTTATGCACCCATGCACATACATCCATAAAATTCAAAGATTGTATTTGTGTCTTTGTGAAACCCATCAACATAATATCCTCCTATTTTAACTTCCCCACCATTGAGTGCATGTTGAATATGTATGTTTTCTTCCTGTGCAACTGTCTGTAAAAATCTAATGGCTTTAATGGAGTATTTGACTTTAGCAGGGTAACCTATGTCTGAAATGATTGCCATTTTGTTTTCTGGAAGAGAAATTTTTCTCCAAGCTTTTGTACATGCATCGGCTAAGGTAAATGCTTCTCTCAAGGGATCTATGCCATCACTATCTATAAATTTTTGTCTGAATTCCCCACATCCCCTACACAAGATATCTACATCTGATTTACAGTATAATTCCAGTTGTTTTTGAAAATCAAATCTGGCATTACTAGTAAATTTTGGGTTGTACCACTTGATAAAATCTTCCCTATCTGATGGAGACATTGAATCTGGCATATACAATGATGGATCTAAATAAGGACCAATATAATTTTGATAAGCTTGTGTGTTTGCCAAATGGGGGAAATAACCTTTTGCTAATTCTGTCAAGCCAAATGTTTTGGGAAATTGTGCCAATCTCATTGAAAGAAAATTTAAAGAATCTATAAGTCTACTACCACAAGCTTTAAGTGAAAGAATTTTGTTCCCATTCATAATTACATCAGGAGTTGTTGTACCAGTTTCAATGAGGTGTCTTAAAATAAATTGTCCATCAAAACCTCTTAAATTGTGAGCAATAGCTGTTGTCCCTTTATGTTCCTTACTGAAAAGCCAATCACAAAAATCTGATAAAGTAGATTCCCCTTTAAATATTGATTGCCGATATCCAAATTTGTCACAGGAAATACATTCTTGATCTATAGATTTGCAAATACATTCCCCACATGCACGATGAGCAACACAGAAATTTGAGATATGAAGTCCTGAGTCTTGTGTGGTTTCAAAATCAAAAAATACAAATGGAATGTTTGGTAATTTTTCATCCTCGGGTGAAGTGTATTTTGGAATGAAACATTGGTGATCAGAATTAACTACTTGTTGACAATATTTACATTTTTTGAATCCTTCACAGATGTGTTTTCCTTTTGTTGGATATATTAATGAATTGCACTGTTTACATTTTTGAACTAATTGACAAATTATGTTTTCTTTTTTCCCCTTTGTAGTGATATGGTTATTATAGCATGATAAACTTCTAAATTGTCTATTGCAAGTGTAACAGGTGATGGGATGTTCAGGAATACATTTTGTTGGAGCATAGCAAACACAACCAGAGGGACACATGTGACGTTCTCTGTTATTACTCCCTTTACTGCAAAGTTCACAATAGTACGAACATCCTAAAAACCCTGTAATTGTAGTGATAGTATCAAAATGCTGGTCATGGTGGTAAATATGAATAACTTTACTATCAGTGGTGGTAACTGGAGGTTTGAATAAAAATTCACTTTTTGCATACTGTGGATGAATTTTGATGACATACTCTGGGTAAAGCAGGTCTTGTATTTTATAATATTCTTCATATCCACAAGGAATATTATAATCAAGACCTGCTTTGTCCATCAATGTTAGCTTCCCGATCTTGTGTCGGCCTATCAGAATTTATAATATTTGTCCTTTTCTTTTGCCAAAGTTCAGAATTATCTTTATCAACATGACATTTTCCCACTACAATGGCCCGTGCGAGACACATTGAATCATTAACATTTTTAATTTCAATAATACTTCTCTTGTTTCCAACCATTTTATCAACAGATGAAAATGAAATTGGTGCATGTCGCCCAGACCCTTGTGGTAGAGAAGTGTGTGTTATTTCTAAAGATAATTGCCCATCATGGATAGTAAAGTTATCATTTGATTGTACAACTTTTTCTATTTCATCTAATATGGTGTTACCAGTGATACCTGAAGCCTTAGTAAATGGGATAAATATACCTATTTCTAATCCTGGGTGGTCAACTGATATTCTCATTGGATTGTTGTCTTCTCCTCCACATTCTTCTTTAATATCGTCTACCAAACTGTCAAAGACTTTTCCAAGGGTGTCAAATGGATTCTTGTGATTAAATTGTTTAAAGGTTATTCTGCATACATGGGATTTGGAATGGAATTTTCTTGATGTTTTTTGTAGGAGTGGGTGAATGGTGTCTATGTCCCTTGCTGATTCTACTCTCTGTTTCTTGTTATCTACTTCACTCTCTGTCTCACTATATTCTTCAATGGCTCTCTTCATCTTTTTCTTCTATTGGCTTCTTGCTTTGAAAATATGTCTTGTCTTCTTGAAGTCAAAAAACCAAGTGTGAATCAACCTAAGATTCCCCCACTTTTTATACTTTTTTTAATGTACATTTAAATGTGCATTTAAATGTACATTTAATACCCACTAAATTATACTGTTAATAAATGTTTCTTATACACATTTGAAAAGTCATAAAATGTAATCCATTCACTCTATGGGACAATTCCTATGGTAAATATTTTATAGCTTTTATTTGTTAGTGTATCTTTCAGTCAACATTAAAATCACTAAAACACATTTAACAACAGCAATATAGTATCCAGAGGTTATTGAGTGCAAGAGATAGCATAACTTTTTGTAACCAAATGAATGTATATTTAAACAATTGTGTGTAAATGCATGTTATGGAACATTTAATACCCACTGAATTATACTGTTAATAAATGTTTCTTATACACATTTGAAAAGTCATAAAATGTAATCCATTCACTTTATAGGACAATTCCTATGGTAAATATTTTTATAGCTTTTATTCGTTAGTGTATCTTTCAGTCAATATTTAAAACACATTTAACAACAGCAATATAGTATCCAAAAGTTATTGAGTGCAAGAGATAGCATAACTTTTTGAATGTATATTTAAACAATTGTGTGTAAATGCATGTTATGGAACATTTATGTGTACAATTAAATGTACATTAAAAAAGTATAAAAGGAGGAAGAATCTTAAGATGTTTGCTTTTTTGACTTCAAGAAGACAAGACATATTTTTGAAACGCTCCAAAAGTTAAAGATGAATAGAGTTACAGATCCAAGATTAGAAAAAGAAAGTGATGCTAAAAGTATTTACTATAAACCATCTAAATGGGGAGAAGTTAGAAGATTTGTGAATGAACTTTATAAATTGATATCAACACCTAAAGAGATGATCTGTTCCATTTGCCATCAGAAAGGACATTGGGCGAATACATGTTCAGACAAAGGGCCATGTTTTTATTGCAATCAGAGAGGACATTGGATTAATGAATGTAGATTGAAAAAGCTATCGAATAACTCTGTGTCTCAACCAAGATGGGGTTCACCAGCTGTTGATCAACGAGGACCGGTAAAAGTTTATCCATGGTCAGAATACATAAAGCATTCAGAAGATAGATTACCGGTTACAGGTTTCAACTTACAACTTGATGAAAAAGACATTGACAACCACACTTTACATGGGATGAGCAGGCTACCAATACCACCACCTCCCCAAATAAACTTTACAAATGAGAAAGTTGACTTAGCAGAATCTGTGTTACCAGAGTTTGATGATAATGATGATACATTATTATATAATATGGATATACCCAAAGAAACAAAAATGGAAATCGATGATGAGTTAGAAGTATTATTTCCAGAGAAAGAGGAACCACCAAAGAAAGTTACAAGAAAACGAAAAGCTAAAGACAATAATTCTAAAATAGGAAAACTTGCCAAGAAACATTGAAAACAGTTTTTGAAAGTGACATTTTCATAAAAGACATTTACAAATCTGTAAATATTCATGGAATAAAATTTTTGGATTTGAAAAAAGGTAATATTATTTTGTTGTTATTTAAACAGGGGAAAATTTTTTCCAACTCAAGATTTTTATTGATAAAAATAAAAAACATTTTTCATAACATTATTTTGCAAACAGAAAAAAATATTTTTGTGATTGTAAATGAATGTTATGAAAAAGTTTTTTTCATAACATTCATTTGCAAACACAAAAAATATTTTTCTTATAAAATAAAAAACTTGCAAGACAGAAAAATAACTTGCAAACAGAAAAAATAAAAAAAACTTGCAAGACAGAAAAATAATTTGCAAACAGAAAAAATATTTTTTGTGTTTGTAAAATGAATGTTATGAAAAAAACTTTTTCATAACATTCAATTTACAAACACAAAAAATATTTTTCTTATAAAATAAAAAACTTGCAAGACAGAAAAATAATTTGCAAACACAAAAAATATTTTTTGTGTTTGTAAATTGAATGTTATGAAAAAGTTTTTTTCATAAAATTCATTTTACAAACACAAAAATATTTTTCTTATAAAATAAAAAACTTGCAAGACAGAAAAATAATTTGCAAACACAAAAAATATGTTTATGTTTGCAAATTAATTTTGTTTTTACCTAAATGTTTTCACACAAAAACATTTAGGTAAAAACAAAATTAATTTGCAAACACAAAAATATGCCATGACAGGGAAATCTAGTGTGGGAGCTATGAGGTTAACCTCTTTTGAATTGAGTAATGAAATTACAATTGAACAAAAAGTTCAATTCATTCCATTGTGGTAGCACTGAAATGTGCCACTCAAGTGTGTAAACGTGATATCTCTTTTTAAGAATATGGTGGGCCTCATAAGAGCCGTTTTTTACTAAACAAAAAATGTTTAGTTCACTAACTTTATTCCATTTCTCTTTGCGGCTCTCTTGACATCCTTTTGATTAATGAGATGTTGTGATCCTCTTCCGCTAATTGTTACATAATGATAGGTATCTCTTATCAGTTTTCGAACAAAACAGTGTAAGGCTTCTTCAGCTTCATCAAGTGACAATGGTGAGATATTATTCACCCCAGCTTTTCTTGCCAATCTTCGCAAATTACTCCTTGGAATAGTATTACGCTCCTCTCTCTCCATCTTCACCTTTTCTGGTGGAATAGTAATGCACTCCTCTCTCTCCTTCTTCACTTTTCATGGCCCACATTCACCTTCTAGTGATGGAATCTTTACTTCAATGGATAGCTCAACTCTCATGATTGATGATAAGAAAAATGACGTTATGATATCTCCAGCAGTGTTTTTATAGACATTGCGACGATCGAAAATGCACTGGAGAACCCTCACGCGACAATTCTGATCGAGTGCGGGAAAAAATTGTTGATAACAGACGTTTACTATCACAGCCGTCCGACGTCAACAATGTTTCCTGCACTCGATCAGAATTGTCGCGTGAGCGTTCTCCACTGCATTTCCGATCCTCGCATTGTCTATAAAATCTAACACGCATTCCAAACAATTCATTTTGAGACAACATGAAGTTCTCGCTAGAGATGAATGAATACAGAATGTGGAGGTCCGGAGAAATGTCTGACGCTGATTGGAACCGCCGATTAGAAGAAGAATCTATCAGAGTAGAGAGAGAGAAAGCACGAAGACGCCAATTAGCTGAAGATATTTTCGGTCATATGAGGAGAAGTGGTGGACCTCAGAAATACACTCGACAGTGGGGCCAGCAGCTTATTGATGAGTTGGAGCGAAAGACAGGGATAAGACAGTTCTTAACTGTCCGCGGTTATGAACTGGAGAAATACCGGGTGAAGAAAGTTGACTTGTATCCTGATCTTAATTGGCAGCCAGAAAGACGGTATAAAAAATGTGAAGTTAAATCCAATAACCTGTATCCAAATTTAAGTGAATTCTCATGAGGATTCCTACAAAATCTGGATACAAGTTACTGAATTTTAGCTTGACAAAAATCAGGATACAAGTTAAACTCATTCATCCTATTTCTTATTATCTCTGTTTGTCATTCTAACCTATCAATAATTTGTTACTCTCACAAATGAGTGTGATTTCAAAATGTGCCTTCGTGGTAGCCCTTCTAAGGGCTACACACACTATTAGAAAGAGTTTTATCTTCTCATGTACACAATCAAGTCTTTGTTATGAAAAGACAAAAAACAGTTCCCTTATCCTCCAGTGAAAAAACTTATAAGCAAAAATGTACTATAAGAGCTGGTCATAATGCATGATGCGGAGGCACTTGGGACCCAAGATCTGCTTACTTCTAGACCCAAGATACGAAACTTCTAGACCCAAGAACTTCTAGACCCAAGAACTTATAGGGTCAAACCTGAATACACTGTGCCACCAGTGCATTCAGGTTTGTCCCTATAAGTTCTTGGGTCTAGAAGTTCTTGGGTCTAGAAGTTTCGTATCTTGGGTCTAGAAGTAAGCAGATCTTGGGTCCCAAGTGCCTCCCCTAACTACTCACAATGCAGTTTATTTGGCGAAAATCGGTTGGTGTCGAATGTCGAATAAGGAACCGGGAATAAGTAACGATTGTCACGTTCCCTATATATACCATCATTTGTGTTTCAAACCTTAAAGATGATGTTGTACATCACACTCTTGACATAAATACAACATCGGGAGGCTTTATATGTGAGAATATTGGACTTAAACTGGGAAAATGTCACACGTTAGTAGGGGGTGGATGTCTTGTTCGAAATGTATAAAATGTGCAGACAATATTGTTGGAACAATTCAAATAAAAATTTGTTCCCGTATATGTACACCTGCTCTGGCCAAGCCTGATAATGAACAGCTTGTCCTTTGTAGATTGGGGCCCACAGCAGCCACAGGGGTTTAAATTGGTGTTACCAGTTTAACCCTTTACCTAACACGAAAAGCAGACAACACTTGCCAAAAAATGATTGAATAACTAATTTTTTTTCAGTTTTTGTCTCAAAAACATAGGTCATGACCACTCATTGGAACGAGCTCAACGAGCTCGTTCCAATGAGGGGTCATAACCTATGATTTTGAGACAAAAAATAAAAAAATAGTAAAAATTAATTGGTGATTTTTGAGAAAAGCGTTGGCCGGTTTTGGCCGTTACGTTGGGTAAAGGGTTAAGGACATTATGAAAACCCCCTAAAGACAGCTGTGCCTATTAAGTTTTTAAGTTTATTTTGGATTTTAATGGGAGAGTGGGGGTGGGTGTCTGAGAACGGTAGTAGAAAATTTGCACGTAGTGGGTGGGTGGGTGTTAAAAGGAGCCGAATAAAAAATAGGACGTCACGTCTTGCAAATTTTTAGTGCCCCCCCCCCCCCCCGCCCCCCGCCCCTTCTTGTGCGGGTGAGATTTATACTGCACGTTTTGTCTTGCAGCGTATCGGTTATTTACTTTTAACATTTGGGCATGTCCTTTCTTTTCCATATATTTTGACTTCTACACTGGTGGTACCAGTTTAAGAACATTATGAAACCCCCCTAAAGACAGCTGTGCCTACTAAGTTTATAAGTTTATTTTGGATTTTAATGGGAGAGAGGGGGGTGGGTGTCTGAGAACGGTAGTAGAAAATTTGCACGTAGTGGGTGGGTGGGTGTAAAAAGGAGCCGAATAAAAATTATGACGTCACGTCTTGCAAATTTTTAGCGCCCCCCCCCCCGCCCCTTCTTGTGCGGGTGAGATTTATACTGCACGTTTTGTCTTGCAGCGTATCGGTTATTTACTTTTAACATTTGGGCATGTCCTTTCTTTTCCATATATTTTGACTTCTACACTGGTGGTACCAGTTTAAGAACATTATGAAACCCCCCTAAAGACAGCTGTGCCTACTAAGTTTATAAGTTTATTTTGGATTTTAATGGGAGAGAGGGGGGTGGGTGTCTGAGAACGGTAGTAGAAAATTTGCACGTAGTGGGTGGGTGGGTGTAAAAAGGAGCCGAATAAAAAATAGGACGTCATGTCTTGCAAATTTTTAGTGCCCCCCCCCCCCCCGCCCCCGCCCCTTCTTGTGCGGGTGAGATTTATACTGCACCTTTTGTCTTGCAGCGTATCGGTTATTTACTTTTAACATTTGGGCATGTCCTTTCTTTTCCGTATATTTTGACTTCTACACGAAATTCACAGTTGAATCCTCCTGACCGGTCATTGATTTTAAATGAGCTTTAGATAGTTCAAAGATACGGGCAAAATTTATGGCTGTTTCAAGAGTGAGATGAGGTCCTTGTGATCACGAACACTAAATACGATCGCATCACGGAACATTTTCGTCCGGGTTTTCATAGTCGTAGTCTTTTGCTAACATTTTCAAGTCAGTTAAAGATTGCTCGAAACGTTCACAGTCATTTTGGGAGCGTTTCCAAAATTTGTACCTCGAAAATATTTTGTATGACTTTGGACGGACGTGTGTTTCAAACTTGGAATACAATAATTGTAAATTGTTTTTTTTTCTCCGACGTAAGGTTCCTGGTAGAGTAGATATTTCTCCCTTTATCTCCAACCAAAAACATTAAGTTGCTACATTTTTCCGCTTCGGGCTTTGCTGTTAGCGGACCGTCCAGCCAAAATTCAACGTGTTGTTTGAACGATTTCCATTTCCATGTGGTGATCAAATCGGTCGCCTCCCAGTCCATTTTGGGACCTGAAGAGGTTTAGCCATCCATCTCTTCAATGAATATTTGTAGCCGAATACTTTTTGTAGCGTTTTAAATTACCTTCAGTTCGTATTTTGTTATTATCGCAAGTGGTGTGGGTGTAACTCTCCAGCCATCTTCGATAAAGTGTAGACGTTCAATCAAAACACAATAAAACAGTTAACCCTTTACCTAACATGAAAAGCAGACGACACATGCAAAAAAAATTCTCGAATAACTCATTTTTTTTCATTTTTTGTCTCAAAAACATAGGTTATGACCCCCTCATTGGAACGAGCTCAACGAGCTCGTTCCAATGAGGGGGTCATAACCTATGTTTTTGAGACAAAAAATGAAAAAAATAATGAAAATTAATTGGCAATTTTTTAGAATAGCGCTGGCCGGTTTTGGCCGTTACGTTGGGTAAAGGGTTAATGAAGTTTATTTACATACATATATATCTCCGCTCTTTATTTAATTACCATCCATCTGATCTGATGTCAACAACATAACCCTGTAATAATAAATACACATAAATCACCTTTTTTATAAAATATCCTGTTGGCTAAATTGAAACAAGATAAATTTAATACCGAAAATATACGATTCCTTGTAAGTCTTCATGCAGAGCGATCGGGACAAAGTGCCAATCGATCTGCGTGTATACTTACAACTATAAAACGAAAAAAAAGTAAATTTAAGTTCTTACCAATTCATAACGACTTCGGTTAGCCAACAAAACTATATAAATTCTTTGTGATAAATCTTGATGAAACACAACTTTCCAAAACAAACTCCAAACGACTTCTGACACAAAAAAACTTCCCACCAGAAAACTAGACAAACGCCATGCGCAAGTGCAAGTGAGATGAATTGTGTTAACTGTCTCCCCCTTCTAAAAATACTCGCCCTGTATTCATGGACGACAATGTAAGGCTCCATTGTTCCCATATTGAGAAAACATTCCTTCAGAACAACGCTATTACAACACTATCTTGGCCTGTAATGAGACCCGATTTGAATCTCTTAGAACACATCTGGAACTTTCTTGGACGTCACGTACAAGCAAAGGGTTCCGCCTGTACATAATGTGGAGTGGTGTATGGCACGATAGCATTGGAATCTCGGGGAATGGAGGAGAGTCCATTGGCCAGACGAGAGTAGGTTCCTGCTTCAGATGAGAGTGTGGCGGCACCGAAATATTGCTTACGGACCCAGGAACATCAGACCTTCTGATCCTTATGGTGGAGAATCAAAAATGATGTGGGGATGCCTATCTCATGATTGTAAACTTGATATGGTGACTGTACATGGGAATTGCAGTGGTCATCAGTACATCCGGAACATTCGCAATCTAGGTGTGGTGCCTCATTTTGACAACCACCCGTTGGCTACTCGCCCTGTATTCAGGGACGACAATACAAGGCCACATCTACCCCATGCTGTGAGAGCATTCCTTCAGAACAACGCTATTACAACACTACCCTGGCCTGCAATGCGTCCTGATTTGAATCCATTAGAACACATCTGGGACTTTCGTGGACGACGTGCGCAAGCAAAAGATCCGCCTGTACAGAATTTGGCCTACTTGGAAGCTGCATGAGGAGTGGCCATAAAAATCCAAGTACTGACGAAAATATTGAATTTCCATTGATGTCACTTTTAACCTTTTTGTTTGTATATTGCTTTAACCCCTTACCCAACGTAACGGCCAAAATCGGCCAGCGCTATTCTCAAAAATTGCCAATTAATTTTCATTATTTTTTTCATTTTTTGTCTCAAAAACATAGGTTATGACCCCTCGTTGGAACGAGCTCGTCGGGCTCGTTCCAACGAGGGGTCATAACCTATGTTTTTGAGACAAAAAAATGAAAAAAAATAATTATTCAAGAATTATTATTGCAAGTGTCGTCTGCTTTTCAGGTTACGTAAAGGGTTAAAAATTCTATTTCTTCTATCTTTAGCCTGTCTATTGACAAGAAAATTAAAATGGAACCCAAATTACCCTTCATTATCCACGCACATATGATTTAACCCAAATTACCCTTCATTACCCACGCACATATGATTTAACCCAAATTACCCTTCATTATCCACGTACATGTGTGATTTAACCCAAATTACCCTTCATTATCCACGCATGTGTGATTTAACCCAAATTACCCTTCATTATTCACGCACATGTGATTTTCCCAAATTACCCTTCATTATCCACGCACATGTGATTTAACCCAAATTACCCTTCATTATCCACGCATGTGTGATTAACCCAAATTACCCTTCATTATCCACGTGCCTGTGTGATTTAATCCAAATTACCCTTCATTATCCACGCACATGTGATTTAACCCAAATTACCCTTCATTATCCACGCACATGTGATTTAACCCAAATTACCCTTCATTATCCACGTGCATGTGTGATTTAACCCAAATTACCCTTCATTATCCACGCACATGTGATTTAACCCAAATTACCCTTCATTATCCACGCACATGTGAGTTAACCCAAATTACCCTTCATTATCCACGCACATGTGATTTAACCCAAATTACCCTTCATTATCCACGCATGTGTGATTTAACCCAAATTACCCTTCATTATCCACGCACATGTGATTTAACCCAAATTACCCTTCATTATCCACGCACATGTGATTTAACCCAAATTACCCTTCATTATCCACACATCTGTGATTTAACCCAAATTACCCTTCATTATCCACGCACATGTGATTTAACCCAAGTTACCCTTCATTATCCACGGACATGTGATTTAACCCAAATTACCCTTCATTATCCACGCACGTGTGATGTTAACCCAAATTACCCTTCATTATCCACGCACATGTGATTTAACCCAAATTACCTTTCATTATCCACGCACATGTGATTTAACCCAAACTACCCTTCATTATCCATGCACATGTGATTTAACCCAAATTACCCTTCATTATCCACGCATGTGTGTGATTTGTATACCTAATCCATCCACATCATCATTACTCTATCCATCGATTCAAATATCCTTACATCCATCAATCCATGGATATGTTAGACAGCCAACCATCAGCCTGCCAGCCAACCATCAGCTGGACATACCTTTGTCAGAAATATGTTATTGCTCTTAGATAGAAAGAGCACCAACAGTGAAGGTTGATAATGTGTAACCTACGTATCTCATACTTCGTTAATACATTCTTAACCTTTACTATGAATTTTCGGATTACCACATAAATTTCATAACTCAAACCATATTCTGGATTTCTATGTGATACCCGTCAGAAGCTGAAAACATGTGGGATAAAATAAATCACTACTTCATGAGTGAAGGCAACATTATAAGTTATTATGGTGAATTGATGGTAATTAATTATTGACGGCGTCGAGGTTGAACATGCGCCCCGAGCCGCAAACCTCAGACCAATGTTACCGTCAATTCATCACAATATTGTATATGTTCCAATAGACACTACCCATAACTCAAAACCTACATCGTGAAACACGACAGGCTCATTTACTAAACTTGTAATCGTTAAAATTTGCCTTGTTCAAGGCAACTTTTAACGATCACAGGTTTAGTAAATAAGCCTCTCGAGTACCCCACGACAGCACTGCATAGATAATAAACAAACCAGAAAAACTCATTCCATCTTAGTTCAAATCGTAAATCGGTTTGTAATTTAAACAACACTTCATTCAGAACACCGTCTGCTGCACGAGTGAAAAATCCAGAAAAATGAAACGGCTTGTTCGTCACTCCGTTGGTGAAGCAATTACGAAACGGGCGACGTCATTTCAAATATTTCGCGCTATGACGTCAGATGGTAACATTTGCCATTTGAGCCATAAACATAGAATATACTAAGCGAGCTCTCGTCCAATCGGAGGAGGATGATTTTAGTCTTGTTGGAACATAATTGTACTGTAATTATGAAGATTTATGCATAAATTTTGAACCAAGTGTTCTATCACCGAACACGACAATGGTTCTAAAGAAATGTTGTCCTATAAGTGAAAAGTCTTCTATCTCCAAACGAGATAAGTGGATTTTTAGCTTTAGCTTTATTGGTTAATTTAGTACACACATTACTCTTTGATATGTGATATTTCAATAATTACTATAATTATAACAATAAAACACATATTTATAATAATGACACGGGGTAAAAAATGAAAATGGTAGTTAGAACGTTATGGTTCTCAGTCGACGATACAGTTACAATATGTGGCGTGGCACAAGAGGACGGTTGACACAAGGGTACAATGTGTGGCGTCACTTGAGAGGACCATTAGTAGTATGTAATGTGGTTTTGGGGTCTCAGTTGCCGGACCCCGGTGCCGGACCCCGGAAGTGACGTCATGTCACGTGACGTAGTGGCGCCATGTTGTGTTGTCATGGTAACCCGCGTGAACGGCCATGTTGTGACGTCATCTCCATAGTGATACGTGGTGTTAGTGCGCATGCACAGCGCGGGTTTCCGTCGTCCATTTTGTATACTGGAGGCCGCCATCTTGGTTTCTATGGTAGCACGCGATTGCTTTGTTACCTAAGGCCTACAATAGGACAGAGGTATGTACGGAGGGTATGTTCGATTGAATCAGAGTTTTTTCTGGAACGACTTCCCTGGATAATTACCACAAACAACCCGACAACTTGTATTATTTCGAATTCTTCCAGAATTCTCTGCTTCTATCTATATATGCAATAGTTATCGTTTATCTGGCCATGTTTCTTTATTCTAGAGTATACTCCAGTAGCGTAGAAGAGCCTATTAGTTGGAACAGTTTTGCTTATTATTACTATATTTAGCTATTTTGGTCTATTCTTGTTAGTTCTGACCCTATTCCAAGTACTCTTGTTGTTTAATTTATCTAGATCATTTATAACCAATCAGATTACTTGATTTCCCATAATCTGTATACAGAGTTATCTCCCTTCTGTATAATAAAAAAAGACTATATCCAATGGCCATATCCCATGGAATCCCATTTTTTGCAAAACACCTGTGGCTATGGAATCACTTTTTGTCGTATGAGGGCTATGTAAAAGCCCTCAATGAGTCCTCATTTATTATCCCTCATACCCTCATTGAATTTTGAGGTTATGAGGACCTTGAAAAATCCCTCAATGAGGTATAATTTACTACGACTCTTAGCCTCATTTCAGTATTGAACAGGTATATCCTATAGAATCCCATTTTGGAAAACGCCTGTGACTGTGGAATCCCTTTTTTGTCGTATGAGGCCATGAGGGCTATGTAAAAGCCCTCAATGAGTCCTCATTTATTATCCCTCATAGCCTTATTGAATTTTGAGGTTATGAAGACCATTAAAAATCCCTCAATGAGGCATAATTTACTACGACTCTTAGCCTCATCTCGGTATTTGAGGATACCTATCGAGGATACCTATCGAGGATACCTTTTATAGGATACTTATCTGAGGATACTATATAGGCTGTACATATCCCTATAGGTCTCTTACTGGCCCTTACTACTATTAACCCACCTGATGCTTCATGTTATCCTATGACTGGTATGGGTAGTATGCAATGCTAGGCATAGGGGTATTGTGGGTAGGGGTACTGCCTGGTAGTTTAGAACGGTACTATAGTATGGCGGTATATACACCTATAGGCCCCTGTTAGTACTTGGTACTATTAACCAACATATTGCTTTGTTTTATTATATGGCTGGTATATGTAGTACGTTATGGTAGACCTAGTGATTTTGTGGGGATCTGGGTAATGCTTGGTAGTTTAAAACGGTAGTATAGCATAGGCTGTACATATCCCTGTAGGTCTCTTGCTGGCCCTTGGTACTACTGATCCACCAGGTGCTTCATATTATTGAGCGGTATTCTGGGGTGGGGTCAATGCCTGGTAATACAGAACGGCAGCAGAGTATGGTTGGTATATTCCCCTATAGATCCCATCCTAACCGTTGATAGTATTAACCTACCAAATGCTTTGTATCATCCTGTTACTGGTAAGGTGGTACGTAATACCCGTAGATCCTATCTTATTCCGAGTACTCTTGCTGTTTCATTTATCTAGATTATTTATATAAATTATAATTAACCAATTAGATTGCTTCATTTCCCATAACCTGTACTTAATCGTACAGAGTTATCTTCCTTCTGTATAATAAAAACCTATATCAATGGCAATTTCCCCGGTACCCCAATTTCGCCCCCCCCCCCTTTTTTTTGAAAAGCATATGGCCTTCGGCACCCATTTTTCTGAAATGAGAATAAGAGTCGTATTATAAATTTTTCATTGAGGGATTTTTAATACGACTCTTATCCTCATTTCAGAAAAAAAGGGTGCCGAAGGCCATATGTTTTTCAAAAAAGGGGTGCCGAAATTGGGGTGCCTTCTGGAGAATCCCGTTTTTCTGAAATGAGGATAAGAAAAAATCCCTCAATGAGGTCTATTTACTACGACTCTTATCCTCATTTGACAAAATGAGGGATTTTAATACAACATGGCGCCACTACGTCACGTGACATGACGCCACTTCCGGGGTCCGGCAACTGAGGCCCCAAAACCACATTACATACTACTACCGTTGACATACGTTTGCAACATATAGCGTAACACGAGAGGCTTATTGATATAAGATTACAATATTTGGCGTAACACGAGTGGCCTGTTCACATAAGGTTACAATATGTGACGTGTCACGAGTGGCCTGGCCAAGTGCGTGTTGGGCATTTTCACACTCACACATTCACTGATCCACCATCTGAGGTGTTTAACCAGGGGCGTGACAAGAGCATCTTGGTTGGGGGTGTTGCCCCTATGAATTTCCAACTGTATTCACTCTCGGGTTGTCAAACATTCAAGTATTTTAGAAAATTATTTGCACCCCCACCCCCCACCCCCCAACCCCGAGTGATAATTTTCCAATTCCTACCTTCGGCTTTCCAACAGTTGAAAAAAGTAAAGTGCTATCCCCACCTTTCCCCCTGTGTTCGAGATATATGAGTGTGGTTTCTAGATTGGAAAATATAATATCGACTCCATGTTTAACCCTTTGAACGCGCGCGGCCGCTTTTTCGTCCAGGAAAATAATACGTCATAATTTTTTTAAATATGATGAATGCTAAGTGAACCTGTGTGATAGACCAACGTTGAAAATATTAATTGGTGTACCCTTAAATTAAATAATGAATGCGGACTCTTCCAATTGCTGTCATTGAGCTGATATGGAAGAAACCACGAGGGTTCAAAGGGATAAAACAGCACTAAAAGACTGTTGGAAACGGTCACAGCCATAGATAAAATGTCACGAAATCCACGACAAAAGGGAATGAATTTCCGCCTGTTGGTGGTGTAAAGGATGCACTTTCTAACTATTGAAAATTCTGGTCGAGATAAGAGGAGGTGATCTCATCCAAACCCACCCTCCCCGTTTCCACGTCCCGGTATTTACCATCCCAGCTTCTGTTCAAGTAGTTTTCAAGAGTTTGTCAGATAACTGACGTTACAACTGTTACTTATTCCAGTTTCTTATTCGATAATCAACGAATGCCGAATAAGGAACCGGGAATATTATAATCCCTGATGGGTACGGGTGTGGGATGGGAAAATCTCACCCTCGGGACAAGATATTTGGTGCAGACACTCGGGAAAATCTTACTCTCGGGACAAGATATTTGGTCCAGACACTCGGCTTGCCGAGTGTCTGGACCAAATATCTTGTCCCGAGAGTGAGATTTTCCCATCCCACACCCGTACCCATCAGGGATTATTTTTCTTCTCTCACCATACAGCGGTTACGTTAGCCAGAGGTAATCGGCGGTCACGTGCTGATATAATCAACTCATTTGGTATTCGTTGTTTTGAAAAACTAATGACACCGTCGGAAAGAGCCTGCAAAAGTTATGTATATACCAACGGTATATACCGCGAAGTCAGTTAGGAACGGTGGCATCTTGGGGTGTAAAGAGTTTTAGAGCATCAAACATTGATCACACGGCATTCTGATGACGTCAATATGAATTAGTTGGTAGCAAGAAACTGATACGATATGCATGACGTCATAATAACGTTAATATGAACTTTGGTAAAACCAAGAAGCGCGCGCAACTCACAGTGTTTTTCAAATTATAATGACATAAACTTAACAAAATTTAAAACAGTGTTTAAGGGGTCGTCCATTTTGCGTTGTGAACTAATGCATGTACATGCTGTCTTGTAGATTTATTTCCCCCTAAAAACATATCAGACCTACAATATAAAAATTGGCCTTGAAACGTATTGTCGAAAATTTATTGTTTTTGTTTCGCTGGGGTGCATACATTGTGGAACTGAACTTCTGTTTTGGAAATGGTAATTCGTGGACGTTTGTCAGACAGCATGTCACTTCGACATCTTAGGTTCGTAATAACTGAATGAAAACGACCTTTGCCACAATCCGACCTGTGCGTATTTTTAAGTTACAACAAACGGACGTGTTGTTGATGCTTTTCATTTGGTAACTTTGTTCCAATAACACGCAGTGTTGGTTTGAAGTGAACAGCGTTTTGCACTTGCAAATGCAAAACAGATAAATCAAGTGACAGACTACTCCGCAGAATCGAACAACAGCGGGATCCCAACAGCCAGCCAGCAGACGATGAAATCCAATGTGCATATATGGGAACATTTAGCTTTTCGACAATTTCTGTCATTTAGTCAGCAAAGCAAACAACAGTTGAGTTTGTTTGGAAAAACTTTAATTTTGAAAAGCATGTTCAATAAATTATTCACAGTCTGCATGGAATGATCTAAGGAGAAATCTCGCATTACACTGTTCGCTTTTTAGGGGGCGTCATTTGATTTGTTCGCTTCTGAAAACGAGAGCTGGGGGGTCCCCATGTTTTCACTTCCAGTTTCCGGTTTAGATTGGATGGCATATCATTCCTTGGTTTTTCTAATTTCACGTACACGTTGTCTATTACGCTTGCTTCAAAGCAGCCCTTCGGGCTGCTTTTGCGCTCGCTATAAATGTATAACGCCACGTGTGTGGGGTGGGATACATCCGTCTCTCCCTGCTATCTCAGCATGGACAGATGTATGTTACACATCCAGTGGGGGGGGGGGGGGGGGGGGGGAGAATAAGCATATCCCAGTTCCTATTCAACATTCGTTATCAACCGATTTACGGTTGATAACGAATGTCGAATAAGGAATCAGGAGAAAGTACCGATTGTCACGTCTCTTGTCAGATAAAAGACGTATTGGCGTTTTGCAATTTTACAATCAATAGATTTAGAAGTATATATTGGCTTGGTATATTTCCAGTCGTTAGTGTTATAAAGCAGTTTAATAGTTTTGTGAATGATGATTAAACTATACGTTTCTTCTAGCATTTGGTTCATCTGTATTCTGGTTTTTGTGTCCAAGTTTCAGTTTGTGTTTCTCTTGGAAAAAGCTCATGCACAACAAATCCGGCAATTAAAAGATAAAATAGCTGATGCTGATTTATTAGGAAGCTTCCAAACTTCAAAGCTTGGTTGTGCTAAATCGTGTCTCAGTTCAGATGGTTGCGTGTCCATTTCCTACAACAAACAATCTGAGGAATGCCATCTACATGCGAGTGATCTTAGTGTTATGGCCGGTATACTGACCACTGGACAAGGATTTCAGTTCTATAGATTTACTGAGAGTAAGTACTGAAGGCTGTAGCTTGGTTGTATTGACTTATGGAACATAAAATTAGGTTTACCGAATGAATATTGTAGGCTGTAGGTTGATAGTATAATATTATGGGAATCTATATAGAGTTAGGATATCTAGGAGTAAGTACTTTAGGCTGTAGGTTGGTCGTATACAATTATGGGGTTATATAGATTTACGTTTAGTAAGCGTAACCATTGTAGGTTGTAGGTTGATAGTATGATGTTATGGGATATATATACAAGTAGGATCACGAGGAGTAAATATTCTAGGCTGTAGGTTGATATTATGAAATTATGGAATATATATTGAGTTAGGTTCACTAAGTGTAAGTATTATAGGCTGTAGGTTGATAGTATGAAATTATGGAATGTTTTTTGGGTTAGGTGTACTGAGTGTAGGTTCACTAAGTGTAAGTATTTTAGGCTGCAGGTTGATAGTATGAAATATGGAATATATATATTGTTAGGTTTACTAAATGTAAATATTGTAGGCTGTGTAGTTATAGTATGAAATTATGGAATATCTTTAAGGTGAGGTCTACTAACATTAAGTATTGGAGGGTGTAGGTTGATAGATTAAAATTATGGAATATATAGAGCCATGTTTACTAAGTGTAAGTATTGTAGGCTGTAGGTTGACAGTATGGAAATATGGAATATCTTTAGGGTGATGTTTACTAACAGTAAGTATTGTAGGGTGTAGGTTCATAGTTTGAAATTACGGAATATATCAGTTATGTTTACTAAGTGTAAGTATTGTTGGCTGTAGGTTGATGGTATGAAATCATGGAATATTTTAGGCTGAGGTTTACTAATTTAAGTACTGTAGGCTGTAGGTTGATGGATTTAAATTATGGAATATATAGAGTTGGGTTTATTAAGTGTAAGTATTGTAGGCTGTAGGTTAATGGTATGAAATCATGAAATATGTTAGGCTGAGGTTTACTAATAGTAAGTATTGTAGGCTGTAGAATGATGGTTTGAAATTATGGAATGTATAGAGTTAGGTTTACTAAGAGTAAGTATTGTGGGCTGTAGGTTGATGGTATGAAATCATGGAATATTTTAGAGTGAGGTTGACTAATAGTAAGTATTACAGGCTGCAGGTTGATGGTTTGAAATTATGAAATATTTAAAGTTAAGTTTACTAAATGTAAGAATTGTAGGCTGTAGGTTAATGGTATGAAATCATGAAATATGTTAGGCTGAGGTTTACTAATAGTAAGTATTGTAGGCTGTAGATTGATGGTTTGAAATTATAGAATGTATAGAGTTAGGTTTACTAAGAGTAAGTATTGTGGGCTGTAGGTTGATGGTATGAAATCATGCAATATTTTAGAGTGAGGTTGACTAATAGTAAATATTACAGGCTGCAGGTTGATGGTTTGAAATTATGGAATATTTAAAGTTAAGTTTACTAAATGTAAGTATTGTTGGCTGTAGGTTAATGGTATGAAATCATAAAATATGTTAGGATGAGGTTTATTAATAGTAAGTATTGTAGGCTGTAGGTTGATGGTATGAAATCATGGAATATTTTAGAGTGAGGTTGACTAATAGTAAGTATTACAGGCTGCAGGTTGATGGTTTGAAATTATGGAATATTTAAAGTTAAGTTTACTAAATGTAAGTATTGTTGGCTGTAGGTTAATGGTATGAAATCATAAAATATGTTAGGATGAGGTTTATTAATAGTAAGTATTGTAGGCTGTAGGTTGATGGTATGAAATCATGGAATATTTTAGAGTGAGGTTGACTAATAGTAAGTATTGCAGGCTGCGGGTTGATGGTTTGAAATTATGGAATATATAAAGCTAGGATTACTAAGTGTAAGTATTGTATGGTGTAGGGCGATAGTATGGAAATGTGGAATGTCTTTAGGGTGAGATTTAGGCTGAGGTTTACTAATAGTAAGTATTGTGGGCTGTAGTTTGAGAGTATAAAATTATGGATTATCTTTAGGGTGAAGTTTGCTAAGAGTAGCACTGTAGGCTGTAGAATGATAGTATGGAATTATGGAATATATATAAAGTTAGGTTTACTAAGTAAGTATTTTAGTCTGTGGGTTGATAGTATTGAATTATCGAAAATGCCACTGCATTGACTTTGAGAGCCATGTAGGCTGGAGGTCGATTGTATAGAAGTATTTTATAAACACCTGACAGATATCAGTATTGAAAACTTTGTAGTCCGAATGTTGTAGCCCGAAAGTTATAGGTAAAAAGTATTTACTCCAAAGTTATAACCCCAAGTTGCAACCCAAAATTTATAACCCGAGACTTATAACTCCAAAGTTATAGCCCAAAAGGAATGACCCCAAAAGTATAACCCCAAAAGTATAGCCCTAAAGTTATAGCCCAAAAGTTATTTCTCCAAGATTATATACACCGGGAACTTAATTAAGCACCCCCTGAATTGTTTCATGACCGTGAAGTTGTTGTTACTAATTATTATGTTTTAATGATTGTTATGTCTTCCAGTACATTTTACCTAGTGAAACATGATGCTTCTGGTATATAGCGTACCCAAAACGCACCCCCTCGTCCACGTGAAGCATGCCCCCCATGTCAGAAAAAACACTATCATCCACATGCAATATCTGGGCGTAAAAGAAGAAAATTTGTGACTTTCTTTACCAATAAATGTTGACCTGGAAAGGGGGAGGTACTAAGATGACAAATCATGCAAAACGCTTGTCATTCAAAACTATAGGAAGGCAAGTTGGCTATAGCCACTCCGTAATCAGCAGACTTGTCCGGAAACATCAACAAACCAACGATGTTAAGGACAGACCAAGACCTGTATAACCCCAAAAGACCTCTCCTCAGGAAATCGGAGTCTGGCATGCCTCGTTAGGCTTGAACCGTTTGCTTCAAGGAGGATTTGAAACGCCTTCGGCTGCCCAACAGGCGTTTGTGCAACAGAACTGTTCGTAACCGTCTCAAAGCACTGAGTATGAGGTCCGGAAGGGTCATCAAGCGACGACATTAGAATCTCAGGACGTGGAGGAGAGTCCAATGGTCATACGAGAGTAGGTTTCTGCTTCACGCCACAGATTGTCGCATTAGAGTGTGGAGGCATAGAAATGTTGCTTACGTGCCCAGCGACTTCAGACCTTCTGTTCCTTGTGGTGGAGGGTCAGTAAAGATCTGGGGATGCCTCTCTCATGATTGTAAACTTGATTGAGTTGACTCTGGACCGTAACCGCTCATTGGTAGCATTAGGAGGAGAGTCAAGGCTGTCATCCGTGCACGTGATAGATACACTCGCTACTGACATCAGACACTGCTATTATGTTCAGGAGATTTTCAGTTACATATTTGTCAGTAAATACCGGTGTGACAGGAATGATAGCCCGTAGGAACGTTAGTCCCTCTGGACTATTATTCCGCGGAATTATAGTCCTAGGTCTAACATTCCTAGGAATAGTAGTCCGGCGGACTACTATTCCTAGGAATGTTAGACCTAGGACTATAATTCCGCGGAATAATAGTCCAGAGGGACTAATTTTCCTACGGACTATCATTCCTGTCACACCGGCATTGTTTCATCATGACCATTCCAGCACCACACTTGTCGAATCAAAAACATTAGCGACGGATATGTGTAATTAGCGCCTTTAAAATATTGCATAATTTCATCATTGTATTATCTTTCGTTGGTCAATAGACCATTCTTTCCGCAAACAATCATTTTTGGACATCTAAAAATTAGCATGAACGTAATGACAGTTTCTATTAACACCACTGCGAAAAAAACAGGGGGTGCTTAATTATGTTTCATGTGTATAGGTTCTGACTGGGTATAGTCCAAGACCTACTGAGGTGGTATAGTAGTCTGTCGTATGGGAACTGCTATAGTAGACTTTTCAGTTCACTGCCAACTTTACTATAGGAATTCCCATAGGGTTGCCCTTGTCTCTATAACTTTACCTCTATAACTTTGGCTGTGCTCTGTCATCAAAGTGCAAACAAATTCTAAATGTGAGAGGAAAGAGAATGACATTCCTTTTCTTTTCTTCGTGTTTTTCAAAAAACTCTTTTGAAGAAAAAAAAATGAAAAAAATGATTATTTACTGAAACGCGATGTGGTTGATCTGTCGATGAAACTTCATTTTTTCTGTATCACAAAAGCAGTTCTTGTTCAAATTAGCAATCACCTGTTATACTGTAAAAAGTATAACTGTTCACAATATAATTTTTTGAAAGGTAACCAAACAATATCAATCGTTATTAACACTTGCATTGAAAAAATAAATTGCAGTTAGTGTCTCTAAATTCTCTTACTGTTGTCACATTGGGACGCTATGATGAAATGGCTGTTGGGACTAAACTACATTTCACAAACAGTATCCAAGCAATGTTTAACAAATAATTTAAGATTTATGTCAGTTTTTATATGTAAATCGAGATCTGATTTTGCCTATCTATGAAAACCTGGACATCGAGATTTAAAACCTTTTTTTTTAAATTTAAATATTAACAGTCTCTATAATAATAATAATAATAATAATAATAATAATAATAATAATAATAATAATAATAATAATGATAATATACATTTATATAGCGCAAACATCTCACAATATTAAAAAAGTTCCATAGCGCTTTACAACACTGCTCATAAACAAAATGATGACCAACATAGGATTTAAAAATATTTGTTAAATAAATGGGATTTCAATCTAGATTTAAATGCTGTCAAAGAAGGGGATGTTTTAACAAATTCTGGTAGCATGTTAAACAGTCTAGGAGCATTATAGCTAAAAGAACGTCCACCGTAGCTAGCGAGAACATAAGGTTTCTCTTCTAAAAGATTTTGGTTTGTGGAACGGAGGGGGCGTTTCGGTATATATGGTTTTACTAGATTAGCAATGTAAGCTGGGGACTGCTTCATGTGTACTTTATATGTGAAGAGGAGAATTTTGAACTCAACTCTGGCCATAATAGGAAGCCAATGCAAACTTTTCAACTATTATATGATCTGTCGCTTCTTCCGGTACTGATGTGACAACCATTACTTATTCCCAATCCCTTATTCGACATTCGATCTTCGGTTGATAACGAATGTCGAATAAGGAACCGCGAATAAGTAACGATTGTCGCATCCCCTTTTCCGATTATTTATCCCATTCATTAAAAATAATAATGTATAGCCACGCATTAACAGAAATAGCAACTGGGAATACTTAAATGTATTTATTTTATTTAATTATTAAGGTTTAGTGACCCTGTACACAACCAGGGTAACCCCAGGTCTGACAGGTTTACAGGTGGAGGAAACCGGAGTAACAGGACAAAACCACCGAGCAGTCGAGAGTAATGTTCGACTCCTCAACGTACCTACTTCGCAGGAACAAGGTTATCATTGGTTGATGACAAATGCGCCATCGGCGTGCAGTATGCCTCAGTACATAGAGACACCGTGCCTCTACGTGGGCAATCGGGATTACCTGCCTTGCCCAAGGGTACAAGGCAGTTTCCCCTGGCGTGGATCGAACCGTGGACCTTTCAGTTTGATATCCAGTGTTGTAACCTTTGAGCCATCGTGCTCCCTTTTAATATATTTAAATGTCTTTTGTGGGATTTTTCGATCATATAAAAAACAAAATCTTCAACTCGTCCCCAGTCTGTATCGGAATTTACACTCTGTTTGGCTCTAAAATATCCTAAATGAATAGAAATTTGACACCAGAGAGTTTCGGACAAGGTCATTGTCTGGGAAAATGTATTGGATGGAGTTTGATTGTAAGAACTGTCTCTTAACCCTTTACCCAACGCAGACGATATCAAAATTTATTATTTTAAATACCATTTTTGAATTTTGTTCAAAACATTTCAACAAAACCATATCATGTGACCCCTCTTTGGAACGAGCTCGTCGAGCTCGTTCCAAAGAAGGATCACATGATATGGTTTTGTTGAAATTTTTCGAAAAATAATATTTTTTCAGCTGCTGAAGTTGCATATTACGCGGGCGGATGCGGGCGATTCGTTGGGTAAAGGGTTAATCACTTTGTAATCTCGTAGAATTTGTTCTTCAAGAATCTGTGTTATTTCACCATTAAATTATAACTATTATCCAATGATAGTAATCCATATGAATCAAAGTAAATGCCTTTGAAATATATTGCTACCCAATATTCTTCTAGTCTCTTGGTAAATGTACTCTCAACTTTACCTTGTATCTGTTTACCGTGAGCTTTTTGTTTTTAAGTCTCTTAAAGCACTTTTTCATTTAATGATGATACTGATAGCCTTTGTGAACTATGAAAGTATATATTGTAATCATGCTCTTTCCATCTTCGAAGCCCTGGACTGGAGCGGAGACGTTCTGTAATCTACTTTATTTAATATGCCACAAAAAGTGTTCCAAACTGAGTTGACGAGATCTGGTCACATTTTGCCTGTTTTTATGGCAAATATTTTACTGTGTGTTCATGAAGTTTATATTGTAGAGTCAATGAACACACATTCTTCAATATACATATTTATTATACGCGCGCCTGTGAATTATCGCAAATTATCTAAAAGATATGCCTCGATATCCATCGATTCTATAGATATATAGAAATATCTCCTAGTAGCTTCCCAAATGACGTAACGCTTCGACGCATGACGTCGCATTGAAGGAATGATCAGCTGATCTTTGTTATTGCTTTGAAACGTACGTGTTTGGCGTGGAATTGGTCTGAATATTGTGCAATAAATTTTCTCATAGCATATAATAAAAAGAACATCAGCTCAATTATAGTCAGTGAAAAGAATTTTCTTATGAGAGTGGATCCGAAAATATTATTTTTCACTCGCGCTGCGAGTGATAAATAATATTTTCGGATCCACATGATTAATGTTTTCAGTAGCTTCCTAAATAACGTTACACTTCGGCGCATGACGTCGCCTTGAAGGAAAAAATGTTTGTTTGTTTGTTGGTGGTTAACGTCACATATTTATGCACCATGGCTAATCGTGACACAACATGGAGATGAAGTCAAGTTTAGTCAATCGTTGATCTACATGTTGCCCATTTTAGAGGACTTTCACCCCAAGCATTGGTGACTGGGTCCTATTTTACTAGTAAAGCGGAACTGGTTTACCACAGTAAACAAGTGCTGCTTACTTCCCGGGGTTCCCATGGGGAAATATTGTGGTCTTGTTTGTTTGTTGGTGGTTAACGTCACATATTTATGCACTATGGCTAATCGTGACACAACATGGAGATGAAGTCAAGTTTAGTCAATCGTTGATCTACATGTTGCCCATTTTAGAGGACTTTCACCCCAAGCATTGGTGACTGGGTCCTATTTTACTAGTAAAGCGGAACTGGTTTACCACAGTAAACAAGTGCTGCTTACTTCCCGGGGTTCCCACGGGGAGAAGGAAAAAATAAGTAGATCTTTGTTATTGTCCTGAAACTGTTTGCAGCCGAATTGGGCTGAATACTGCGCAGTAAAGTATCACTTAACATATAATAAAAAGAAAATCTACGCTGTTTTAGTGAATATCGGGAATTATCTCATGATAAGCGCTCCTGAAATATAAAACTTTCAAGTCCACACTCATGAGATAATTCCCTATATTCACTAAAACAGCACAGATATCCTCTATTCATCCATACTTATAGATTAACGTGTGTGCAAAAATAAGATTTTTACTTGACTATGTTACAGTTTGGCATTCTTCACTTTTTCTTTAATGGATTTTTTTTCAGTTCATTTACAACAAAGTCTTGAAATAAAACAACTAATTACTTTTTCTAGATTTTCTATATTCTTCTTTCACAATGTTAGAAAAATGACGTTGGTCCATTAATTCGGTTAATTGAGTGATTGTCTCAATTTCACATCGAGTCATATTCAACAATCGAAGATGACTTCTCAAATCTTTTGATATCTAGGTGCCCGGGAGTATTTGCGTGCCACATTTCACTTTTAGCCGATTGTGAGTTTTTCCCCATCTTTAGAATAGCCGAGAATTGCCACTCAATGTGACATCAATTTTATATTATGGAAACAAGTATTTATTGGTTTGTGTAATGTGCCTAACACTGAGCCTAACACACTCCCATCTTGTTTTGTACATTTAAAATGAACTTCGAGTGCAGCTGATGCAAGATCTAACTGCTTAGTACTTGTCTTGGAACTAAATATTATATTCCTTAAGAATTATTTTAAAGGTGCTATTGGAAATTGTTCAATTTCACCTACACTTTCTGTACCATTTGATATTGGTGATACATTATCTAGATCAAACTGCTATCAAAATGTTCTACGGTGTAGCCAAAGATGCTGAAGATGACCTTTAACCCCAATAGATAAACAAATACAAAATCAAGATATGCACAAGAGCTGTGTAAAATCAATATTTAATAAAATATATCAAGTGGTCTCGAATTTCGTTTGCAGGAGCTCGCTTTTGGCATGTCTTGCCTTCACGATAACTAATCAGACCGACGTTTTGGTTATCGTTTCTGATTTTTTATACCTAACGTTAGCCATTGATTTCAAGTGATTATTACACTTTTGTCTCGCTTCTTATTAAAAGATACAGATAAATGTAAACGATAGATCTATTAAAGAAATCTATTACCGAGAGGGAAAGTCTTTTGGAAGTTTAATAATAGCCTTCTGAACGGCTCTGAGTACATTTCAGTGGTAAGATAGTTATTGCCGAGACAGTTCTTCAGTACAGCAATAATAATAATAATAATAATAATAATAATAATAATAATAATAATAATAATAATAATAATAATAAATAATGACCTGCAGTTATTTACTATCAACGATCAGCTATTTTGGGGAACTCTGAAACTAATGATTATTGGAAAAACGATAGCATTCTCCACCCAGATGAAACGTAGCACTGACAATCGGTAAGCAGAAATCGAAAAGGAAATTAGTCTCCTGAATTCCCGTCTGGATGAAGGAGATTTAACAGTATGCCCCGAAATTGAGAACCTCAACAACGAACTCCAAATCATTAGAAATAAAAAAAACTAAAGGTATAATTCTACGAGCAATGGCAAAGTGGAAAGTGGAGGTTAATAAACCAACGAAATATTTTTGCAACATTGAAAAACGACATTATACTGAAAAAATTGTATCCAAACTGCAAACGTCTGATAGTATTATAACAGAAAACTTATCTGAGATTCTGAATAAACAAAAACTCTTTTATGAAAATCTTTACGCATCTAAGTTAAACTCATCCAATATCTTTGATAATAATAATTCCTTCTTTCTCCAATTTTTAGACGACGAGGAAAGTAATTCATTGGAAGGATCTCGGACAAGTTCTGAATGTTTAGAAGCGTTGAAAACAATGAAAAATAATAAAACATCCGGATCAGATGGCTTCACTCTGGAGTTTTATAAATTCTTTTGGAAAGACATAGGAAACTATCTAATAAACTCGCTCAATTATGGATACAATGTTAAACTTTTGTCTAATCCACAGAGAACCGGTATAATTACTTGCATTCCCAGGCCCAACAAACCCAAAGAATTCATTAAAAACTGGAGACCAATACCCCTTATTAATGTCGATACCAAAATTGCCCCCCCCCCCCCCCCCCCCCCCCCGGCTATCTCAAACCGCATTAAAACAGTCTTACCCAAACTTATATCTGCAACTCAGATAGGGTTTATGAAAGGACGATATATTGGAGAATCAACGAGACTAACTTTTGACCTCATTGAAAAATGTGAGAAAGAAAAAATTGACGGGTTACTGGTTCTGGATGATTTTGAAAAAGCGTTCGATTCTCTTGAATGGCCTTTCATAGAGACACCAATGGAATTTCTTAATTTTGACCCCTCCATTATACGTTGGTTTCACAGCTTCTGCTCTAACATATTCAGTTATATGCTAAATAACGGACATTGCTCAGAAAAATTCAATTTACAGCGTGGAGTGAGACAAGGTGATCAACTCTCCCCGTACCTATTCATTTTGAGTGTGGAGATTTTAAGTGCTGCATTAAAGTTTAATCCTGACATCCGAGGCATTAAAATAAATTACTATGAATACCTTATCAGCAAATATGCTGATGATTCAAACTATTTCTGAGTGATGGTGAATCTCTCAATCTAGCGCTAGAGATTGTGAATTCGTTTGCTCAGTTGTCAGGTCTAAAACTGAATTTTAACAAAACGCAAATTATTTGGATTGGGTCAAAACGTGGGTCTAGTAAAAGAATTGCCACGAAACACAATGTCCATTGGATTCAGGGTGGAAATTCACTATTCTGGGCATCATGTATGACCTTCTTGGTGAAAATTACATAATACAAAATTACATCGACAAAACAGAAAATATGGAAAAACTAATGACGGACTGGTCGTTTAGAAAGTTAAGCCTGATTGGAAAAACCACCGTCGTAAAAACTCAGGTACTTCCAATACTTATCCACTGTCTAGCTGTCTTTCCGAATCCGGACAACAACATGATGGATACAATACAGTCCCAACTGTTTCAGTTCTTATGGTCTGGAAAACGCTAAAAGACTAAACGTAAGATGTTAATGAATCAAATTGAAGATGGGGGGGGGGGGGGGGGATCAAGTTCCCAAGTATTCTGGTATATAGTTATTCATTGATGGCAAGGATTAAAAAATTGTTGGACCCAAGCGTAATGGCGCCTTGGAAAATACTTATTCTGGACGATTTCGAAAAAATCGGTGGTACAAAAACTTGGTTTCTACGTAAACAGTGGTTAACACAAGTCGGAGAGCATTTAAAAGGATTTTGGAAAAACGTTCTTAACGCCTGGTCATTTCTGGATGTCGGACGTTTACCGGATTTAGAGGAGATCTGTTCTGAGGCAATATTCTACAATAAAGATACAAAAATTGACAACAAACCTTTGTATAATCAAAAATGGTGCGATAGGAGAATATATTTTGTAAACGAGTGAGAGTGGAGGTTCCTTAATTTTGAAACATTCTCTACAAAATAGGCATTAAAGCGCTCTACGCGGTTTATTTAGGAGTTAAAAATGCAATTTTAAAACGCTGGCAGAACAATATTAAATGCAGAAAAAATTAAGCTCTATCCAACATCCACTACAGAGAATCGTGCATAGTTAATAAAAACTTTCTACATTCTGTTTCTTCAACATTTAACTTTGTACCCGGTTCAGTCTCAGTAAAAATGGAAGAAACTTTTGCATATCGAAATCCAAGTTGCTCCCAACTAATACGGATGACGCTTACCTCCAAACACTGCAAAACAAAATTTCACAAGAAGCTCTATTTACGAATGTAAGCCTGTTCCAATGTAGACTACCAGAGACCGAGCTCTGCATTTTTTTGTAACAACACCAAAGAGATAGTGTTACATCTTTTCGTGGAATGTTCAGTTACAAAAAACAGTTTATTACAATTGGCAGAAAGGCTTCAACAAAACTGCGAAGTGTTCATGCCGTTGACCTCACCTTTCATGATTCTTGGATATAATAATAATAATAATAATAATAATAAAAATAATAATAATAATAATAATAATAATAATAATAATAATAATATAATAATAATAATAATAATAATAATAATAATAATAATAATAATATCTACTCATTTGATCAGCTCCTCGCTATCCTTATACTAATATACAAAAAGTTCATTTATACGTGCAGAGTGAGAAAATGTCAATCTAGTTTCCATGGTTTCATCGAAGTCCTCCGTAACTTCCATGAAGTAGAATTGTATCCATTTCAATTATGCTCGACAAAAAATCACGTACCATAAAGAACAGATGGGCATTATGTCATACAACTTATTAAACACCACGTCATGGACATACTCAGGACAACACTGCTCGACATGGATCCCTTTCCCAATATTAATAAAAACCCACCTGCTATGTAGCACTAGGCTGAAACAACTATTATGTCATACAACTTATTAAACACCACGTCATGGACATACAGTACGTGGAGAGTGTATTATAAATAAATCACCCGCAGAGTAGAAATTCCACCGAAGCAATAATTGTAAATTTGCAGCAAAGCATACCCAACACAAGCAAAGTTTCAGCCAATGGACCTCCGGGTTATACCCGGAGGTCCATTGGCTGAAACATTGCTTGTGTTTTTTGTCGATGTGTACACAATTTGAAAGTTATAGCTTGGGTGATAACCCCATTCTGCGGGTGATTTAGTTACAATCTACTCTCCACGTACTGTACTCGGGACAACACTGCTCGACATGGATCCCTTTCCCAATATTAATAAAAACCCACCTGCTATGTAGCACTAGGCTGCACAAAATTAATTTCTGGTTCAGCATGTTAGGGCTTGACTCTTAAATCTTTTTGTTTGTAAAAACATCTTTTAACTTGTGACCTTACTCACTTATATATTCATCATTGTACACACGTATGCATTACTTTATCTGAATAAAAATATAAAATATATAAAAAAAAAAAAAACGAAAAGATAAAGAGCGAGACAACAGAAAATAAAAAAGGCCGCCCGACCCCAAGTCTCCCGAAAAAAGTGTGAAATTCGAGGTATTTTGAAAAAAATGGAATTTTTCGAAGTCGAAAAGGAGACATAACTCTGGCAAAAAATATCGGACTAAACCTCGATTTACATTTGATCTGTATTTTATATTGATACACCTACATACCAAATTTTATTTCATTCAGTCAACAACAACTAAAGTTATCATCGGGAAACCCCAAAAAAAAAAGAAAAAATGTCGAAGTTGAAAAAGGGGCATAACTCTGAGAACAATTTCGGACAGCATCCCGATTCGAACTGTACCTCTATTTTATGTTAATAAACATGCGTACCAAATTCCATTTGATTGGGCCAACTATAATTAAAGTTATCATCGGGAAACCAAAGTGGGACGCGCGGACGGAAGCACAGACGGATGGACGGACCGACGGACGGACGGACGGACGGACTGACGGACGTCCGGACGGACGGACGGACGGACGGACACCTGCTATTTTAATTTTTCGAGGGACAAAACTAGAATAACTGTCACCTATTTGCGGCAGCTGGTGACGCCCAAATGCAGCAATCTTTCGGATTGAAGGAAGTAGTGCTGGAAATTGGAATCATACTCCGCAACTAACAGGTAGTCCATGATCACATTTAACGATAAGAACAATGGATATCATGCTCCGAAATTGAGGCTGAGTTCCTGACTATTACTGAAGTAAAGCTCAAAGTTTAATCGCATGGCGCCATGGCCGAAGTCCACATATAAATAAAATGGCACCATAAATAACCTCTTGGCAACAAGCCAGAAGTTAACAGAAAAATAGCATCAATGTATTTTAACCCTTTACCTAACGTAACGGCCAAAACCGGCCGGCCAGCGCTATTCTCAAAAATCGCCAATTAATTTTCATTATTTTTTAATTTTTTGTCTCAAAAACATAGGTTATGACCCCTCGTTGGAACGAGCTCGACGAGCTCGTTCCAACGAGGGGTCATAACCTATGTTTTTGAGACAAAAAATGAAAAAAAAAAATATTCAACAATTATTTTTGCAAGTGTCGTCTGCTTTTCATGTTAGGTAAAGGGTAAAAGGTAAAATATATTGTGATCATCACAGTTTATAATAAATGAACATCCAGTGGAAACTATAGTTGAAAGACGAATACAATGATAACCTCAGAGGACATGTTGATGAACTGGAATCTCCGTCCGAATGCGTTGGCCATTTTGCCACAATCTCGGACGTCATCACATGAGCTTCAATTCACCGGTCATCGGTCAAAATAGTAAAGGCCATACAAAGCAGATCTTTTGCTTCCCAGGCCATTGTTTGTAAAATTGCATACGGGCGAGCGGTTTTTTATTTTATTTTCTGTAATTATTTCTTTGCCATCAAAAGTTCATGTTCTTGGTTTATGTTTTAGGCCTCATAATCTATAGAATATCATGGATAGTGGTGTATTTCGTCCCTTGAGAGCAAGAAGGCTTTGCAATGCTAAAGCATTGCAAAGCCTTCTTGCACACAAGGGACAAATTTATGAATTTTTTTAACTTGTGTAAAATATCAGACATAAACCATTTAATAATTATTTTTTTAAGTTTGCACTGGTTATAAAAAAGAGCATGCGGCAGCCAAAAGGACCACACGGGGAGGGGGGGGGGGGGTGTGCTGAGAAACATATTTTTAATTTTTTAGGCCTAACCCATTTTTACTACGATCTTAATCCTCAAAATAAATTGAAACAACCGGGAGAGGGTGGGGGGAGGGGGTGTAGTTATTAAACTCAAGTAAAAAGTGACACGTTTAATTCCTCGGACACTGCTTAATTTGTGGTAAGCCTTGTGTCATAGAAAGGGAACCAACGATGACACCGGGTCACAGGGTGGCTTCTTAACATATTGACCCTGACTATTAGAATCCAAAGAACAAAAACGTCATTTCAACGTTGGGCTCGAAATCTGGAAGTTTTGCTAAATCGCCGACCATCAGACCATGGGGGGCGGGGGGGTGGAGTGGGGGGGGGGGGGGGGGGTTGGGGGGTTCCAAGTGTATTTGTGGCATCTCTAGTGTCTACGTAAGATAAGAATAGGGGTTAAAACGTAGGTATTCATCAATTGTCCGAATTCATTATTAAGAACAATGTAGATCGACACTTGAGAAACAAGTTTGGAAGTATTCAACAATGTCATTTTTATAATATTGATAAACTCTTTCAACAAACTACACGCAGCTGGAGCAACCTTGGTGTGAGGTGAGCAATTTATTATATATGTTTTTTACGAATATTCATAAAAGGATTAAAGGGAAAGCCTGGTCTAATGGCATTTTATTCAAACCGGATAAGGGCTTTTCTTTAGGCTGGAAACAATGTTCAAATTGTAAATTATGTTTTATCGACTCATTTAAAGCTGATGGTGCACCGACTAATGCATTCCATTGATTACCGTATAGAACAGAAGAACTCTATGGATAGGGAAATCATTTAAAAAACTAACACGACGTATTACAAAGAAAAGAAAACAACTCACATATTTGAACAAAAAGTGTTTGATTTGCTCATATGTTGTGAACTCCCTTCCTCACAGATGAAGCATACATATACGAAACGTGTCTATGTGTTCGTTTGATTTACGCAGATGTTGTGAACTCCCTTCCCCACAGATGCTGCATACATATACAAAACTTATCTCTGTGTTCGTTTGATTTACGCAGATGTTGTGAACTCCCTTCCCCAAAGATGCTGCATACATATACAAAACTTATCTTTGCATTCGTTTGATTTACGCAGATGTTGTGAACTCCCTTCCTCACAGATGCTGCATGCATGTACAAAACTTATCTATGCGTTTGTTTGATTTACGCAGATGTTGTGAACTCCCTTCCTCACAGATGCTTCATACATATACAAAACCTATCCGTGTGTTCGTTTGATTAACGCATATGTTGTGAACTCCCTTCCTCACAGATGCTGCATATATATACAAAACTTATCTATGTGTTCGTTTGATTTACGCAGATGTTGTGAACTCCCTTCCCCAAAGATGCTGCATACATATACAAAACTTAAAGTCTTTGTGTTCATTTGTTTTACGCAGATGTTGTGAACTCCCTTCCCCAAAGATGCTGCATACATATACAGAACTTAAAGTCTTTGTGTTCATTTGTTTTACGCAGATGTTGTGAACTCCCCTCCTCACAGATGCTGCATACATATACAAAACTTATCTCTGTGTTCGTTTGATCCACGCAGATGTTGTGAACTCCCTTCCCCAAAGATGCTGCATACATATACAAAACTTATCTCTGTGTTCGTTTGATTTACGCAGATGTTGTGAACTCCCTTCCCCAAAGATGCTGCATACATATACAAAACTTATCTCTGTGTTCGTTTGATTTACGCAGATGTTGTGAACTCCCTTCCCCAAAGATGCTGCATACATATACAAAACTTAAAGTCTTTGTGTTCGTTTGATTTACGCAGATGTTGTGAACTCCCTTCCCCACAGATGCTGCATACATATACAAAACTTATCTTTGCGTTCGTTTGATTTACGCAGATGTTGTGAACTCCCTTCCTCACAGATGCTGCATGCATGTACAAAACTTATCTATGCGTTCGTTTGATTTACGCAGATGTTGTGAACTCCCTTCCTCACAGGTGCTGCATGCATGTACAAAACTTATCTATGCGTTCGTTTGAATTACGCAGATGTTGTGAACTCCTTTCCTCACAGATGCTTCATACATATACAAAACCTATCCGTGTGTTCGTTTGATTAACGCACATGTTGTGAACTCCCTTCCTCACAGATGCTGCATGCATGTACAAAACTTATCTATGCGTTCGTTTGATTTACGCAGATGTTGTGAACTCCCTTCCTCACAGGTGCTGCATGCATGTACAAAACTTATCTATGCGTTCGTTTGATTTACGCAGATGTTGTGAACTCCCTTCCTCACAGGTGCTGCATGCATGTACAAAACTTATCTATGCGTTCGTTTGAATTACGCAGATGTTGTGAACTCCCTTCCTCACAGATGCTTCATACATATACAAAACCTATCCGTGTGTTCGTTTGATTAACGCAGATGTTGTGAACTCCCTTCCTCACAGATGCTGCATATATATACAAAACTTATCTATGTGTTCGTTTGATTAACGCAGATGTTGTGAACTCCCTTCCTCACAGGTGCTGCATGCATGTACAAAACTTATCTATGTGTTCGTTTGATTAACGCAGATGTTGTGAACTCCCTTCCTCATAGATGCTGCATGCATGTACAAAACTTATCTATGTGTTCGTTTGATTAACGCAGATGTTGTGAACTCCCTTCCTCACAGATGCTGCATATATATACAAAACTTATCTATGTGTTCGTTTGATTAACGCAGATGTTGTGAACTCCCTTCCTCACAGATGCTGCATGCATGTACAAAACTTATCTATGTGTTCGTTTGATTAACGCAGATGTTGTGAACTCCCTTCCTCACAGGTGCTGCATGCATGTACAAAACTTATCTATGTGTTCGTTTGATTAACGCAGATGTTGTGAACTCCCTTCCTCACAGATGCTGCATGCATGTACAAAACTTATCTATGTGTTCGTTTGATTAACGCAGATGTTGTGAACTCCCTTCCTCACAGATGCTGCATATATATACAAAACTTATCTATGTGTTCGTTTGATTAACGCAGATGTTGTGAACTCCCTTCCTCACAGATGCTGCATATATATACAAAACTTATCTATGTGTTCGTTTGATTAACGCAGATGTTGTGAACTCCCTTCCTCACAGGTGCTGCATGCATGTACAAAACTTATCTATGTGTTCGTTTGATTAACGCAGATGTTGTGAACTCCCTTCCTCACAGGTGCTGCATGCATGTACAAAACTTATATATGTGTTCGTTTGATTAACGCAGATGTTGTGAACTCCCTTCCTCACAGATGCTGCATGCATGTACAAAACTTATCTATGTGTTCGTTTGATTAACGCAGATGTTGTGAACTCTCCTCCTCACAGATGCTGCATATATATACAAAACTTATCTCTGTGTTCGTTTGATTAACGCAGATATTGTGAACTCCCTTCCTCACAGGTGCTGCATGCATGTACAAAACTTATCTCTGTGTTCGTTTGATTAACGCAGATGTTGTGAACTCCCTTCCTCACAGATGCTGCATATATATACAAAACTTATCTCTGTGTTCGTTTGATTAACGCAGATGTTGTGAACTCCCTTCCTCACAGATGCTGCATGCATGTACAAAACTTATCTATGTGTTCGTTTGATTAACGCAGATGTTGTGAACTCCCTTCCTCACAGATGCTGCATATGTATACAAAACTTATCTATGTGTTCGTTTGATTAACGCAGATGTTGTGAACTCCCTTCCTCACAGGTGCTGCATGCATGTACAAAACTTATCAATGTGTTCGTTTGATTAACGCAGATGTTGTGAACTCCCTTCCTCACAGATGCTGCATGCATGTACAAAACTTATCTATGTGTTCGTTTGATTAACGCAGATGTTGTGAACTCCCTTCCTCACAGATGTTGCATATATATACAAAACTTATCTATGTGTTCGTTTGATTAACGCAGATGTTGTGAACACCTTCCTCACAGATGCTGCATATATATACAAAACTTATCTATGTGTTCGTTTGATTAACGCAGATGTTGTGAACTCCCTTCCTCACAGATGCTTCATAAATATACAAAACCTATCCGTGTGTTCGTTTGATTAACGCCGATGTTGTGAACTCCCTTCCTCACAGATGCTTCATACATATACAAAACCTATCCGTGTGTTCGTTTGATTAACGCAGATGTTGTGAACTCCCTTCCTCACAGATGCTGCATATATATACAAAACTTATCTATGTGTTCGTTTGATTAACGCAGATGTTGTGAACACCTTCCTCACAGATGCTGCATATATATACAAAACTTGTTATGTGTTCGTTTGATTAACGCAGATGTTGTGAACTCCCTTCCTCATAGATGCTGCATATCTATACAAAACTTATCTATGCGTTCGTTTGATTAACGCAGATGTTGTGAACACCTTCCTCACAGATGCTGCATATATATACAAAACTTATCTATGTGTTCGTTTGATTAACGCAGATGTTGTGAACACCTTCCTCACAGATGCTGCATATATATACAAAACTTATCTATGTGTTCGTTTGATTAACGCAGATGTTGTGAACTCCCTTCCTCACAGATGCTTCATACATATACAAAACCTATCCGTGTGTTCGTTTGATTAACGCAGATGTTGTGAACTCCCTTCCTCACAGATGCTTCATACATATACAAAACCTATCCGTGTGTTCGTTTGATTAACGCAGATGTTGTGAACTCCCTTCCTCACAGATGCTGCATATCTATACAAAACTTATCTATGTGTTCGTTTGATTAACGCAGATGTTGTGAACTCCCTTCCTCACAGATGCTGCATATATATACAAAACTTATCTATGTGTTCGTTTGATTAACGCAGATGTTGTGAACACCTTCCTCACAGATGCTGCATATATATACAAAACTTGTTATGTGTTCGTTTGATTAACGCAGATGTTGTGAACTCCCTTCCTCACAGATGCTTCATACATATACAAAACCTATCCGTGTGTTCGTTTGATTAACGCAGATGTTGTGAACTCCCTTCCTCACAGATGCTTCATACATATACAAAACCTATCCGTGTGTTCGTTTGATTAACGCAGATGTTGTGAACTCCCTTCCTCACAGATGCTTCATACATATACAAAACCTATCCGTGTGTTCGTTTGATTAACGCAGATGTTGTGAACTCCCTTCCTCACAGATGCAGCATATATATTCAAAACTTATCTATGCGTTCGTTTGATTTACGCAGATGTTGTGAACTCCCTTCCTCACAGATGCAGCATACGTATAGAAAACTTATCTATGCGTTCGTTTGATTTACGCAGATGTTGTGAACTCCCTTCCTCACAGATGCAGCATACATATGCAAAACTTATCTCTGTGTTCGTTTGAATCAATTCTAGTCGACCCTAGAGAAAAATACAAATAGCTTCATGCGCTGAACCACAAAAAAAACCAAAAAAACACAAGAGGTGGTCACCTGACCAAAGATGTTTAACCCTTTACCCAACGAATCGACCACATCCGCCCGCGTAATATGCAAATTCAGTAGTTGAAAAAATATTATTTTTCAAAATTTTTAGCAAAACCATATCATGTGACCCCTCGCTGGAACGAGCTCGTCGAGCTCGTTCCAGCGAGGGGTCACATGATATGGTTTTGTTGATATTTTTTGAAAAATTTGAAAAAATTAAAATTGAAAATAATAAATTTTGATATCGTGCGTTGGGTAAAGGGTTAAAGAAGGATTTAATTAGCATCTATGACAGAGAATGAAATTATTTATTTACAACTCTGTTGTCCAAGCTAAATGATTGATTCTAGTATAATGCCAAGACTTTCAGTAAAGCAAAATTGGGGAGTCCAAATATCAACCTAAGGACTTAACTTGACCAAACATGAAGGATGTCGTATATCAAATATCAATATATTATACCAAATATCAAAATATTATACCAAATATCAAAATATTCTTGACGGTTCTGGAGAAGAGGATTTTGGGAATATTACCCAAATTTGCACTATGTTAAAATCCCCCCCCCCCCCCCCCCCCCATAGGGAACACAAATATTAACCCAGGGACTTTTATTTGAACAAATTGAATCTGAACTCTCTGAGGATGGTGTATACCAAATATCAAAAGATTCTGATTGTATCTCAAGAAGCGAATTTTTTAAAACTATTCCTCATATTGGACTTCGGGCCCCAACATGAACCCAAAGGCTTGATTTGTACAAACAGAGATCTGACTTCTTTAGGGATGCTGTATACCAAATATCAAGAGATTCTGACTGGTGCATCTGAAGAAGATTTTCAAAGATTATTCCTTATATTGCACTGAGTTAAAATTCGGGCTCCCTTAGAAAGTGTAATTAATATCCGATGGACTACAGTTCACGCTAAAAAACTGAAGTGTTAAAAACTACACTTGAAGTGCTCTATTTAACACTTACTAAGTGCTGAACTAGCACTATGTTCAAGTGTAGATATCCCAGAACTTGACAGGTGTTACAATAATACCACTTGACAAGTGTAATGTCGCGACACTTGAAAGGAAATAACGCACATGACGCGGATCAGGCTCGAACTCTCGAGCCTGATCCGCGTCATCTGCGTTGTATCCTTTTAATTATGTACCCACCAAGCGCAAATCAAATTATGGACGATTCTGGAAGAACCACCAATGCTAGACACATGGGAAGTGCCATCCATTCAAGTTTCAGATGTCTGACGATTGTAATATCTAAGTGCTTAAAGCATTGCACTTTGAGTGCTAAAATCAAACCCTAAGAGTCAGAATGGGTTTAACACCTTGAAAGTGTTAGTTTTAACACTTTAGTTTTTAGTGTGTTGAACAAACTAAATCCAACCCCTGTAAGGATTCCGTATCCCATATATTAAATGATTTTGACTGGTGTTTCTGGAGATGAAGAGTTTCAAGGATTATTCCTCATATTGGACAAAGTTAATATTCGAGCTCCAACAGGGTGTCCAGATATTAACCCACAGACTTGATTTGAACAAACGTCGATCTGACTTCCCTAAGGATGCTGTATATCAAATATCAAACGATTCTGACTGGTGGATCTGTAGAAAATTTTTTAAAGATTATACGCATCTTGCACCAATTAAAATTCGGGCCCCCATCGGAAGCCCAAATATTTACAGAGGGACTTTGCTGAACACTCTTGAAATCTCCAAACCCACTTCATAAGAAAAAGATTTTTAAAAAAAAATTGGAGCATTTCCCACCACCCCCTCCGTATGGGCCTGGGCAGGTAGATTTGGGCCAAAACAAAATGCAATGCCAGAACAAGCAATCACCTCAAATCTAACAGAAATCGGTTTAGCGGTTTCGGAGGAGAAGGTGCAAACACCATGTTTATGGACGGGCGACGGTGATTAATCACTATAGCTCATCCCAACTTTCAGTCAGGTGAGCTAAATGAAAGATAACAAGGCCAACGGGTTAAGAGCTCCACCCAGAAGCTGGATATTTCGAGCCCACGTTTCGGAAAGATTTCAAAAAGATATTTTAACCCTTTACCCAACGTAACGGCCAAAACCGGCCGGCGCTATTCTCAAAAATCGCCAATTAATTTTTATTATTTTTTCATTTTTTGTCTCAAAAACATAGGTTATGACCCCTCATTGGAACGAGCTCGTCGATCATTTTTTGGCAAGTGTCGTCTGCTTTTCATGTTAGGTAAAGGTTTAACAGAAGGGAAATGTATCGACTTGTTTCTCTGGGGACAGGTGTGGCAAAGTTTAATTGTGTGTGTTCGCGAGGCTACTTGTTTCTCTGGGGACAGGTGTGGCAAAGTTTAATTGTGTGTGTTCGCGAGGGTACTTGTTTCTCTGGGGACAGGTGTGGCAAAGTTTAATTGTGTGTGCTCGCGAGGCTACTTGTTTCTCTGGGGACAGGTGTGGCAAAGTTTAATTGTGTGTGTTCGCGAGGGTACTTGTTTCTCTGGGGACAGGTGTGGCAAAGTTTAATTGTGTGGGCTCGCGAGGGTACTTGTTTCTCTGGGGACAGGTGTGGCAAAGTTTAATTGTGTGTGCTCGCGAGGGTACTTTGAGCAACTGTGAGGTGAGATGAGAGGTGAATACGTGAGTGTGTGCGTGTATGGGACTGGATGTCGTCCCAAATGTGAGTGTGTGTGCGGGCTGGATGTCGTCCCGAATGTGTGCGCGTGTGTGGGGCTGTCGTCTCGAATGTGAGTGTGTGGGGGGCTGGATGTCGTCCCGAATGTGAGTGTGCGCGTGTGTGGGTCTAAATGTCATCCCGAATGTGTATGCGTGTGTCGGGTTGGATGTCGTCCCGAATATGAGTGTGTGCGTGTGAGGACATGGATGTCGTCTTGGATGTGAGTGTGTGCGCGTGTGGGACTGGATGTCTTCCCGAATGTGAGTGTGTGCATGTGTGGAACCGGATGTCGTCCCGAATGAGAGTGTGCGCGTGTGTGGGGCTAGATGTCGTCTCGAATTTGGGAGAACCTAGACTATAGTGTTTGAGTTTGCACAAATATTTATTTGGTTTAAACACTATTTTATTCAAGATAATGTTATATGTATACATTACATAAGAGTATAACAGATTAAAGAAAAAGTATCATTAGCAGTACACGAGCTAACAGCAACGGTGATAATCAGGTTGGCAGGGGCGGCGGTACCCGAACGGCATTATATAATGCTTTATGTATGCATTACATAACAGTTTTATAGATTAATGAAAAAAGTTGTACTAGCAGTACACGAAATAACAGCAACAGTGATAATAAAGTTGGCACGGGCGGTGGAGCCCGGGGGGGGGGGGGAACAGGGGCTCGTGCCCACTGTTTTCACCAATTATAGATACCCGAACGGCATTTTTCGACATAACTTGCACAACCCCTATGGTCGCTATACATAATATGACGACATTGATTTTCATGATTTTACTTCATAAAAATAGAAAGCTCCAAATTAAGCGTAATATTTCAAAGGACTGTTTCAAAGTTATGATTAGCCATTGAACCCGAGAGGCCGCTTTTCCGGCCCATGAACATGATACTTTATAAATTCATTAAGTATGATACCTGGTAAGTGAATGTGTGGGGAATACCAATCAATATTTTCAACGTGCAGCCCTAAGGCTGCACGTTGAAAATATTAATTGGTCTGCCCACAAAAAATAAATATGGCCTCTTCCAAATTGCTGCAATTGAATTGATATGGAAGATCCCACCAGGGTTCTAAGGGTTCAGTAAAAACAAAACCAAATAAATACGGTTTGGTTAGTGTCCTAAATAGAGTGGATTCAAGTGTGAGGGGAAGCGTATATAAATTCATATATTTTGCATTAATACACCGCCCCACCACCATTGACAACCACCCCCGAAGAAATATTATTTTCCATCCTACACCCTTTCGATACCCAGAAAAGTGTGACCCCCACCCACTTTTTAGAAACATTCTCCGCCTCTGCAAGTTGGTAGGTAGACTAGGATTCGACAGGAAGTCTTTGGCTCATATGAGTCGTCTCCTGAATATTTATTTGTTTTCTTCGCCTCATCGTAAAGAAAACTGTGGTTTGTGGTTTGTCTTCCCGAGTTTGTGGGGACTTGTTTTCAACAGAGAACAAAACACAAAACACAAAGTATGTGTGGGTTATGTGTGTTTAGCAGTGAATTTGGGGGTTTTAATTACCTTTACTTCTGTTCATTTTCGCAAGTTGTTCATTACACCCCATGTGAACGTATACTACAAAATAAATATCATTTCATTAACTACAACACTGGACAGCTTCAAGCTTCAAGCTGTATGAACCCCAAACATGATCCATTGACAACCGGAGACATTTCAATCGGAGACGTAAACACGACCTCGAATCTGATACAAATTACAGGACATGCACATGGTCATGATAATGTTTTTGTATCGCCAATAAATTATCTAATTAAATTAACCCTTTACCTAACATGAAAAGCAGACGACACTTGCAAAAATAATTCTTGAATAACTAATTTTTTTCATTTTTTGTCTCAAAAACATAGGTTATGACCCCTCGTTGGAACGAGCTCGACGAGCTCGTTCCAACGAAGGGTCATAACCTATGTTTTTGAGACAAAAAATGAAAAAAATAATGAAAATTAATTGGCGATTTTCGAGAATAGCGCTGGCCGGTTTTGGCCGTTACGTTAGGTAAAGGGTTAACATTATGTGTACTCAATATAGTGTCATTGAAGCGAGAGTTTACTTTATATTCGTGGTAACTTGACTTTACTGTCTTCTGATATCATAAATACAGGTAGCGAGTAGGTTCACTGGTTAGAACATTGGACCTGGAATTAAAAGGTAGGTGTTTCGATCCTGTCTTGCATGGTTTTAGCAAGATACTTCATCCCAATTGCCTATGTAGGGGCATCGTGACAATGTGTACATACACGGAATGGCACGCCTGTGTGAATGGGTTAATCAATATGGCACGAGTGCCAGCGGGGTCCGAAAGAACGGGAGGCCACAGGCCTCCAGTTTTATCCTTACGCGATGGTACAAGTGCCATATCGATTAACCCATTCACACAAACGGGGTGGGGTGGGGGTTTGGCTAAAAAATTAACTTTTCACCGAGAGAGAGAGAGAGAGAGAGAGAGAGAGAGAGAGAGAGAGAGAGAGAGAGAGACGGGGGAGCAAAAACAAGAACAAGAACAATTTCACAAAATTGAGCCAGTCTTAAATATTCAAGACAAGGGTTAGCATTGGTTGTAGAAAAGTGCACCATCGACGTGCGGTACATCTTAATACACAGCCCCACCGTACCCCCGGGCAATCGGGATAAGATGCATTGCCCAAGGACACAACACAGTGACCCCTCACGGGGATGGAACAGTGAAGTTCAATGCCGTATCGACTTAGCTCCGTACTTTCGACGATAAAAGCACCAAAGATTCCAATGTACCAATATCGACAGCTCAGTATACAATATCGACACTTTATGTAGCAATTATAAAGAGCACTCGGGAGTTCCCGTTAAGTCTATTGTCTTATCATAATATTCCTGCAGACATGTACCATATGGTACCAATATCGACAGCTCAGTATCCAATATCGACACTTTATGTAGCAATTATAAAGAGCACTCGGTAGTTCCCGTTAAGTCTATTGTCTTATCATAACATTCCTACAGACATGTACCATATAGTACCAATATCGACAGCTCAATTTCCGTGAGGAAAGCGTGTTTTAAGGATAGGTACACATTAACTAAAAAATGGATTCCATCTCAAGCAACTCCACATTCAGTGTCGTCGACGAATTTATCCGTCTCTTGTACTTCCTATTTCATGTGCCTGCCATCGCCGGCACATATAATGAAGCTTACGGGCCAATCTGGTTATGTTTCGGACTAAAAACACCGTTTTTTCCGGTAGTACTATCGGTAACCATTCTAATAAATTTGATTAGAATCTCGAATACTGAGCAGCATTCGAATCGGTATTCGATTCGATTAAATTCGAATATTCGTAGGACCCTATACTCATTCGATCAGCCTGATGATTTACTGGGTATTCGTACATGATCGAAAGCATTTCAATAGCACTGCACCTGTTTATGTGTTTGCGAGCAAGGATATTTGCGTAACAATGTGGTATGTTTGTTGTGTTTATGCGAGTGAGTGAGTGAGTGAGTGAGTGAGTGAGAGTGTTTGTGAGTTATGGGTGTTCAAGGTGTATGTGAGTGGCCATCTATTATTCCGGTGGTTCTCCACACTTTAGGGTGGATTGGAATATCCAAACCATCAATTCCCGCGTTTACACGCCTATTCATAACGCAGAAATTGTTTTCTATTTCGTCAGTGATACATGATGAATCATTGTTAGTTTGTTTTTGACCAACGACTGGGTAGATAAGGTGGGGGGTAAGGTCTCTGTATATTTATGTTTGGCCATGTGTACTGTAAGCTGGAGTGTACGTGTATATATATATGTGAGCGTTTGGGTCGGTGTGCGTGGAGGTGTGTGTTACAGTGAGTGTAATGTGAAATATGTCAATATATTCATATCAGAAGGCTTAAACGAGTCCTTGTGCAGGTAGTTATAAGAACAGATCGTCTCCTGAGTTCCAGTACGTGTTCTATCTACATACTGGCCTGCCTACTGGCCTGCCTACTGGCCTGCCTACTGGCAAATAGAACACATTGTAACTCGGGGACGAAATATCAATGTTCAAAACAAATACAACGAAAGTATTACATTTATTCCTGCAAGTGCTTTCATCGCTCTTTGTACGGAACATCAGGCATTTTTACTTTTCCAAAAGGCAAAAATGCCCGAAGATCCATCCGAACAAAGTGTGGTGAAAGCGCTAAGGAGGAATAAATGTAATAGTTTAGTTTCGCTGGACAATTTTGCGTAAGTGTATATTTTCTGCATATATGTTACTCGTGTTTCTTTTGGGATCACTCGGTTGTGTGTTAAATCTAAAATCCCTCTAGTGCCCGTCAAAATCAGTCAAGTATAACCAACTTGACTCTGTGCGTAATAGTAATGCTATATACTCAAAATCCAAAGATTCTGTCTGTCTGGTGGATCTATTCTGTCTGGTGGATCTATTCTGTCAGGTGGATCTATTCTGTCTGGTAGATCTATTCTGTCTGGTGGATCTATTCTGTCAGGTGGGTCTATTCTGTCTGGTGGATCTATTCTGCCTGGTGGATCTATTCTGTCAGGTGGGTCTATTCTGTCTGGTGGGTCTATTCTGTCTGGTGGATCTACTCTGTCTGGTGGATCTATTCTGTCTGGTGGGCCTATTCTTCTATTCTGTCTGGTGGGTCTATTCTGTCAGGTGGGTCCATTCTGTCTGGTGGGTCTATTCTGTCTGGTGGATCTATTCTGTCTGGTGGATCTATTCTGTCTGGTGGGTCCATTCTGTCTGGTGGATCTATTCTGTCTGGTGGATCTATTCTCTCTGGTGGATTGATTCTGTCTGGTGGGTCTATTCTCTCTGATGTGTGTATTCTTTCTGGTGGATCTATTGTGTCAGGTGGATCTATTCTGTCTGGTGGATCTATTCTGTCTGGTGGATCTATTCTGTCTGGTAGATCTATTCTGTCTGGTGGATCTATTCTGTCAGGTGGGTCTATTCTGCCTGGTGGATCTATTCTGTCTGGTGGGTCTATTCTGTCAGGTTGGTCTATTCTGTCTGGTGGATCTATTCTGCCTGGTGGATATATTCTGTCTGGTGGATCTATTCTGTCTGGTGGGTCTATTCTGTCAGGTGGGTCTATTCTTTCTGGTGGGTCTATTCTGTCTGGTGGATCTATTCTGCCTGGTGGATTGATTCTGTCTGGTGGGTCTATTCTGTACGGTGGGTGTATTCTGTCTGGTGGATCTATTCTGTCTGGTGGATTTATTCTGTCTGGTGGATTGATTCTGTCCGGTGGGTCTATTCTGTCTGGTGGGTGTATTCTGTCTGGTGGATCTATTCTGTCTGGTGGGCCTATTCTTCTATTCTGTCTGGTGGGTCTATTCTGTCAGGTGGGTCCATTCTGTCTGGTGGGTCTATTCCGTCTGGTGGATCTATTCTGTCTGGTGGATCTATTCTGTCTGGTGGGTCCATTCTGTCTGGTGGATCTATTCTGTCTGGTGGATCTATTCTCTCTGGTGGATTGATTCTGTCTGGTGGGTCTATTCTCTCTGATGTGTGTATTCTTTCTGGTGGATCTATTCTGTCAGGTGGATCTATTCTGTCTGGTGGATCTATTCTGTCTGGTGGATCTATTCTGTCTGGTAGATCTATTCTGTCTGGTGGATCTATTCTGTCAGGTGGGTCTATTCTGCCTGGTGGATCTATTCTGTCTGGTGGGTCTATTCTGTCAGGTTGGTCTATTCTGTCTGGTGGATCTATTCTGCCTGGTGGATATATTCTGTCTGGTGGATCTATTCTGTCTGGTGTGTCTATTCTGTCAGGTGGGTCTATTCTGTCTGGTGGGTCTATTCTGTCTGGTGGATCTATTCTGCCTGGTGGATTGATTCTGTCTGGTGGGTCTATTCTGTATGGTGGGTGTATTCTGTCTGGTGGATCTATTCTGTCTGGTGGATCTATTCTGTCTGGTGGATTGATTCTGTCCGGTGGGTCTATTCTGTCTGGTGGGTGTATTCTGTCTGGTGGATCTATTCTGTCAGGTGGATCTATTCTGTCTGGTGGATCTATTCTGTCTGGTGGATCTATTCTGTCTGGTAGACCTATTCTGTCTGGTGGATCTATTCTGTCAGGTGGGTCTATTCTGCCTTGTGGATCTATTCTGTCTGGTGGGTCTATTCTGTCAGGTGGGTCTATTCTGTCTGGTGGATCTATTCTGCCTGGTGGATATATTCTGTCTGGTGGATCTATTCTGTCTGGTGGGTCTATTCTGTCAGGTGGGTCTATTCTGTCGGGTGGGTCTATTCTGTCTGGTGGATCTATTCTGTCTGGTGGATTGATTCTGTCTGGTGGGTCTATTCTGTCTGGTGGGTGTATTCTGTCTGGTGGATCTATTCTGTCTGGTGGATCTATTCTGTCTGGTGGATCTATTCTGTGTGGTGGATCTATTCTGCCTGGTAGGTCTATTCTGTATGGTGGATCTATTCTGCCTGGTGGATCTATTCTGTCTGGTGGATCTATTCTGTCAGGTGGGTCTATTCTGTCTGGTGGGTCTATTCTGTCTGGTGGGTCTATTCTGTCCGGTGGGTCTATTCTGTCTGGCGGGTCTATTCTGTCTGGTGGATCTATTCTGCCTGGTGGATCTATTCTGTCTGGTGGATCTATTCTGTCAGGTGGGTCTATTCTGCCTGGTGGGTCTATTCTGTCTGGTGGATCTATTCTGTCTGGTGGATCTATTCTGTCTGGTGGATCTATTCTGTCAGGTGGGTCTATTCTGCCTGGTGGGTCTATTCTGTCTGGTGGATCTATTCTGTCTGGTGGATCTATTCTGTCTGGTGGGTCTATTATGTCAGGTGGATCTTTTCTGTCTGGTGGGTCTATTCTGTCTGGTGGGTGTATTCTGTCTGGTGGCTCTGTTCTGCCTGGTGGATCGATTCTGTCAGGTGGATCTATTCTGTCTGGTGGATCTATTCTGTCAGGTGGATCTATTCTGTCTGGCGGATCTATTCTCGCAGGTGGATCAATTCTTTCTGGTGGATCTATTCTGTCTGGTGGATCTATCTGTCTGGTGGGTCAGAAATAGGAAGTCTTTCGAATATTGCTCATACCACACTAAGTTAAAATTCGAGTCCAAATATGAGGCCAGTGATTTGATTTGAACAAACTGGAATCTTACCACACTAAGGATACAACAAACCAAATATCAAAATATATTCTGACTTATGGATCTAAAGAAGAGTTTTTCAGACAATTTGTGCTCATACTGCAGTAGATTAAATATAGAATATAACCGTAGCAGCTTGGTGTACCAAATGTTCACCACGTGTGGTGAAGTGGTGTTAACCACGAGCCTTCGGTGTGCAGTTAACACCACTTCACCACGAGTGGTGAACACTTGGTACACAAAGCTACTTAGGGTGTATTTTATTTATATCATGATCGTCATATTATTAAGGGTCGCTATTATTTTTTCTCGATTTTACTGAGCAGCAGGCGTACGAATTTGTTTGTTGTTTACATGAGGATCGGCGGGCGGTACTTCCGCTGCCAGTTTTATCACCGAAACGAAACAGAAAAAGAAATAGGATCTTTTTCATTTTAATAACATAATAACATACTATTTCGAGTTATGGGTGTTGTATTAACATAAGACAATGCATGTTTGTTAATTTTTGGTGTTTTATGGGGCGAACTCATTTAAACACGTAATAAATAGTTGCAACTTTCATTTCACTCCCCGTTAGGGAACCTGCGATAAATTTAGACATGTTGGCATTCAGGTCGACATCACTAAATGTCAACTTGGATGTAGTTCTGCTGTAGGTGTAAATTTTGACTACCGAATCCCATTGCTGTCGAGTTCACCACGGTTGGTGGATAAAGCTAAAATTTATATCATAGGCTTTTCATATATAGTAGAATAGGTGATCATGATATAAAATTCGGTTTAACATAAGGAGCACAAATACGACACGAGGGACTTGATTTGAACAAACTTGAATCTTACACTGCTAAGGATACTACATACAAACAGCAAAAGATGATTCGGACCCCAAGGATGCCATATACCAATCATCGGACCCCAAAGATGCCATATACCAATCAACAACGGATTCTGGACCCCAAGGATGCCATATACCAATCATCAAATGATTCTGATCGGCAGATCTGAAGAACATAATTTTAAAAAAAATATTCCTCATACTACTCCCACAATGAGGCGAAATATAATTTGAGGAGTTTTATTTGAACAAACATAAATTTGCCCTCCACCACCCTCCACTTTATACCAATCATCAAAAGGTACTGACAGGTAGATCTGAAGAAGAAGATATTTACAGAATATTCCATGTATTGCACAAAGTTAAAGCTTAAGTTCCTAAAGGGAGCCCAAATATGATCTTAGTGAATTGATTTGAACAAACTTGAATCTGGACCTCCTAAGGATGCTGTATATCAAGTGTCAATAGATTCTGATTGGTGGATCTGAAGATGATTTTTTAACCCTTTACCTAACATGAAAAGCAGACGACACCTGCAAAAAAAAATTCTTGAATAACTAATTTTTTTCATTTTTTGTCTCAAAAACATAGGTTATGACCCCTCGTTGGAACGAGCTCGACGAGCTCGTTCCAACGAGGGGTCATAACCTATGTTTTTGAGACAAAAAATGAAAAAAATAATGAAAATTAATTGGCGATTTTTGAGAATAGCGCTGGCCGGTTTTGGCCGTTACGTTAGGTAAAGGGTTAAGAAAAATTTCTCATGCGATATTAAGTTAAAATTCCAGCTCCCACAGTGAGCCCAAGAATGGCTCCAGGACTCCATTTAAACAAACGTCAAGCCCCGCCCCCCCCCCCCCCCCCCCCCACATACACACTAAATTATACCAAATATCATGAGTATTTGAGTGGTAGATCTGAAGGAAATCTAAAGGAGAATACCTTTAAATGAATTTCATCATATTGCACTAAGTTAAAATTCGGGTTTCCATAAGGAGCCCAAATATCAACCCAGGAACTTGTTTTGAACAAACCTTAATCTGCCCCCCCCCCCCGCCCCAAAGAATGTTGTATACCAAGTATGAAAAGATTCTGATTGGTAGTTCTAGAGAAGAACATTTTTTTCAATTTCTTAAAAAAGTTACAGGTTCTAACAAAATTATGTCCCTTGTACTGCCCCCTGTAAAAGTGGCAACTTTATTTGAACAAACGTGAATTGATATTTAATAAGAAACATGCATATCAAATATGGTTCAATTCGACCCAGTAATGTATAAAAATTGATAAAGTAAAGTTCATGCAGGACGGACGGGGACAGATGGACGATGGACGGAAACGATGCATTAAAGCTCCCCTTTAGCTTTGTTCAGGTGAGCTAAAATGTAAACAAAATCATATCATGTGTCCCTCCTCATTGGAAAGTGTTCGATGAGCTTGTTCCAATGAGGTGTCACGTGTTTGTACACTATTTACCGATTGTATTGAGTTATTTTCAATTTGTCGAGTGTTTTTACAGAACCCCACTCTCCCACATGTATTTTGAGTTCATCAGTAAGTCCTATGTTACAGCAGTACATGTCGAGGTATTATGACACTCCTTAAATCTCCATGTTTTGGCTGTTGGTGGAAAACGATGTCTTCAGCATTATACTTGTAATTTCGTATTTTTTAATTATCGTTACAGATATTATTGGAAAGTCATGTAAAGGATCTAGCCATTGCACAGTGGCCAATTCTGAATGCAGGGCCGATGGTCGATGTGGGTGTGTGTCGGGATATAGCTTTGAGCCACGTACCAAGTCATGTGTGGAAAGTAAGTCGATCATGATATTATGCAAAATACGTTGAATGGTTAATTCTATATAATTACAAAAAAGATTAAGTGTACTGACGCAGTACCTATGCTCGAGGGCAGAATAACCGAATGGGAAATTGCATGCTTATATGACTTCACACACAGGGACGTGGCTAGAGGTTTCCGACTGTAATGAATTTCCAACCACAGGGAGGGACCGGGAGGGGGATCCCCCTATCCGTCCCTCCACCTAGATGAAAGCCATGAAAGGGGATATAAAATTGATTCCAATACCTGAAATGCCAACACATTTGTGATAGAATTATCAGGTTATTATTATTTGGTATTATTCTGGGAATTGAATATATGCTAAACAAATGCTCAAACTGAGAACTTCAAGCAAACTCACACTGTCCTAACATTGAATCAGACCTTATGACTAAATGATAAAGTTTCAATGTTTCATCATTTTGTAACTGTGAATGGTGGAATTAACTCAGGATAGTGATTTTACATAATGTGATTTTCTTGAAGTGTATTTCTAGGTTGTTATGGTATTACGATAAGTAAACGTACTATTGAAATCTCATACCGATTGACATCATACATACTTATGAATCTCGATATTGCATACACTCTAGTTGTAAATAGTAACAGTTGGAATTTTTGCCGATTTGAAATAAAGTTGGAATTTTGGGAAGTAAAGGAGACATCAGTATCACTAAAGAAGCTCTAAAATACAGATAGATGGAATTTCCAACTACTCATTACTTGCCCTCCAAAGTTCTAACTATAGGAAACTTTGGCCAGGATTGAGGGAGGGGGGACTATCCCACACGCCCCCCTCCCCTCTGCCACACATCACACCTGCTACACATCCCTGGAGAAAATGCATGAATTCTGTAATTAATACACTTTATTCTCCAAAAGAATTGTCGGAGTTTACACACCGAAATGTGCACATCACCCGAACCATCGATTCGCATTCTTCTTTATGATGAATACCAAATGGTACTCATGCCGGATACTGAACACTACATGAACTACAGGAAACTCAAGTCCAAAAGAGTCGAAAAATGGTCTGCATTTGCAGCCTTTCTGATATGAAAAATATGGATGCGCGTTAAGCTGCCTCTTTAGAATCCATTTGGCATGCATTGGTGGTTATTTCTGTAGTAAGAACAGCTGCTAGAACTGGGTATTTCTTGAGGTAAACACTTCCAGCGATTTGATTATCTCCCTTGATATGCTCTTGTTTGCGATTAACTCTCTTCTTGTCATTCATTTGAGTTACTTCATATCGACTAGACGTGTCATTTTAGATTACTAAACATTGGTAATTCTATAATCTGAATGTAGTGTTACTGTTTCTTTAATGAATCACTGGTAAATTATCTACCAAATTTACCACACTGGCATCGACAAAAATGTGATTATCACCCTCAGCTTTTATTTTTGAATATAGTTGAGATCAGTTGAAGTAAAAGTACGTACAGTAACATGAATTTGGGCAATGGGGAAATACGGTATGCTGGAGGGCCGAATAAAATTGTATTTCGAACCTTTCTCAAAGTGCACCTGCTGAATTCGCCCCACTGTCTGAATTTGGACAGTGGGCAAATTCTGCTGGGGTGCTGTTCATAACAGTAATTCTCATACTCGGACATGCAGAATTCACCCCACAATCCGAATTCACCTGTGACATGAATTCACTGCATTTGCAGTTCTAAAGTGTGAGAAAGATGAAATATTGGGTGTTTTGTTCATGGCTAATAAAACACTACTTTGCTGTGATCATCTTGACTAGGCAGAATGTTTGGACTGGTTCTGGGGTAGGGACCTGCGAGCCGGGGATAAAACTTCGAGCCGAATCTCGAGCCGAATCATCCCTCTGGTATCGAGTCGAGTCGAATCTCGAACTTGAAACCGGCGCAACGGCGACATTCGTGCTTCCATAGTCTGCAATACCGGTACTCTGCATGCTGGATGAGTTCAGAATCAATTGGTCTTGAATCGAGTATTCTCGCACTGCGAGAATACTCGATTCCAGACCAATTGATTCTGAACTCATAGACTCGCAAACTCGCAGTTTTATTCTACCCACTTGGTGGTCGTGGCTCGTGCTCAGCCTCATCAGCACCAAATACCATTATTATAAAAGCAAACAAGGCATGACGGAAAATATGATAAAAAATCTCAAACTCAAAGTCTCGCGAAACACAGTATCGTGCACTAATAGTGAAGATAGACATACAATATTCTCAAAAACCCGGGGATGAATATTCTTGGGGATGAATCTTCCCTGACCCTCAGAGATCGTACGGTATCCCGGGGGTTTAATAATCAACAAAATTGGAGAGCTAATACGTTCAGAGAGCGATTTATTACACTATCGTTAGCGTATGACGGCGTGTTCTTGATGCGAGCGAGTGCACATATAATTCACCGTTTGAACAGAGGTCGGTTCGAAAAATATGAATCGGACGGTGAGGTATCGAGTCGAATCGAATCTCGGCGATGGTTTCGAGTCGAGCCGAATCTCGAACGGTTCGCAGGACCCTATTCTGGGGGTGTTATACTGGAGCACGATTGTGATGAAACTTTCTGCCCATTTTGGAGATTTTACTGATTTAGGTGTACGGCTCACTTTTGTGAGCACAGCACTCAACTTGTGCTTTGTAGTTTAAATTAGCAAGACAAATAATCCGTCGCTTTTATAGTATTTTGTAACATTATGCACAGCATACTGTTATTGACTAAAACATGTAAGGATGATACTTTTCTGAAACAAAACCCTCAATGGTGTTTCATACATTTGTTGTGCATTGTATTTTTCATGTGGTGATATCAATTGCTCGTTCATTGTTCGAAAAAACGTGCATTATGGTGCACCATGAATAAAATGAATTTTCTGTTCCATGGGGTTCACAACGTACTCAACTAAAACCTTGAGAAATCACTCGCCTCAATTCTGAAAGCAGGATCCTGTATGGATCTTTGGATGACCATAATTTTATATGGAACTTTGGATGCCCAGGATCTTCTATGGATCTTTGGATGTCCATGAGTTTGTATGGATCATTGGATTCCACAATTTTGTATGGATCATTGGTGTATGATTTTGAATGGATCTTTGGATGTCTATAATTTTGTATGGATATTTGCAGGTGTATGATTTTTTATGGATCTTTTGGATGTCAATGATTTTCTATGGCCTTTGGAGGTTTATAAATTTGTATTTTGATTGTCCATGATTTTGTGTGGATCTTCAGATGTCCATGAATATGTTTGGATCTTTGGATGTCCATGATTTTGTATGGATCTTTGGATGTCCATGATTTTGCATAGATTTTTGGAGGTCTACAAATTTGGATGGACCTTTGAATGTCCATGATTTTGTTGAATCTTTGGAGGTGTCCCAATTTGTATGGATCTTTGGATGTCCATGATTTTGTATGGATCTTTGGAGGTGTATGGTTTTGTATGGATCTTTGGATGCCCATGCTTTTGTGTGGATCTTTGGATGTCCATGATTTTGCATGGACCTTTGGATATCCATTATTTGTATGGATCTTTAGAGGTCTACAAATTTGTATAGATATTTCAATGTCTATGATTTTGTATGGATCATTGGAGGTACATGATTTTGTATACATTTTGGATGTAAATGAATATGTCTGGATCTTTGGATGTCCATGATTCTGTATGAAGCTTTAGATGTCCATTATTTGTATGGATCTTTGGAGGTATACGATTTTGTATGGATTTTTGGATGTAAATGAATATGTCTGGATCTTTGGATGCCCATGATTTTGTACGGATCTTTGGAGGTCTACAACTTTGTATGGATATTTCAATGTCTATGATTTTGTATGGATCACTGGAGGTATACGATTTTGTATGCATCTTTGGATGTCCATGATTTTCAATGGATCAATGGAGGTGTACAATTTTGTATGGATATTGAATGGCCATGCTTTTGTATGGATCTTTGGGGGTCTACAATTTTGTATGGATCTTTTGATGTACATGATTTTGTATGGATCTTTGGAGGTGTACCAATTTGAGTGGATCTTTGGATGTACATGATTTGGTATGGACCTTTGGATGTCCATGATTTTGTACGGATCTTTGGAGGTCTACAACTTTGTATGGATATTTCGATGTCTATGATTTTGTATGGATCTCTGGAGGTATACGATTTTGTATGCATCTTTGGATGTCCATGATTTTCAATGGATCAATGGAGGTGTACAATTTTGTATGGATATTGAATGGCCATGCTTTTGTATGGATCTTTGGGGGTCTACAATTTTGTATGGATCTTTGGATGTACATGATTTTGTATCGATCTTTGGAGGTGTACCAGTTTGTGTGGATCTTTGGATGTACATGATTTGGTATGGACCTTTGGATGTCCATGATTTTGTATGGATCTTTGGAGGTCTACGATTTTGTATGGATCTTTGGATATAGATGATTTTGTATGGATCTTTGGGGGTCTACGAATTTGTATGGATCTTTGGATGACCATGATTTGGTATGGATCTTTGGAGGTGTACCAATTTGTATGGATCTTTGGATGTACATGATTAAGTATGGATCTTTGGATATACATAATTTGGTATGGATCTTTGGATGTACATGATTTTGTATGGATCAGTGGATGTACATGATTTTGTATGGATCTTTGGATGTCCATTTTTTGTATGAATCTTTGGAGGTGTACAATTCTGTATGGATCTTTGGATGTCCATGAATATGGTTAGATCTTTGGATGCCCATGATTTTGTATGGATCTTTGGAGGTCTATGAATTTGTATGTATATTTTGAGTCTATGATTTTGTATGGATCATTGGAGGTATACGATTTTGTATGCATCTTTGGATGTCCATGATTTGCAATGCATCTATGAAGGTGTACGATTTTGTATGGATCTTTGGATGTCCATGCTTTTTTTTTATCTTTGGAGGTCTACAAATTTGTATGGATCATTGGATGTCCATGATTTTGTATGGATCTTTGGATGCCTACGAATTTGTATGGATCTCTGGAAGGGTATGATTGTGTATGGGTCATTGGATATCCATGATTTTGTATGGATCTTTAGAGGAGTACGATTTTGTATGGATCATTGGATGAACATGATTTTGGTTGGATCTTTGGCAGTGTAAGAATTTGTAAGAATCTTTGTATGTACAAGATTTGGTATGGGTCTTTGGAGGTGTAGCAGTTTGTATGGATCTTTGGATGTGCATGATTTTGTATGGACCTTTAGAGGTCTACAACTTTGTATGGAATTAGGGATGTCCATGATTTTGTATGGATCATTGGAGGTCTACAAATTTGTATGAACCATTGGATGTCCATGATTTTGTATGGATCTTTGGAGGTGTACAAATCTGTATGGACCTTTGGATGCCCATGACTTTGTATGGATCTTTGGAGGTGTACCAATTTGTAGGGATCTTTGGATGTACATGATTTTGTATGGATCTTTGGAGGTCCATGATTGTGTATGGATCTTTGGAGGTCTACAAATTTGTATGGATCTTTGGATGTACATGATTTTGTATGGATCTTTGGAGGGGTACAAATTTGTATGGACCTTTGGATGCCCATGACTTTGTATGGATCTTTGGAGGTGTACCAATTTGTATGGATCTTTGGATGTACAATATTTGGTATGGACCTTTGTATGTCCATGGTTTTGTATGGATCTTTGAAGGTCTACAAATTTGTATGGATCTGATTTTGTATGGAATCTGGAGGTGTACGAATCTGTATGGATCTTTGGATGTCCATGATTTTGTATGGATCTTTGGAGGTGTATGAATTTGTATGGATCTTTGGATGTACATGATTTTGTATGGATCTTTGGATGTACATGATTTTGTATGGATCTCTGGAGGTGTACAAATTTGTATGGATCTTTGGATGTCCGTGATTTTGTATGGATCTTTGGAGGTGTATGAATTTGTATGGATCTTTGGATATCCATGATTTTGTATGGATCTTTGGAGGTGTCCGATTTTGGATGGATCTTTGGATATCCATGATTTTGTATGGATCTTTGGAGGTCTACCAATTTGTATTGATCTTTGGATGTACATGATGTTGTATGGATCTTTGGAGGTGTACGATTTTGTATGGATAATTGGATGTCCATGATTTTGTATGGATGTTTGGAGGTGTACATATTTGTATACATCTTTGGATGTCCATCATTTTGTATGGATCTTTGGAGGTGTCCAATTTTGGATGGATCTTTGGATATCCATGATTTTGTATGGATCTTTGAAGGTCTACCAATTTTTATTGATCTTTGGATGTACATGATTTTGCATGGATCTTTGGAGGTGTACAAATTTGTATGGATCCTTGGATGTCCGTGATATTGTATGGATCTTTGGAGGTGTACAAATTTGTATGGATCCTTGGATGTCTGTGATATTGTATGGATCTTTGGAGGTCTACAAATTTGTATTGATCTTTAGATGTACATGATTTTGTATAGATCTTTGGAGGTGTATAAGTTTGTATGGAACTTTGGATGTCCATAGTTTTGTATGGATCTTTGGAGGTGTCCGATTTTTGATAGATCATTGGATGTCCATGATTTTGTATGGATTTTTGGCAGTGTAAAAATTTGTATGGATCTTTGGATGTGCATGATTTTGTATGGATCTTTGGATGTGTATGCTTTTGTATGGATCTTTGGATGTCCATGTTTTTGTATGGATCTTTGGAGGTGTACAAATTTGTATGGATCTTTGGATGTCCATGATTTTGTATGGATCTTTGGGGGTGTATGAATTTATATGGATAATTGGATGTCCATGATTTTGTATGGATCTTTGGATGTACACAATTTTGTATGGATCTTTGGAAGTGTACGAATTTGTATGGATCTTTGGATGTACATGATTTTGTATGGATCTTTGGAGGTGTACGAATTTGTATGGATCTTTGGATGTACATGATTTTGTATGGATGTTTGGAGGTGTATGAGTTTGTATGGATCTTTGGAGGTCCATGAATTTGTATGGATCTATGGTGGTCTACGGATTTATATGAATCTTTGGATGTCTACGATTGTGTTGTGATCTTTTAGGCCTATGATTTTGTATCATTGATCTTTGGACACCCATGTCATTATAACGTATATTTTAATGTAACTGTTGCGTTGGTTATTTAAGGAAGTGATTTTTGTTTTCTGGCGTTTGTTTGCAGTATCTACCTTCCATTTCCAAAGTACTCATAAGAAGAGGTTAGAGGTTGCATTTGTACACAAAAATCGATTGCAATGTATCAATCATGCACATGTCATCAATGGAATATCTTTTGTCCTTATTGTTCAATGGTTTAACTCTGAAGGCATTGCTTGTGTTGGATGTCCTTTCTCATGTAACTTCTCCCTCTCCCCAGTCTCCTCACTCTCCCACTTCTCTATGTGTCCTACTATCTTGAATTATCAGCAGGAACAAGTCGCCAAAAGCATACATTATGGATTTGCAGGTTAACGTACATGATATGAGAGTCGGCCTTGATACTGGCAACACAGTTGTGTTTGTGTGTAATGCCTTTTCTCATGTATAAAAAAACTCACTCATATTTCGGTTTGGATTGATTGACAGGCGTTTGGACTTAACCTTTGCATGGCCTGTTAACATAGAACAACATATGTATATGAGCATATGTGCCAATGGAAGCTAGTGCCTTATAAAGGAACCAAAAGTGGGGTTCACAGCAAATGGAAGGTTGTAGAATCCCTTTTCCATCCTATGAGCCCATGAGCGCTTGACAAAAAAAACCCTCACATATTGCAAAAAAATGCTCACAAACTGTTAAACACTCATCACATGAACTCATAGTGGCTCGTTAAGTCCGTGTCAAATCTAATTTCATCATATGAGGTCATAGGAGCTAAAAAACAAAACTTCTTACAAACTGCAAAAAAAAAAAAAAAACTCCCTACAAAGTATAAAAAGACTTATTTATCATTGAAAACAAGAAATCCACCTCACAATCTGTAGAAAACTTCTCACAGAGGCTTATACGATGAAAAGGGGTTTCTATCCAGGGATGTGGCTAGAGGTTTCCGATTGGGTGCATTGTAAGGTAGTGAATTTCCAACTAGGGGGCGGGAGGTGGGAAACCCTCTCCCGGTACCTCCCTCTAGTTGGAAATTCACCACTGAGAAAATTTGTGAAAATGAAGCCATGAAAGGGGTCATAAAATTGATTCTAGTAACTGAAATGCCATCACATTTATGATGGAAGTATCAGGTTATTATTATTGGTATTATTTTGGGAATTGAATATGTGCTAAACAAATGCTGAAGTTGAGAATTTTGAGCAATTCATGCTCTCCTAACATTAAATCAGATCGTATGCAGGAATGATCAATTTTTTATGTCTCATCATTTTGTAACTGTGAATGATGGAATTAACTCAGGATAACGATTTTTACATGATGTAATTTTCTCGACGTGTGTTTCGAGGAATTTTTTTAAATTTTTATTGCTGATTTGAAACCGAGTTGAAATTTTGGTAAGTAAAGGAGACATCAGCAAAGAAGCTCAAAAGTCCCGATAGATGGAATTTCCAACTACTCATGACTGGCCCTTTGAATTTCCAGCTATAGGAAGTGTTGGCCAGGATTGTTGGGGGTGGGGGGGGCCACGTCTCTGTTTCTTGCAGCCTTGTAGTCAGACCACAGAGTGGAAATGGAAATGTACTTGATATATTGGTATATCGATTCATTGAGGCGACAACATTCAAAATCAATGACGAAGAATATTAATGCCCATTTTTCGGCAATAATGATCACTACTGTGAAAATTTAGTTTCTGGATATATGTGATTTCCGTACCGAAATAAAACCTGCTAAATAATTCAAATTTCTTTGAGAATACGAAATGCTCTTCGCACAGTGGCGGCGCCATGGGGGGGGGGGGGGGGGGGGGGTATGGGGGTGGGGGCAGGTACTTACCTCTCCACTTTTTTCACCAAGCATAGTAAAAAATACTATCATTTTAATTTTTGTATTGAACGTTGCGGTGTAATGGTGGGTATGCTTAATTCCACATTCCCAAGTGCACTAAATCAGAGAAGTTTTTAAATTATGTTTGTGTGTGCCAGCCCCCCCACACCCACCCACCCACCCACCCACACACACACATTAGCTGCAAACAAGTGTCGAGGTCCCAAACTGCAACAAGGCGTGTCACGTTCAAATGGTCTGAAACATAACGCTTAAGAGTATTCGAGGAATGCTAGAATCGAGAGCGTTTGGAATGCAGCCTACTTTCATTTTCGATCTGAGTGTCGTTTGGTGCCTTGTGCTCGCACTTTACAACAGCGTTCTTCCGTTAAAATGTCACCATGTACGACGTTTTCTATAACTGAAAGACCTAACCAATAAGTTTCAAAAGGATAAAACTGTTTTAATTTAATTGTCTGAGAATGCTCCAGAGAACACCATTTACAACGTAGGTTTTAAAAACTTTCTCAACTTCGGGAGGGGACACTTAAAACTTACGCACGGTGGGCAATACCCAACTGTACCCCCTCACTTCTGTAACTCTGGCGCCGCCACTGTCTTCGTGTTCAAACTGTAATGTTCTATAATTCTAAACTGCACTCTAAATCAGTTGGGTTACCAATTAACCCAGATCAATTGGGTTGAATGAATATGAACACAACTGATTGATCAACCCAGTTGATTTTTAACCCAACGGATTTTAGAGTGTGTAATGTTTGATGTGTCATTCTGAGACAAGTGCAGTTGGAAAACTGTACCATGTTTCGACTGTACATTGTACATTAGATGAATGACTCAATGATTTCTTGCGCCAAAGGCACACAGGGACAGTTTGGAGCAAGCCCCTTTCGACCCTTCTTTTGACATTTTGAATTTTGAAGTTTTACGCAGATCACAAGTATGGCAGCAGACAGCAGAGGAGGAAAAGTTGAGGGAGTAGGCATGTGGTGTCTTTCCTAAGTAGGTGTTGTCCGTCCTCGGGTGAAGACCAGTGTTAGAGGGTGACCTCTCAACAAAGGTGCTACCTCTACTTCGAGGGTGATGGGGTGGTATCTTCGGGCAAGGGTGATGGGGTGGTGTTTCAGGCAAGATGTACACTAGATGAGGACCCCTGTTAATTATCATCGACGTCCAACAAATTACTGACAAATTAGGGGAACAATTAGCTAATTATCGTAGGCTCTGTATATGACCTTTGGGGAGAGAGTTCCGATTCGCTGTGAAAGGTCGACATGTGTTTAGTGTATGTCTAAAGGACAAGGCTGCTTGTTTCAGCCAATGCGATCTTTTGAAGTAATCATTAATGTTGTAGGCTTAGTGTTTCTTTAAGAGAGGAGTTTAGTTTTCGTTCCGTGTGTAGAGTCACATGCAGGTCCATCATTCTTATTCGCCCCAGGTGGTTTCGACCACATAGAAGATGTGAAACGACTCAAAGCATAATTTTATATCTTCAGTTAAAAGAAAAACCTCAGATCAAAATTTAATAAAGAAAATTGAGTGAAGTAAAATCAAGGCATATTAGTAAGTAACCCAGTAAAAATAATATTACCTTTGTAAAATCACAACATATAATTACGTAGTCTAATAAAAATAATCTTATCTTTGTAAAAAAGAATGTTTGTAAAATCACAAGATAAAAATATTCCATACATATCATAAAAATAAATGTACAGTTAAACCTAGAAGTCCTGTCATGAACTGTGCGATTATCTAGGCTTAATTGCGCGTAGGAATTGCGCGCAATTGTCATATCGAATGGCATCCAAAGCACAGCAGGCTCTCCTGGTTACTCATAGCAAACACAGGCAATGCTTCTACTAATGGACCCCCGGGTTACCCGGAGGTCCGTTGGCTAAAACATTGCTTGTGCCCGGATCAATTGTACAAAATTTGATAGCTTTACTATGGCCATAACGCGTAGATTAACGCGCAGGCAACGTGCTATTTGTGCGATTTTCATGACAGGACTTTAGTTTTAACTGTAGAGGATCCATCAAATGAAATCACGTGGAAGTGAAATCGTAACATAAAAATTACATATTATCTAGAGTTTGCACTGTTAACCCTTTACCCAACGAACCGCCCGTGTAATATGCAAATTCAGCTGCTGACAAAATATTATTTTTCGAAAAATTTCAACAAAACCATATCATGTGACCCCTCTTTGGAACGAGCTCGTCGAGCTCGTTCCAAAGAGGGGTCACATGATATGGTTTTGTTGAAATTTGTTGAAAAAATTTAAAAAACGATATTTAAAATAATAAATTTTGAAATCATCTGCGTTGGGTAAAGGGTTAAAAGGACGGCAGTGACAAAACCCCGTCAACAGGAATTCGTCTGCCCTCTTTGGGAAGGGTTCTGCCCCATGGAGTTGGGAAATTCGCGTCATGTAAGTTCCAGTTTCGAATTTGTTTGGAAGGGGAAACACACAAAGAATAAGAAATGTTATCTTCATATTGAACGGAGAACATTAATACAGAAGCTACTATATGTATAGTGCATGTAGTAAGTTTTATTACAATCAGTTGCATGAAATAATGATCCGTTTCTGTAATCTCTATTAAATAAATTGTTCTTATCCTATTAAATGATGAAGATATTTACGCGATAGTCTACATTATGATTTGCAGTTATATCTAGACAATCTTGGCTGCATATGTAGGCAGCCAAGACTTGCTGATAAACAACTGACAAGCTTCTTCAGATGCAACTTGCAAACATTTCTAAAAACTACCTGTCGGGTCGCCTATTTTTGTTGCAACAAAAAGTGGTGAAAGTCAAAATTAGACCTGCAAGAATTAAGGAAGACTTAAATCTTAATTTGAGTAAGAATTGAGATTGGGAAATTTTGGGTTTGAATTGGGAAAAATCATGCTAAAATGCCATTGGGAATGGGTCTTATATGCGGCTCTTGTAGTCACCCAAAATAACCCCTGATCAATGTCACAAGCTAATTTCAACAGTGTTATTTTAACATAAATACCTCCAGTATAGTTTTTGTTAGATGTCGTGGCAATGTGGCAATTGGTACTTAACCAGCGACGGTGAATCACCAGTGAAAGATACAGGGGTGGGGGCGGTCCCTCCCCTTAGGCATCAAGACTGAAATGTTTAGACCTTGTTCCATATACGTAGCATAAAATCGTAGCGTCTCAGAGATACTAGTTCGATCCTATACTGGCCATCTGCGGCACGTACGATGTTATCCGTCATAGACAATGTGTTCCGCCCGGGGGTCACAAATGACTTTATCTCAAGATGTAGGCCTATATGTCTGCGATAAAGATATCAACTAAAAACAAAACAAATTACTAGTGTAAAAGCTCAACATAAATGGACAAAGAGATTTCTTAACAGATAAATGTGGTGACATCTGGTGTGGTTTCCATTGAACACGTGGTTTTGAAAACAGAACAAAGATTTATGCAAACGCAAGTGTGAAATGTAGAACTCGCAATAATAAAACATTGCATAACATGTGTGGGTTGATTAGGATTTTTTATCATATTACTCGTCCGTTTTGTTCACTTTAAAACATTTGATATTTTGTTTTCATATTAATCAGTGATAAATAAAGTCTTCCGCCAATTTCATTGGTCGATTTAAAAACTAGACAATTTGATTGGCTGAACATAATACAACGGAGCCACATTTTCATAATTTGTATAATTAGAGTTGGGAGCTTTCATTGGTCAATTTCAAAACTGGACAATTTGATTGGCTAAACAAAATACAAATGGGTCACATTTGCATAATTTCAGTAAGGAGAATTTACGTTATCTGTCCTATTTAGGGTGGGTTATATTGTATTAATCTTTTACCTACAAGAAAAATGCCATTCATTTTTTACATTTTCACTTTTTGCTTCCAAAACATAGGTTATCGTTCCAATGAGGGGTCATAACCTATGTTTTGGAAGCAAAAAATGAATATTTTTAGTTGTACGAGGATGTTTTTTCCAAGTGCCGTCTGCAACTCAAGTTAGGTGAGGGTTAAAAAGTCATACAATGTGGCTAATTTGTGCGTGTGTGTGTTATATGATAAATAGAATATGAAATGAGGCTCGCCAAAACGGAAAATTCTTAGACTCCTTTCATAAAAATTATATGAGAAAAAAACTCATTCCATATGCTCTATATATCGGACAGAATGGGAACAGAATATGCGAGCGTTTTAGAATCCATTGATAACAAATTCGACAAAAGGAAAGCACAACGTTATCCAAAAGTGAATAGCTGGACATAAGTGGTTCCCAATGTTAGCGACATCATCACAACACTCCAACAATGGAATACAGTAGTGCAAAATCACACCATATGGCTATATTTGAAATCTTTGAATCAACGAGGAGCGAAAGAAGTACGAGTCAAATTTCAGTCAATGAACCATCGTGTGCCAAATTCGATATGGATGGACAAAACGAATAGCGAGTGAAACTTTATATACAGTTCTTATGTTTGTTGATCAGTTCCAACAAAAATTCCCCAGAATATCAGACCTTACATCAATGCAATCAAAGCGATAAATATTTCTTATCACCAAGGTTATTTGGTTACAGAAGATCCACCGAACCGCTCAGATTAATGGCCATGCTTTTAGTTCAGAGTTTCGCGCAGGTTTAGGTGGGATCGTATTAATGGGCATGATTTTGGTGATAATTTCTAGAGGGCTTAGGTGGGATCGTATTAATGGGCATAGTTTTGGTGAGAACTTAGAGAGGGATTAGGTGGGATGGTATTAATGGGCATGGTTTTGGTGAGAATTTCGTGCAGACATAGACGGGGTCATATTTATTTAAGCGTCTTGTCTGATGCAGGTGATTCCCAATCAAAAGTGACTTTGATGTCCGTGAGGATGTAATAAATTTAATGAAATCTTATCAGACAGAATTTTGTTGAAAAACCTAACCTAATCCAGGACTCGAGGAACTGGGGTCAGTCTCGTTTTGTGGTAAAGCAGGGGCGGCGGATCCGGCCCCATGTGCCCCTCCCCCCCCCACACACACTTTTTCACAAATTATAGGAACCCGCACAACATTTTCCCACATAGCACACACAACCCCTGTGGTCACTACACATCACCTATACATATGTGACCACATTCGTTTTCAAAATTTTATTGAAGAAAAACAGAAAGCTCCAAATGGAGCGTAATATTTCAAAGGACTGTTTCAAAGTTATGATTAGCCATTGAACCCGAGAGGCCGCTTTTCCGGCCCATGAACATGATACTTTATAAATTCATTAAGTATGATACCTGGTAAGTGAATGTGTGGGGAATACCAATCAATATTTTCAACGTGCAGCCCTAAGGCTGCACGTTGAAAATATTAATTGGTCTGCCCACAAAAAATAAATATGGCCTCTTCCAAATTGCTGCCATTGAATTGATATGAAAGATCCCACCAGGGTTATAAGGGTTAAGTAAAAACAAAACAAAATAAATACGCTGAGGTTAGTGTCTTAAATAGAGTGGGTTAAAGAGTGAGAGGTAGCGTATATAGATTTATAAAATTTGCATGAATACACCGCCCCAACCCCACTGACACCGCCCACGCCCAGAAGAAAAATTATTTTCCATCCTACACCCTTACGGTACCAAGAAAGGTGTGCCCCACCCCCCACACTTTTTGGAGCTTCCGCCGCCTCTATAAAGTACATGTATTTATTGTAGTGACGAACTACTGTAGGTGTGGCGCCATGTGGGAGGGTTGGACGGCGGCTAGCCCTCAGCGGGGAGGGTTACCCCTCCTCCTCCGGAGGATCCGGCCCCATGTGCCCCCCCCCCCCCTCCCCACACACACACTTTTTCACAAATTATAGGAACCCGCACAACATTTTCCCACATAGCACACACAACCCCTGTGGTCACTACACATCACCTATACATATGTGACCACATTCGTTTTCAAAATTTTATTGAAGAAAAACAGAAAGCTCCAAATGGAGCGTAATATTTCAAAGGACGATTTCAAAGTTATGTTTAGCCCTTGGAACCCGAGAGGCCGCTTTTCCGGCCCATGAACATGATACTTTATAAATTCATTAAGTATGATAGCTGGTAAGTGAAAGTGTGGCGAAGACCAATCAATATTTTGAACGTGCAGCCCAGAGGCTGCACGTTGAAAATATTAATTGGTCTACCCACAAATAATGAATATGGCCTCTTCCAATTGAAGCCATTAAATTGAAATGGAAGATACCACCAGGGTTATAAGGGTTAAGTAAAAACAAAACAAAATAAATACGCTGAGGTTAGTGTCTTAAATAGAGTGGGTTAAAGAGTGAGGGGTAGCGTATATAGATTTATAAAATTTGCATGAATACACCGCCCCAACGCCACTGACACCGCCCACGCCCAGAAGAAAAATTATTTTCCATCCTACACACTTGCGGTACCCAGAAAGGTGTGCCCCACCTCCCCCCACACTTTTTGGAGCTTCCGCCGCCTCTATAAAGTACATGTATTTATTGTAGTGACGAACTGCTGTATTATCAGGTGTGGCGCCATGTGGGAGGGTGGGACGGCGGTTAGCCCTCGGCGGGGAGGGTTACCCCTCCTCCTCCGTCTGGGAAATCGGCGAAATTCGTCAGCCATCATGCAAACACCATCGCGATAGAGATAATATTCGTGAATACCTGATATGCGTGTACATTAGGAATAACCCGACGGGAATATAATCACTGTGGCATGGGCAGAGTTAATTACATTGCGACAGTTCTATTTTAGTCCGATTCCAGAAACTTTCTGCACAATCACTAATCGATTAGTGTCTGTTGCGAGTTGTATCGTACTTATTAAATTTGTCTCTGGTGGGACTAGGGTATCAAAAACAGGTGTCATGGCGAATCGTCATAACACCTGTTTTTGACACCCTAGTTCCACAGGCCACAATATTTTTCTGTTTTTTTTTAACGTTTCGTTTTGACTTCCTGAATAGAGTCACGAATATTACGCCATTTTCTCAATTAAAACAAACATTTCTCACACCGGTCTGATCCATGATCGGTCCGATGGGTCCCTATGGGGGATTATGGCCTCCGCATCGGGGAAATCCTTCCGCCACACCGGTATAATGCTAAGATACTGTCAATGGTTTGTGGTAAATTACACTATATGTTTAATACATTACGTATATTGGAAGGGTACTTCTATATTACTATGGTACTATCAATGTTTGGTAGTAAATTACAATATATGTTTTTCTACTGTTATGTATACCGGTAGGGTTTTTTGATGGACCCTCAGTAAGTTATGTTCTTGTAAAAAGAATTTCCAATCTGACAGAGAAAACTTCTGTTTTCAGGCTGCAGTCAGTACGGTGATTCATTTGAAACTTTTGAAGATCGTGACATCAGTGGATGCGAGCAGTCGAATACGGTAAAATCACCAGAAGAATGCATGTCGATCTGTCTCAAAGATACGCCGTTTCAATGTCTCTCATTCGACTTGGATGGATCTCTCACAAACTGTTGTCTTCATTCTGTTGACGCTTCACATACTTCTGCTGTCTATGGATTCTGTAGTTCTTGCAGTTTCTACCAAAGAAACTGTGCATGAAAACTGTTTTGAGTATCGTGAAGATAACGGAACAAAAATAAAAATAAAAGTATTTTAAAAGTGTTCTTAAATTTCCTTTATTATCCCATTCCTAGAAGTTGAAATACTATACTGAAATCGTCAGCCATTTTTGTTAAGATTTTTTACAGGTTCGTTTAATTCTCTCATCGTATTTGACTTTTCTCCCCATGAAAATCGACTTTCCAGAAAGTTATCGCCCCTGAATTATTAGACGGGCGAGGTAGACAAGTCATTGTTGAGAAAACTTCCGGCATTGGTAGAAGAGCTGTCTCTTCTTTTCCCCCATTAAAAGTTACAAAAGGAAAGTTGGCTTTTTTATGACAAGCTAATTAGAAGCAACTAAGGAACTGTCCACTTTGGTTCTGTGTTTAGCGAATGTGTTTTTGCTGTAATTTTCAAGTTTCTCTTTCACCCACAGGAAAAACAAAAGCAAATCTTACGTCCAAACATGTTATGTTAATGGAAGGGATAATGTCTGTATTATATGTCTTACTGTTGACATAATGAATAGATAGGGGGCGCGGTGGCTCAGTAGGTAGAGGTGCAGGCTACAAGCCGACAGGTCCTCGGTTCCAGTCCCACACTCTAAAATCAGTTGGGTTAAAAATCAACCCAAATCGACTGGGTTGAGTGAATATGAACCCAATTGGGTTCATATTCACTCAACCCAGTCGATTTGGGTTGATTTTTAACCCAACTGATTTTAGAGTGCACCTGCGGCAACCGCGGTGTGTCCTTGGGCAAGACACTTCACCCTCATTGCACGTGGTGGCGCTGTGTACTAAGGCGTACTGCACGTCGATGGTGCACTTGTCTTCAACCAATGCTAACCCTGCTTGTGTGGAGTTAGTATGTTGGGGAGCTGACAGCTGCTCGTCGTTGCTCGGTGGTTCTCTCCGGGTACGCCGGCTTCTGTAAAACTGTCATGGTCATGATTAGCCATTATGCAGAAGTATGTGACCTTAAACACCAATAAATAAATAATAAATAATAATGAATTGATAAAAGTTACAGAACATCAAAAGATGGGGAAAGCGCCGTTTTTTTTTATTTTTAAATGGTTTTCAAGAGAGAATAATAGTTAAACAGTCAAACTGATTTTGGGGAAATATTGTAAAAAAAAACAGCTTCGGCATATTAATACTACTTTGCAAGAAAATGCCTGATGTTTGAGAAATACGACGATGATACAATTTCACTGACGTCTTAGTTGAAGCATCTTCCATCCATTTTTCACCTTTTGTGATGCTTTGCTCGCAATAACAGGGGCGGTTGCGGGCGCCTGTAACTCTCCTTACTTTGAGATTCTCCTCCGAGTTTCAACAAATAGTGATGCTTTGCTCTCAATAAGGGAGTGGGGAGGGGGGTGGGGTGTAATTCTCCTTACTTGGACCATATCCCATCCGGTTTCCACGTATGGTGATGCTTTGCTCGTAATAATGGGGGGGGGGGGGGGAGGGGAGGAGTCGGTCTGTAACTTCCCCTACTTGGAGCGTCTCCAATTCGGTTTTTACTTCGAGTGATGCACTGCTAGCAATAATGGGGAGGATGAAGGGGCGCGTCTGTAAAGCTTTTTAATTGGACCGTCTCCAGTCCACTTCCTACGTCAAGTGATGCTTTCCCCGTAATAATGTACCTCTCCTTACTTGGAACTTCGCCTATCCAGGTTTCCACACAGTGACCATTTGCTCTCAATAGGGACGGCGCCTGTAACTCTGCTTACTTGGTGCGTCTCACATTCGTTTTCCACGTTTATAGTGATGCCTTGCTCTCAATGGGGGGTGGGGGGGGTGGGGTGGGGGGGGTCGTGGTGGGGGGGGGTATGGGTAACTCCGCTTAGTTGGAGCATCTCTCATTCGGTGTTCACGAAGAGTGATGTTTTACTAACACTACACGCTAAAAACTAAAGTGTTAAAAACTACAATTGGAGTGCTGTATTTAACACTTACTAAGTGCTGAACTAGCACTTTGTTCAAGTGTAGATATCCCGGAACTTGACACGTGTTACAATAATACCACTTGACAAGTGTAATGTCACGAAACTTGAAAGGAAACAACGCAGATGACGCGGATCAGGCTCGAACTCTCATCTGCGTTGTGTCCTTTTAATTATGTACCCACCAAGCGCAACTCAAATTATAGACGATTCTGGGAGAACCACCAATGCTAGACACATGGGAAGTGCCATCCATTCAAGTTTCAGATGTCTGACGATTGTAATGTCTGAGTGCTTCAAGCATTGCACTTTGAGTGTTAAAATCAAACCCTAAGAGTTACAATGGGTTTAACACCTTGAAAGTGTCAGTTTTAACACTTGAGTTTTTAGTGTGTAAGGGCGGCGTTTGTAACAAGAGTGTCAGTAATTTGAATGTTTTCAAGATTTGTTAGGACGTTTTCATCACAGTTATCTCAAAACGTATCTACATATTCTGGGAAGGGTCTGACGGAAGCAAAATATATCTTCTCCAGCATTTTATGGTCTACAATTAATTTGTGTTTTATCACAAGATCCAGTCGTCGTGTGCTTTAGAAGAGATGTTCACAATATGGTTATCCAATAAAATATTCGTATTAAGAATGACACCTGAATGCTTATGTACTGTAACTTCAATGCGTGTTTGTTTATTTCGCGACACTCCCCCGCAGCAAGGGTCATGACACATGAGTAGGAAGCCCGAGAGAAGCACTAGGTGGCAAATCTCTCGTACTCATCAACCCAACAGTTACCAACAATATGGACAGGACGACTTTATTGATGTTTACAATCGATGAAATAACTCAGAGAGTAAATGCTTTCAGTTAGAAGGCGTGAAAAGAACTGTGACAACTGACAAAAATGGACTGTTAACCCTTTGATACTTTTGTACGTTTTATGACGTACGAAATCAAACAGCGCGTTGATACTTTGTGCTCATTATTTGTTTTGTTTTTATTTTTCGATTTTTTAAAGTTTTAACCTCAATTCCTATTTTCTCCCGAATTGTGCTCAGTGACAACCGTTGAGCCAAATATTATCGCAGCTTAAAATACTAATATAATCCTACTGTAAAGACTTCTTAACTGGTTGAGTGCTAGAAGACACTATCAGGGCTTTCAAAAATGAGGAAACCAGAGCAAAAGACAGAACCTTTCATGCTTATATTTCATATTCAGTCAAACACAAATAATTAAACTTTTTTTCGGTTCATGCGTTTTCGGATAAAACGATTGGCTCACACGATTCTGTTTTTTCTTTTCATAACTCAGTGAACCAAAAAAAAACGCAATTAGGTCCGCCCCCAGCCACGCCCCTAAAATACCAGTCTTCGGAGTTGCAACATGGTGTCAGATCAATAGAAGTTAGAACACTGGCACGTTCTAAATCTGAAAAAGAAAAATAAATTTATATTACTAATTTATCACCATGAAATTATTTATAAAATATTTAAATGACCGTGGTGGGTCAATTTTTCTTTTTCTTCACAACTGTATTTACTTGACATTTCAATTTTTACGCACACTGGGTGATCATCTGCGTTCATCGTTTTACCCAAATCGATTGTAAACAATGGCTGGTCACGACGAATACGGCAATTTTGACATTGAATTCAACTAATTTCATGTCATCTGACTTTATATCTAACTCTACTTTTACAAACTGTGTTTTTCAGTTCTCGGGAAACGGTCAAAACCAAAATACAATGTAATACTGATGGCCTACTTCCACCTACCACGGAACGTAACTTTTACGTGAAGTGAACAGTTGAATGAGATTTGAGGGAGGCGTGGCTTATGACGTTTTCTTTGCATTACGTAATTCATTGGTCAATAAAAAATTGAATGACATAAGTGCATTGGTCTTGGAAAGTGTGTCAATTGCTACCTGCATTTCAATAATATGCGCCCTCTTTTATGCCAGAAAAATATGTCTACCAGTTTTAGTTTTTAAGTCTTTGTTCGCTGAAGTAGAGGACGACTAACACTATTTATTTATTTGGGTCGCGAACGTTTAATTATTAGGAATGATCGTTTCTTTTTGTCTATTTCTTGAGTTATGAACCCCAAAAAACAAAGTCCAAACATCGCGTACCATTTACGCGTTGTTTGGACTTTGTTTTTTGGGGTTCATAACTCAATAAATAGACAAAAAGAAACGATCATTCCTTAAATAATATTTTGTTTATATAAATTTCTTTTATTACAAATTATTGGAGAGTGCCTGTGGGCACTCTCCAATAATTTGTAATAAAACAAATTTCGAATAACAAATTCAGACCACCAAAAATAATCTAGCCCTCAACCAGTTAATCACTAATGTGAAAAATTTCTTGGTATTTTTACTTTCCGACGTTTGACGTTCCATTTTGAAAAACGTCGAAGAAACTGAATTCTCAGTGACATTTGAACGTCAGAATAATTAAAGTGTCAAAGGGTTAAACACAGCCAGGTACATTCCCTTTATTTACAGTTAGTGCTATTTTGTTGCTTAGTTTTTATAAATATATAATAAATACGAGGTACACTTTTTATTCTCATTAATCTTAATATTGACTATTTTAGTCGTGGGTGAACACGTTTCGAAACACAATGCAATGAACGTGATGTTTGTATACATTGAATGAAAGTTTCATCAATCGTACTTGGGTCATTGTGGATTCTGTAACTGGGAGAACAGTAGCGGTTATTAGCGACTAATTGGTTACCGCTTTGAGCTTCAGACCGAAAGGTCAATGGCTCTATCCTGACGTACGTCTGTTGCTCTGAGTGTCATAGAGCAAGACATTTGATCCTGTAGGTGTACGGTGGTACGTTGTATTATAACGAACAGCAAGTGTTTTATAAACATGTACCTGCCTTGACTCCTTGATTGCTGATGGCGGATATTCCTACCCAGGGGACAATACTATAAAACCTTTTCAACTGTATTTTCTAGAATTGTATTTTCTACTTATTAATATAACTGACTAAAATGAATCATTAGCATTTTAAAAGATATGGCAATTCGCCAACTGGTCTAGAATTAATTTACAAAATGCTAATGGTCCATTTCAAAGTACAGAATGCTAATGGTCCATTTCAAAGTATAACATGCTAATGGTCCATTTCAAAGTACAAAATGCTAATGGTCCATTTCAAAGTACAAAATCTAATGGTCCATTTCAAAGTACAAAATCTAATGGTCCATTTCAAAGTACAAAATGCTAATAGTCCATTTCAAAGCACAAAATGCTAATGGTCCATTTCAAAGTACAAAATCTAATGGTCCATTTCAAAGTACAAAATCTAATGGTCCATTTCAAAGCACAAAATGCTAATGGTCCATTTCAAAGTACAAAATGCTAATAGTCCATTTCAAAGTACAAAATGCTAATAGTCCATTTCAAAGTACAAAATCTAATGGTCCATTTCAAAGTACAAAATCTTATGGTCCATTTCAAAGTACAAAATGCTAATGGTCCATTTCAAAGTACAAAATGCTAATGGTCCATTTCAAAGTACAAAATGCTAATGGTCCATTTCAAAGTACAAAATGCTAATAGTCCATTCCAAAGTACAAAATCTAATGGTCCATTTCAAAGTACAAAATCTTATGGTCCATTTCAAAGTACAAAATGCTAATGGTCCATTTCAAAGTACAAAATGCTAATAGTCCATTTCAAAGTACAAAATGCTAATGGTCCATTTCAAAGTACAAAATGCTAATGGTCCATTTCAAAGTACAAAATGCTAATGGTCTATTTCAAAGTACCAAATCTAATGGTCCATTTCAAAGTACAAAATGCTAATAGTCCATTTCAAAGTACAAAATGCTAATGGTCTATTTCAAAGTACCAAATCTAATGGTCCATTTCAAAGTACAAAATGCTAATGGTCCATTTCAAAGTACAAAATGCTAATGGTCTATTTCAAAGTACCAAATCTAATGGTCCATTTCAAAGTACAAAATGCTAATAGTCCATTTCAAAGTACAAAATGCTAATGGTCTATTTCAAAGTACCAAATCTAATTGTCCATTTCAAAGTACAAAATGCTAATGGTCCATTTCAAAGTACAGAATGCTAATGGTCCATTTCAAAGTACAAAATGCTAATAGTCCATTTCAAAGTACAAAATGCTAATGGTCCATTTCAAAGTACAAAATCTAATGGTCCATTTCAAAGTACAAAATGCTAATGGTCCATTTCAAAGTACAAAATGCTAATGGTCCACTTCAAAGTACAAAATGCTAATGGTCCATTTCCAAGTACAAAATCTAATGGTCTATTTCAAAGTACAAAATGCTAATGGTCCATTTCAAAGTACAAAATGCTAATAGTCCATTTCAAAGTACAAAATGCTAATGGTCTATTTCAAAGTACCAAATCTAATGGTCCATTTCAAAGTACAAAATGCTAATGGTCCATTTCAAAGTACAAAATGCTAATGGTCCATTTCAAAGTACAAAATGCTAATGGTCCATTTCAAAGTAAAAAATGCTAATGGTCTATTTCAAAGTACCAAATCTAATGGTCCATTTCAAAGTACAAAATGCTAATAGTCCATTTCAAAGTACAAAATGCTAATGGTCTATTTCAAAGTACCAAATCTAATGGTCCATTTCAAAGTACAAAATGCTAATGGTCCATTTCAAAGTACAAAATGCTAATGGTCTATTTCAAAGTACCAAATCTAATGGTCCATTTCAAAGTACAAAATGCTAATAGTCCATTTCAAAGTACAAAATGCTAATGGTCTATTTCAAAGTACCAAATCTAATGGTCCATTTCAAAGTACAAAATGCTAATGGTCCATTTCAAAGTACAGAATGCTAATGGTCCATTTCAAAGTACAAAATGCTAATAGTCCATTTCAAAGTACAAAATGCTAATGGTCCATTTCAAAGTACAAAATGCTAATGGTCCATTTCAAAGTACAAAATCTAATGGTCCATTTCAAAGTACAGAATGCTAATGGTCCATTTCAAAGTACAGAATGCTAATGGTCCATTTCAATGCATTTAAAGTCCTAACTAGAAAGTACAATTGTAGAAAATATAATTGTAAAAGTTTTCAATTGTACTTGTGTTTTTATGGATTGATTTGACCGAGAACACGGTTGCGGTTATTAGTGTCTAATTGGTTACAACTTTGCGGTTCAGACGAAAAGGCCGATGGCTACACCCTGACCTGCGCCAGTTGCTTTGTGTCCCCATAGAACAAGACTATTAATCCCGATTGTCCAAGTGGATGTATGGTGGTACGTTGTATTAAAACGTTTTACAAGTCTTTTATATGCTTGCTTTGTTTCCCTGCATGCTGCTTACCAATACTCCTGCTCAGAACAAGATTTCTCTTGTCATTGAAATAAATAAACGTCCAACAAATTACTGACAAATTAGGGGAACAATTAGCTAATTATCGTAGGCTCTGTATATGACCTTTGGGGGGAGAGTTCCGATTCGCTGTGAAAGGTCGACATGTGTTTAGTGTATGTCTAATGGACAATGCTGCTTGTTTCAGCCAATGCGATCTTTTGAAGTAATCATTAATGTTGTAGGCTTAGTGTTTCTTTAAGAGAGGAGTTTAGTTTTCGTTCCGTGTGTAGAGTCACATGCAGGTCCTCCATTCTTATTCGCCCCAGGTGGTTTCGACCACATAGAAGATGTGAAACGACTCAAAGCATAATTTTATATCTTCAGTTAAAAGAAAAACATCAGATCAAAATTTAATAAAGGAAATTTAGTAAAGTAAAATCAAGGCATATTAGTAAGTAACCCAGTAAAAATAATATTACCTTTGTAAAATCACAACATATAATTACGTAGCCTAATAAAATTAATCTTTGTATAAAAGAATGTTTGTAAAATCACAAGATAAAAATATTCCATACATATCATAAGAATAAATGTACAGTTAAACCTAGAAGTCATGTCATGAACTGTGCGCTTATCTAGGCTTAATTGCGCGTAGGAATTGCGCGCAATTGTCATATCGAATGGCATCCAAAGCACAGCAGGCTCTCCTGGTTACTCATAGCAAACACAGGCAATGCTTCTACTAATGGACCCCCGGGTTACCCGGAAGTCCGTTGGCTAAAACATTGCTTGTGCTCGGGTCATTTGTACAAAATTTGATAGCTTTACTATGGCCATAACGCGTAGATTAACGCGCAGGCAACGTGCTATTTGTGCGATTCTCATGACAGGACTTCAGTCTTAACTGTAGAGGATCCATCAAATGAAATCACGTGGAAGTGAAATCGTAACATAAAAATTACATATTATCTAGAATTTGCACTGTTAACCCTTTACCCAACGAACCGCCCGTGTAAAATGCAAATTCAGCTGCTGAAAAAATATTATTTTTCGAAAAATTTCAACAAAACCATATCATGTGATCCCTCTTTGGAACGAGCTCGTCGAGCTCGTTCCAAAGAGGGGTCACATGATATGGTTTTGTTGAAATTTGTTGAAAAAATTTAAAAAACGATATTTAAAATAATAAATTTTGAAATCGTCTGCGTTGGGTAAAGGGTTAAAAGGACGGCAGTGACAAAACCCCGTCAACAGGAATTCGTCTGCTCTCTTTGGGAAGGGTTCTGCCCCATGGAGTTGGGAAATTCGCGTCATGTAAGTTCCAGTTTCGAATTTGTTAGGGAGGGGAAACACACAAAGAATAAGAAATGTTATCTTCACATACTGAACTGAGACCATTAATACAGAAGCTACTATATGTATAGTGCATGTAGTAAGTTTTATTACAATCAGTTGCATGAAATAATGATCCGTTTCTGTAATCTCTATTAAATAAATTGTTCTTATCCTATTAAATGATGAAGATATTTACGCGATAGTCTACATTATGATTTGCAGTTATATCTAGACAATCTTGGCTGCATATGTAGGCAGCCAAGACTTGCTGATAAACAACTGACAAGCTTCTTCAGATGCAACTTGCAAACATTTCTAAAAACTACCTGTCGGGTCGCCTATTTTTGTTGCAACAAAAAGTGGTGAAAGTCAAAATTAGACCTGCAAGAATTAAGGAAGAATTAAATCTTAATTTGAATAAGAACTGAGGTTAGGAAATTTTGGGTTTGAATTGGGAAAAATCATGCCAAAATGCCATTGGGAATGGGTCTTATATGCGGCCCTTGTAGTCACCCAAAATAACCCCTGATCAATGTCACAAGCTAATTTCAACAGTGTTATTTTAACATAAATACCTCCAGTATAGTTTTTGTTAGATGTCGTGGCAATGTGGCAATTGGTACTTAACCAGCGACGGTGAATCACCAGTGAAAGATACAGGGGTGGGGGCGGTCCCTCCCCTTAGTCATCAAGACTGAAATGTTTAGACCTTGTTCCATATACGTAGCATAAAATCGTAGCGTCTCAGAGATACTAGTTCGATCCTATACTGGCCATCTGTGGCACGTACGATTTATCCGTCATAGATGTTCCGCCCGGGGGTCACAAATGACTTTATCTCAAGATGTAGGCCTATATGTCTGCGATAAAGACATCAACTAAAAACAAAACAAATTACTAGTGTAAAAGCTCAGCATAAATGGACAAAGAGATTTCTTAACAGATAAATGTGGTGACATCTGGTGTGGTTTCCATTGAACACATGGTTTTGAAAACAGAACAAAGATTTATGCAAACGCAAGTGTGAAATGTAAAACTCGCAATAATAATACATTGCATAACATGTGTGGGTTGATTAGGATTTTTTATCATATTACTCGTCCGTTTTGTTCACTTTAAAACATTTGATATTTTGTTTTCATATTAATCAGTGATAAATAAAGTCTTCCGCCAATTTCATTGGTCGATTTAAAAACTAGACAATTTGATTGGCTGAACAAAATACAACTGAGCCACATTTTCATAATTTGTATGATTAGAGTTGGGAGCTTTCATTGGTCAATTTCAAAACTGGACAATTTGATTGGCTAAACAAAATACAACTGGGTCACATTTGCATAATTTCAGTAAGGAGAATTTACGTTATCTGTCCTATTTAGGGTGGGTTATATTGTATTAATCTTTTACCTACAAGAAAAATGCCATTCATTTTTTATATTTTCACTTTTTGCTTCCAAAACATAGGTTATCGTTCCAATGAGGGGTCATAACCTATGTTTTGGAAGCAAAAAATGAATATTTTTAGTTGTACGAGGATGTTTTTTCCAAGTGCCGTCTGCAACTCAAGTTAGGTGATGGGTTAAAAAGTCATACAATGTGGCTAATTTGTGCGTGTGTGTGTTATATGATAAATAGAATATGAAATGAGGCTCGCCAAAACGGAAAATTCTTAGACTCGTTTCATAAATATTATATGAGAAAAACACTCATTCCATATCCTCTATATATCGGACAGAATGGGAACAGAATATGCGAGCGTTTTAGAATCCGTTGATAACAAATTCGACAAAAGGAAAGCACAACGTTATCCAAAAGTGAATAGCTGGACATAAGTGGTTCCCAATGTTAGCGACATCATCACAACACTCCAACAATGGAATAGAGTAGTGCAAAATCACACCATATTGCTATATTTGAAATCTTTGAATCAACGAGGAGCGAAAGAAGTACGAGTCAAATTTCAGTCAATGGACCATCGTGTGCCAAATTCGATATGGATGGACAAAACGAATAGCGAGTGAAACTTTATATACAGTTCTTATGTTTGTTGATCAGTTCCAACAAAAATTCCCCAGAATATCAGACCTTACATCAATGCAATCAAAGCGATAAATATTTCTTATCACCAAGGTTATTTGGTTACAGAAGATCCACCGAACCGCTCAGATTAACGGCCATGCTTTTAGTTAAGAGTTTCGCGCAGGTTTAGGTGTGATCGTATTAATGGGCATGATTTTGGTGATAATTTCTAGCGGGCTTAGGTGGGATCGTATTAATGGGCATAGTTTTGGTGAGAACTTAGAGAGGGATTAGGTGAGATGGTATTAATGGGCATGGTTTTGGTGAGAATTTCGTGTAGACATAGACGGGGTCATATCTATTTAAGCGTCTTGTCTGATGCAGGTGATTCCCAATCAAAAGTGACTTTGATGTCCGTGAGGATGTAATAAATTTAATGAAATCTTATCAGACGGAATTTTGTTGAAAAGCCTAACCTAATCCAGGACTCAGTCTCGTTTTGTGGTAAAGCAGGGGCGGCGGATCCGGCCCCATGTGCCCCCCCCCCCCCCCCCCCCCACACACTTTTTCACAAATTATAGGAACCCGCACAACATTTTCCCACATAGCACACACAACCCCTGTGGTCACTACACATCACCTATACATATGTGACCACATTCGTTTTCAAAATTTTATTGAAGAAAAACAGAACAAATGGAGCGTAATATTTCAAAGGACTGTTTCAAAGTTATGTTTAGCCCTTGGAACCCGAGAGGCCGCTTTTTCGGCCCATGAACATGATACTCTATAAATTCATTAAGTATGATAGCTGGTAAGTGAAAGTGTGGCGAAGACCAATCAATATTTTGGAGGCCAGAGGCTGCACGTTGAAAATATTAATTGGTCTACCCACAAATAATGAATATGGCCTCTTCCAATTGCTGCCATTGAATTGATGTGGAAGATACCACGAGGGTTCTAAGGGTTAAGTAAAAACAAAACAAAATAAATACGCTGAGGTTAGTGTCTTAAATAGAGTGGGTTCAAGAGTGAGGGGTAGCGTATATAGATTTATAAAATTTGCATGAATACACCGCCCCAACCCCACTGACACCGCCCACGCCCAGAAGAAAAATTATTTTCCATCCTACACCCTTGCGGTACCAAGAAAGGTGTGCCCCACCTCCCCCCCCCACACTTTTTGGAGCTTCCGCCGCCTCTATAAAGTACATGTATTTATTGTAGTGACGAACTACTGTATTATCAGGTGTGGCGCCATGTGGGAGGGTGGGACGGCGGCTAGCCCTCGGCGGGGAGGGTTACCCCTCCTCCTCCGTCTGGGAAATCGGCGAAATTCGTCAGCAATTATGCAAACACCATCGCGATAGAGATAATATTCGTGAATACCTGATATGCGTGTACAATAGGAATAACCCGACGGGTATATAATCACTGTGGCATGGGCAGAGTTAATGACATTGCGACAGTTCTATTTTAGTCCGATTCCAGAAACTTTCTGCACAATCACTAATCGATTAGTGTCTGTTGCGAGTTGTATCGTACTTATTAAATTTGTCTCTGGTGGAACTAGGGTATCAAAAACAGGTGTCATGGCGAATCGTCATAACACCTGTTTTTGACACCCTAGTTCCACAGGCCACAATATTTTTCTGTTTTTTTTTTACGTTTCGTTTTGACTTCCTGAATAGAGTCACGAATATTACGCCATTTCCTCAATTAAAACAAACATTTCTCACACCGGTCTGATCCATGATCGGCCCGATGGGTCCCTATGGGGGATTATGGCCTCCGCATCGGGGAAATCCTTCCGCCACACCGGTATAATGCTAAGATACTGTCAATGGTTTGTGGTAAATTACACTATATGTTTAATACATTACGTATATTGGAAGGGTACTTCTATATTACTATGGTACTATCAATGTTTGGTAGTAAATTACAATATATGTTTTTCTACTGTTATGTATACCGGTAGGGTTTTTTGATGGACCCTCAGTAAGTTATGTTCTTGTAAAAAGAATTTCCAATCTGACAGAGAAAACTTCTGTTTTCAGGCTGCAGTCAGTACGGTGATTCATTTGAAACTTTTGAAGATCGTGACATCAGTGGATGCGAGCAGTCGAATACGGTAAAATCACCAGAAGAATGCATGTCGATCTGTCTCAAAGATACGCCGTTTCAATGTCTCTCATTCGACTTGGATGGATCTCTCACAAACTGTTGTCTTCATTCTGTTGACGCTTCACATACTTCTGCTGTCTATGGATTCTGTAGTTCTTGCAGTTTCTACCAAAGAAACTGTGCATGAAAACTGTTTTGAGTATCGTGAAGATAACGGAACAAAAATAAAAATAAAAGTATTTTAAAAGTGTTCTTAAATTTCCTTTATTATCCCATTCCTAGAAGTTGAAATACTATACTGAAATCGTCAGCCATTTTTGTTAAGATTTTTTACAGGTTCGTTTAATTCTCTCATCGTATTTGACTTTTCTCCCCGTGAAAATCGACTTTCCAGAAAGTTATCGCCCCTGAATTATTAGACGGGCGAGGTAGACAAGTCATTGTTGAGAAAACTTCCGGCATTGGTAGAAGAGCTGTCTCTTCTTTTCCCCCATTAAAAGTTACAAAAGGAAAGTTGGCTTTTTTATGACAAGCTAATTAGAAGCAACTAAGGAACTGTCCACTTTGGTTCTGTGTTTAGCGAATGTGTTTTTGCTGTAATTTTCAAGTTTCTCTTTCACCCACAGGAAAAACAAAAGCAAATCTTACGTCCAAACATGTTATGTTAATGGAAGGGATAATGTCTGTATTATATGTCTTACTGTTGACATAATGAATAGATAGGGGGCGCGGTGGCTCAGTAGGTAGAGGTGCAGGCTACAAGCCGAGAGGTCCTCGGTTCCAGTCCCACACTCTAAAATCAGTTGGGTTAAAAATCAACCCAAATCGACTGGGTTGAGTGAATATGAACCCAATTGGGTTCATATTCACTCAACCCAGTCGATTTGGGTTGATTTTTAACCCAACTGATTTTAGAGTGCACCTGCGGCAACCGCGGTGTGTCCTTGGGCAAGACACTTCACCCTCATTGCATGTGGTGGCGCTGTGTACTAAGGCGTACTGCACGTCGATGGTGCACTTGTCTTCAACCAATGCTAACCCTGCTTGTGTGGAGTTAGTATGTTGGGGAGCTGACAGTTGCTCGCCGTTGCTCGGTGGTTCTCTCCGGGTACTCCGGCTTCTGTAAAACTGTCATGGTCATGATTAGCCATTATGCAGAAGTATGTGACCTTAAACACCAATAAATAAATAATAAATAATAATGAATTGATAAAAGTTACAGAACATCAAAAGATGGGGAAAGCGCCGTTTTTTTTATTTTTAAATGGTTTTCAAGAGAGAATAATAGTTAAACAGTCAAACTGATTTTGGGGAAATATTGTAAAAAAAAACAGTTTCGGCATATTAATACTACTTTGCAAGAAAATGCCTGATGTTTGAGAAATACGACGATGATACAATTTCACTGACGTCTTAGTTGAAGCATCTTCCATCCATTTTTCACCTTTTGTGATGCTTTGCTCGCAATAACAGGGGCGGTTGCGGGCGCCTGTAACTCTCCTTACTTTGAGATTCTCCTCCGAGTTTCAACAAATAGTGATGCTTTGCTCGCAATAAGGAGTGGGGAGGGGGGTGGGGTGTAATTCTCCTTACTTGGACCATATCCCATCCGGTTTCCACGTATGGTGATGCTTTGCTCGTAATAATGGGGGGGGGGGGGGGGGGGGGGAGGGGAGGAGTCGGTCTGTAACTTCCCCTACTTGGAGCGTCTCCAATTTGGTTTTTACTTCGAGTGATGCACTGCTAGCAATAATGGGGAGGATGAAGGGGCGCGTCTGTAAAGCTTTTTAATTGGACCGTCTTCAGTCCACTTCCTACGTCAAGTGATGCTTTCCCCGTAATAATGTACCTCTCCTTACTTGGAACTTCGCCTATCCAGGTTTCCACACAGTGACCATTTGCTCTCAATAGGGACGGCGCCTGTAACTCTGCTTACTTGGTGCGTCTCACATTCGTTTTCCACGTTTATAGTGATGCCTTGCTCTCAATGGGGGTGGGGGGGGGGGCTGGGTGGGGTGGGGGGGGGTGGTCGTGGTGGGGGGGGGGGGGGGTATGGGTAACTCCGCTTAGTTGGAGCATCTCTCATTCGGTGTTCACGAAGAGTGATGTTTTACTAACACTACACGCTAAAAACTAAAGTGTTAAAAACTACAATTGGAGTGCTGTATTTAACACTTACTAAGTGCTGAACTAGCACTTTGTTCAAGTGTAGATATCCCAGAACTTGACACGTGTTACAATAATACCACTTGACAAGTGTAATGTCACGAAACTTGAAAGGAAACAACGCAGATGACGCGGATCAGGCTCGAACTCTCATCTGCGTTGTGTCCTTTTAATTATGTACCCACCAAGCGCAAATCAAATTATAGACGATTCTGGGAGAACCACCAATGCTAGACACATGGGAAGTGCCATCCATTCAAGTTTCAGATGTCTGACGATTGTAATGTCTGAGTGCTTCAAGCATTGCACTTTAAGTGTTAAAATCAAACCCTAAGAGTTACAATGGGTTTAACACCTTGAAAGTGTCAGTTTTAACACTTGAGTTTTTAGTGTGTAAGGGCGGCGTTTGTAACAAGAGTGTCAGTAATTTGAATGTTTTCAAGATTTGTTAGGACGTTTTCATCACAGTTATCTCAAAACGTATCTACATATTCTGGAAAGGGTCTGACGGAAGCAAAATATATCTTCCCCAGCATTTTATGGTCTACAATTAATTTGTGTTTTATCACAAGATCCAGTCGTCGTGTGCTTTAGAAGAGATGTTCACAATATGGTTATCCAATAAAATATTCGTATTAAGAATGACACCTGAATGCATATGTACTGTAACTTCAATGCGTGTTTGTTTATTTCGCGACACTCCCCCGCAGCAAGTGTCATGACACATGAGTAGGAAGCCCGAGAGAAGCACTAGGTGGCAAATCTCTCGTACTCATCAACCCAACAGTTACCAACAATATTGACAGGACGACTTTATTGATGTTTACAATCGATGAAATAACTCAGAGAGTAAATGCTTTCAGTTAGAAGGCGTGAAAAGAACTGTGACAACTGACAAAAATGGACTGTTAACCCTTTGATACTTTTGTACGTTTTATGACGTACGAAATCAAACAGCGCGTTGATACTTTGTGCTCATTATTTGTTTTGTTTTTATTTTTCGATTTTTTAAAGTTTTAACCTCAATTCCTATTTTCTCCCGAATTGTGCTCAGTGACAACCATTGAGCCAAATGTTATCGCAGCTTAAAATACTAATATAATCCTACTGTAAAGACTTCTTAACTGGTTGAGTGCTAGAAGACACTATCAGGGCTTTCAAAAATGAGGAAACCAGAGCAAAAGACAGCACCTTTCATGCTTATATTTCATATTCAGTCAAACACAAATAATTAAACTTTTTTTCGGTTCATGCGTTTTCGGATAAAACGATTGGCTCACACGATTCTGTTTTTTCTTTTCATAACTCAATGAACCAAAAAAAAACGCAATTAGGACCGCCCCCAGCCACGCCCCTAAAATACCAGTCTTCGGAGTTGCAACATGGTGTCAGATCAATAGAAGTTAGAACACTGGCACGTTCTAAATCTGAAAAAGAAAAATAAATTTATATTACTAATTTATCACCATGAAATTATTTATAAAATATTTAAATGACAGTGGTGGGTCAATTTTTCTTTTTCTTCACAACTGTATTTACTTGACATTTCAATTTTTACGCACACTGGGTGATCATCTGCGTTCATCGTTTTACCCAAATCGATTGTAAACAATGGCTGGTCACGACGAATACGGCAATTTTGACATTGAATTCAACTAATTTCATGTCATCTGACTTTATATCTAACTCTACTTTTACAAACTGTGTTTTTCAGTTCTCGGGAAACGGTCAAAACCAAAATACAATGTAATACTGATGGCCTACTTCCACCTACCACGGAACGTAACTTTTACGTGAAGTGAACAGTTGGATGAGATTTGAGGGAGGCGTGGCTTATGACGTTTTCTTTGCATTACGTAATTCATTGGTCAATAAAAAATTGAATGACATAAGTGCATCTGACTTGGAAAGTGTGTCAATTGCTACCTGCATTTCAATAATATGCGCCCTCTTTTATGCCAGAAAAATATGTCTACCAGTTTTAGTTTTTAAGTCTTTGTTCGCTGAAGTAGAGGACGACTAACACTATTTATTTATTTGGGTCGCGAACGTTTAATTATAAGGAATGATCGTTTCTTTTTGTCTATTTCTTGAGTTATGAACCCCAAAAAACAAAGTCCAAACATCGCGTACCATTTACGCGTTGTTTGGACTTTGTTTTTTGGGGTTCATAACTCAAGAAATAGACAAAAAGAAACGATCATTCCTTAAATAATATTTTGTTTGTATAAATTTCTTTTATTACAAATTATTGGAGAGTGCCTGTGGGCACTCTCCAATAATTTGTAATAAAACAAATTTCGAATAACAAATTCAGACCACCAAAAATAATCTAGCCCTCAACCAGTTAATCACTAATGTGAAAAATTTCTTGGTATTTTTACTTTCCGACGTTTGACGTTCCATTTTGAAAAACGTCGAAGAAACTGAATTCTCAGTGACATTTGAACGTCAGAATAATTAAAGTGTCAAAGGGTTAAACACAGCCAGGTACATTCCCTTTATTTACAGTTAGTGCTATTTTGTTGCTTAGTTTTTATAAATATATAATAAATCCGAGGTACACTTTTTATTCTCATTAATCTTAATATTGACTATTTTAGTCGTGGGTGAACACGTTTCGAAACACAATGCAATGAACGTGATGTTTGTATACATTGAATGAAAGTTTCATCAATCGTACTTGGGTCATTGTGGATTCTGTAACTGGGAGAACAGTAGCGGTTATTAGCGACTAATTGGTTACCGCTTTGAGCTTCAGACCGAAAGGTCAATGGCTCTATCCTGACGTACGTCTGTTGCTCTGAGTGTCATAGAGCAAGACATTTGATCCTGTAGGTGTACGGTGGTACGTTGTATTATAACGAACAGCAAGTGTTTTATAAACATGTACCTGCCTTGACTCCTTGATTGCTGATGGCGGATATTCCTACCCAGGGGACAATACTATAGAACCTTTTCAACTGTATTTTCTAGAATTGTATTTTCTACTTATTAATATAACTGACTAAAATGAATCATTAGCATTTTAAAAGATATGGCAATTCGCCAACTGGTCTAGAATTAATTTACAAAATGCTAATGGTCCATTTCAAAGTACAGAATGCTAATGGTCCATTTCAAAGTACAAAATGTTAATGGTCCATTTCAAAGTACAAAATGCTAATGGTCCATTTCAAAGTACAAAATGCTAATGGTCCATTTCAAAGTACAAAATGCTAATGGTCCATTTCAAAGTACAACATGCTAATGGTCCATTTCAAAGTACAGAATGCTAATGGTCCATTTCAAAGTACAAAATGCTAATGGTCCATTTCAAAGTACAAAATCTAATGGTCCATTTCAAAGTACAACATGCTAATGCTCCATTTCAAAGTACAAAATGCTAATGGTCCATTTCAAAGTAAAAAATGCTAATGGTCCATTTCAAAGTACAAAATGCTAATGGTCCATTTCAAAGTACAAAATGCTAATGGTCCATTTCAAAGTACAAAATGCTAATGGTCCATTTCAAAGTACAAAATGCTAATGGTCCATTTCAAAGTACAAAATGCTAATGGTCCATTTCAAAGTACAACATGCTAATGGTCCATTTCAAAGTACAAAATGCTAATGGTCCATTTCAAAGTACAAAATGCTAATGGTCCATTTCAAAGTACAAAATCTAATGGTCCATTTCAAAGTACAAAATGCTAATGGTCCATTTCAAAGTACAACATGCTAATAGTCCATTTCAAAGTACAAAATGCTAATGGTCCATTTCAAAGTACAAAATCTAATGGTCCATTTCAAAGTACAAAATCTAATGGTCCATTTCAAAGTACAAAATGCTAATAGTCCATTTCAAAGTACAAAATGCTAATGGTCCATTTCAAAGTACAAAATGCTAATAGTCCATTTCAAAGTACAAAATGCTAATAGTCCATTTCAAAGTACAAAATGCTAATGGTCCATTTCAAAGTACAAAATGCTGATAGTCCATTTCAAAGTACAAAATGCTAATGGCCCATTTCAAAGTACAAAATGCTAATAGTCCATTTCAAAGTACAAAATGCTAATAGTCCATTTCAAAGTACAAAATGCTAATGGTCCATTTCAAAGTACAAAATCTAATGGTCCATTTCAAAGTACAAAATGCTAATGGTCCATTTCAAAGTACAAAATGCTAATAGTCCATTTCAAAGTACAAAATGCTAATGGTCCATTTCAAAGTACAAAATGCTAATAGTCCATTTCAAAGTACAAAATGCTAATAGTCCATTTCAAAGTACAAAATGCTAATAGTCCATTTCAAAGTACAAAATGCTAATAGTCCATTTCAAAGTACAAAATGCTAATAGTCCATTTCAAAGTACAAAATGCTAATGGTCCATTTCAAAGTACAAAATCTAATGGTCCATTTCAAAGTACAAAATGCTAATGGTCCATTTCAAAGTACAAAATGCTAATAGTCCATTTCAAAGTACAAAATGCTAATGGTCCATTTCAAAGTACAAAATGCTAATAGTCCATTTCAAAGTACAAAATGCTAATGGTCCATTTCAAAGTACAAAATGCTAATAGTCCATTTCAAAGTACAAAATGCTAATAGTCCATTTCAAAGTACAAAATGCTAATAGTCCATTTCAAAGTACAAAATGCTAATGGTCCATTTCAAAGTACAAAATGCTAATGGTCCATTTCAAAGTACAAAATGCTAATAGTCCATTTCAAAGTACAAAATGCTAATGGTCCATTTCAAAGTACAAAATGCTAATAGTCCATTTCAAAGTACAAAATGCTAATGGTCCATTTCAAAGTACAAAATCTAATGGTCCGTTTCAAAGTACAAAATGCTAATAGTCCATTTCAAAGTACAAAATGCTAATGGTCCATTTCAAAGTACAAAATGCTAATAGTCCATTTCAAAGTACAAAATGCTAATGGTCCATTTCAAAGTACAAAATGCTAATAGTCCATTTCAAAGTACAAAATGCTAATAGTCCATTTCAAAGTACAAAATGCTAATGGTCCATTTCAAAGTACAAAATGCTAATAGTCCATTTCAAAGTACAAAATGCTAATGGTCCATTTCAAAGTACAAAATCTAATGGTCCATTTCAAAGTACAAAATCTAATGGTCCATTTCAAAGTACAAAATGCTAATAGTCCATTTCAAAGTACAAAATGCTAATGGTCCATTTCAAAGTACAAAATCTAATGGTCCATTCCAAAGTACCAAATCTAATGGTCCATTTCAAAGTACAAAATGCTAATGGTCCATTTCAAAGTACAAAATGCTAATGGTCCATTTCAAAGTACAAAATGCTAATGGTCCATTTCAAAGTACAAAATCTAATGGTCCATTTCAAAGTACAAAATCTAATGGTCCATTTCAAAGTACAAAATGCTAATGGTCCATTTCAAAGTACAAAATGCTAATGGTCCATTTCAAAGTACAAAATCTAATGGTCCATTTCAAAGTACAAAATCTAATGGTCCATTTCAAAGTACAAAATGCTAATGGTCCATTTCAAAGCACAAAATGCTAATGGTCCATTTCAAAGTACAAAATGCTAATAGTCCATTTCAAAGTACAAAATGCTAATGGTCCATTTCAAAGTACAAAATCTAATGGTCCATTTCAAAGTACAAAATCTAATGGTCCATTTCAAAGTACAAAATGCTAATGGTCCATTTCAAAGTACAAAATGCTAATAGTCCATTTCAAAGTACAAAATGCTAATGGTCCATTTCAAAGTACAAAATCTAATGGTCCGTTTCAAAGTACAAAATGCTAATAGTCCATTTCAAAGTACAAAATGCTAATGGTCCATTTCAAAGTACAAAATGCTAATAGTCCATTTCAAAGTACAAAATGCTAATGGTCCATTTCAAAGTACAAAATGCTAATAGTCCATTTCAAAGTACAAAATGCTAATGGTCCATTTCAAAGTACAAAATCTAATGGTCCATTTCAAAGTACAAAATCTAATGGTCCATTTCAAAGTACAAAATGCTAATAGTCCATTTCAAAGTACAAAATGCTAATGGTCCATTTCAAAGTACAAAATCTAATGGTCCATTTCAAAGTACCAAATCTAATGGTCCATTTCAAAGTACAAAATGCTAATGGTCCATTTCAAAGTACAAAATGCTAATAGTCCATTTCAAAGTACAAAATCTAATGGTCCATTTCAAAGTACAAAATCTAATGGTCCATTTCAAAGTACAAAATGCTAATGGTCCATTTCAAAGTACAAAATGCTAATGGTCCATTTCAAAGTACAAAATCTAATGGTCCATTTCAAAGTACAAAATGCTAATGGTCCATTTCAAAGTACAAAATCTAATGGTCCATTTCAAAGTACCAAATCTAATGGTCCATTTCAAAGTACAAAATGCTAATGGTCCATTTCAAAGTACAAAATGCTAATAGTCCATTTCAAAGTACAAAATCTAATGGTCCATTTCAAAGTACAAAATCTAATGGTCCATTTCAAAGTACAAAATGCTAATGGTCCATTTCAAAGTACAAAATGCTAATGGTCCATTTCAAAGTACAAAATGCTAATAGTCCATTTCAAAGTACAAAATGCTAATGGTCCATTTCAAAGTACAAAATCTAATGGTCCATTTCAAAGTACAAAATGCTAATGGTCCATTTCAAAGTACAAAATGCTAATGGTCCATTTCAAAGTACAAAATCTAATGGTCCATTTCAAAGTACAAAATCTAATGGTCCATTTCAAAGTACAAAATGCTAATGGTCCATTTCAAAGTACAAAATGCTAATAGTCCATTTCAAAGTACAAAATGCAAATGGTCCATTTCAAAGTACAAAATCTAATGGTCCATTTCAAAGTACAAAATCTAATGGTCCATTTCAAAGTACAAAATGCTAATGGTCCATTTCAAAATACAAAATGCTAATAGTCCATTTCAAAGTACAAAATGCTAATGGTCCATTTCAAAGTACAAAATCTAATGGTCTATTTCAAAGTACAAAAATCTAATGGTCCATTTCAAAGTACAAAATGCTAATGGTCCATTTCAAAGTACAAAATGCTAATGGTCCATTTCAAAGTACAAAATCTAATGGTCCATTTCAAAGTACAAAATGCTAATAGTCCATTTCAAAGTACAAAATGCTAATGGTCCATTTCAAAGTACAAAATCTAATGGTCCATTTCAAAGTACAAAATGCTAATAGTCCATTTCAAAGTACAAAATACTAATGGTCCATTTCAAAGTACAAAATCTAATGGTCCATTTCAAAGTACCAAATCTAATGGTCCATTTCAAAGTACAAAATGCTAATGGTCCATTTCAAAGTACAAAATGCTAATAGTCCATTTCAAAGTACAAAATGCTAATGGTCCATTTCAAAGTACAAAATCTAATGGTCCGTTTCAAAGTACAAAATGCTAATAGTCCATTTCAAAGTACAAAATGCTAATGGTCCATTTCAAAGTACAAAATGCTAATAGTCCATTTCAAAGTACAAAATGCTAATGGTCCATTTCAAAGTACAAAATGCTAATAGTCCATTTCAAAGTACAAAATCTAATGGTCCATTTCAAAGTACAAAATCTAATGGTCCATTTCAAAGTACAAAATGCTAATAGTCCATTTCAAAGTACAAAATGCTAATAGTCCATTTCAAAGTACAAAATGCTAATAGTCCATTTCAAAGTACAAAATGCTAATGGTCCATTTCAAAGTACAAAATCTAATGGTCCGTTTCAAAGTACAAAATGCTAATAGTCCATTTCAAAGTACAAAATGCTAATGGTCCATTTCAAAGTACAAAATGCTAATAGTCCATTTCAAAGTACAGAATGCTAATGGTCCATTTCAAAGTACAAAATGCTAATAGTCCATTTCAAAGTACAAAATGCTAATGGTCCATTTCAAAGTACAAAATCTAATGGTCCGTTTCAAAGTACAAAATGCTAATAGTCCATTTCAAAGTACAAAATGCTAATGTTCCATTTCAAAGTACAAAATGCTAATAGTCCATTTCAAAGTACAAAATGCTAATGGTCCATTTCAAAGTACAAAATGCTAATGGTCCATTTCAAAGTACAAAATGCTAATAGTCCATTTCAAAGTACAAAATCTAATGGTCTATTTCAAAGTACAAAATGCTAATGGTCCATTTCAAAGTACAAAATCTAATGGTCCATTTCAAAGTACAAAATGCTAATGGTCCATTTCAAAGTACAAAATGCTAATAGTCCATTTCAAAGTACAAAATGCTAATAGTCCATTTCAAAGTACAAAATCTAATGGTCTATTTCAAAGTACAAAATGCTAATGGTCCATTTCAAAGTACAAAATCTAATGGTCCGTTTCAAAGTACAAAATCTAATGGTCTATTTCAAAGTACAAAATCTAATGGTCTATTTCAAAGTACAAAATGCTAATGGTCCATTTCGAAGTACAAAATCTAATGGTCCATTTCAAAGTACAAAATGCTAATGGTCCATTTCAAAGTACAAAATCTAATGGTCCGTTTCAAAGTACAAAATCTAATGGTCTGTTTCAAAGTACCAAATCTAATGGTCCATTTCAAAGTACAAAATGCTAATGGTCGATTTCAAAGTACAAAATGCTAATGGTCCATTTCAAAGTACAAAATGCTAATGGTCCATTTCAAAGTACAAAATGCTAGTGGTCCATTTCAAAGTACAAAATGCTAATAGTCCATTTCAAAGTACAAAATGCTAATAGTCCATTTCAAAGTACAAAATGTTAATGGTCCATTTCAAAGTACAGAATGCTAATGGTCCATTTCAAAGCACAAAATGCTAATAGTCCATTTCAAAGTACAAAATGCTAATAGTCCATTTCAAAGTACAAAATGCTAATGGTCCATTTCAAAGTACAAAATGCTAATGGTCCATTTCAAAGTACAAAATGCTAATAGTCCATTTCAAAGTACAAAATGCTAATAGTCCATTTCAAAGTACAAAATGCTAATGGTCCATTTCAAAGTACAACATGCTAATGGTCCATTTCAAAGTACAAAATCTAATGGTCCATTTCAAAGTACAAAATGCTAATGGTCCATTTCAAAGTACAAAATCTAATGGTCCATTTCAAAGTACCAAATCTAATGGTCCATTTCAAAGTACAAAATGCTAATGGTCCATTTCAAAGTACAAAATGCTAATAGTCCATTTCAAAGTACAAAATCTAATGGTCCATTTCAAAGTACAAAATCTAATGGTCCATTTCAAAGTACAAAATGCTAATGGTCCATTTCAAAGTACAAAATGCTAATGGTCCATTTCAAAGTACAAAATGCTAATAGTCCATTTCAAAGTACAAAATGCTAATGGTCCATTTCAAAGTACAAAATCTAATGGTCCATTTCAAAGTACAAAATGCTAATGGTCCATTTCAAAGTACAAAATGCTAATGGTCCATTTCAAAGTACAAAATCTAATGGTCCATTTCAAAGTACAAAATCTAATGGTCCATTTCAAAGTACAAAATGCTAATGGTCCATTTCAAAGTACAAAATGCTAATAGTCCATTTCAAAGTACAAAATGCAAATGGTCCATTTCAAAGTACAAAATCTAATGGTCCATTTCAAAGTACAAAATCTAATGGTCCATTTCAAAGTACAAAATGCTAATGGTCCATTTCAAAATACAAAATGCTAATAGTCCATTTCAAAGTACAAAATGCTAATGGTCCATTTCAAAGTACAAAATCTAATGGTCTATTTCAAAGTACAAAAATCTAATGGTCCATTTCAAAGTACAAAATGCTAATGGTCCATTTCAAAGTACAAAATGCTAATGGTCCATTTCAAAGTACAAAATCTAATGGTCCATTTCAAAGTACAAAATGCTAATAGTCCATTTCAAAGTACAAAATGCTAATGGTCCATTTCAAAGTACAAAATCTAATGGTCCATTTCAAAGTACAAAATGCTAATAGTCCATTTCAAAGTACAAAATGCTAATGGTCCATTTCAAAGTACAAAATCTAATGGTCCATTTCAAAGTACCAAATCTAATGGTCCATTTCAAAGTACAAAATGCTAATGGTCCATTTCAAAGTACAAAATGCTAATAGTCCATTTCAAAGTACAAAATGCTAATGGTCCATTTCAAAGTACAAAATCTAATGGTCCGTTTCAAAGTACAAAATGCTAATAGTCCATTTCAAAGTACAAAATGCTAATGGTCCATTTCAAAGTACAAAATGCTAATAGTCCATTTCAAAGTACAAAATGCTAATGGTCCATTTCAAAGTACAAAATGCTAATAGTCCATTTCAAAGTACAAAATCTAATCGTCCATTTCAAAGTACAAAATCTAATGGTCCATTTCAAAGTACAAAATGCTAATAGTCCATTTCAAAGTACAAAATGCTAATAGTCCATTTCAAAGTACAAAATGCTAATAGTCCATTTCAAAGTACAAAATGCTAATGGTCCATTTCAAAGTACAAAATCTAATGGTCCGTTTCAAAGTACAAAATGCTAATAGTCCATTTCAAAGTACAAAATGCTAATGGTCCATTTCAAAGTACAAAATGCTAATAGTCCATTTCAAAGTACAGAATGCTAATGGTCCATTTCAAAGTACAAAATGCTAATAGTCCATTTCAAAGTACAAAATGCTAATGGTCCATTTCAAAGTACAAAATCTAATGGTCCGTTTCAAAGTACAAAATGCTAATAGTCCATTTCAAAGTACAAAATGCTAATGGTCCATTTCAAAGTACAAAATGCTAATAGTCCATTTCAAAGTACAAAATGCTAATGGTCCATTTCAAAGTACAAAATGCTAATGGTCCATTTCAAAGTACAAAATGCTAATAGTCCATTTCAAAGTACAAAATCTAATGGTCTATTTCAAAGTACAAAATGCTAATGGTCCATTTCAAAGTACAAAATCTAATGGTCCATTTCAAAGTACAAAATGCTAATGGTCCATTTCAAAGTACAAAATGCTAATGGTCCATTTCAAAGTACAAAATGCTAATAGTCCATTTCAAAGTACGAAATGCTAATAGTCCATTTCAAAGTACAAAATCTAATGGTCTATTTCAAAGTACAAAATGCTAATGGTCCATTTCAAAGTACAAAATCTAATGGTCCGTTTCAAAGTACAAAATCTAATGGTCTATTTCAAAGTACAAAATCTAATGGTCTATTTCAAAGTACAAAATGCTAATGGTCCATTTCAAAGTACAAAATCTAATGGTCCATTTCAAAGTACAAAATGCTAATGGTCCATTTCAAAGTACAAAATCTAATGGTCCGTTTCAAAGTACAAAATCTAATGGTCTGTTTCAAAGTACCAAATCTAATGGTCCATTTCAAAGTACAAAATGCTAATGGTCCATTTCAAAGTACAAAATGCTAATGGTCCATTTCAAAGTACAAAATGCTAATGGTCCATTTCAAAGTACAAAATGCTAATGGTCCATTTCAAAGTACAAAATGCTAATAGTCCATTTCAAAGTACAAAATGCTAATAGTCCATTTCAAAGTACAAAATGTTAATGGTCCATTTCAAAGTACAGAATGCTAATGGTCCATTTCAAAGCACAAAATGCTAATAGTCCATTTCAAAGTACAAAATGCTAATAGTCCATTTCAAAGTACAAAATGCTAATGGTCCATTTCAAAGTACAAAATGCTAATGGTCCATTTCAAAGTACAAAATGCTAATAGTCCATTTCAAAGTACAAAATGCTAATAGTCCATTTCAAAGTACAAAATGCTAATGGTCCATTTCAAAGTACAACATGCTAATGGTCCATTTCAAAGTACAAAATCTAATGGTCCATTTCAAAGTACAAAATGTTAATGGTCCATTTCAAAGTACAGAATGCTAATGGTCCATTTCAAAGCACAAAATGCTAATAGTCCATTTCAAAGTACAAAATGCTAATAGTCCATTTCAAAGTACAAAATGCTAATGGTCCATTTCAAAGTACAAAATGCTAATGGTCCATTTCAAAGTACAAAATGCTAATAGTCCATTTCAAAGTACAAAATGCTAATAGTCCATTTCAAAGTACAAAATGCTAATGGTCCATTTCAAAGTACAACATGCTAATGGTCCATTTCAAAGTACAAAATGCTAATGGTCCATTTCAAAGTACAAAATGCTAATAGTCCATTTCAAAGTACAAAATGCTAATGGTCCATTTCAAAGTACAAAATGCTAATGGTCCATTTCAAAGTACAAAATGCTAATGGTCCATTTCAAAGTACAAAATCTAATGGTCTGTTTCAAAGTACCAAATCTAATGGTCCATTTCAAAGTACAAAATGCTAATGGTCCATTTCAAAGTACAAAATGCTAATAGTCCATTTCAAAGTACAAAATGCTAATGGTCCATTTCAAAGTACAAAATGCTAATGGTCCATTTCAAAGTACAAAATGCTAATGGTCCATTTCAAAGTACAAAATGCTAATGGTCTATTTCAAAGTACAAAATCTAATGGTCCATTTCAAAGTACAAAATCTAATGGTCTATTTCAAAGTACAAAATGCTAATAGTCCATTTCAAAGCACAAAATGCTAATGGTCCATTTCAAAGTACAAAATGCTGATAGTCCATTTCAAAGCACAAAATGCTAATGGTCCATTTCAAAGTACAAAATGCTGATAGTCCATTTCAAAGTACAAAATGCTAATGGTCCATTTCAAAGTACAAAATGCTAAGGGTCCATTTCAAAGTACAAAATCTAATGGTCTATTTCAAAGTACCAAATCTAATGGTCCATTTCAAAGTACAAAATGCTAATGGTCCATTTCAAAGTACAAAATGCTAATGGTCCATTTCAAAGTACAAAATCTAATGGTCCATTTCAAAGTACAAAATGCTAATAGTCCATTTCAAAGTACAAAATGCTAATGGTCCATTTCAAAGTACAAAATGCTAATGGTCCATTTCAAAGTACAAAATGCTAATGGTCCATTTCAAAGTACAAAATGCTAATGGTCTATTTCAAAGTACAAAATCTAATGGTCCATTTCAAAGTACAAAATCTAATGGTCTATTTCAAAGTACAAAATGCTAATAGTCCATTTCAAAGCACAAAATGCTAATGGTCCATTTCAAAGTACAAAATGCTGATAGTCCATTTCAAAGCACAAAATGCTAATGGTCCATTTCAAAGTACAAAATGCTGATAGTCCATTTCAAAGTACAAAATGCTAATGGTCCATTTCAAAGTACAAAATTCTAATGGTCCATTTCAAAGTACAAAATCTAATGGTCTATTTCAAAGTACCAAATCTAATGGTCCATTTCAAAGTACAAAATGCTAATGGTCCATTTCAAAGTACAAAATGCTAATGGTCCATTTCAAAGTACAAAATCTAATGGTCCATTTCAAAGTACAAAATGCTAATAGTCCATTTCAAAGTACAAAATGCTAATGGTCCATTTCAAAGTACAAAATGCTAATGGTCCATTTCAAAGTACAAAATCTAATGGTCCATTTCAAAGTACAAAGTCTAATGGTCCATTTCAAAGTACAAAATGCTAATGGTCCATTTCAAAGTGCAGAATGCTAATGGTCCATTTCAATGCATTTAAAGTCCTAACTAGAAAGTACAATTGTAGAAAATATAATTGTAAAAGTTTTCAATTGTACTTGTGTTTTTTATGGATTGATTTGACCGAGAGCACGGTTGCGGTTATTAGTGTCTAATTGGTTACAACTTTGCGGTTCAGACGAAAAGGCCGATGGCTACACCCTGACCTGCGCCAGTTGCTTTGTGTCCCCATAGAACAAGACTATTAATCCCGATTGTCCAAGTGGATGTATGGTGGTACGTTGTATTAAAACGTTTTACAAGTCTTTTATATGCTTGCTTTGTTTCCCTGCATGCTGCTTACCAATACTCCTGCTGAGAACAAGATTTCTCTTGTCATTGAAATAAATATAATTTGGGTACATTGAATCAAATTTTCTCCCTGTAAATGCAATGGAATTTTTTCTTGAGTTTAGTTTAGATGAGTTTTTCATCAAATCTAGTCATGGCTGCTTCACAGCAGCCATGACTAGATTTGATGAAAAATATCTTGAATATACTCATAACCGTAGAAACGGGCTGGCGAATCTTCAAGTATAAGAGTTACAGCACCCCTCCCTCAATCACTTTGGTGATGTCGTTTAGCCTTCTCCTTTGTGCGGGCGGGAAATTTGGAGAAATATTCAAGAACCTCATGGACCTCTGTCGAGCATGGTATGACTTATGGACCTCTGTCGAGCATGGTATGACGTATGGACCTCTGTCGAGCATGGTATGACATATGGACCTCTATCGAGCATGGTATGACGTATGGATCTCTGTCGAGCATGGTATGACGTATGGACCTCTGGTCAAATCCAAATGAGTCTAAGCTCAATGGCCGTTCAGTTCGAATCCCACCTGCGGCAATCGCGTTGTGTCCTTGGGCAAGACACTTCACCCCGATTGCCTACATGGGGGAACGATGACGCTGTGTACTGAGGCGTACTGCACGTCGATGGTGCGCATGTCTTCAACCACTCTAACCCTGCCTGTGCTGCGGTGCAGAGTTCAGAGTTACGATGTTGGAGAGCTGACAGCTGCTCGTCGTTGCTCGGTGGTTCTCTCCGGCTTCCTCCACCCGTAAAACTGTCGCGGTCACGATTAGCCATTGTGCATAAGTATGTGACCTTAAACACCAATAAATAAATAAATATAATGGCCGTTCAAAATATGAGTCCAGGTAACTGAAGTCCGCGCGAGTCGACAACTCCATAATTTGGGGCAAAGAGTGATGGAAATACAATTGTTTCAGACTGGATGATGAGCGGATGAGAGTGAGTGAAGGGCAATGCTAACGAAATTATAGTTCTTCTGTTTTTTAAATGAGGTTCTTAATTCTTTCCATCTTGATCCAAACTAGATTATTGTTAAGCTCTGCATAGAACACCTAAAATCATTCGGTTTTCAAATCGGTTCTTTGTTTGGTTCAATGTTGGTCCTTGACTGAATACACCATTGATTCATCTGGTTCTTTATTTAGTTCTTTCTGGGTTCCAGTTTCGTTCGTTATACAACCAATTTGGTTCTACAATGGTTCTTGTCTTGGTTCTTTCTGAATTCCTATTTCGTTCGTCCTCTCGTGCACTGGTAGCGTTTCTCTCACAAACCGTTTACTATCCACCATAATATTATTCCAAAAGAGGTTCTATCACTAAACCTAATGTGCCAACGATTGAAACTATAGACCTCACCGAATTGTTGCTTAGTGTACTGCTTATTGTATTAATTATTGTACCAAATAAACAAGTCGTATCCCCTGTCTACATCCTTGTATAGTGGTGAGGGAGGACGCTACAGAGGTATCAGTGGTGAATTCTCCACCCGACAAGTTTCTAATAACTGGCGAATATAGGCCACAGGAATTGTGATGGGTTTTCGGCAGTGGGGGTTGGTCTTATCCAACGGTTCGCGTACAGGCGGCTCATCGGCGCTTTTTGTATTCTATGTTCGAGGTGTTGATATGCCCACTCGTACATTGGTAGCGTTTCTCTCACAAACTGTTTACTATCCCCATAGTATCTTTCCAAGAAGAGGTTCCATCACTAAACCTAATGAGCCATCAACACAAATCTTGCTGTCATGAATATTCTTTTCGTCAAAAAGGGAATGGCAGGAAGACAGCCTTTCAGGCTATGCCATTTCCTTACAGCGCGTTCATCTGTAACCTGTTTTATTGTTATCTTGTATATTCTGTCTGTGTCACATTGGGCGAACTGTTTTAACACTGAAAATTCCTATGGACATTTTTTCGCCAGAGTGCCATCTTTTCGTGTGTACTCTGACGAACAGCTTTAACACTGAAAATTCCTATAGACATCTTTTCGCCAGAGTGTCATCGGCCGATGACACTCTGGCGAAAAAAATGTCTATAGGAATTTTCAGTGTTAAATCAGTTTGCCCAAGTGGCAACCTTTACTACTTCCATCATATGTTGCTGGAAAACAAATTGCCCCCGCCCCCACCTCGAACCGATGAGAACTTTCTTACCTGACGCATGACTTATTAATTCTGTACGATACGAGGTGCATGTCCACTGTGGAGAAACTACCCCTTGACTTTGCGTGCTCTCCCGAGCGATGTTTACGTGCTCTGCGAGCAAATTTCCCGGTGCTCTGTCCACGTTTGCTCAAAACACAACAGTAGTTTGAACCTCAGCTTGATTGTGCGTGAACAGCGAAAAGGGACGCCACCATGGAAGTCACAAACATGGTTACTAATTGATATAATATCAAGAAGCCGTTTTAGCTCACGATTTTCCAATAATGTCAGCAAATTAGAAGCGTTTCGATGTGAATACCGGAAATCCATCGCTTCGATGGCATTTTTTTACCAATTAGAAACTGCAACTGTGCGCTGCAACAGTGAATATAAACACCCCTTGTTCAATTTTCAAAAAAGTCTGACAAGAAAAATGTATTATTGTTTTGAGAAAGCGAGGGAGCCGGGGAAATCTGAGAGTAGGATTCTGGTGTTCTGTCGAGCGATTCGGGTGCTCTTCTGCGGGTGCTTCTTGGCATTTCCGGTGCTCACCCAAGGAAAACAAACCCTGATATTTGAACGAAACGAGCAATTGTGCGGCGCCATCCTTATCTAATTTATTGGGGGAGGGGGTGGGAGGGGCGTGTGGCTCAGTAGGTAGAGGCTGCAAGTTGATAGGTCCTCGGTTCGAATCCCACCTGCGGCAACCGCGTTTTGTCCTTGGGCAAGACACTTCACCCCCATTGCCCACGTGGGGGAATGGTGACGCTGTGTACTAAGGCGTACTGCACGTCGATGGTGCACCTGTCTTCAACCAATGCTAACCCTGCTTGTGTGGAGTTAGTATGTTGAGGAGCTTCCTCCACCCGTAAAACTGTCATGGTCATGATTAGACATTGTGCAGAAATATGTGACCTTAAACACCAATAAATAAATAAATCAATATCTAATTTATTAGTTTTTCGAATGCAATTAGTTTAGCGACATTGTTGAAGCCCTATAATTCTGTTTTCAAGCAGATACAATTTTTTGAAAGGTACTATCTTGAATTATAGACGAGGAATCAAATTTAAACTTGCCTTTAGTTAAAGGTGTCAGCATTTTCAACCCTTTAGCCAACGTAACGGCCAAAACCGACCAGTTTTTTATTCTCAAAAATCGCCAATTAATTTTCATTATTTTTTCATTTTTTGTCTCAAAAAACATAGGTTATGACCCCTCACTGGAACGAGCTCGTTCCAATGAGGGGTCATAACCTATGTTTCTGAGACAAAAAATGAAAAAAATTAGTTATTCAAGAATTTTTTTTGCAAGTGTCGTCTGTTTTTCATATTAGTTGAAGGGTTAAGTAGTTGATAAAGAACGAATCTGAGTTGAATGGTTTGACGAAGCCATTCCGTCGGGGGCCGAAAGGCACAAGACGGGGGAGGGGGGGGGGGTGGTTTGTCTAAACGAAAGTAGTAGGCCAGGTGGTTTTGAACCTCCATTTGCATGTGCTCATTGAATGTTTTCATCGCGGTGTGCATGTCCGGAACTGACGTCATGAGAAGCGATGTACTATGGGTAGGGCGCGCGAGCGGCCATCTTCTCACGTCATTATTATAGCGATATGTGGTCTCTAGTGCGCACACGTGATTCTGAGGTGCTTAATTCTCCCGAAATCTCTGGAGATTTCTTTTTCGAAACATGCGGGCGGACATTTTGTTTTAGGGAAACGATTGTAGCACTCGTCCATCAAGACGGGGTTAGGTATGACTGTAACAGTACTCTCACCCACGCAGAACATTTTGGCGCCAATTTTCCACCATTTTCCTTCGAATTACCAAATACAACCCTAAAATTGCCTGCAATCGCCCCTTTAAGACGTAAAACCATAGGCTCTTCCCTGTGTGTGGCCTTGAAAAAATATATGGATATACCACGGGAATTTTAAGCTAGCATGACCATAGCGGTGGTACAAACTGGAGTACACTGCAAAATATATAGGTTCTCTTTAGAACCAAAACTGATTCTAATCTTGTCCCTGAGATGGGACCAGTTCTGTTTAAACAGTATTTATTTCAAATCAAATAAATTTACCAAGATTAGCATTCAATTTTAACAGAATATTACATGAACTGAAGTAGGTTCAGCAGTAAACTTGGAGCTTATTCAACGCAGTCGCCAAACAGTTTGAAACAAAGCAGGTATGAAAAGTTGGCATATCGAAGCAGTTTTGGTTCTGTATAGAACCAAAACTGGTTCGATATGCCAACTGTTCATATCTCCTTTGCTTTATAATGATTTGAGACAACTTCGTATAAGCTCTAAACTTACGACTGAAACCCCCTCAATTTATGTTTAATTCTGTTAATATTTAATGTTAATCTTTATAAATTTATTTGATTTGAAATAAATACTGTTTAAACAGAACTGGTTCCGTCTCAGGGACAAGATTAGAACCCGTTTTGGTTCTAAAGAGAACCTATATTTTTTGCAGTGTAGTGACAAGGCAAAGTCCAGTGGGTGTATGGCTAAAGAGACGAGGGCAATTTGAAATTACTTATCCATTTTGTACAATTTTCTCACTTGTTTTGTTGCATACATTATCTGATAATTGAAGCAAAAAATACGTGTACAAATTGGTATAGAACAGATACGTAATTCTAAGTAATCAGCACATACAGACGAAATAAGTAGAAATGTAACAGATTTTGTAATTGTTGTGAACGGATTATTACAATCGGTGCTCAGCTACTAATCACCGAACACAACCGAACACAAATAAAACTACAACGGTGTCAATTGTGTGAAAAGTACACAATGGTGTATCCCTCCGCATTTTCAGTGTGCCATCACGATAGTCACAAATCAATTCACATATAACCTAGGAACCTTTCGCCCGAAAACTATTCTCTAATGACAAAAGTGGCGCAACCGGGCCGAAACAAAACTCTGCAATCTTCATGCACATCTAGAGACCGTCCAGAATACGTGAACACACATTCGACATTTCCAATTAACTGCCAAGAAGCCTTTCGCCAGAAACCGATTCTCCAACGACGAAAGTGGTGCTACTGACACCACATGGGACCGAATCAAAAACCAAAACCTTTATCCGCTTCTAAACACTCTACTAGAACATACGAACACCCTTTCTACGTTTTGAATTAGAATCCTAAGGAGCCTATCATCGGAAATCGATTCTCTAAAGACAAAAGTGGTGCTACGGGCGCCACAATAGGTGAAATAAAAAAAATCAGAAACCTTTCTACACACCCAGAGACGCTTCTTGAACACAAACACAGTACTTTCAACGTTTCGAATTAAATCCCATAGGAGCCATTCGCCAGAAACCTATACTCTAACAACAAAAGTGGCGCCCGGGCACCACATGGGGCCGAATAAAAAATTCGAAACCTTTATGCACATCTAGAGACCCTACCTGAGCATATGAACACACTTTCAACGTTTCGAAATAAAACGCCTAGGAGGCTTTCCATGGAAACCGATTCTCTAACGACAAAAATCGCGCTGTGGGCGCCATATGGGGCCGAATCAAAAATCCGAAACCTTAATGCACATCTGGGGACCCTACCTGAACATATGAACACACTTTAAAGAACCGAAATTAGGGGAGAGTGGGGTAAGGTGTGCCATTTTCCCTTCTTTATGGTTTTACTCCAATGACGAATGGAAGTGGGATTTCGGTTCACAGGAGGATTTATTGACCTAAATGTGATTTGCCATTTGTGACCATGGCAGAAAAGTTGAACGGTTGCAACTGATAAAAAGACTCGGGTAAAGAAATGAAAAAAAATGGAACAACTTACCCCATGTAAGGGGCAAGTTGTTCCATACTATGGGGTAAATTGATCCAACACTCCCCACGGGCGATTCAACTTAAAAGAACAAGTAAAATAATTTCATTGCACGACGACGTTGATATTACTGTTAGCCTGTAGTTTTATTAAAGGTTATTCAACTCCTAGATTGTTTGTTTGTTGGTAACAGATCCCACAACTCAGGGCCGCCAGAGTGGGGGCATGGGGGGGGGCACTCCCCCCCCCCCCCGCTCTCAGTAAATTGCACTTATCTTGATGGGTGCCCCAATAGCTCCCCTGTCTGTCCCCCCCCCCCCCCCTTTTGATCTTCCGGCGGGCCTGCCAGAACTTTTCTCATGATCAAATTATCATCAATATTGGTGGCAACCGATAAAAAAGTGAAACAAAAACACACAGTTAGGTCCAACAAATTGACCTCTATTTCACATAGAGAAGGCAGTCATCAATCGTGATGTTTCAAAATTAAAATGGAAATTTTCAAATAAAACACTTAACAGCGAATAAAATATTGCCGCATATCAGCGAATGTACAACCGAATATCATTGTGTCCTATGTTTCAAGGTCACATAGGCCTACTATCAATTCAGTTGCCATTTTGCCAAATCACATTTGAACTGAGGGTGACAACTTGCCAAGCGGATCCTCCCGCAATTTTTGGTTGTGGAAATTTATGCACAATATCATCTCTCGGGAGCGTAGCCTCATCCTGGGGGTTTGGAACGAAAAATGACTCTTCAGAACCTATGCGGCTTGAAACTTTTTGAAGGAATGTGCCCTCATACTCATCTCCATTAACCTCATCAACCCTGGCATGTCATCATCACTGAATTCCATTTCAGATCCCATTCTGGACACCACCGAGAATCTGATGCAAATCACAGGACATGCACATTATCATGATAATTAATTTATCTAACAATTCTGTCACAAAAATAGATTAAATCTTAACCCTTTACCCAACATAACGGACAAAATCGGCCAATGCTATTCCGAAAAAAAATTGCCAATTAATTTTCATTATTTTTTCATTCTTTGTCTCAAAAACATAGGTTATGACCCCTCGTTGGAATGAGCTCGTCGAGCTCGTTCCAATGAGTGGTCATAACCTATGTTTTTTAGACAAAAAAATGAAAAAAAAATAGTTATTCAAGAATTTTTTTTTGCAAGTGTCGTCTGCTTTTCATGTTAGGTAAAATAGTTAAATTATTTTTAAACATTTCTGGGACATAATGTTCGGTCGATCACTGAAACGCGCATAGAATGTATCCATCTGCCTGTTATGATAGCCCGTAGTGCTCCCGGAAACGAGTCGTCTATATGATACGGAATTAGAATGAGACGTCTATATGATACAGAATCGGAACACATTATGTGATACGTACCGTTTCTCGTGGTTTTCAGGCCAAAATCTATATGATTGTTAGATAAAACCCGATATCATTCAATTTTTTTGACAGATTATATGAACTTGGGGTAAGTTGATCCACTTCACTTTCCTGGATCAACTTACCCCTTTTAACAGGCTCAACATGCCCCGGTATGACCTCCATTTTGAACCAAGAGTGGAAAGTAAATATAAACATGCCTTGAAAGAGTAGCAGTTTGCAAGAAAACAACAGACATATGAACTATCTCAAATCACAATCACATTTGGTGAAAGTCCTTATAGTGTGTCTATAATAAATTCATTTACCTGTTTTTGCGATTTTCACTTTTGGGATGAAATTTTACATTTGTCCTTCAAACTTCTAAGTCTTTTTTGAAAAACATTCAACCTGCAACTTCATGAAGAAAGATAACTCTAACTGTCTTACAAAGTGAAAGAACTTTGACTGTAGTCTGTTTTATAAACCTAATAAAATGTGGTGGCTCATCTTACCCCAGGGATCAACTTACCCCATCCTCCCCTACATGTCCTAGGAGCCTTTCGTCGGAAAGCAGTATTTTAGCTCAGTCTTTAAGTGGCCCCACTGGCACCACCTGGTGACAAAACTTCAAACTAAACCTATTTTTTCCATCTCTATGCCATACTTAAGAAGTAAGATAAGTTTCAAAATTGTACATCAAAAACGGACACACGGACGAACGGACGGAGATCATCACTATATACTCACACTTTTGAAAAATGCGGGGATAATTGTGGAATAATTGTGATATATTGTTGATATATTGTTGATATATACAGATTATCACCACAGTGTGTGTCTCCGGGAATTCAGATCAAGCCGAGTTGTAGGAACAGAACAGTATTTCGTCGAGCCCGTTAGGGCGAGTCGAAATGCGATTCTGGGCCTACAACGAGACGATCAAAATTTCCGGAGACACACACTGTGGTGATGATAAACTTATCTCACAATATTGACCACAAAATGTGTTATAAAACTATTTTAAGAGGAACTTTTTCATTTGCCTTATCGAAAGAAAGACGCAAATTGAAAAATAGAATAGCGTTCATTGATCTCCATATTGAGGTCAGTAATGACGTTACACTTCAGAGAAAATTACGTCACTGGGATTCACTTTACTGAATACTGTCTTGCGAAGTGGAGCAACTGTGTGTTTCGTCAACGTGAATTTGGTTGTGACTTTTGACATAATTACTGGTGAATTAAATATCCCTCTTGGTTTAAAGGTCTATTATATTTTAAAAAATGCCGTTCATCGTTTATTGAGGTGGAGTTTTCCACATTTCATAGCGAAAGCTAGTCCTTTTACTTCAAGAGAGAAGCCTCGACTCGAGCGTTCAGGAAAATCCCAATAGTAGGCAACAAACCAGCCCAAGATGCCGAAAAGTGCGCATAATTTAACTATTCGTTGAGTTAACTTCCCCAGTGACATTTTAGCATACCGTGCATAATAAATACGTTACAGGGCATTTAGTTGGCAGATACAGTGTCATATACGGCTTAGAGAAAACAATATTAGGTTCGGCTTCGCCTCACCTAATATTGTTTTCTCTGAAGGGAAAAACGCGAAGCGATCGAAAAATGATATTAATGCCGTTGTTTTGGCAACAGCAGAATCACGCGCTTGTATCAGGGGGCCCTTGATACGGATTCAGAACAAGGGCCCAGATACATTAAACTGTAGTTGCGTAACAGTGCAAACACGTCCCGATTGTGAGATAAATTTGCAGATTGGGGGTATAAGTATCATATATTTAAAGTTTCGCGAGAGTAGTAAGTAAGGTATGAATCGTGTCTGATTACCCGGACTTTTGCCGGTGCAACTAGTGTTAAATTCCCATAGGGACCGGACTTTTGCCGGTGCAACTTTTGCCGGTGCAAAAGTACGGCCCCTTTCAGCTAGATCCGTTAAATAGTGTACGTGCTGCATATATAGTATGCTATGGCATGTATATTGATATATGTACGCAAGGGTCTACAGGTATATATTATGGGTAAGTGATGGAAAGATGATGGTGAAGATGGGTTTTCTTGAAAGTTTTCCCGGCGAAACGGTAGAGGTTGCTATTGACGTCGTGACGTCATGATGCGCACGCGACGTCATAGAGATGTTGACCACTATTATTGTCCAGTATACAATCTGACATAACGTTATTCGGGTCAGTGGATGTCGGGCTTCTCGTATGGGGTGGCGGCGACGTGGTAGTAGTGGTATATATGCATGTAGGTCCCAAATTAGCCATTAGTACTATTAATCCACCTTATGCTTCATATTATCCTATGTCTGCTATGGCTAAGTCAAGCAGTAGGGTGGGTGGGTGGTAGTGTGGTATTGCGAGATAGTCATTGGTGGGTTAGATTGGCAGTACAGGATGAATGATCTGTTGGTCTATTACCCCCCTTAGTACTATTAACCTACCGAATCCTTTGTATTATCTTATGGCTGGTATTGGTAGTTTAGTGTTAGGCCAGGCAGTATTATGAGAGGTTGTTTAGAACGGGTGGCATAGGATGCATGGTATATACCCCTGTAGGTCCAGTCCTCGATATTATTAACCAGCCGATTGCTTTGTACTATTCAATGACTGGTATAGGTAGTACGTTATGGCAGGTCAAGTGGTATTGTGGAGTGGGGATGGGGGTAATGCCTGGCAGTATAAAACAACGGTATAGTATGGATGATATATACCTCTGTGGGCCCCTGCAGGTCCCATGTTAGCCCTTAGTACTATTAATTCACCTGATGCTTCATGTTATCCTATGACTGGTATAGGTAGTATACAATGCTAGGCATAGGGTTATTGTGGGTAGGGGTACTGCCTGGTAGTTTAGAACGGTACTATAGTATCTATGGGCGGTATATACACCTATAGGCCCCCTGTTAGTGCTTGGTACTATTAACCAACCGATTGCTTTGTTTTATTATATGGCTGGTATATGTAGTACGTTATGGTAGATCTAGTGATTTTGTGGGGGTGGGGGTAATGCCTGGCAGTATAGAACAACAGTATAGTATGGACAATATATAGCTCTGTGGGCCCCCGACAGCCATTGATACTACTAATCGACTTAATGCATTATGTCACCCCATAACTAATATAGGTAGTATGTAATGTGGGGCCAGACGTTATTGTGGGTGGGTGGGTGTAATGCATGGTCGCCTAGTGTGGTAGTGTAGGGTGTACGAGTTCTCACCTATCAGGTCCCATGTTAGTCCTTAGTACTATTAATCCGCCTAATTCTTCATGTTATCCTATGACTTGTATAGGTAGTATGTAATGCTAGGCCAAGGGGTACTGTGGGTAAGTCAATATTAATGGATGGTAGTTTAGTCAATAGTACTGGTACAAGGCCGCAATGAAACAAGCCTACTGTAGAAGCTAATGGTAGGACAGATAGACCATAGCCAGTAGTGGCCTTGGAGCTTTGGCGACAAGATGGAAACGGAATCCCATTTGTGGAATCCCTTTTTTGGAATCCCATTTGTGGAATCCCTTTTTAGGAATCCCATTTTCTGAAATGAGGATAAGAGTCGTATTAAAAATTCCTCAATGAGGTCTAATTTACTACGACTCTTATCCTCATTTGACAAAAAAGTGATTCTCCAGGAGTCCGATTTGCGGAATCCCTTTTTAGAAATCCCATTTGTGGAATCCCTTTTTTCTGAAACGAGGATAAGAGTCGTATTAAAAATCCCTCAACGAGGGATTTTTAATGGTCCTCATAACCTCAAAATTCAATGAGGCTATGAGGGATAAGAAATGAGGACTCATTGAGGGCTTTTAATACGACTCTTATCCTCATTTCAGAAAAAAGGGATTCCACAAATGGGATTTACCGGATCTAGCTGAAAGGGGCCGTAATTTTGCACCGGCAAAAGTTGCACCGGCAAAAGTCCGGTTCCTATGGGAATTTAACACTAGTTGCACCGACAAAAGTCCGGTTCCTATGGGAATTTAACACTAGTTGCACCGACAAAAGTCCGGTCCCTATGGGAATTTAACACTAGTTGCACCGACAAAAGTCCGGGTAATCAGACACTATTCATACCTTACATACTACTCGCGTGGATCCGTTCACTTCAAGTGACTTTATTAACTTTTTTTCAAATATCGGCTCGTTTAGATTCTTGTGTTCGGTGTTAAGTAACTTCCACAACTCTTAATGATGTCAGTATAGCCTCTATTAACGGTGACAGATGAGACGGGAGTGCGTGATAAGTACAGAACGTGCAACACTTAAAAAGTATTGTCTATATAAAATATTGATGACAAAATGTCTAAAAAAGGCAATGCCGAGACCCAATAGGGGCTGGAGTGAGAGATAAGTACAGGAAGTGCAGCGCTTAAAAAACATTGCCTGCATAAAAGATTGATGATAAAACGTTACAAAATCCAATGCAAACACCCAACAAGGAGGGCTCGAGTGCACACTCGAAAATCATTTGGGTTTGAGTGCGAAATAAGAACAGAAAGTACAGCACTTAAAACATTTTGCCAATTTAAAATATTGATGACAAAACGTCACAAAGGCAGTGCAAATCTACACATAGAAAAAACCCAATATTTCCATGTTTCGGCCGGTTCAGAGGAGGGATAAATGGTGATGGGAATTGTTTTTGAATTGGTCGTTGACCCGAAACGAATAGGCGGAGATCAGTGGCGGCGCCATGGGAGGGGGGGGGGGGGTATGGGGAGGTACTTACCCCTCCACTTTTTTCGATCCAAGCGTAGTAAAAAAAATACTATCATTTTAATTTTTGTAATGAACGTTGCTGTGTAATGGTGGGTATGCTTAATTCCATATTCTCAAGTGCATTAAATCAGAGGAGTTTTTAAATTATGTTTGTGTGCGCCCCCCCCCCCCCCCGTCCCCCACACACATTACTGCAAACAACAAACAAGAGTCGAGGTCCCAATTTGCAACAAGGCGTGCCGCGTTCAAACGGTCTGAAACATACCGCTTAAGAGTATTCGAGGAATGCTAGAATCGAGAGCGTGCAACGCATCCGTTTGGAATGCAGCCTACTTTCATTTTCGATCTGAGTGTCGTTTGGTGCTTTGTGCTCGCACTTTACAACAGCGTTCTTCCGTTAAAATGTCACCATGTACGACGTTTTCTGTAACTGAAAGGCCTAACCAGTAAGTTTCAAAAGGGTAAAACTGTTTTAAATTAATTGTCTGAGAATGCTCCAGAGAACTCCATTTACAACGTAAGTTTTAAAAAATTTCTCAACTTCGGGAGGGGTGTCCCCTCCCGAAGTTGAGAAAATTTTGAAAACTTACGCACGGCGGGCAATACCCAACTGTACCCCCTCTCACTTCTGTAACTCTGGCGCCGCTACTCGCGGAGATTGCAGACTTACACAATGCAGTGACGCTAATTCGATTGTCTTCATATTAATCCTTAATTGGTATTTGGCGATTATCAATAAGAGGTGTGAAAGCTACTAAACGCCGAAATCTATAATCTAATTCCGAGCCGATAGTTGAAAAAAGTTGATAAAATCACTTTTAGTGAACGAGACTACTTAAAAGTTGAAACATATTATAGGTATTATTATTGCTATATCCCAGTCTACCAATATATCAACTTTCTTTCACACTTGTCTCATTATTATGTTTGTTTTCGGTTGTGTTTGGCATTTAGTATCCGGCATTGTGAAGGCCACGAAACACCGAACGCAAGAATCTAACCGAGCCGATATTTAAAAGAAAAAGTTACTAAAATCATTTTAAGTGAACGGATCCACCTGGAACTTTAAATATTTGATATTGAACCTGAAGTATAAGTGTATCCCACTTTAAAAATATTGGCTCCACCAACTCCGGATATGCCATGTTTATAGATGATAGCAAATATCCATATTACCAAGACAACGTTAAGGTACATGATAACTCTGGAAAATATATTGCGAGTAAAACAATTCAGTAATGTTGGAATATAGAGGTAAACTGCCCCCAAGAGCCCATACGTGTTTAGAGCATCATTGTGAAAACAGAAAGTGTTATCATTATTCCTGCATTGCAAAAGTAAATGTTTGGGGACCCATATTAAGATACTTACAGGGTTAAAATAATCCCTTTAAATACTCCATTTTAACTTTTAAAAAGGAGCTCATTCCAACGAGAGGTGATCAGCAATGTTTTTCAAGCAAGAACGAAATGAAAATTGACTGAAAATTTCAGTGAATAATGCTGGCTGGTTGTCGCCGTTATGTTTGGGAAAGGGTTAAGAATTCCTTACTTTGGAAGGTAAATCTGGAAAGGTGTCGCATTCCATATAGAATAGAATTAATTGTTACAGAAAGGAAAGTGTAAAAGCATTCTGCAGCAATGAGTTATATGAAGAGTGTTTGTACTCACACTATTAAGAATGTTAAAAACAGACCATTCAAATATTCCATTTCATTACTTTATAATTGTGATAGATGTTTTGAGAAAGCCACACACGACTCCATAACGAAACCTGTTGAGTTATAATTGAGAATAAATAAATCTAAAAAAAAATGCTGTGAAATGTGAATGGTTCTATTTTCAACATGGTTAATTTTGTAACATGATATTAAATAAATATACAATGCCATTCGATGTAAAATTTACAGCATTCTCTTTGACCACTTTGTTTATGAGAGATTGTATCAACAGGCCTGGCATTCTGGAAAATGCAGGAGGGCAAAAAATCGCTCTCCTCAATCAGCTTAGGAGAGCAATTAGCTTTACACAACATTTTAAGTATCCAGTTGAACGAACTCATTGAAACTGAAACCAACAGACTACATCAGTGATTTTATTAACATTACTAAGGTAAAGCGAAATCTCTTAGACATCTAGATGTCTCACTCAACAACCGAACACACACTTGACAAGACCTGTGTGTGTACCCAGACCTGTTGTCCAAGAAAGTCATACGCCTACCACTACCACCTTCAACCCCCAAGGGGGTTGAAGGTGGTAGTGGTAGGCGTATGACTTTCTTGGACAACAGGTCTTCTTGAATCTACAGTCATATCCTGGTGCAAGTGCTTCAAGTGACAGGATAGTAGTAATGGTAGTATATTATAGTGTCAATATTCCTTGAATAATTACCCCTCAAACTGTGATGTCAGTTGTTGAACTTGAAACTGACAGAAAAAAAAATATTGCTGTGACCCATTTTGCTTCAAATGATTGCAACTGTGTTTGGGTATGGTTGCAGCCATTAACTTTTAGCACTAAACCACTTTCAAAATGAAATTACGTGATGTTATGTGACTTCGAAGTTAAATTACATTTTTGCTTTACAATAAAAATTTAATGTGAGCATAATACATGTAATCTCAATCATCCCAGACCAAAATATTTAGGAGGGCAATTTTTCGCTCTCCTTAATTCTTTCAGGAGGACAGTAAGGAGAGCTAAAAAATCGCTCTCCTGAAATTGCCAAGCCTGTATCAAGTTATAAATAATGGCCATTGACTTCAGTGAACTCATTTGCAAGTAAAGTCTATCAGTATAACAAAACATTAAGATAGGATTGATTGTATTGGGTTATCGTGTTGATAAAAAAGGCATGCCTTCTATGAATGTTATTGATTTATTTATGGGGCTTAATGACACTACTGACAGCCACTGTCACCTTGTGCTGGGCAGTTTTATGGAGGGGGAAGCTGGAGTACGCTGAGAGAACCACTGAGCAAATGCAAGCAACTGTCAGGCTCCCCTACAGACTGACTCCACACAAGCAGGTTAGCATTTGTTGAAGACAAGTACACCATCGATGTACAGTACGCGTTAATGCACAATGCCACCATGCACCCAAGTGGGCAATGGGGGTGATGTATGTCAAGGCAAGGACACAACAGGGTTACCAAAGCTGGGATTCGAAACGAGGACCTCTCGGTTTGCAGCCTTCGCCTCTACCTACTGAGCCACGGAGTCCCTTCTATGAATGTAATTGGAATACTTTGGAGGCTTATTTTCGGGGATAAAATAGTTCTAAAGAAATCAGGAATAGGTTTTCGTTAACAGTATTTAAAGATATTCATTCAGGAATCGGATACATTTTTCCAAGAAACCAGAAAAGGCATATATGCACAGAGCAAAAAAAGGGTTCGACCAAGGGAATGCATTAGGGACCAAAAATAATGTGTTTTCCGGCATTTCTGAAGGGTGCACTCAGTGACTCTAAGCTGATCTCAGTGGCCTTGATCCATATTTTGACCCCCCTCCCACTGAGGATCGACTCATTTGTTTTTGGACCCAGGTCCATTCATCATACCATGTTTGAGATGAGTGTGTCCACTTTCAAATTTTTTGGCCATGCCCACTTTTTTCATGTACAAATGCATGTATGGGTTTTGGGAATGCATTAGGGGGTTCAAAATGTGGCTTCCAGCAATTCTGAGAAATGCACCCAATGAACCCTGGGTGACTTCAGTGACCTTGACCCATATTTTGAATATCCATCGAGTGTCGACTCATTTGTTGTTGGTCCCAGGTCCATACATCATACCATGCTTGAGATATGAGCATGACTCACTTTCAAAATTTTTGGCCACGCCCACTTTTATCGTCTAAAAATGCATGTACGAACTTCGGGAAAGCATTTTGGAATAAAAAAAAGTGATTTCCAGCAATTCTGAGAAATGCACCCAATGACCCCTAGGTGACCTCAGGGACCTTGACCCATATTCCGAATCTCCATCGAATGTAGACGTATTTGGTGTTGGTCCCAGGTCCACAGGTCATACCATCCCTGAGATATGGACGTGACCCACTTTCAAAACACACCTACGGACACCCCTGATGCCCCGGGAATCTGAAAAACATAGGTGGCGGAGAAATTTTGACTGTCCACCAGTATGCCAAAAATTAGCGAGATAGGATGATTCGTTTTCGAGTTATCGTGAGAACCAGGAAGTACATAGAAGACAGAAGACAGGAGAATAAGAAAAAGAGGGAAGAAGAAGAAAAAGATAAAAAAAAGAAAAAGAAAACGTACAAAAACAATAGTCTGTGTGTTTCACACAGACTAAATATAGTATCGGCGAACTGGAACTGTAGCATGTATCTGCACAGCTGTATGCCGGGATAGGCAGGCAGGCAGACAGGTATATAGTAGATATTTTAAATTGAGAAAACGCCCATGCTGTACCCAGTCAAAAAGCTAGGCATTTGACCGGGAACTGCATCAAAAGGACAAAGTAAAAAAAGACTCCGGCGATCCCATTGGGTCCCAAACATCTGAAAAGTTTTTTATTGTATTTGTATATATATATTTTTTTTATTTTAAATGGGCCAGACTGGCCTCCTGGACAAGTTTTTATAGAGTTAAAGATAGGGAGAAACTGGTTAACCTGAGTGGCAAAAACTGAAGTTTTTTCTATTCCTCGGTGGGTTCAAGTTTGGCCCTAACGAGGAGATTACGCAGGCTTCTGTTTTTTCTATAGACGATGATAGGTCTACGATTTAGTGGAACTGACAATTTTGAATTCACCAAATTAAATTTCTCTTCTCGTATTTTGGAAATTTCAACATTATTTCTGTTATAAGTTAGAGTAAATGGAATGATGGACAGTTTTTCGATTTGCCCTCTAGACTTATTTATTCCGACAGTGTTTGAAGACAGTCGATCCAGAAAGCTTCTCTTTGTTTTCTGTAAACGTCTGTTTCCGATTAGGTCTCTTCAATCGCCGGTTGCTCAGTCGAGTGAATTTCGAAATTTTCTAATGAATGGCCAGGAAGATTGGAATGTTCTGCTACTGGAGTATCATAATTGTGTTTTATATCCAGTTTGTGGAGTGTAGCTCGTTCAAGGAATGTATTCTGAGTTTCACCAACATACTGCTTCATGAGATAAACCACATTAGGTGAATCACAATGGAGGAAGCTGCGAACTTGGTAATGACTTTTTGTTTCTTCCGACGATAATTCATCTTTTTAATCCGGAATAAAAGCATGTAATCTGCAGCGAGGTTTGTCACAATGCACAACTGCGCCTTTTTAAAGTTTCAAACGATACACGTATTTGAAGATACACGATTAACAAACAATCGCCCATTTGTGAAGACACTATCTGATCTCGTACTGTCCGGTCATTTGCGAAATCTACTGATCATCAGTTGCCGATTATCTGTCCGGTCAGTTGAGGCTATTTTCCCGTTGTGAATTTAGTTCAATAGAGTGCTTAGGAATAATCGAATGATGCATCACATAGAAACAAATCCCATGTGAATATAATCTCGGGCATTTTGGACTATAAAAACGTGTTTAGCGTTAATTTCTATATCGGAATACAAATCCCTGGATAAATTAGAATTCGCTCCGCTCCGCGTTTTACATCACTATAAAATTCACGGGAATGTATGGAACAAAGACAGTCGGCTCAGGTGAAATGCCCTGCCCATACTGCAACCCGGCGAATCAAATCGGGAGCCAAAACATTACTTTTTGCTGAAGTAAAGTATAGACTGTCGGACATTTGACGCAACCCGCAGAACCTTTTTTCATTCGAAATTGTGATTTCACTGCAAACGACTGTTTACAAACTTTTGCCTAATTTTGTTCTTCCAAAGACTATTTGATTGTTCGTTTGTCACTTATTTGAAAACAATTTTAGATACATTTTGGATGTTATAATCACGTCGATTGAGTTTGAAAACCAATTTGTCCTATTTTTTACCCGAGTTGTGGGCCTTAAAGGGACATTCCGGATACATGCCAATATTTTTTATATTTCTTGACTTTGGCCAATTGTGATATATTTCAACAAGATTCAGACTTGAGGGGCTTTTTCATAAGTTGCCGTTCATAATTTGCCGCTTTTTGCGACTTTGAAAAAAAAGAGAAAACGGGCAGGGCTACTGTCTAGTATATAAAAAAAACTCCACACCATTTTCATATGTGCAGAAAACGAGGTGTTACGCTAAAGTCTCAAAGTTCATCTCTTTCGATGTGTTAAATAAAGGGAAATACTCCCACCCACATCACAATGGCTGATACCACATTTATATATTGTTCGACAATTTAGACAAACATTCATTGTTTTGTACAGCCGGAACCAGTTTATACTGATTTGACTTGGTCTTGCTAAATTCGTTTTATACTTGGTGTTCAATAAGAAAAGATTATTTGGGTCCTCTTCCATTGTACGAAATTGATTTGGAATAGACTGCGGAAAGGGTAGAATGCAGTCCCTACATAATGCGGTCCCTTTTCCATGTTAGACTATAAATATATTATTATATATACTTTAATTATATTGCTTTTAACCAAAAGATTGCCATGGATTCTTCATTACCCACTTTTGGAACGGACAGACAACCCCCCTCCCCCTCCCTATTTTGTCGGCCATGCTGGCTTGTCCCGAGATAGTATATCCCGAACGAAGGGTATTTTGTCGTAATTTTTGGCCATATTTAGACCATTATTTCTCCTGTTGAATTTGGACTCTGATGAGTAAGCTGAAGATTACGTGACGTCATTGATTTGTATGGTCGTTTTTCGTTTGGCCAAAGTAGCTAGGAGTAACGTTTGATACAATAATGTACTTATGAACAGTTGCCCGTCGCAGTGTGCTAATATGAGATTAAAGTGTAGCAACCTCAACATAAGAAGCAACCAATCACTCGAGGCAGAAAAATTATGAGCGCCCCAAAATCAAATTTGAAAGATGCTTTGCGATATTCTGTAACCTACGGCACTCTGAGATGTACCGAATGCGAAACATCACTGAACCCTGTACTGTACATAACGTCAGAGCCGTAAATACACAGAACGACAGGCGCGTGTGAATGGGTTAATCGATACGGCACAATTGCCCGCTCAGAAGGATAGAACGAGAGGCCGCGACGGTACAAGTGCCATATCGATTAACCCATTCACATACGCGTGTCGTTTATGTTTATTACACGCCTTCACGTCTATAAAAAATAATTATTAGAAGGACACTCAGCAATGCATTTGACAACTACAGTTAAAACTAGAAGTCCTGTCATGAAATGCGCACAAATAGCACGTTGATATGCGCGTTAATGTACGTGTTATGGCCCAAGTAAAGCCATCAAATTCTGTAACCTGGAGGTCCATTGGGGTAACCTGGAGGTCCATTGGCAGAAACATTGCATGTGTTTGCTATGAGTAACCAAGAGAACCTGCCGTGCTTTGGATGCCATTCGATATGGCAATTGCGCGCAATTCCAAAGCGCAGTTAAGCCTATATAAGCGCACTATTCGTGACAGGACTTCTAGTTTAAACTGTATTAATAAAAAACAACACATTTTATCGCCAACAAAATTTGCGAGGGGAACCCGTGTTAGTTACTATTTCGTGCCCTGAGTTCCAATGAGCCTACTGGTCTACTGACACATAGAACACATTGAAACTTAGGGGACGATATTCAGCTCTCGCTAGCGGTTCAAATTATAATTATGTTGCATGATTTGTGGAAAATTCCAGTGAAATTTCGTTTCTATTTAAAATAGTCCGTCAACAATTTCCGTTCCGTACATCTGTGCGGAGCAGATTTTCATTTTCCGCATGGTTTAGTATTGCTGTAGATGGGGAGTAAATAGAACAGGCGTGTAATAAACATAACATTTTAATAGTGTTGACCTCAAATGACATTAATAAAACGAGTCTGGGAATGTTCAATAATATTGCTGAGCTCAAATGCGGCAAATTCAGAACAAGTCAAATTCTTTTTACTCACATGATAGCAAATTTTCAAAGAAATTCACCAATCAATGAAGCTGTGGAATGGTTTAACAGTCATACAACAAAATAGTTCCAACAGTCTAATACAAGCCTGGCACGATAGATAAATGCGGGTTTTCAGTTAATTTTCCAATTATTTTATTATTATTTATCACACGTATCATCTACAAAAAACCCCTGGCGTTTCAGTATACATTTCTGTGATTTGTGTATAGGCCCAACACACAGTGATACAAGTACAAGTTAATAACGCTTTCCCTCGTCCGGTATGACCCGCGTTGTCTCCTTGGGCAAGGCACTTTATCCCGGTTACCTACATGGGAGCACGATGATGCCGTTTACTAAGGAATACTGCACGTCGATGGTGCACATGTCTTCAGCCGCTGTAACCCTGCTTGTGCGGAGCTTGAACAGAGTTAGAATGTTGAGGAGCTGGAAGTTGTTCGTCGATGCTCCATGTCAGATGATTATTATCATAGGTTTTCCTGACTGCTTTCTGTTCTATCAGCTGTAGACAAGCACTGCCAAACCTTCAAGGGTTATGTCAATGCAGTTTGAAAAGCGAATTTTATGTAAAAACACCAAGGAATGTATTTGAACAAACTTGAATCTAACCACCTGCCCCCACCCCCGAAACCCAAATATTAAGCGAGGGACTCAAATTGAACAAACTTGAATCTACCCCTCCAGATATGTTACATACGAAATATGATAAAATTCTGACTGATGGACCTGAAGACGATTTTTAAAGAAATCTCCTCATAAGTTACGCTTTGGGCTCCAATAGAGAGCCGAAATATTAACCCAGGGACCCAATTTGAACTAACATGAGGCTGACCCCCACCCCCACCCCTCGAGACGTTGTATACCAAATATGAAAAGATTCTGACTGGTGAATCTGAAAAAGAAGATTTTCAAAAGAAATTCCCTCATATTGCACCAAGTTAAATTTTTGGCTCCAATATAGAGCAAAAATATTAACTCAAGGACCCAATTTGAACAAACTTTAATCCGCCAGTAAAGAAATTTACTCATATTGCACTAAGTTAAATTATTCTGGGCTCCAAACGAGAGCTCATGTATTAACCCAGGGACACAATTCGAACAAACTTAAATCTGACCTCTATAGAGATGTTGTATACCAAATAAGAAAGGATGGTGAGTAGTGGATCTGAAGAAAAATATTTTTAAAGGCTCCAATGGAGGGACCCAATTTGAGCAAGCCTGAATCTACCCCCCCCCCCCCCCCCCCCACACACACACACAATTAAAGATGTTGTAAACCATTACCAGATATCAAAATATTTCACTGGTGGATCTGATGAAAACGATTTTTAAAGAATATTCCTCATATGCACTAAGTTATTTTTTGGGCTCCCATAACTAGCCCAAATATTAAGCCAGGCACTCAGTTTGAAGAAATTTGAATCTGACACCACTAGATATGTCACACAACAAATATGAAAGAATTCTGACAAGTTGATCTGAAGATAGAGAGCCCAAGTATTAACCCAGGGACCCGATTTCAACAAATTTTAATCTGCCCCACCTGGAGATGTGCATACCAAATATAAATGGATTCTGACTGGTGGATCAGAAGAAGAAATGTTTTCAAAAAACTCCCCCACATTGTACTAAGTTAAAATTCGGGCTCCAATATAAAGCTCAAATATTAACTCGGGGACTCGACTTGAACAAACTTGAATCTGCCGACCCCCTTTCCCCACCCGAGATGTTGTATACCAAATATGAAAGGATTCTAACTGGTGGATCTGAAGAAGATTTTTAAAGAAACTTCCTCATATTGCACTAAGTTAAACTTTGCGCTCCAATATAAATCCCAAATATTAACTCAAGGGCCCAATTTAAACAAACTTGTATCTGACCCCCTAGGTGAATCTGAAGAAGATTTTGAATGAATGTACATTATTTTGCACGAAGTTAATACCAATATTAAAAGATTCTGATTGGTGGATATTTGATGTCAGTAGCCACAGCTCTTCGAAGTGTGTTTGAAGAAAAAGTTGAAAAAGCGAGCTGAAAATTCATCCCCGCAATATTGAGATGCCACCACATGAATAATAATAATGAAAAACTGGGGAGCCGAAATATTTACCCAAGGAGTTAACTTGAAAAAACTTAAATCTCCAGCGGTAGCTCAAATGTGAATCCAAGGATAAGATTTGATTTGAATAAACGTGAATCATGTGCCCGCTTGGATGTTATATACTTCTCAAAGTTTGCTGAGCACCAAGTATACCCAACCGCCTGTTTTTCGTTTTAGTTAAAATATTGTAATGAAAAGTGTATATATTTTTTATTTAATTATATATTTAATGATTTTATGATTTAAGTACAGAAATTAAGATTTTATTTGTGTTTGACATTATTTCTTAGCTTTTGAATACGATAACCATGGAAAATGGATATTATTGGTAAAAGAGGAAATTTTTCAAAAAGTTGACAGAGCGAACTGGTATGGGACCCATTACTGCTAATTACAGCTTGACAACGACTTCTCATGCTCCCAATCAGGTTCCTGATGGTCCTTTGTGGGATGTTGTTCCATTCTTGGACCATCATGGCACCCAGCTCCAGGACACTTCTTGGCTGGACTGGACGGGCTGAAATTGCAAGCTGCAACTCATACCAGACATGTTCGATTGGATTAGATTGAGGTCATGGGATCTTGCTGGCCAATCCATACGCTAAATTCCCTCCCTCTGTCGGTACTCCCCGAGAGCATGGGCAACATTAGGACGGACATTATCGTCCATCAGAATGAATCTATCACCCACTGCACCTGCACACAATCTGACGTGGACATCCAAGATCTCATTGATATACTGTTGTGCAGTCAATGTACCACGTTCAATGACACAGAGCTCTGTACGTCCATCTCTACTGATGCCTCCCCAGACCACGACTGACCCTCCACCATAGCGGTCATGCTCAGCAATGTTGGCTGCATGGAATCGCTCTCCTGGTCTTCTCCATAACCTAAGAACGCCTATCTGTGTGGTCTTGGCAGTACCTTCACTCATCTGTAAAAAGGACAGGTCGCCAATCTTCTCTGATCCATCCAACGTGGTCCATGGCCCATTCACAGCGTGCCTGGCGGTGTTTCTGGGACAGCGGAATGCGAATACATTGTCTTCTCGATCGGAGACCACATTCGTGCAACCGTGCCCGGATAGTCTGCGTCGAAACATTTATCCAGGATGCATTTTAAGGTCACTGCGAAGTTGGGTTGCTATGGGCCTGAATGATAAAAAACGGTCTTCAGTTGCAGATGTTGCCCTGTCTCTGCCACCACCATGCCGTCTTACTGGTGTACCATACTGCTGAAATCTTACCCAGGCTCTGGCTATCACCGTATGGTGTACACCAAGGGCTTCAACAACCTGACGATGGGTAGTAGCTTGCTGCACCATCCCAACAGCCCGCCACATTTCTGCTTTAGACAAATGTCTTCTTACATTTGCCATATTCAATCATTAAAACACAAGGGTTTGTGTTGAAGTGAAGATTGAATACCCTACACATGTCATGTACATGTAGGCACTATACGAATCCATTATGAAAATCAAGGGGTACATGCTTTCCATGACTGTCACGAAAAGTCTGCCTGACAAGAGAGCTAATGAAAACACTAGGGACCATCTCAATACATTCCAAAATCATATCCAACAAAAATATCGCAAATATGTCACAAGCAAATTTCACAATGATGTGCCAAATATTTGGTGCTTAGTAAACTTTGAGTAGTATATAATAAATATCAAATAGTGACCCAGGGATTCATTATTTAACAAACTAGAAATTGACCCCCTTAATAGGTGGGTCTGGTGAAGAGGACTGTTGAGAATATTCCCAATATAGCTCTAAGTTAGAATCCCCTCCCCCTCCCCCTCCCCCAGGGAACACAAATATCCAAATTGAATGTGGCCCTGTAAGGGTGCTGTATATCAAATATTAAAGAGTCTGACAAGTGTATCTCCAGTGTATCTCCAGAAGCGGATTTTTAAAGATTATTCCTCATATTGCACTTAGTTAAAATTCAGTAGGGAGCCCAAATATTAACTCATTTACAAACTTGAACCTAACTCACCCAAGGATGCTGATTCAGTTCTCTGTTTCATGCAGTTTGGGAAATATAGGCATTTGAAAATATTTCCATTTTAGCTCCTGGCGTGGGGGGGGGGGGGGGGGGGAGGAGATTTTTTGCATGAATCGAGTACTTGTGACTCAATAATAATATGACATACCACATTTGGCTCAGAAAATGTACACCTGAAACTTAGTTAAGCACTCTGAAATGTTTCATGATAGTGAAGTTCCTGTTATTGATTATTATGTTTTTATGATTTTTATTTCTTGCAGTACATTTCATCCAACATGATGTTTCTGGTTGATACCGCACCTCAAACACATCCTCTCGTCCACGTGAAGCATGCTTCTCACGAATGTCACAAAAAACGCTATCATCCACAAGCAATATCTGAAATAAAAACAAGGAGGTTTGTCACTTCTTTTATCAATAAATATTGACATGGCAAGGAGGAGACTGCCTGAGGCACTAAGATGGCAAATCGTTGCATGCAACAGGCATGTCAATCAAAGCTATTAGAAGGCAACGTTCCTATAATCATTTGGTCATCAGCAGACGTGTTTGGAAACATCAACAAATCAAAGTTGTTAAGGATTGATCAAGGCCTGGACAACCCCAGTAGATCTCTCTCTCCCCTGGAAGATCGGAGTCTGGCACGCTTCGTTAGACGTGAACCCTTTGCTTCAAGCGGGGTTCTGAAACGCCTTTGGTTCCCCAATAGGCGATTGTGCAAAACAAACTGTCCGAAACCGTATCAAAAACACTGGGAATGAGGTCCAGAAGGGTCATCAAGCTTCTAGCTCTGTACGATCAGCATCAAAGACGACGTTTGGAGTGGTGTATGGCACGACATTGGAATCTCAGGGCGTGGAGGAGAGTCCATTGGTCAGACGAGAGTATTTTCCTGCTGCACGTCACAGATGGTCGCGTGAGAGTGTGGAGGCACAGAAATACTGCTTACGTACCCAGAAACATCAGACCTCCTGTTCCTTACGGTGGAGGATCAGTAATGATCTGGGGATTCCTCTCTCGTGATTGTAAACATATGGTAACTGTACGTGAGAATCAGTGGTCATCAGTACATCTGTGCCTCATTTTGATAAACACCAGTTTTCATGGACGACAATACAAGGCCACATCGTTGCCATGCTGTGAGAACATTCCTTCAGAACAACGCTATTACAACTCTACAGTGTCCTGCAATGAGCCCCGATTTGAATCCCTTAGAACACACCTTGAACTTTCTTGGACATCGTGAGCAAGCAAGGGATCCACCTGTACAGTTTTGGCCGATTGGGAAGCCGCATTGCATGAGGAGTGGCAGTGGTTGTCTTAGAGCCACATCAGAAGGCTCACATGTACGGTTAGGAGGAGGGTTCAGGTTGTCATCCGGGTACGTTGTGCAATGTGGATATACACTACTGACGTCAGACACTGCTATTGTGTTCAGGCGATCACAAGTTACATTTTTGTCAGTATTTATTTATTTAAGTATGTGACCTTAAACACCAATAAATATAAATAACACCAATACAGTAAAACCTATTTTGAGAGACCACCTGTCCTGAGAGACCGTTGTGACCTTGTATCATTTGGTTGTTTTACACTGTTATGAATAAATTCCTTTTCTGACAATTATGTATTGTCTGTGCGTGCGCATTTTGTTTCGTGTCCCCGGCATTTTGTGAATCACTCTCCTGATAAGTGGCGGCTCCAGAAATTTTTTTGTGGGGGGGGGGGGGGGGGGGGCAACTAGGGGGGCAGGCTCTCATGAAGGGGGGCAAATACGTAAAGGATCATATCATTACTTTGTTATGAGGTAGTCCAAACTTGGACCCAAAGTCCGTAATATACTTTTTTGGTTTGGTACGTTCTGTGGACGTACCAAACCAAAAAATTATATTACGGAGTTTGGGTCCAAGTTTCGACTAAATGTAATGGTAATTAGCGGTCCTCCTTTAAAAAAATCCTGGATCCGCATCTGGTGGGTCTGTGCGTGTGTGAGAGAGAGAGAGAGAGAGAGAGAGAGAGAGAGAGAGAGAGAGAGAGAGAGAGAGACTGGATAGACATGCCTTTGTTGGCTCATAACTTAATTATAACTTATAAGTATCTGCATCCGAGTCTTTAAATCTCTACTGCCTGGATGTGTTCATCAGCTAGCCTGGGGCTTTGGGCTAAGTGTGTATGGGAAAGTATTGGGAATAAAAAAAGAGAGGTGCGTGTGTGTGTGTGTGTGTGAGAGAGAGTGACTGAATGTGTTTGTGTGTGAGGGTGGATGGAAATGCATGCGAGATGGTTGGGGGGGGGGGCAACTTAGGGGGGCAAAGCCTTCGTTTGGGGTGGGGGGAATGCCCCCTCCCCCATGCCCCCCCCCCGTAGCGCCGCCACTGCTCCTGATGTCCACCAATTAAAATATTTGTTTTTTCGTCTTCTTCCGCAACCGCAACATGAGAAAAAAGTATCCTGTTTTAAGATTTATCGAACGATTGCTTGGTTTATATATAGCATAGAATCTTTCTTGTACAACCGTTCTCATCTGTGACAACCTCCCATTCACTATCTGATTATATATATATATATAGCGTAGAATCTTTCTTGTACAACCGTTCTCATCTGCGACAACCTCCCATTCACTATCTGATTATATATATATAGCGTAGAATCATTCTTGTGCAACCGTTCTCATCTGCGACAACCTCCCATTCACTATCTGATTATATATATATATATATAGCGTAGAATCTTTCTTGTACAACCGTTCTCATCTGCAACAACCTCCCATTCACTATCTGATTATATATATATATATATATATATAGCATAGAATCTTTCTTGTACAACCGTTCTCATCAGCAACAACCTCCCATTCACTATCTGATTATATATATATATATATATAGCGTAGAATCTTTCTTGTACAACCGTTCTCATCTGCGACAACCTCCCATTCATTATCTGATTATATATATATATATAGCGTAGAATCTTTCTTGTACAACTGTTCTCATCTGCGACAACCTCCCATTCACTATCTGATTATATATATATATATAGCGTAGAATCTTTCTTGTACAACTGTTCTCATCTGCGACAACCTCCCATTCACTATCTGATTATATATATATATATAGCGTAGAATCTTTCTTGTACAACTGTTCTCATCTGCGACAACCTCCCATTCACTATCTGATTATATATATATACATATATATATATATATATATATATATATATATATATATATATATATATATAGCATAGAATCTTTCTTTTACAACCGTTCTCATCTGCGACAACCTCCCATTCACTATCTGATTATATATATATATATAGCGTAGAATCTTTCTTGTACAACTGTTCTCATCTGCGACAACCTCCCATTCACTATCTGATTATATATATATATATATATATATAGTGTAGAATCTTTCTTGTACAACCGTTCTCATCTGCGACAACCTGCCATTCACTATCTGATTATATATATATATATATATATATAGCGTAGAATCTTTCTTGTGCAACCGTTCTCATCTGCGACAACCTCCCATTCACTATCTGATTATATATATATATATAGCGTAGAATCTTTCTTGTACAACCGTTCTCATCTGTGACAACCTCCCATTCACTATCTGATTATATATATATATATATATATAGCGTAGAATCTTTCTTGTACAACCGTTCTCATCTGCGACAACCTCCCATTCACTATCTGATTATATATATATATATAGCGTAGAATCTTTCTTGTACAACCATTCTCATCTGCGACAACCTCCCATTCACTATCTGATTATATATATATATATAGCGTAGAATCTTTCTTGTACAACTGTTCTCATCTGCGACAACCTCCCATTCACTATCTGATTATATATATATATATATATAGTGTAGAATCTTTCTTGTACAACCGTTCTCATCTGCGACAACCTGCCATTCACTATCTGATTATATATATATATATATATATATAGCGTAGAATCTTTCTTGTGCAACCGTTCTCATCTGCGACAACCTCCCATTCACTATCTGATTATATATATATATATAGCGTAGAATCTTTCTTGTACAACCGTTCTCATCTGTGACAACCTCCCATTCACTATCTGATTATATATATATATATATATATAGCGTAGAATCTTTCTTGTACAACCGTTCTCATCTGCGACAACCTCCCATTCACTATCTGATTATATATATATATATAGCGTAGAATCTTTCTTGTACAACCGTTCTCATCTGCAGCAACCTCCCATTCACTATCTGATTATATATATATAGTGTAGAATCTTTCTTGTACAACCGTTCTCATCTGCGACAACCTCCCATTCACTATCTGATTATATATATATATATATATATATATATATATATATATATATATATAGCGTAGAATCTTTCTTGTACAACCGTTCTCATCTGCGACAACCTCCCATTCACTATCTGATTATATATATATATATAGCGTAGAATCTTTCTTGTGCAACCGTTCTCATCTGCGACAACCTCCCATTCACTATCTGATTATATATATATATATATATAGCGTAAAATCTTTCTTGTACAACCGTTCTCATCTGCGACAACCTCCATTCACTATCTGATTATATATATATATATAGCGTACAATCTTTCTTGTACAACCATTCTCATCTGTGACAACCTCCCATTCACTATCTGATTATATATATATATATATAGCATAAAATCTTTCTTGTACAACCGTTCTCATCTGCGACAACCTCCCATTCACTATCTGATTATATATATATATATATATATATATAGTGTAGAATCTTTCTTGTACATCCGTTCTCATCTGCGGCAACCTCCCATTCACTATCTGATTATATATATATATATAGCGTAGAATCTTTCTTGTGCAACCGTTCTCATCTGCGACAACCTCCCATTCACTATCTGATTATATATATATATATATATATAGCGTAGAATCTTTCTTGTGCAACAGTTCTCATCTGCGACATCCTCCCATTCACTATCTGATTATATATATATATATATATAGCATAGAATCTTTCTTGTGCAACTGTTCTCATCTGCGACAACCTCCCATTCACTATCTGATTTTGAAAGCACCGACAAAACCATTCATAAACTGGACTGGCGTGAGAGACCCCTCTGAAACGGGACCAGCGACCACTATTTTTGAATCTTTACCTGCTGGGGGCACCCACAGAAGCAGCAATTTGTCCCGATTGGATTGCATTTTCACTTGTTGCATGCTTGTTTAGAATAAGTAATATGTTTTTAGCTCTCTGAACGTCATGGTGAGCTTTTGTGATCACTCACCATCCGTCGTCCATGAAAACGGTGTTTGTGTCTTCTCCAAAAAAACTGCTAAACCGATTTCAGTCAAATTTGAGGTGGTTGTTTGTTCTGACATCACATTTTGTTTTTGTTGAAATAAACTTGTGTTGTCCCGCCCCATAGGGAGGGTGTGGGTGAAAAATTGGAAAATTCTCCCAAATTTTACAAACATCTTCATCTCATGAACCGTTGGGTACAATGATTTGATATTTTAGGTGTAGAATCAAGTTTGTTTAAACGAAGTTCGTGGGGCAATATTTGCCTTTGTAATAGGAGGGGCAAAATTTTTGGCCCTGCCCAAATTTTTATACACCTGGAACTTAATAAAGCACACCCGCAGTGGTGTTAATAGAAACTGTCATTACGTTCATGCTATCTTTCAGATGGCCAAAAGTGATTGTTTGTGGAAAGAATGGCCATGTTTGGAAAGGACAGAATAATGGCGAGCGATTTTGCCGTAAACACAAGAGGCCCCACGGGACCTGAAGCGCTCATCTTGAACAGAACACAATATAAACAGAGTCCAAGAATGAGTCTACATCAAGCAAGCCATCTCCATAGGATACACTCAGGAGTGACAACAATAATCCGGACATCATGCCTTTTCTTCAGTTGGTCATAATGTAAAATGCTGAGCTCCCCTACGAAGCCACCTTTGTGGAATAATCTTAGTTACACACCTCTAGCGGGTACTGAATACAAAAATTTTAATTTTTCAGCAAAATGGCCAATTGGGAGCCCAAATATTAACCAAGCGACTCAATTTGAACACAGTTGAATCTGACTTCCCTAGAAATGTTGTGTACCGAATATGAAAGCATTCCGACTGTTGGATGTGAAGAAGAGAAATTTTAAAGAAATTTCTGCATATTGCACTAAGTTAAAATTTGGGCTACCATAGCGAGCCCAAATATTAACCTATGGATCCGATTTGAACAAATTTTAATCTGACCCCCCCCCCCGCCCCTACACACACACACACGCCCAGAGATGTTGTATATCAAATATCAAAGCATTCTGAATAGTGGATATGAAGAAGATGATTTTTGAAGAAATTCACATTTTACTAAGTTAAATTTCAGGTTTCCATATGGAGCCCAAAAAACAACTCGGGCTCTCGATTTGAATAAAGTTGAATCTGACTTCCCCAGAGGTGTTGTATACCAAATATGAAAGCATTCCGATCGGTGGATCTGAAGAAGATTTTTAAAGAAATTTCCTCATTTCGCACTAAGTAAAAATTTGGGCTACCATAGCGAGCCCAAATATATACCTAGGGATCTGATTTGAACAAAGTCCCCCCCCCCCCCCCCGAGATGTTGCATACCAAATATGAAAGCATTCTGTCTGGTGGATCAGAAGAAGAAGATTTTTTAAACTTATCCTCCCTATTGAACAAAGTTAAAATTTGGGCTTTCTGAAGGAAGCCCAAATATTAACCTAGGGACTTGGTTTGAACAATCTTGAATCTGACACTCATAACAATGATGTACCAAATAATAAAAGATTCTGACTGGTGGTTCTGAAGAAGAAGATTTTTAAAGAATATTGCCCATATTACCCTATGTACAAAATTTGGGCTCCGGTATTGAGCCCAAATATGAACCATGGGCTTTATTTTAACTTGTATCTGACCCCCCTATGAATGCTGTATACCGAATATCAAAAGATTCTGATGATTGGTTCTGGAGAAAAGATTTTTTTAAAATTTTTGCAAATATGCTGACTCAGCATTTTTTCAATGCCCATTACAGAACATCCTAACATAACCAGTGGCAATTTTTTTTACCATTCAATTCTACTGGTCATAAGGATACTTCATACCAAATAAAAGCTCTCTGTTCCATGGGGTTTGGGAAATATGGGCGTTTGAAAATATTTCTATTTTCAGCTCACAGGGTTCTCATGGGGATGTGGGAATTTTTTTCCGTGGGCCAAGTACTTATGACCCAATAATATTACATACCAAATTTGGTTTAAACCGGACCATCGGTTCAGAAAATAGAAATTTTGGGCGGGGCCAAAAATCTTACCCCTCCCATTACAAAGCCAAATATTGCTTCACGAACTTCGTTTGAACAAACTTGATGGTACACCTCAGAAGGAAGCCCCATAGCAAATATCAAGTCATTGTATACACTGGTTCATGAGAAGATTTTAAAAATATTTTGGAGCATTTTCCCCCACTCCCTCCCTATGGGGCTGGGGATGTTGAGTTGAACAAAAATGCAATGTCACTTTGGGACCATCACTCACACACACTTTCTCTTGAATTGGCCGAGTGGCTTTGGAGTAGAAGACCAAAACATGGTGTTACGGACGACGGACGGAAAGTGATGAGATTAGCTCAGCTTGACTTTGTCAAGATGAGCTAAAAATGGCTGCGCCTGGTAATGCATCAATGTGGACAACTCTAGCTTAGTTCATATCGGCCAAGACTTACATCATATCAGCTCAGTTTGAAGTCATATCAGCCGGGTTCGATAATGAGCATTCCTCGGAAAGAAAGTCATATGCTATCTTAAGTTATTTGGAAATTCCTCCGTTATTTTTCGGAGCACCCTGTGGAAACCCCACAACATCGGAATCATCTCAGGTATTTCGTTTGGACTCAAGTTGCAGTTCGCGTCTTACACCCGTTTTATTCCTGTAGTTGCAAGATTCAATGCACTTGTACAGTCACCCCTCCGTTGATTTTTTGGAGGACCCTGATTGATTCAGTGCGGGGGTTCTTTATACGGGTAATAAAGTACACTATAGACAAGGGGGGAATCGGGGGGATTTTGCCGAGCTGCAGCTCTTTTGTCACAGTAGGGTTCTTTAACTGGTAGAGTGCTAAATTATTTTTGGTCCTTAAAATTTCTTTGTGCATCTTTGCCTTGTTTCAATTTATGGGAGAGTGCCATTAGGCACTCTCCCATAAATTGTAACAAGGCAAATCCTTGCAGATAAAATAATATCACTTCGAAGATAATCTGAAGCACAGAATATGAAGCCTTTAATTGCTGAACCGGTACTTCAGAATAAAGCCCAAATATGGGCTTCCAGCGCTCTACCAGTTATCGTGCACATTAATTACTGCACACGGGACAGCCATTTACGTCCTCACCCGATAGGACGAGCATAGCACCATCCCCGAACTTGGCACTATGGAGGAGCAGCGTGGTTTTGAATCCACGCCGGTATTACATTGCGTTGCGTTTTCCCGACTGGGGTTCGAACTCGCAAACCTTGGGCTCCGAGCGCAACGCGTTACGCTCTTGGCTACCTTATAACTAATAAACAGCTCACAAATATTTGAATACTTGTCATAATTAACAGATTATCTGTTTGAAATGATAATTTATTGGAATCTGGTCCATACGGTTAAAACTATAAGTCTTATCACATTAGTGCAGAAAATGCTCGTTAGTTAACCCTTTACCTAACCTGAAAAGCAGACGACACTTGCAAAAATAATTCTTGAGTAACTAAAGTTTTTCATTTTTTTCTCGAAAACATATGTTATGACCCCTCGTTGGAACGAGCTCGACGAGCTCGTTCCAACGAGGGGTCATAACCTATGTTTTTGAGACAAAAATGAAAAAATAATGAAAATTAATTGGCGATTTTTGAGAATAGCGCTGGCCGGTTTTGACCGTTACGTAAAGTGTGAATGCGCTCTGTACTGCAGAAGAATGACGCAGTCTGAAATACACAATAGAGTTTGCACTGCGCAATGCAATTTATAATGCGCTATTAGTGAAGTCAGTAGCGAAAGCACGAAATGAACCGATCAAACAGAAAGAAAATATTGAGACTACAGAATATGGAGAGTGGGATAAAATTTTCCACTTTGTAATTATTTAAAATTTCTGAAGACATGAACCGATCAAATCAAAGAAGATATTGAGGCTGTGGCGGTTGGATTTCTTCATAATCGTTGTGGAATAGATTTTTCACTGAGTAATTATTTCAATTTCTGTGGACAAATAACAAGGAGCACTTGCAAGTTGCACCTGGTGGTCCATGTGATGAAAGTTTGCAAGCGTTTCTTGCACTGTTATGAATAATTGTAAATACTTTTCGAGTGGAGAATATATGGCGCTGCGATTAAGTTGTAATCCACTCTCTTCATTCTGTTTACGCAGTCTAATTTTAATACCTATTTACGCCATTACATGTACATGTCAGGAATGATGTTACTGATCTCTATGCACTGGTATAGAATTTTATCTTACAATCAACATGTATTTTGTTTGTATTAACTCTGCAACTGTCGTGTATCCGACCCCATGATACAGATGTTTGTATCAGGTGGTCGTATACAAGCACATTCCTTTCGCGTGAGTTTCATTTTCATCCATACGAAAAAATAGTTAGTTTTATATGCGTCAACATTCTTGACTTATCCCCAATATATTGTAAGATAAAATGGATTATTATTATGTCATGATCTGCCCTTAGAACCCAGAGCGACACGCGGATACATATTTTGTTCATCCACATAATGGTAATAATCTCTATGTATAGAGTTGGGCACGCTGTTTTCCTACAGGAATTAAGTTACGCTAATTGTGCACTTTGACGGAGACAAAAGTGCAATTACTCCGCGCGCTATTACTTCAAAATAGTACACAATACAGTCACTGGACTTCTAGTTTCAACTGTAGTTTGGGGGAAGAAGTCCCAAAATACTACCTTTACGACAAAACGCAAAGTGCTTGGCAGTGCTTCCTCGGAATTGGAGTCAGGTGATCTAAAGAATGTTGAATGAATGTTGGCATACTTCGTGAGCAAATTCAGGAGTGACCACCCACAGTGGCTCTGTCCTACATATAATAGTACACGTAATTGGACAGTTGCTCTCACAGGATTTTGAAAAAGGGTACTTAATTTTTACTGGGTTTAGACTAGAGCCCATTGCTGGCAAATTCTAATGTAAACGAAAACGCCAAATTCTGGGGGATTAAAATAAAAGTTGGCCAAAATTATTAGAAATCACTAGCGTTCTTGAAGTATGAAGAAGGGACAACAATAAATGTGACATTCACTGAATATGAAGCTTTATACCATGATTACCTATTCTACTGTATTTGAAAAGCCTATGACATAAATTTTAGCTTTGTACACCAACCATGGTGAACACGCGAGCATTGGGATTTCAATAGTTAAAATGTACACCTACAATGGAACTACATCCAAGTTGACCTTTGGTGACGTCGACCTGAATGCGAAATCGCTTAAATTTATCGCACGTCGCCTCGTGAAGAGTGAAATGAAAGTGGCAATTATTTATTATTTTAAATGAGTTTACCCAACAATACACCAAAAATTAACAAACATGCATTGTCTCATATTATTAAAGCATCCATACCTCGAAACAGTATGTTATTATAATGAAGAAGGTCCTAATTCTTTTTCTATTTAATTTCGGTGATAAAACTGACAGCGGAAGTACCGCCCACCGATCTTCATGTAAACAAAAACAAATTCGCACGTATGTGTGGCTGCTGCTCAGTAAAATCGAGGAAAAATAATAGTGATTATTAATAATTTGACGATCATGGTATAAATAAAATATTTCCAAAGTAGCTTTGTGTACCAAATGTTCACCACTCGTGGTGAAGTGGTGTTAACTGGTGTTAACTGGGCGCCCAAGGCTCGCGGTTAACACCACTTCACCACTCGTGGTGAACATTTGGTACACCGAGCTACTATGGGTATATTCTATATATATGTAGTGCCCAAGGCTCGCGGTTAACACCACTTCACCACTCGTGGTGAACATTTGGTACACCAAGCTACTATGGGTATATTCTATATATCTCACTCGTGGTGAACATTTGGTACACCAAGCTACTATGGGTATATTCTATATATCTCACTCGTGGTGAACATTTGGTATACCAAGCTACTATGGGTATATTATATGTATCTCACTCGTGGTGAACATTTGGTACACCAAGCTACTATGGGTATATTCTATATATCTCACTCGTGGTGAACATTTGGTACACCAAGCTACTATGGGTATATTGTATATATCTCACTCGTGGTGAACATTTGGTACACCAAGCTACTATGGGTATATTGTATATATCTCACTCGTGGTGAACATTTGGTACACCAAGCTACTATGGGTATATTGTATATATCTCACTCGTGGGAACATTTGGTACACCAAGCTACTATGGGTATATTCTATATATCTCACTCGAGGTGAACATTTGGTACACCAAGCTACTATGGGTATATTCTATATATCTCACTCGTGGGAACATTTGGTACACCAAGCTACTATGGGTATATTCTATATATCTCACTCGTGGTGAACATTTGGTACACCAAGCTACTATGGGTATATTCTATATATCTCACTCGTGGGGAACATTTGGTACACCAAGCTACTATGGGTATATTCTATATATCTCACTCGTGGGGAACATTTGGTACACCAAGCTACTTTGGGTATATTCTATATATCTCACTCGTGGTGAACATTTGATACACCAAGCTACTATGTGTATATTCTATATTTCTCTATTAACCTAAAACCTGTCTCTGGCCTGGAAATTATGAATATTTTGCAAGAATCAATAAGGAAAAAAACATCAAAATATCAACTTTATAGGTACAGAACTGTCATTACAAAAGAAGACTTTTCGTCAATTCTATCAAAACAAAATTTGGAAAAAGTTGAAAATAAAAAATGTGATTTCAAGAAACAGAACACAATGGAGACAAAATCGATAAAAAATAAAGATTCAAATTGAATGACCAACGACCAAATTATTCATCACTTAAACAAATAGAGCAAGAATAAATTACATTTACGAATTGTTTCATATTGATGACAATATAATAGTTTGGATAAGTTTACTCGTTGGAATAGAAATCCAGGATCACGTGATGAAGATTTCGTATCGATTTTCATGCATTGTCACCAATGCACTTTTCCTTGGTGTCATCAATCAGATCCTCATTTTCTTTCGAACTGATCCATGTTCAGATTAATTTTGTGACCACTGTACTTTATTTTGACTTAACATTAGTCCATGACTCACATCAAATGGATCATGATTGTGTTGCAACCTGATGGACATTCACATATCACAGAACGCGATAGGGGAGCACGGTGGCTCAGTGGGTAGAGGTGCAGGCTGCAAGCCGAGAGGTCTTCGGTTCGATTTCGTTCTGTGGCAACCGCGTTGTGTCCTTGAGCAAGACACTTCATCTCCATTGCCCGCGTGGGTGCACGATGACGACGTGTACTAAGGCGTACTGCACGTCGATGGTACACATGTCTTCAACCAATCTAACCCTGTCTGTGCTGCAGTGCGGGGTTTCGATGTTGGGGAGCTGGCAGCTGCTCGTCGTTGCTCTGTGGTTCTCTCCGGGTACTCCGGCTTCCTCCACCCGTAAAACTGTCACGGGTAATTTATTTATTTATTGAGGTTTAAGGTCACATATTTATGCACAATGGCTAATCATGACCGTAACAGTTTTATGGGTGGAGGAAGCCGGAGTACCCGGAGAGAACCACCGAGCAACGACGAGCAGCTGCCAGCTCCCCAACATCGTAACTCCGCACTGCAGCACAGGCAGGGTTAGATTGGTTGAAGACATGCGTACCAGCGACGTGCAGTACGCCTTAGTACACGGCGTCATCGTGCCCCCACGCGGGCAATGGAGATGAAGTGTCTTGCCCAAGGACACAACGCGGTTGCCGCAGGTGGGATTCGAACCGAGGACCTCTCGGCTTGCAGCCTGCACCTCTACCTACTGAGCCACCGCGCTCCCTATAAATAAATAACAGAGAATTGATACGTGCTTGGTTAACCCTTTATCTAACGTAACGGTAAAAACCGGCCAGCGCTATTCTCAAAAATCGCCAATTAATTTTCATTATTTGTCTCAAAAACATAGGTTATGACCCCTCGTTGGAACGAGCTCGTTGAGCTCGTTCCAACGAGGGGTCATAACCTATGTTTTTGAGACAAAGTGACCGAGTTATTTCAGCTTCGTTGCTAGTCGATGGCTCAGAACAATGCGACGGGGTTACTTCTACCTCGGTACTCTCTGCGTTAGCCGCTCCCTGTCCAGAGCTTACATTACCTGCACTTTCTTGAATCTCATTTCTGGCTTGTTTTGTAAACCATTTTGTAATCTTTGCCTCTGCAGGTGTCGATTGATTTAAACTCCTTTTAGACATTCGAAATGGCCGTGGCAGTTAGTAAATAACAAAACACTGACTGAATACAGAATCACTATCAGACACAAGAGACACCCGGCCCCAGATTGACTGAGAACTTTGAAAACAAGGCTTTTACATTTAACACACACAGAAACTGAATTGTCGAACATCAAAGACGCCTGTTTCCGAAACAGGTGTTTTTGATGTTCGACAGTTCTGCGTGTCAGTTTCCTGTCGCTGCCGTGAGAAGACAAGACAATATTTACGTACAGCGATCTTTAGAAGTTTAGCACTTGTAAATTTCTGTGGGAAGGGAGCGTCGATTTCATTTACCCACCATTTCTAATTATCATATGCAGGTTTGTTTGTTTGTTGGTGGTTAACGTCACATATTTATGCACCATGGCTAATCGTGACACAACATGGAGATGAAGTCAAGTTTAGTCAATCGTTGATCTACATGTTGCCCATTTTAGAGGACTTTCACCCCAAGCATTGGTGACTGGGTCCTATTGTACTAGTAAAGCGGAACTGGTTTACCACAGTAAACAAGTGCTGCTTACTTCCCGGGGTTCCCACGGGGAATCATATGCAGGTGCATGTTATACATTCAGTGATACGTTCATAATCCTAACCTGAGTTAACTAATGTAATGTCCAGTTTTATTCAAATTATAATTAGTTGTGGATATTTAACATCGGTTGCTCCCAGCATGGATAAACTAACGACGAGATATGAGCACCCCTCCCCCCCCCCCACCCCCCGGTTCCGACGGGCCTGCACAAGTGTTTTACCATATAGTCCCTTGCCAAGCGATTACTCTGTTTAACCCATTACCCAACGTAACGGCCAAAACCGGCCAGCGCTATTCTCAAAAATCGCCAATTAATTTTCAAAATATTTTCATTTTCTGTCTCAAAAACATGGTTATGACCCCTCGTTGGAACGAGCTTGTCGAGCTCGTTCCAACGAGGGGTCATAACCTATGTTTGTGAGACAAAATATGAAAAAAATTAGTTATTCAAGAATTTTGTTTGCAAGTGTCGTCTGCTTTTCAGGTTAGGTAAAGGGCTAATACTTTTCTTTATTAACGGTAATTATATTATTTAACCATTTACCTAACGTAACGGCCAAAAACGGCCGGCGCTATTCTCAAAAATCGCCATTTAATTTTCGTTATATTTCATTTTTTGTCTCCAAAACATAGGTCATGACCTCTCATGGAACGAGCTCGCCGAGCCCCTGCCAATGAGGTGTCATCACCTACGTTTTTGAGACAAAAAAATGAAAATAAAAGTTATTCAAGAATTTTTTTGCAAGTGTCGTCTGTTTTTCATGTTTAAGTCCATATTGCATTCACGGCAAAGCGCCTTCGTTTGCGCACACGGATACATGACACAATTGTTGATTGCATATTCACTTGTGAAGTTATCGTTTATCATTAGACCGGGAAATTCCAGTAAATCATGATTTGGAAAATAATAATATTTTCTAAAATTATTTTTAATTAGAATAGATACTGCCTTGTGTGATCACTTGTTTGCACTGAATGGCCATTGAATGAACTTATCAATATGTTTACAAATAAAAAGGGATCTATTTTTATGAAGGACGAAGGCGCCGGAGGCGCCCGAGTTGAGACGGAGGCGAAGCCGACATCGAAACTCGTGAGTCATTTAGGTTCCGCTCCACAGTTTCGCACTATTGCACAGGGGTGAAATTCTAAACAAAGGGCGTATGTTGAAACTAAGGCCATGTAAAATAGAGATATATTTTTAGTATCAGATATATGATTACATTAGGCTTTTTGTTGGACAAGAGAATTTGAAGTTTTGGTCCCAAAGTTGGAGTCTGATACATAGGGGTAAATTACCAGATGAATTATGGGAAACAGTGGCTTCGAAAAATTGGCTATTTTTTGAATGTAATTTTTACACGGGTTTGTTACCAGACAGGTAACTAAAAAATGAGACGGAAACATATAATTTTTTTTTTGCATTTTAGAAACAAGTGATGCTCTGCTCCAGGGGTCGGTAGGCGGGGTTGGTGGGAAATTCTGCTTTTGAGGCTGCTAGGTGGCTGAAAATGACTGGTTTCGGTATTTTTTCGGGCAATTTTACAGGCTGAAGTCTTGCCTTTGACAATAAATAATTCCACCCACATTCAGATTGTTTATTTCTACTTAGTCAGATAGTGTTATATGTTTTTTGTGGATTTGGGAAATGTAATACATGTAATGGGTTAGATAAATAAGTTACAGGATATTTGCATTTGAAGAGAGTGTATGGCATGTCACATTTGGAAATGCCTGGAAAACTGTGGAGCGGAACCTTATACTAATTTCACACTTTTTTTTAACGTAGGAAGTAGTTAACGAGATGAGACTTCACGAGAATAACTCTGGCTGATTAAACTTTTAGGGATTTTTCCCAAAGGAACCGGGGACAAATGAGGTTTCATTTTTTCAAGGATACTCGAACGCTAGAACAAGTGATGGCTCTCCACCATTGCTTTCACCCTCATTGGGTCAAGGGACCCTTAATATATTGGGTGATGTTGGGGGAGATGAGGTTAATGGGTCACTGATTATGTCACGTGACGTCTATAGCAAGTAAAGCACGTCCCTAGCAACGGGCAAACTACTGGGCCAATTTTGATACATGGACCCAACATGCATTACAAACGAAAACAGACAGGTCAATGGTGTCGCCACGTGACTTCCCTAGCAACCAGAGCGTCCCCTTAGCAACGGGTTAACCACTGGGTCGACTTTGACTAAATTCGGTATACGGACCCAAAATGCATTGGAAATAAAAATAGAGACATCAATGTTGACCTCTCTTGACTTCCCTAGCAACAAGAGCGCGCCCTTAGCAACGGGCTAACTACTGGGCCGATTTGGACCAAATTCGGCATACGGACCCAAAATGCATTGCAAATGAAAACAGACAGATCAATCATGACGTCACCTGACTTCCATAGCAACCAGAGCGCCCCCTTAGCAACGGGCTAACTGCTGGGCCGATTTTGACCAAATTCGGTATACGGACCCAAAATACATTACAAATGAAAACGGACAGATCAATGTTGACGTCACGTGACTTCTCTAGCAACCAGAACGTCCCCTTAGCAACGGGCTAACTACTGGGCCGATTTTGACCAAATTCGGTATACGGACCCAAAATGCTTTGCAAATGAAAACATACAGGTCAAAGTTTATGTCTCGTGACTTCCATAGCAACCAGAGCGCCCTCTTAGCAACGGGCTAACTACTAGGCCGATTTTGACAAAATTTGGTATACCGACCCAAAATGCATTGCAAATGAAAACAGATAGGTCAATGTTGACGTCACGTGACTTCCCTAGCAACCAGAGCGCCACCTTAGAAACGGGCTAACTACTGGGCCGATTTTGACGACATTCGGTATACGGACCCAAAATGCATTGCAAATAAAAACATACAGGTCAATGTTGACGTCACGTGACTTCCCTAGCAACCAGAGTTCCCCTTAGCAACGGGCTAACTACTGGGCCGATTTTGACCAAATTCGGTACACGGACCCAAAATGCATTGCAAATAAAAACATACAGGTCAATGTTGGCGTCACGTGACTTTCCTAGCAACCAGAGCTCCCCTTAGCAACGGGCTAACTACTGGGCCGATTTTGACCAAATTCGGCATACGGACCCAAAATGCATTGCAAAGGAAAACAGACAGTCAATGTTGATGTCACGTGACTTCCCCCAGCAACGAGAGCGCGCCTTATCAACATGCCAACTACTGGGCCGATTTTGACCAAATTCGGTATACGGACCCAAAATGCATTGCAAATAAAAACAGGCAGGTCAATGTTGATGTCACGTCTTTTTTGCTCTTCCCCGACATGACCCAGAAGCACAGGATTAGTTGTTTCATAATTACGCGCAGAATTATCTGTTGTGATAACTACAAACAATACCGGTACGTCGGTATTTTTTTCAGTGAAATTAATGAAAATGGCTCACTGAAATTGGCACATAAATCTCTGGGCCTATTTAATTCAAAAGACAAGTCTGTGCTGTCTTGTGAAGTGTGTATGTTTGTGCTGGCTTGTGTAGTTTGTGTGTCTGTTGGGCAAATCGCCCAGAAACCTGGTCCCACTCGTCCACAAACAAGGTCCCAATCGTCCAATAATCTGCTCTGAATCGGCCAGAAATATGGTCTGAATCGTCAATAGATCTGGGCCGAAACGTACACGGTCCGAATCGTCCAGACACCATGTATGGAGTTAATTTTCTTACGTTCGATGTGTACTTTGAGGTAATTGATAGAAAACCCCGATAGAACTGATGGTATTTACGGAAAATGCCACTCGTATTCAGAACAGTCAGTGCTGTTGGAAAAGCGAATGAAAAAAAATATGGTGTGTGCTTAAAGAAATCATCAAGACTACGCGATTTGCATACAAAATAATCTTTATAATTGCTCTTCATGTCATGTTTTTTTCTATAATTTCAGATGCCTTCTTTGAAAAAAAAGGTTTATTCCCTTTCATTTCTGACTTAACAATTGTCAGCAAAACTTTTGTTTCCAGAGCACTAGAATGTTCTATGTTCCTTATGCACAAGTTTCTGAAAACTGCATATTTACTGAAGAAAGATACTAAAAAAATTTTTTTAAAATAAATAAATACCCCCCCCCCCCCCCCCCCCACCCCCATCTTTATTGTTTTCCACAATATACTGAACGAGAATCAAATATATTTTGATTTGTTTTCAAATTGATCTGTTGATGTTTAAATTAATTATTCCTCAGATTTTTTCTCAACATAATGTTTTACATGAAACTACATTTGTGATACTCAGTCTTATTATTTTAAAGATGGTCTTTTCAGTAAAACTGCATTGGCATATTATCATCGTCCTTTTTTTGCACAGCACTGCTGTATTTTCTTGTTAGCTCAGTAATTGTTTATTTGGGTCACACGTGTTTACTTGAAATTAGACACTCATCTGGAAACTTAATGAGGTAATTTAATTTAGCCATCAGCAATTACTAGAACAGAACACTGGAGAAATTTCTCATTCCAGAAGTTTCTATTTGAAGACTATACAGTTAAAACTAGAAGTCCTGTAACAATTAGTGCAGAAAATACTTGTTGATTTATGCGCTCATCACGGCAGAAGAATGAAGTAATCTGAAATACACTAGAGTACAGTGAAATCACGAACTGAACCGACCAAAAACAAAGAAAATATTGATACCACAGTATGTGGAGGGTGGATTACTACCGAATTACTGTGGGATAGATTTTTGTAAAGGACGATGCCGCCGAAGGTGCCCGAGTGAAGACGTCAAATACGTCTTCACTCGATCGTCCTTTGTACTGAAAACACTTTTTCTTTTTTAAAGGAAGTGGCATCCGAGAAGAGACTGTACGGATTTACTTTCGTCTGGGGAATTTTTCAAAGGAAACAGAGGCAGAAAAAAGCACATCTCAATGAACCCTTGGACACTAACACACATTCGGGATGTACTGCCTTTGCTTCGACCTGATTTAGTTCGAGCACCCTCATTTGGTATATTGACCCATAATACATTGGGAGTCAGACCTAGTAGAGCACCGATTATGTCAAGTGACTCCTATAGCAACCCACGCGACTCCATAGCAACAAGGAAACTACTGGGCCGATTTGGCCCAAATTTAGTATATGGACCCATAATACAGTATGACGCCAAACAGGAAGTCCGATGATGGTGTCACGTGCCTTCCCTAGCAACCAAAGCAACTCCCTAGCAACGGACAAACTATTGGGCCGATTTTGATCAAATTTGGTATATGGACGCATAATACAGTGGGAAGCCAAACAGGCAGGCCAATGATGATGTCACGTGACTTCCATAGCAACTCCCTAGCAATGGACAAACCACTGGGCGATTGTGATCAAATTTGGTTTATGGACCCATAATACAGTGGGAATCCAAACAGATGTGCCAATTATGATGTCACGTGACTTCCCTAGCAACCAAAGCAACTCCCTAGCAACGGACAAACTATTGGGCCGATTTTGACCAAATTTAGTATATGGATCTACATTATATTCGGAATCCAAATAGACAGGTCGATGATGATGTCACGTGACATCATTAGCAACCATAGCAACTCCATAGCAACGGACAAACTATTGGGCCGATTTGGACCAAATTGAGTACATGGATCTAGATTACATTGGGAATCCAAACAGACAGGTCGATGATGATGGCACGTGACTTCCCTAGCAACCAAAGCAGCTCCCTAGCAACAGACAAACTACTGGGCCGATTTTGATTAAATTTGGTACGTGGACCCATAATACAGTGGGAATCCTAACAGACAGGCCAATGATGATGTCACGTGACTTCCATAGCAACCAAAGCAACTCCCTAGCAACGGACAAACCACTGGGCCGATTTTGATCAAATTTGGTATATGGACCCATAATACAGTGGGAATCCAAACAGACAGGCTAATAATGATGTCACGTTACTTCCTTAGCAACCAAAGCAACTCCCTAGCAACGGACAAACCACTGGGCCGATTTTGACCAAAGTTAGTATATGGGTCTATATTACATTGGGAATCCAAACAGACAGGTCGATGATGATGTCACGTGACTTTCCTAGCAACCAAAGCAGCTCCTTAGCAACAGACAAACTACTGGGCCGATTTTGATCAAATTTGGCATATAGACCCATAATACAGTGGGAATCCAAGCAAGCGGGCTACTGATGATGTCATGTGACTCCCCTAGCAACCAATGAACTCCTTAGCAACGGACAAACTATTGGGCCGATTTTGACCAAATTTAGTATAAGGATCTATATTGCATTGGGAATCCAAACAGACAGGTCGATGGTGATGATGCATGGCATCCCTAGCAACCCCATAGCCAATTTTGAACAAATTTAGTAGATGGACCCATAATACTATAATAGGAATCCAAAGAAACAGGTCGATGATGATGTCACGTTAATTCCTAGCAACCATGCCAACTTCCAAGCAACTGACAATCTACTCGTGATATATCTTTTGATTTGTTTTCAAATTCGGATCTGTTCATGTTTAAATTAATTGTTCCTCAGATTTTTCCTTAACATAATGTTTTACATGAAACTACATTTGTGATACTCAGTCTTATTATTTTAAAGATAAGTCTTTTCAGTAAAACTGCATTGGCATATTATCATCGTCCTTTTTTGCACAGCATCGCTGTATTTTCTTGTTTACTTGGTAATTATTTACAACTTCTGAGGACAAAACACAAGAAACACTTGCAAATTATATGCACATAGACAACCGGGTTAAACCCGTTGGCCCAAGTGATTCAAGTTTGCATGTGTTTCTTGTGCTGTTATGAACAGTTATAAGTACTTTTCGACGGGGAATACATGACACTGCGATCAGGCGGTAATCCACTTCATTTTGTAGATGCAGTCGAATTTTTTGCTTAGGAATTATTTACAACTGCTGAGTACAAAACACAAGAAGTACTTGCACCTGGTGGTCCATGTGATGAAAAGTTTGCAAGTGTTTCCTGTGCTGTTATGAACAATTATAAATACTTTTTGAGTGTGGAATATATGGCGCTGCGATTAAATAGTAATCCAATCTCTTCATACTGTACAGTCAATATTTAATATCTACATGTATCTACATCATTTCATGTATCACAGTAGAGGTTAGCAATGATACTAATAATCCCTATGTACATGGAGAGTGTATTATCACTAAATCACCTGCAGAGTGGAGATTCCACCCGAGGAATGATTGCAAATTTGTTGCAAAGCATAACTAGCACCAGCAAAGTTTCAGCCAATGGACCTCCGGGTTTGACCCAGAGGTCCATTGGCTGAAACATTGCTTGTGTTTTTTGTCCATATGTACAAAATTTGAAAGATATAGCTTGGGTGATAACTCCACTCTGCAGGTGATTTAGTTACAATCCACTATCCATGTACTGTACTAGTATAGAATTGTACAGAGTCAGGCATGCTGTTTTTCTACAGGAAGTGAGTAACGCTTATGGTACAATTTGACAGAGACAAAAGTGTACTCACTAAGCGTGCTATTACATCAAAATAGTACACAATACAGTTACAGGACAGTGTCAACTGTATGTAAGCCTCTATCAACAGACTTGTGTGTTAATTTTAGGGCTGTCACGGTTTTTTAATTTAGGAATCTATTAATTGTCGCAAATAATCGATAATAATCAATTAATCGTACCTAGATGACCCCCGCCCCCTCTCACTCTCTTTGAAGTCGTTAAAAATGAAGTTCAAGTCAGGTGACCTACCTCAAGTAAACAACAAACATTATCCTCTTTTAGGTACATTCAAAGCTTTGATGTTCTGAACTTTTGAACTGTCAGTGTAATAATCAAGACCGGTCGTCAGTTGCAAACTTCGACTCAACACCAGTCATGGCTCATCAGTCAGATCATGATTTTATTTTGACCCAATCAACATTATCGGATCACTGTACTGTATATTGACTCAACACTAGTCATGGCCCATCAGTCAGATCATGATTTTATTTTGACCCAATCAATATTGTCGGATCACTGTACTGTATATTGACTCAACACTAGTCATGGCTCATCAGTCAGATCATGATTTTATTTTGACCTGATCGACATTATCAGATCACTGTACTGAATATTGACTCAACACTAGTCATGGCTCATCAGTCAGATCATGATTTTATTTTGACCTGATCGACATTATTGGATCACTGTACTGAATATTGACTCAACACTAGTCATGGCTCATCAGTCAGAACATGATTTTATTTTGACCTGATCGACATTATCAGATCACTGTACTGAATATTGACTCAACACTAGTCATGGCTCATCAGTCAGATCATGATTTTATTTTGACCTGATCGACATTATTGGATCACTGTACTGAATATTGACTCAACACCAGTTATGGCTCATCAGTCAGAACATGATTTTATTTTGACCTGATCGACATTATTGGATCACTGTACTGAATATTGACTCAACACCAGTTATGGCTCATCAGTCAGAACATGATTTTATTTTGACCTGATCGACATTATCAGATCACTGTACTGAATATTGACTCAACACTAGTCATGGCTCATCAGTCAGAACATGATTTTATTTTGACCTGATCGACATTATTGGATCACTGTACTGTATATTGACTCAACACTATTAGAGGCTAATCAATCACATCATGATTTTATTTTGAGCGGATCAACATTAATGGGTCACTGTACTGTATATTGACTCAACGTCATGATTTTATTTTGACCCAATCAATATTGTCGGATCACTGTACTGTATATTGACTCAACACCAGTCATGGCTCATCGGTCAATTCATGATTTTATTTTGACCTGATCAACATTATTGGATCACTGTACTGAATATTGACTCAACACTAGTCATGGCTCATCAGTCAGAACATGATTTTATTTTGACCTGATCAACATTATCGGATCACTGTACTGAATATTGACTCAACACTAGTCATGGCTCATCAGTCAGAACATGATTTTATTTTGACCTGATCAACATTATCGGATCACTGTACTGAATATTGACTCAACACTAGTCATGACTCATCACTCAGAACATGATTTTATTTTGACCTGATCAACATTATTGGATCACTGTACTGTATATTGACTCAACACCAGTTATGGCTCATCAGTCAGAACATGATTTTATTTTGACCTGATCAACATTATTGGATCACTGTGCTTTATATTGATTCAACACTATTAGAGGCTAATCAATCACATCATGATTTTATTTTGACCTGATCTACATTAATGAATCACTGTACTGAATATTGACTCAACACTAGTCATTTTCTCATCAGTCAGATCATGATTTTATTTTGACCTGAATGACATTAATGGATCACTGTACTGTATATTAACTCAACACTAGTCATGACTCATCAGTCAGATCATGATTTTATTTTGACCCAATCAATATTGTCGGATCACTGTACTGTATATTGACTCAACACTAGTCATGGCTCATCAGTCAATTCATGATTTTATTTTGACCTGATCGACATTATTGGATCACTGTACTGAATATTGACTCAACACTTGTCATGGCTCATCAGTCAGATCATGATTTTATTTTGACCTGATCGACATTATCGGATCACTGTACTGTATATTGACTCAACACTAGTCATGGCTCATCAGTCAGAACATGATTTTATTTTGACCCAATCGATGTTAATGGATCACTGTACTGTATATTGACTTCAACAATAGTAGTGGATGATCAATCAGATCATGATTTTATTTTGACCTGATTGACATTAATGGATCACTGTACTGTATATTGACTCAATACTAGTATAGGCTAATCAATCAGATCATGATTTTATTCTGAGCGGATCAACAATAATGGATCACTGTACTGTATATTGACTCAACATCATGATTTTATTTTGACCTGATCTACATTAATGAATCACTGTACTGAATATTGACTCAACACTAGTCATTTTCTCATCAGTCAGATCATGATTTTATTTTGACTTGAATGACATTAATGGATCACTGTACTGTATATTAACTCAACACTAGTCATGGCTCATCAGTCAGATCATGATTTTATTTTGACCTGCTCGACATTATCGGATCACTGTACTGAATATTGACTCAACACTAGTCATGGCTCATCAGTCAGATCATTTTATTTTGACCTGATTGACATTAATGGATCACTGTACTGTATATTGACTTCAACACTATTAGAGGCTAATCAATCAGATCATGACTTTATTTTGACCGATCGACGTTAATGGATCACTGTACTGTATACTGACTTCAACACTAGTAGTGGCTAATCAATCAGATCCTGATTTTATTTCGACCCAATTGACATTAATGGATCACTGTACTGTATATTGAGTCTTTATTGACTCAAAACTATTAGTGGCTCATCAACCAGATCATTTTATTTTGACCTGATCAACATTAATGGATCGCAGAACGGTATATTAAGTCAACACTAGTAGTGGCTCATCAACCAGATCATAATTTTATTTTGACCCGATCAACATTAATGGATCACAAAATGGTATATTGAGTCAACACTAGTAGTGGCTCATCAACCAGATCATGATTTTATTTTGACCCGATCAACATTAATGGATCGCAAAATGGTATATTGAGTCAACACTAGTAGTGGCTCATCAACCAGATCATGATTATATTTTGACCTGATCAGCATTAATGGATCACAAAATGGTATATTGAGTCAACACTAGTAGTGGCTCATCAACCAGATCATGATTATTTTTTGACCCGATCAACATTAATGGATCGCAGAACAGTATATTGAGTCAACACTAGTAGTGACTCATCAATTGGATCAATTGGACAAGAATCTGAGAATCGAATCATGCAAATATTCGAGCAACAAGTACAGCGAGAATCCCTGTAGATTCTCACAGCACTTCTGCTAGGATTTGTGCAAAAACCATTTACTGACATAGCAGCAGCAGCAATTCAACCAATATAAGGCTACATGACCTAATAATATCCTGACACTTTGTCAATAAAAATGTATAAATATGGCTGTCATTGCAAATGGATTCTCCCAAATTTAGATGAAATAAAAGCCTTGACGGAACACAACACTGTATATTCACTCAACACTAGTAGTTAGAGTAGGAGGCTCATTAACAAAGATCGCTATGTCCTTGGGCAAGACACTTCATCCATATCACAAATGTGTGGGCATGGTGACATTATGTACTAAGACGTACTGCACGCCAGACATGGATATCTGATGACACCTATACCGAAGACCCGATGATACAAACACAGGAGACCTGATGATATCTATACAGGAGACCTGATGATACCTATACAGGAGGGGCACGGTGGCTCAGTTGGTAGAGGTGCAGGCTGCAAGCCGAGAGGTCCTCGGTTCGAATCCCACCTGCGGCAACCACGTTGTGTCCTTGGGCAAGACACTTCACCCCCATTGCCCACGTGGGGGCATGGTGACGCTGTGTACTAAGGCGTACTGCACGTCGATGGTGCACCTGTCTTCAACCAATGCTAACCCTGCTTGTGTGGAGTTGGTATGTTGGGGAGCTGACAGTTGCTCGCTGTTGCTCGGTGGTTCTCTCCGGGTACTCCAGCTTCCTCCACCCGTAAAACTGTCACGGTCATGGTTAGCCATTGTGCAGAAATATGTGACCTTAAACACCAATAAATAAATAAATAAATATACCTTTCCAGGAGACCTGATGATACATACACATACCTGATGATACCTACACAGGTGACCTGATGATACATACACAGAAGACCTAATGATACCTATACAGGAGACCTGATACCTATACAGGAGACCTGATGATACATATACTACATATACAGAAGACCTGATGATACCTAAACAGAAGACCTGATGATACATACACAAAAGACCTGATGATACCTATAAGGAGACCTGATGATACCTATAAGGAGACCTGATGATACCTATACAGGAGACCTGATGATACCTATAAGGAGACCTGATGATACCTATACAGGAGACCTGATGACACCTATACAGGAGACCTGATGATAGCTATACAGGAGACCTGATGATACCTATACAGGAGACCTGATGATATCTATACAGGGGACCTGATGATGCCTATACAGGAGACCTGGTGATGCCTATACAGAAGACCTGATGATACATACACAGAAGACCTGATGATACCTATACAGGAGACCTGATGACACCTATACAGGAGACCTGATGATACCAATACAGGAGACCTGATGACACCTATACAGGAGACCTGATGATAGCTATACAGGAGACCTGATGATACCTATACTGGAGACCTGATGATATCTATACAGGGGACCTGATGATGCCTATACAGGAGACCTGATGATGCCTATACAGGAGACCTGATGATGCATATACAGGAGACCTGATGATACCTATACAGGAGACATAATGATACCTATACAGGACACCTGATGAAACATACACAGAAGACCTGATGGTACCTATACAGGAGACCTGATGATACCTATATAGGAGACCTGATGACACCTATACAGATCTGATGATACCTATACAGGAGGCCCGATGATACATATACAGTAGACCTGATGATACCTATACAGGAGACCTGATGATACCTATAAGGAGACCTGACGATACCTATACAGGAGACCTGATGATACCTATAAGGAGACCTGATGATACCTATACAGGAGACCTGATATACATACACATAAGACCTGATGATACCTATACAGGAGACCCGATGATACATGCACAGTAGACCTGATGATACCTATATAATAGACCTGATGATACATACACAGGAGACCTGATGATACATATACAGGAGACCTGATGATACATGCACAGGGGATCTGATGATACCTATACAGGAGACCTGATGATACCTATACAGGAGACCTATTGATACCTATACAGACCTTATGATACCTCTACAGGAGACCTGATACCTCTACAGGAGAACTGATGATACCTCTACAGGAGACCTGATGATACCTCTACAGGAGAACTGATGATACCTCTACAGGAGACCTGATGATACCTATAGAGGAAACATGACGATACCTATACAGGAGACCTGATGATACCTATACAGAAGACCTGATATACATACACATAAGACCTGATGATACCTATACAGGAGACCTGATGATACATGCACAGTAGACCTGATGATACCTATATAAGAGACCTGATGATACATACACAGGAGACCTGATGATACCTATACAGGAGACCTGATGATACCTATATAAGAGACCTGATGATACATACACAGGAGACCTGATGATACCTATACAGGAGGCATGATGATACCTATACAGGAGACCTGATGATAGCTATACAGGAGACATGATCATACCTATACAAGAGACCTGATGATCTCTATATAAGAGACCTGATGATGCTTATACAGTAGACCTGATGATACCTACATAAGAGACCTGATGATACATACACAGGAGACCCGATGATGCCTATACAGGAGACCTGATGATACATACACAGGAGACCTGATGATACCTATATAAGAGACCTGATGATACATACACAGGAGACCCGATGATGCCTATACAGGAGACCTGATGATACATACACAGGAGACCTGATGATACCTACATAAGAGACCTGATGATACATACACAGGAGACCTGATGATACCTATACAAGAGACCTGATGATACATACACAGGAGACCTGATGATACATACACAGGAGACCTGATGATACATATATAAGAGACCTGATAATACATACACAGGAAGACCCGATGATGCCTATACAGGAGACCTGATGATACATACACAGGAGACCTGATGATACCTACATAAGAGACCTGATGATACATACACAGGAGACCTGATGATACCTATACAAGAGACCTGATGATACATACACAGGAGACCTGATGATACATACACAGGAGACCTGATGATACCTATATAAGAGACCTGATAATACAGACACAGGAGATCTGATGACACCTATACAGGAGACCTGACGATACCTATACAGGAGATCTGATGATACCTATACAGGAGATCTGATGATACCTATACAGGAGATCGGATGATACCTATACAGGAGATCTGATGATACCTATACAGGAGACCTGACGATACCTATACAGGAGATCTGATGATACCTATACAGGAGATCTGATGATACCTATACAGGAGACCTGACGATACCTATACAGGAGATCTGATGATACCTATACAGGAGATCTGACGATACCTATACAGGAGACCTGAGACCTGTTGATACCTATACAGGAGACCTGATGATACCTATACAGGAGACCTATTGATACCTATACAGACCTGATGATACCTCTACAGGAGACCTGATACCTCTACAGGAGAACTGATGATACCTCTACAGGAGACCTGATGATACCTATACAGGAAACATGACGATACCTATACAGGAGACCTGATGATACCTATACAGGAGATCTGATGATACCTACTGATGATACCTATACAGGAGACCTGATGATACCTATACAGGAGACCTGATGATACCTATACAGGAGACCTGACGATACCTATACAGGAGACCTGATGATACCTATACAGGAGACCTGATGATACCTATACAGGAGATCTGATGATACCTATACAGGAGATCTGAGACCTGATGATACCTATACAGGAGACCTGATGATACCTATACAGGAGATCTGATGATACCTATACAGGAGATCTGATGATACCTATACAGGAGATCTGAGACCTGATGATACCTATATAAGAGACCTGATAATACATACACAGGAGACCTGATGATGCCTATACAGGAGACCTGATGATGCCTATACAGGAGACGTGATGATGCCTATACAGGAGACCTGATGATACCTATACAGGAGACCTGATGATACCTATACAGGAGACCTGACGATACCTATACAGGAGACCTGATGATACCTATACAGGATACCTGATGATACCTATACAGGAGATCTGATGATACCTATACAGGAGATCTGAGACGTGATGATACCTATACAGGAGACCTGATGATACCTATACAGGAGATCTGATGATACCTATACAGGAGATCTGAGACCTGATGATACCTATATAAGAGACCTGATAATACATACACAGGAGACCTGATGATACCTATACAGGAGACCTGATGATACATACACAGGAGACCTGATGATACCTATATAAGAGACCTGATAATAAAGACACAGGAGATCTGATGATACATACACAGGAGACCTGATGATACATACACAGGAGACCTGATGATACATACACAGGAGACCTGATGATACCTATATAAGAGACCTGATAATAAAGACACAGGAGATCTGATGATACCTATACAGGAGACCTGACGATACCTATACAGGAGACCTGATGATACCTATACAGGAGACCTGACGATACCTATACAGGAGATCTGATGATACCTATACAGGAGATCTGAAGAGACCTATATAGGAGATCTGACGATACCTATACAGGAGACCTGATGATACCTATACTGGAGACCTGATGATACCTATACAGGAGACCTGATGATACCTATACAGGAGACCTGATGATACCTATACAGGAGACCTGATGATACCTATACAGGAGACCTGATGAAACCTATACTGGAGACCTGATGATACCTATACAGGAGACCTGGTGATACCTATACAGGAGACCTGATGACACCTATACAGGAGACCTGATGATACCTATACAGGAGACCTGATGATACCTATACAGGAAACATGACGATACCTATACAGGAGACCTGATGATACCTATACAGGAGACCTGATGATACCTACTGATGATACATACACAGGAGACCTGATGATACCTATATAAGAGACCTGATAATACATACACAGGAGACCTGATGATACCTATACAGGAGACCTGATGATACCTATACAGGAGACCTGACGATACCTATACAGGAGACCTGATGATACCTATACAGGAGACCTGATGATACCTATACAGGAGATCTGATGATACCTATACAGGGGATCTGAGACCTGATGATACCTATACAGGAGACCTGATGATACCTATACAGGAGACCTATTGATACCTATACAGACCTTATGATACCTCTACAGGAGACCTGACGATACCTATACAGTAGACCTGATGATACCTATATAAGAGACCTGATGATACATACACAGGAGACCCGATGATGCCTATACAGGAGACCTGATGATACATACACAGGAGACCTGATGATACCTATATAAGAGACCTGATGATACATACACAGGAGACCTGATGATGCCTATACAGGAGACCTGATGATACATACACAGGAGACCTGATGATACCTACATAAGAGACCTGATGATACATACACAGCAGACCCGATGATGCCTATACAGGAGACCTGATAATACATACACAGGAGATCTGATGATACCTATACAGGAGACCTGACGATACCTATACAGGAGATCTGATGATACCTATACAGGAGACCTGATGATACCTATACAGGAGATCTGATGATACCTATACAGGAGATCTGAGACCTGATGATACCTATACAGGAGACCTATTGATACATATACAGACCTGATGATACCTATACAGGAGACCTGACGATACCTATACAGGAGACCTGATGATACCTATACAGGATACCTGATGATACCTATACAGGAGACCTGACGATACCTATACAGGAGACCTGATCATACCTATACAGGAGACCTGATCATACCTATACAGGAGACATGATCATACCTATACAGGAGACCTGACGATACCTATACAGGAGACCTGAGACCTGATGATACCTATACAGGAGACCTGATGATACCTATACAGGAGACCTATTGATACCTATACAGACCTGATGATACCTATACAGGAGACCTGACGATACCTATACAGGAGACCTGATGATACCTATACAGGATACCTGATGATACCTATACGGGAGACCTGACGATACCTATACAGGAGACCTATTGATACCTATACAGACCTGATGATACCTCTACAGGAGACCTGATACCTCTACAGGAGACCTGATGATACCTATACAGGAGACCTGATGATACCTATACAGGAGACCTGATGATACCTATACAGGATACCTGATGATACCTATACAGGAGACCTGACGATACCTATACAGGAGACCTGATCATACCTATACAGGAGACCTGATCATACCTATACAGGAGACATGATCATACCTATACAGGAGACCTGATGATAATTATACAGGAGACATGATGATACCTATACAGGAGACATGATACCTATACAGGAGACATGATGATACCTATATGGGAGACCTGATGATACCTCTACAGGAGACCTGATGATACCTATACAGGAGACATGATGATACCTATACAGGAGACCTGATGATACCTATACAGGAGTCATGACGATACCTATACAGGAGACATGATGATACCTATATGGGAGACCTGATGATACCTCTACAGGAGACCTGATGATACCTCTACAGGAGACATGATGATACCTATACAGGAGACATGATGATACCTATACAGGAGACCTGATGATACCTATACACTACAGCAGACCTGATGACAGAAGAGCTGAAGGTTTAGCTTACACAATTTATTTGAATATGTTTTTTTTCTTTTGATTGATTGGTTGTTGGTTAATGCAATACTCTTGTGGTGAAAGAAAACATTAGTTAAAATCATCTTCTATTAGATTGTTTAATATCAACATACAACCTGAAAGCAGTTCAATTTAATTCCAGATTAGATTTTATTTGAAATTCTTGACCAAATTCGATTTGAATTGACTGGACATTTGAAGTTCGCACGGTCATAAGAAATGCCAGTGACTGCTGGAAAACGACAGTGATCAATCTGACATGCCATCATTCTCGTAAACAATTCGCTAGAGGAGCAGTTAATCACTCGCCATAATAAGCTATAATTGTTTGAGTAAAAATGAAAAAATAAAATTTGATTGGTTATTTTTGTGTACAGTGCTGGCCACATTAAGCTGTCAAGTTAGGAGAATGATTATTGACTCGCCTGCATTCTCTCCCAGGCAGTCAGTGAAATGTTAATCTTTATGTACACTACTGTTAAGATGAGCAAGTAGTTTAGATTTATAATAAAATACTTTGTTACATAAGTCACATTGTAGTGCTCCTTCACCAGAATGTACACGTAAATGATGGTTATAGTTAGATCGATCACTAAAACTTTTAGGGCATTGATCACATTGAAATGGTTTCTCTCCAGAATGTGTCCTTAAATGGTTTTGAAGATTTGAGCCATGACTGAAAAACTTATGACAAACATGGCATTCATATGCTTTCTCTCCATTATGTTTTCGTATATGTTGAGCAAGTTCAGGTTCTTTAGCAAATTTTTTATCACATCGATTACATTCAAATGGTCTACCAGAATTATGTCTTTTTATATGACGAATAAGACTTGCCTCTTGACTGAATGCTCGGGCACAAATAGGACATATAAATGGTTTCTCCCCAGTATGTGTTCTGATATGCTGTTCCAGATTAGAATTGTAACCAAATGCTCTGTCACAAATGTGACATGTATATGGTTTCTCTCCTGTATGAGTCCGCAAATGTCGACTGAGATTTGATTTATCACAGAACGATTTCTCACAGAATGTACATATAAATGGCTTCTCACCACTGTGAACTTTCTGATGTCGATTTAATCTGGATTCTAACATAAAGGTTCTTGGACAGTAAGAACAATGGAATAGTTTCTCATCAGAGTGGGCCTCTTGATGATTGAGAAGTCGTGATTTCTGAACAAATTCTTTTCCACAAAGGCCACATTTATATGGTTTTACAATGGTCTCCTTATTGTTTGTGTTGTTGATAGCCATCTTAAGACTTATAACTGTATCACCACTGTTCGTATCTGAGGTATAGTAACTGACATTCTCGTTGTCAACATCTTTTCTGAGTTTTTTTGAATTTTTATGGTTAGCATCCACATCATTGCTGTTTTTCCGTTTCTTAGACTTCCTGTCAGATGCACGATTTTTGCTGGGTCGTATTGTCTTTTTCTGTTCCTTATAACTTGATTCTGAGGAAATTACATCACAATTATCAAACAGAATATCATCTTTCTTGTCATGAGATTCCACATGTTGCTTGTATGCTTCAGCATTTTGATTAAATAACTCACAATGCAATGACAATTGTTCATCTTCATGTGTTAACAAATGTTGTTTATGATCAGATTCAACTGAGAAAACTTTAGAACAAACTCCACACTCTATTGGCCCCGGTGATATTCTGTGAGTTATCTGATGCTGTTTGTAAATGGTTTCAGAAATGAAGTTTTCACCACAGATATAACAATAGTATGAGAGACTTTCACTATTACATGTAGTGTGTAAATGTTGTTCATAGTCTGATGCTGAATGAAAGGTCTCTTTACATATATCACAATGGAATGGTAAGTTTTCTATGTGTGATTTTATATGGCTTTGACAGCTTGATTCACAAGTAAAACTCTCTCCACATATAACACAGTGAAATGAAGAACTGTCTTTGTGAATTTGTGAATGTAATCTGTAATCTGAATGAGAAATGAAAGCTTTGTCACACACATTACATCGAAGCAATAATTTGTCCTTGTTAGTCAATAAATGGTCATTTCCCGACTCGGAGATAAAAGTCTCTTTATATCCATGATAATGATATAATTTATTTCTGTGAGTAAGTAAATGCTTTTCTAAGTCTAATTCAGATGTAAAACTATCTTTGCATTCATCACAGGGAAATAAATTGTCTCTGTGAGTAAGTAAATGCTTTTCAAAGTCTGAATTGGAAATGAAACTCTCTTTACATTCATCACAGTCAAACGATTTACTCCTATGAGACAATACATGTTGTCTGAAATTTGACTCGGAAATAAAAACTTCAGCACATTCACCACAAGAAAATGATTCATCTTCATGTGTTAAGACATGTTTAGTATATTCTGACATGGAAAAAAATGTGATTTTGCACTCATCACAATGGAATGATTGATTACCATGAGTTTGTAAATGTTGTTCATACTCTGATTTAGACGGAAATGTTTCTTCACAACAATCATCCTTTTCATCTTTTATTGTTGATGGTGAACTACAAGAAACACTTTCTGACTCACTGTTATCATTCAATAGTTTTTCTATAGTATGTGCTTCTGAAAATGATTGAGAAGGTTCCAGAATACATGAACGCGAGAGATCAATCTTCTTTGGTGATACATGTTCACATATTTGAAACTGGTCAGCAGGCTGTTGGTGAGGTTGTTGATGAGGCTGTTGATGAAGCTGTATGTTGTTGGTCAGTGAATAATCCATGATTATGTGTGTCTGTAATTAATAAAAGATGTTATTACATTCTTGTAATCTCAATAACAATCTCAATAACATTGAGTGTATCAATAAATATAGAATAAACATATAGTGTTATAGAATAAACGTATAGTGTTTTCAAGTAAAAAATTTATTCTATGAGTAGGATTAAGAATGAAACCGACAAGCCTCAGGCGAGTCGGTTTCATGCTTAATTCTACAAGTAGAATAAATTTTTTACTTGAAAACACTATACATTTATTTTGTTTATCCCATAAATCTTTTACAGGGCAGTCACTGTGAAATCATGCTTTTAGTTGCTTCAAAACACAGCGAGAAGTGAGGAGCACATATGTCCAATCCGATGACAAGCATTATTACCAAAAATAAAAAAAAGGCGCAGTGATACATTTCTGTCTAAAAATAATTCAAGTACAAACTTGTGCTAAACTTGCAAAATACTTTATTAATTGAACAATGTGTAGTGTTTTCGACTGGCATTGCGTGTGTAATACTTTCAATAAGGTTTGAGGAAAACAACAATTGAACTGTTTATTACATGTATACTATACGGATGCGGTAGAGGTCAGAGGTCAACAAGTCTGTCTCTACTACAGGAATATATTCTTTCAGTGTTAAACCTACTGGAAAAATTTATCACCCAAGTAGGTGAATAAAGCAAAAATTTATCCAAGGCATTTATTGTTCGAATAAACAGCCATTTATGGGATAAATTGAGGATATCTACACTGTTTTAGTGAAACTCACACAAACGCTAATGAAAAAAAATAGGCCGATGAAATCGTCCGATGTGTAGCCATACGCACAACTAGTAGAAAGCTGTATGATGGATGCCGACATTATGTACACCATACATGGTATGGGTACATATAGAAATGGATTGGAGGAGTGCCTAATTTGATGGATAAAGGGTTAATATCTCTGGACCAAATTGTTAGATTTACATAAAAAAACTATACAGCACAGCACAGTAACCTGAATACATATATAAAGTAACCTGATAATCGGATTAATATTTATAGAGTTATCGCATGCCGAAGAAATGGATTGGAGGAGTTCTCAATTTGAAGGATAAAGGGTTAATATCACAGGATCAAATTATCAAATTTACACCGAAAACTATACAGCTCGGCACATCAGTAACCTGAATACATATATGAAGTAACATGACAAACAGATTAATATTTTTTGAGTTATCTCATGCCAAAGGGATTGGAGGAATTTTCAATTTGAAGGATAAAGGGTTAATATCTCAAGATCAAATTATCAGATTTACACCAAAAACTATACAGCTCGGCACATCAGTAACCTGAACACAAATATAAAAATATAAAGTAACTTGACAATCCAAGCAATATTTTTTAAGTTATCTCAATCCAAAGAGATTAGAGGAATTTTCAATTTGAAGGATAAAGGGTTAATATCTCAGGATCAAAATAACAGATTTACACCAAGAACTATACAGCTCGACACATCAGTAACCTGAACACAAATATAAAGTAACTTGACAATCAAAGCAATATTTTTTAAGTTATCTCATGCCAAAGGGATTAGAGGAATTTTCAATTTGAAGGATAAAGGGTTAATATCTCAGGTTCAAATGATCAGATTTACACCAAAAACTATACAGCTCAGCACATCAGTAACCTGAACACAAATATAAAGTAACTTGACAATCCAAGCAATATTTTTCAAGTTATCGAATGCCAAAGGGATTGGAGGAATTTTCAATTTGAAGGATAAAGGGTTAATATCTCAGGATCAAATTATCAGATTTACACCAAAAACTATACAGCTCAGCACATCAGTTACCTGAACACAACTATAAAGTAACTTGATAATTGAAGCAATATTTTTCAAGTTATCGAATGCCAAATGGATTGGAGGAATTTTCAATTTGAAGGATAAAGGGTTAATATCTCAGGATCAAATTAACAGATTTACACCAAAAACTATACAGCTCGGAACGTCAGTAACCTGAATAAATATATAAAGTAACATGACAATCGGACTGATATTTTTTGAGTTATCTCATGCCAAAGGGATTGGAGGAATTCTCAATTTGAAGGATAAAGAGTTAATATCTCAGGATCAAATTATCAGATTTACACCAAAAACTATACAGCTCGGCACATCAGTAACCTGAAGATATATATAAAGTAACTTCACAATCCAAGCAATATTTTACAAGTTATCAAATGCCAAAGAAATGGATACGGACGCCAGATGGACGCACAGATGCACAGACAGACGGACGGACAAAGGATGGATGAACGACGGATGGCCACCCCGGATGCCGGCATTATGTGTACCATACATAGTATGGGTACACATAATAAAACTTTCAGGTCCACGTTCATGAGAAAATTCCTGATATTCACTAAAATAGCTTATATTTTCTTTTCATTATTTGCTACAAGACATTTTACTATGCAATATTCAGCCTAATTCGACAGCAAACAGGTCAACACTCATGAGATAATTAAACAATAACATGATTTTGGAGGGCATTATGGTTCGTGAGCGGCCCTGCATTGATGTTGAACAGCCCGAGGGTTTATTAAAGGCCCGAGACGAAGCCGAGGGCCGTTAAAAAACCCAAGGGCTGTTCAATATCGATGCAGGGCCGCTCACGAACCATTATGCCCGACAACAATCATGTTATTACTATTATTACCACTATGTAATTTGTAATTTTACACATTTCCAAAATGATATCCCAGCAATCAAAAGACACAAAATTTAATAAAACAGAAACATTTTATTTGGGACCACGTTTAAAAAAATTCCGTCTTCCACTTCCAGCGAGGGAGGTAATGCACGCAATAAAGATGACAAATCAGTTGCCATGGAAAATGGCTACAACTGACAACATGGCCACATGTCATTTGTTTCTGTTGCTGTCGATCAACAAGACCGCAACATGGTGAAAGCATCAACTTTTCCTTGCGAGTTCTCGCCTCATTTCTAAATTTTCAATTCTAAAAGACGTCACGTGACAAGAGGGCCGATAATGAATTTTGTTTTCCATTAGCGGCCCTCCTATCACGTGACTACCGAGCAATAAAGGATATGATTGCCCGTTAAATCGACATTAATGCAGTAAGAAACGCCCTGCAAAGTGGTAATAATTCCTGATACTGACTAAAACAGAGTAGATTTTCTTTTTTATTATATGCTAGGAAACATTTTATTGCACAATATTCAGCCCAATTTGACACCAAATGCATACCTTTCAAAACAATAACAAAGATCAGCTGATCATTCCTTCAAGGTGACGTAATGCAGTGTAGTGTAACATCATTTAGGAAGCTACCGATGGATATATCTCAATATTTATCGAGTCGATAGATATCGAGATATATTTTTTAGATAATCTGTGATAATTCACAGGCTAGCATATAATAATACTTGATATTGTGAGAAGTTGTTTATTCTATAATGAATAAACGATAATATTATATAATTTCAATTATTTCTTTGCCATCAAAAGTTCATACTCTTGGTTTCTTTTATGTTTTATGCCTCATAATCTACAAGTACAGAACAGCATGGGTGTTGGTGTACCATACGTGGAGGGTGGATTGTAACTGAATCACCCAGGGAGTGGAGTTATCACCCAAAGTATCACCTTCAAATTCTGTACAAGTGGACAAAAAACACAAGCAATGTTTCAGCCAATGGACCTCCGGGTATAACCCGGAGGTCCACTGGCTGGAACTTTGCTGGTGCATGTTATGCTTTGCAACAAATCTGAAATTATTGTTTGGGTGGAATCTCCACTCTGCAGGTGATCTAGTGATAATACTCTCTCTATAAACTGTATTTCGACCCTTGAGTGAAAAAAGGCTAACACATAGCAAAGAATTGTTGCACTCATGGGACAAATTTATCAATTTTATTAAGTTGAGTGAAATATCACACATAAACCATTTAATTTTTATTTTTTTAAATTTGCATTGGTTATAAAAAGAGAGCATGCACTAGGTAAAATGAATACTACATGATATGGTGAGAAGTTCCTTACACTACATGTATAATTAATAAATACAGTAAAGTGGAAACCTCTTGAATGAATAGACCTTTTACCAGTGAAAATTGACCAATTAAAAGTGAACTCATAGAGCTCTGTCAAACAATATATAATAGATTAACTGTCTGTACTGGATGCATCAAGACCAAATAGGTCCATCAGCTAGGGATATTCTAAACTTATTACAAGATTTGTTTTTATTAGTTAACAAGAGTTTAATCTTTTGTCTATATGCTGTCAACAGATCAAATTTGTACAAAAGGTATGATAAATGCTTTTGTGTTTGGAAATTATATTCAATTATAAGATATCCATTTAAGTGGACTGCACAGTATTACACTGTCCCATAAAATGGGGTGTACATGTTTGTACTAAAGAAGAGATCCCAGGGGGCTCGACACATTGAACTAACCAATGCCCACTGAGTCTTCACAAAAAGATTTAGGGATTTAAAAAGAAAATATAACTAGTCCATTTCATTATTTGTTTTCTCACTGATTAGCATTGGGTGATGGTTTGTCAAACAACTAAATGAAATTTTATTATTTTAAACACTTTATATGAAGAGAAAATTACTAATTTGTACAAAATACATAGACAAAACTACATGTATGTTTCAATGAGTCGTTTTGTATTCAATGAGTCAGATGTGCGTAGGAAGAAAACGTCGAGACCGAAGGTTTTGTATTTATTACATGACCCAAGCACCTACTGACCTAATTTTCTTTTCTATCAACGGTGGTACAAAATACAAGGTAATAAATATGAGAGGGTTAAAATAACTAGATGTATGATTGGAAGGAACTTGATTTGAACAAACTTAAATCTGACACCAAAAGTACGCTGTATACCCAAAGCATGTACAGTTCAGTCGCCGTGGATTGGTCATAATCCATGCATGGGTAATGATGTCTACGCATGCATTTATCAGGTAATAAAAATCAAAATCAGCCAAATTTTAATTAATGAAGCACACGGTTTTACCATGTGCTTCATTAATTAAATTTTTGATGATTATTCTGATAATTAGTAATTGCAATCTAATATTATTGCGTTCATGGAAATATTGCCCACTTGTGGAAAAGTCTACGGCCACCATACTGTATTAACAGATTCCTACTAGTAGGGATCTATTAATACAGTATAGTGGCCGTGGAGTGGTCACTAATGAAGAATTTATTTATTTATTTATTGGTGTTTAAAGTCACATACTTATGCACAAAGGCTAATCATGACCGTACTAGTAAAGAAGAATTTTTAAAAATACTGCACCAGGAAGAAATTCATTTTGCCAAAGGTAGCATAAAAATGAACACACAGACTTGATTTGCATCTGAGAAAAAACTACTGTCACACCAATCCTTTCCCCAAGAAACACTAGGAATGAAGGATGTTGTGTACCAAATCTCAGAAGATTCTGATGAGAAGACCTTTCAGAATAAATTTCTTGTACAAAGTTAGAATTTGTGTTTCCATAAGGATCCCATGATATAAACATGGCGACTTCTTGATTTGAAAAAACATGAATCTGACCACCACAAGGATTCTGTATACAAAATATATCTTGAACAATTTACATGATGCCTTGTTTTAAAGTATGTGTGCCAGGGATATCAAGGGAGCTAATCATAAATGTAACTATGTAGGTCATCGAGTCAGACATATCAAGGGAGCTAATCACACATGTAACTATAAAGATCAAGTCAGGCATATCAAGGGAGGTAATCATACTTGTAATTATACAGACTGAGTCAGGCATATCAAGGGAGATAATCATATATGTAACTACAGGTCGTCAACTTTGGCATATCAAGGGAGATAATCATACATGTAACTATACATATCAACACTGGCATATCAAGGGAGCTAATCATACATGTAACTATACAGATCAACAACTCTAGCATATCAAGGGAGCTAATCATACATGTATCTGTAAAGTGAGTTAGCCATATCAAGGGAGCTAATCATATATGTAACTACAGGTCATCGAGTCAGGCATATCAAGGGAACTAATCAGACATGAAAACATACAGGTCATCAACTCAAGTCTTGTTTCCTATTAAAAGGTCATATCAGGGAATAGTAGATATCCTCGGCCAAATCCGGGAATAGTAGATATCCTCGGCCAAATAACTATTTTGGGCTATAGTTTTACTTCAAGTGCATTTCAGTTGGAGGTTAAGGTTACACAGGAGTGTATAATGACTAACCCAGAACTATTTGGGAGCCGACATTTTGCAGGTGACAAATGGGACAATTTTTGTGTAAATTCACTTTGAGAAAGCCTGTTGAAAAACATGTGGCCCCACGGGGCCTAAAGCACTCATCTTGAACAGAACACAATATAAACAGAGTCCAAGAATGAGTCTACATTAAGCAATCCATCTCCATAGGCTACACTGTTAATCCTTGAGTCCTTGAATCCGGGCATCATGCCTTTTCTTCAGTTGATCATACTGTAAAATGTAGAGCTCCCCTATGAAGCCCCTTGATACAACCTATGTGGATTAATCTTAGTTACACATCTCTAGAGGGTAATGAATACAAAGTTTTTAATTCTTCAGCAACATGGCCAATTCTGGCTCCCATAGGGAGCCCAAATGAAAGTGTCAATGACACTGTAGCTCAACTTGTCAAGACAAAGACATGCACATGTATAGTATGTGACACAGCAATGACAAACATCTAGGTAATGACCTGATAACAAAGGTACATATAAAGTATTGTAATGGTCTGTACATAAATACTGACCGTTGCCTGTAACAAATGTATAGGTAAAGTATTGTAAAGGTGGGTGACAGTCAGATGCTAAACTAGAAAAGAAAACTTTGAGTCATAGAGTGGGTTTGACTGAACCCCAAAATATTTGTTCTCATAGCACTGTGATAACAAAGGCACCCCAAAACACACTCGTTCCTGTCCCAAGGTGAAAACAAAGGTACCCAAGAAGTTTTGTGAAGATCAATTCATAAATACGAGCTGTATAAAACTTGTGACAAAAAACTGATTGGACCTAATTTTGGTACAAAATGGCCACTGGCAGCCATCTTGAATTTTGGACCGTACCCAGAAACACTCATTCTCATCCCAAGGTGATAACAAAGGTACCCAAGAAGTTTTGTGAAGATCGGTTCATAAATACAGCCTCTACCCTGAGCCGTATTGACATGTGTGCTCACATTGTGCAAGTAGCACTGAATAAGTCAAAGTTCATCTAATTTGCATAATTTCTGCACGAAAAAAAACCCCTTAGAATATGTGATGTATTCCATGTTACTAAACATTCATACAAAAATTTATTCAAATCAGAACTTTCATACAGAAGTTCTGTACAAAAGACTGATTGCACTAATTTTGGTACAAAATGGCTGCTGGTGGCCATCTTGAATTTCGGACCACACCCAAAAACACTTGCTCTCATCCCACGGTAATAACAAAGGTACCCAACAAGGTTCGTAAAGATTGGTTCATAAATATGGCCTCTAGTCTGAGCTGTATAGAAGTTGTGTACAAAAAACTGATTGGACCTAATTTCGGTACAAAATGGCCACTGGCAGCCATCTTGAATTTTAGACCGCACCCAGAAACACTCGTTCTCGTCCCAAGGTGATAACAAAGGTACCCAAGACATTTCGTGAAGATCAGTTCATAAATACAGACTCAAGTCTGAGCCGTATTGACATGTGTACTTAATGTGTGTAAGTCGCACTGAAATATCAAAGTTCATCTAATTTGCATAATTTCTGCACGAGAAAAAACCCCGTATTATATGTGATGTATCCCATGGTACTAAACATTCACACAAAAAATTATTCAAATCAGCTCTTTCATATGGAAGTTCTGTGCAAAAATCTGATTGCACCTAATTTTGTACAAAATGGCTGCCATCGGCCATCTTGAATTTCGGACCGGACCCCAAAACACTCGTTCTCGTCCCACGGTGATACCAAAGGTACCCAAGAAGTTTCGTAAAGATCGGTTCATAAATACGGCCTCTAGCCCGAGCCGTATTGGCATTTGCACTTACAGTGCTGAAATTAACACCAAAAAACATCAAAATTAGTCTAATTTGCACAATTTACGCACGAGAAAAAAACCCGTATTAAATGTGATGTACCCCATGGTACTAAACATTCATACAAAAAATTATTCAAATCAGAGCTTTCATATGGAAGTTCTGTACAAAAAACAGATTTCTGCATCATCGGTACAAAATGGCGGCTGGCAGCCGTCCTGAATTTCGGACCGCACCCAAAAACACTCGTTCTCGTCCCACGGTCATAACAAAGGTACCCAAGAAGTTTCGTAAAGATCGGTTCATAAATACGACCTCTAGCCCGAGCCATAGCCAATTGTTGACGTACGGACAGACGGACAGACAGACGACGGGGGCCATGACAATAGCTCAAATTTGACCTTGTCAAAGTTGAGCTAAAAATAACACAGGCTCTCGATTTGAACAAAATTGAATCTGACTTCCCTAGAGATGTTGTGTACCAAATATGAGAGCATTCTGACTTTTGGATCTGAAGAAGAGAAATTTTAAAGAAATTTCTTCATATTGCACTAAGTTAAAATTTGGGCTACCATAGCCAGCCCAAATATTAACCTATGGATACGATTTGAACAAACTTGAATCTGACCCCCCGCCCCGCAGAGATGTTGTATACCAAATATGAAACCATTCTGACTACTGGATCTGAAGAAGAAGATTTTTGAAGAAATTCCCTCATATTGTACAAAGTTAAATTTCAGGTTCCCATATGGAGCCCAAATATTAAGCCAGGCACTTGAATTGAGCTAACTTGAATCTGATCCCCCTAGAGATGTTGTATACCAAATATGGAAGCATTCCGACTGGTGGATCTGAAGAAGAAGATTTTTAAAGAAATTTCCTCATATCCCACTAAGTAAAAATTTGGGCTACCATAGTGAGCCCAAATGTATACCTAGGGATCCGATTTGAACAAACTTCATTCTGACTCCCTTAGAGATGTTGCATACCAAATATGAAAGCATTCTGACTGGTGGGTCTGAAGAAGAAGATTTTTAAAAAATTATCCCCCATATGGAACAAAATTAAAATTTGGGCTTCTGCAGGAAGCCCAGATATTAACCTAGAGACTTGGAAGAATCTTTTAATGTTTGTATACCAAACATTAAAAGATTCTAACAGGTGGTTCTGAAGAAGATTTTGAAACAATATTCCCCATATTATCCTGAGTTAAAAAGTTGGGCTCCTGTATTAAGCCCAAATATAAACCAATGGGCTTTATTTTAACTTATTTTTAGCACACTTGTATCTGACCCCCTATGAATGCTGTATACTGAATATCAAAAGATTCTCATGATTGGTTCTGGAGAAAAGATTTTTTAAACATTTTTGTAAATATACTGGCTAAGCATTTTATTGATGCCCATTACAGAACACCCTAACATAACCGATAGCAATTTTTTTGACCTTTCAATTCTACTGGTTCTAAGAATGCCTCATACCGAATAACAGCTCTCTGTTCCGTGTGGTTTGGGAAATATGGGCATTTGAAAATATTTCTATTTTTAGCTCTCAGGGTTCCATGGGGATGAGGGAATTCTTTTTTGCATGAGTCAAGTACTTATGACCCAATAATTACACATACCAAATTTGGTTCAAACTGGACCATAGGTTCAGAAAATAAAAATTTGGGGCGGGGCCAAAAATCTTACCCCTCCCATTACAAAGCTAAATACTGCTTCACGAACTTCGTTTGAACAAACTTGATTCTCCACCTCAAAAGGAAGCTCCATAACAAATACCAAGTCATTGTACACACTGGTTCATGAGAAGATTTTAAAAATATTTTGGAGCATTTTCCCCCACTCCCTCCCTATGGGGCTGGGCATGTTGAGTTGAACAAAAATGCAATGCCCCTTCGAAACCATCACTCACGCAAACTTTCACTTGAATTGGCCCAGTGGTTTTTTTGGAGAAGACCAAAACATGGCATTGACGGATGATGGATGGACTGTGGGACGACGAATGAGATTTTGTCAAGATGAGCTAAAAAATGAATAAGAAACCTGTTTTTTCTTTGTGAGAATGTTCATCTAATGCTGTAAAATCCTCAGTGGAGGAATAAAGAATTCCTATAACATAGTCATATCAGTACCGATATATGAAAATTGGAAATTTACCCCCAAAATGAGAAACCTTTGACCATTTTTACCCATTTTTCGAGCAATCAACTGTATCATTCAGCTGAGTGTATCTGAGTGATATTGTAAGATTTTGATTGTGTGCAGTTTTCTCTGGAGAAAGGCCACTCTGAGGGCTTCCAAGAAACTGTACACATTTTGAGGATTGTGAAGGGGAGGCAATTTAAATGCAAAATATCCTCGGTTGTGTTAATGAGTAGTGATGAACTGATTATCAAAACTTCCTATGAACTGATTAGGGCTGTCGCGATTATTCGATTAGTCGACTAACCGTAGACTATTGAAGTAGTCGACGTTTTTTATTTTTAGTCGATCGTCGTTCATTTTCAAGGTGGTACACGTCTACTACACGTCGGGGCTAACTTGCATTGTTTTGTGAGGTGAATGATCAATGAAGGTGAATAACTTTAAATATCTAACCATAGTTAACATTCATATCCGGAAGACTGTACGACTGTCACTGACTGTGTAAGAAAGAACACTCAGTTACTCGAGAAGAATAGATTCTTCTGAATTTCTCCAGTCTTGTACACACGAATGCACCCATTGGAAAACCCAAAGCGCGGAAGTGACAAAATTATGACGAAAGTCAGAACGTCAGATCGCTTCTCAAAGTTCGGAACTTCAGACTAAGATCCAATTTTAACAACTGACGAGAGAATGCATAGATCTCAATATTCAAAATTTCGAGAAACTTATTGCAGAAAGGAAACATATGCAGGAACGTTCTTTGGTAAATTAATTTTAATTCATCGGCTTCAATCTAGTTTAAACTTGGACCCGCAGTCAGTAATATTTTTGGGGTTGGTACGTCCTACAGGACGTACCAACCCCAAAAATTATATTACGGACTGTGGGTCCAAGATTGGACTACATGTATCGTAGCTTCAGTCGGGACCGATTTGTTGTTCCCACAACCCCACTTTGTCTGAACACACTGATGCCATTGTCATTTTCAGAGTTTTACGAACAGAAGAATGATTTGCTAAAAAATCATGGGAAGCGACTATTAATCGACTAACCGTCGATTACTGGTCACGATTAGTCAATTACAAAAAATGATAGTCGCGACAGCCCTAGAACTGATTACCGATTATTTCTCTGCCGATTATGCCAATTCAGATTCTGATGGTTGAAATAGGACACAGAAGAAAATCTGTTGGTGCCTATTATACCACAGAATTTTGTTGATAAATCACCAATTACGAAAACTTAATACCACATAAGTTTTCAGAGATGCATGTTTAGTGATTGGCGATATTAGCCAAAATAATATTTGAATTTTTGGGGGTTGGGAGATCGTTATTAACGATACAATCACATGATATTGTTCTCTCGTTAAGACTGTTTATTCTGGTAAATAGTGTTAATATGGCTTTGTGTAAGAATACAATACACTTGGCTGTATTAACCAGGAATATACTGAAAACACATACTTTGTGTCTTAATTGAATAATAACTTTGAGGCTTTGATGTTAATGTGAGTTGTGAAGTTGCATGATTTACAGATACACATGCGACATGTCCGAATTTATTATTTAATGTTAATTTTTCAACTTGTTACATCCCTTGAGGTGTTTCTCCAGTGTTTGCATGTACTCTGCAATCAACATTGTAGAGAAACATAAAGGGAGGTAACTGAATTAAAAAATGAACTTGACAAACAGAAAACGTGTCATGCGACTTACATGTTGCGTAACAATCATCTATCATTGAAAAAAGAGTGTTTTTTTAGTTTTTTCTCCAATTTAATTTCTTATTGTATTGAACAGAAGACTACTGGCTGAACACATTTTATTTATACATGTTTGTTCCCAATGCAACGTCAGGGATGTCAAGGAAGCTAATCATACATGTGACTATACAGATCATTGCATCAGGGATATCAAGTGAGCTAATTATACATGTGACTATACATCAGTAACATTGCCTCAGGGATATCAAGGGAGCTAATCATACATGTGACTATACAGATCATTGCATCAGTGATTTATTTATTTATTTATTTATTGATGTTTAAGGTCACATATTTATGCACAATGGCTAATCATGACCGTGACAGTTTTACGGGTGGAGGAAGCCGGAGTACCCGGAGAGAACCACCGAGCAACGACGAGCAGCTGCCAGCTCCCCAACATCGTAACGCCGCACTGCAGCACAGGCAGGGTTAGATTGGTTGAAGACATGCGTACCATCGACGTGCAGTACGCCTTAGTACACGGCGTCATCGTGCCCCCACATGGGCAATGGGGGTGAAGTGTCTTGCCCAAGGACACAACGCGGTTGCCGCAGGTGGGATTCGAACCGAGGACCTCTCGGCTTGCAGCCTGCACCTCTACCTACTGAGCCACCGCACCCCCTTGCATCAGGGATATCAAGTGAGCTAATCATACATGTGACAATACAGATCATTGAATCAGGGATATCAAGGGAGCTAATCATACATGTGACTATACATCAGTAACACTGCATCAGGGATACCAAGGGAGCTAATCACACATGTGACTATACAGATCATTGCATCAGGGATATCAAGTGAGCTAATCATACATGTGACTATACATATCATTGCATCAGGGATATCAAGGGAGCTAATCATACATGTGACTATACAGATCATTGCATCAGGGATATCAAGTGAGCTAATCATACATGTGACTATACAGATCATTGCATCAGAAATATCAAGTGAGCTAATCATACATGTGACTATACATCAGTAACATTGCATCAGGGGTATCAAGTGAGCTAATCATACATGTGACTATACAGATCATTGCATCAGGGATATCCAGGGAGCTAATCACACATGTGACTATACAGATCATTGCATCAAGGATATCAAGGGAGCTAATCATACATGTGACTATACATCAGTAAAATTGCATCAGGGATATCAAGGGAGCTAATCATACATGTGACTATACAGATCATTGCATCAGGGATATCAAGGGAGCTAATCACACATGTGACTATACAGATCATTGCATCAGGGATATCAAGGGAGCTAATCATACATGTGGCTATACATCAGTAACATTGCATCAGGGATATCAAGGGAGCTAATCATACATGTGACTATACAGATCATTGCATCAGGGATATCAAGGGAGCTAATCATACATGTGACTATACAGATCATTGCATCAGGGATATCAAGTGAGCTAATCATACATGTGACTATACATCAGTAACATTGCATCAGGGATATCAAGTGAGCTAATCATACATGAGACTATACAGATCATTGCATCAGGGATATCAAGTTAGCTAATCATACATGTGACTATACATCAGTAACATTGCATCAGGGATATGAAGTGAGCTAATCATACATGTGACTATACAGATCATTGCATCAGGGATATCAAGTGAGCTAATCATACATGTGACTATACAGATCATTGCATCAGGGATATCAAGGGAGCTAATCATACATGTGACTATACAGATCATTGCATCAGGGATATCAAGGGAGCTAATCATGCATGTGACTATACAGATCATTGCGTCAGGGATATCAAGGGAGCTAATCATACATGTGACTATACATCAGTAACATTGCATCTGGGATATCAAGTGAGTTAATCATACATGTGACTATACAGATCATTGCATCAGGGATATCAAGGGAGCTAATCATACATGTGACTATACAGATCATTGCATCAGGGATATCAAGGGAGCTAATCATACATGTGACTATACAGATCATTGCATCAGGGATATCAAGTGAGCTAATCATACATGTGACTATACATCAGTAACATTGCATCAGGGATATCAAGTGAGCTAATCATACATGTGACTATACATCAGTAACATTGCATCAGGGATATCAAGTGAGCTAATCACACATGTGACTATACAGATCATTGCATCAGGGATATCAAGGGAGCTAATCATACATGTGACTATACATCAGTAACATTGCATCAGGGATATCAAGTGAGCTAATCATACATGTGACTATACATCAGTAACATTACATCAGGGATATCAAGGGAGCTAATCATACATGTGACTATACATCAGTAACATTGCATCAGGGATATCAAGTGAGCTAATCATACATGTGACTATACATCAGTAACATTACATCAGGGATATCAAGGGAGCTAATCATACATGTGACTATACAGATCATTGCATCAGGGATATCAAGGGAGCTAATCATACATGCAACTATAATGACCATCAACTTGAGCATATCAGGGAGCTAATCATACATGTAACTGTACAGATCAATGGGTCAGGAATATGAAGAGAATATTACATGTAACTGTGCAGACTATAGTCGGGCATATGAAGGGAGCTAATCATGCATGTAACTGTACAGATCACTGGGTCAGGAATATGAAGGGAGCTAATATTACAAGTAACTACATGTATACAGGGCATCAAGTCATCCTTCTTGTGAATTGAAATGAAAAACAAGCGTCAGGGTCTTTTGAATGATAGAAGACCATAACGTTTCTGATAATGGCTAGGTAATTCAAATACCATTTGAAGTTAACCAGGCACTCTGTGGGGCTTGGAAAGTTTACTATATATGTAACTGTCAATGACTGACTCAACATGTTCAGAACAAAAATACCAATTATACTTTACTAGATGGTTTTAGAATCATAAAGCAAATTTCCAGAAGTTATCTCATAAAGCAATACAAACAGGCCTGAAAATAAGCAGTCTGACATTTGCTGAATGAGGTGCCCAGAGGGTGAATTTGATGATGCTATCCCACACAGTGGGCCAATTTATCCTCTGGGTACCTCTTTCTATTTATTCTTGAGACCCTGATTCAGATTGAGGTTCACAGATGGTAAATTTAGTGATGCTACCCTACTATAGCAGGGTAGCATCACTAAATTCACCCTCTGGGGACCTCATTTTGCAGATGTCAGTCTGCTTATTTTCTGGCTTGAATGCAAATGCCAAACCACCCAACAATGAGAGTAAGGTGTATGTAGCCTTTAACATATCAAACCGCTAAATAAAGCATACTCCGTCACTTGTTTTTAATGAAATATGTCAGAAACTAGAGGTACTGTGAGCAAGCTCAGAAAGTGATACCCCTGCACCTGTCAGGACGGAATTATATTGCTTCATGCACATCTTCATATGGAGTTCTTCCATTGTGTAAAGTTTTATGAAAATTCTTCAAACAGTTTAGGACAAGTTACACTTATAAGGACGGACAGACAGACGCTCCAACATTTCGGGTTTATGGGCTATCAAAAAAACATTTTGTATGTCCAAAACCTTATTTTACCCAGAACCCCACCCCTCCACCCTAGAACTTATATTTAACCCTAACCCCACCCCTCCACCCAAAAACCACACCCTAACCTTTCCCCACCCTGACCCTAAACCCTGAAAGACCACCCCAGACCCTAACCCCCACCCACCCCTGGGACCTAACCCTCCCAATCATAAGCCCTACTCTGGGGCTACCCCTGACCCTAACCCCACCCCATCCCTGACCCAACCCCACCCTAGCCAAACCAATAGGATTAGGAGCTATTTTTCAGTTTAGGGGCTACTAAAACCCCACCCCTGACCCCAACCCTAACCCCCCAGGACCTAACCCTCACCAACCTTATGCCCTACTCTGGTGCTACCCCTAACCCCACCCCACTCCTAACCCTAACACTACCTTAATTTGGAGGTAGCCCTTAATAATAATATCCCCTAAACCTCCAATGTTGGCCCGGCCAGACAGACAGGCAGATGGACAGGGTGATTCCTATATACCCCCCCCCCCCCCCAAACTTTGTTTGCGGGGGACATAATAAGCTACACTTTGAAGTAACGTAAAATATCAAAATGGCACTAAACCATAATACAAAAAGGCAAACAGCAACCTACTAAATTTTCAGTTGTTGACCACATGACACCCCATTTTGTCACCCCAGCATTCGGATGTAATAGTTGATAATTTCCAAGGATGGCAATACATTTTTAGGTAAGGTTTTTCGAGATGACAGTCCCAAATTTTGAAAGGGCAGGTGCATAAATTTGAAATGAAACTACAGCAATGCTGAGGGTGGCATATGCCCCTGCCTACAATACCATGCCTGCAATATCAAGGATAGCATTACAGAAATGAAACATTTATTACTGGGTGATGGATGACGGATGACAGACCTTTGACAGATTATAGACCATTGGGGCATTATCATAAAAACTAAGTGTCACCATTGGGTTACACAAAAAGATACCTCGCCTTTTTACCAAAAGTAGGAGTGACCTGAAATAAAATATTTTTTCCAAACTTTATATATGTTGCACATCTAAAAGGCATGTGTAGCCAGATCCAGTAATACCAAGTCATTCACTCAGGTTTTTACAGAAAAGTATGGCTGTCTCGATTTTTGAATTTAGGATTAATCGTCGCAAATAATTGATAATAATCGATTAATCGTACCTACAATGTAGATGACTCACTCTCCCGCTCTTTGAAGTCGTTAAAAATGAAGTTCAAGCCAGGTGACCCACCTTAAGTAAACAATGAAGACGATCCTCTTTTATGTTCATTCAAAGCTTTTATGTTCTGAACTTTTGAACCACCAGTGTAATAATTAAGACCGGTTGTCAGTTGCAAACTTCCCAAGTTTGGAACTGACGTCCGGTCTTGTTTATAACACTGACATCAAAGCTTTGAATGTACCTTAAAGACAAATGCTTTTATCGGCTTCTTGAGGTTTAACGTCGACGTTCTTGACCTTTTACCTTTAGAAACAATATTTTTTCATCCAATTTTTTTTTAATTATTAAACGTCCAAAGTGGGGTAAAATTCACCGATTCTTCGACAATGAAAAATACTAATCGATTTTGGCATGACCGATCGACAATCGATTAATCATGACAGCCCTACAGAAAAGACATCAGATTCACACCAAAGCTACATATGAAATCTGAAAAATATCAGGTGAGGGATGGGACCTGTTGGGCGTACTAATGGAATTGTTGACAATTTATATGTCAAATGCAAGATGGCAGGTGACGGCCATCTTTTTCAAGGAAATGAAGAAAAATTTGATAACTCCCATCTAGATATCATACCGAAGTTACATAAAAAATTTGATAAAGATCAGATGAGAGGTGCAGCCTGTAGGGTGTGCTAATGGGATTGTTGACAATTTATATGCCAAATCCAAGATGGCCACTGGCAGCCATGTTTTTCAATAAAATTAATTTGATAGCTCCCATCTAGACATCACACCAAAGCTATATGTGAAATTTGAAAAAGATTAGGTGAGAGATGAATCCTGCAGGGTGTGCTAATGGAATTGTTGACAATTTATATGCCAAATCCAAGATGGCCACTGGCAGCCATGTTTTGCAATGAAATTAAGAAAAATTTGATAGCTCCCATCTAGACATCACACCAAAGCTATATGTGAAATTCAAAAAAGATTAAAAGCATCCTGTAGGGTGTGCTCATGAAATTGTCGACAATTTATATCCAAATACAAGATTGCTCCTGGTGGCCATGTTTTTCAACAAATTCAGAAATATTTGATAGCTCCATCCAGACATAACAAAGCTGCATATGAAAATTGAAAAAAGATCGGGTGAGAGATGCGGCCTGTTGGGTGTGCTAATGGAACTGTTGATAATTTATATGCCAAATCTAAGATGGCCGCAGGGGAGAGGGGGGGGGGGGGGGGGGGGGGGGGGGGGGGAGCATGTTTTTTAACGAAATTGATAGGTCCCATCTAGACATTGCCCCAAAGCCACATATCAAATTTGGAATTGATCGGGTGAGAGCTGTGGCCAGAAAGGTGTGCTAAAGGAATTGCTGGACAATTTATATCTAAATCTAAGATGGTCATTTGCAGCCAGGTTTTCAATGGAATTCGGAAAAATTTGATAGCTCCCATCCTGACATTGTCCCGAAGCCATGTATGAAATTTGGAATTGATCGGGTGAGAGCTGTGGTTTGTAGGGTGTGCTAAAGGAATTGTGTTGATCAAGGGCAATAATTTTCTTAACCCTTTACCTAACGAATTGGCCGTATCTGCCCGCGTAATATGCAAATTCAGCAGTTGACAAAATATTATGTTTCAAAAAATTTCAACAAAACCATATCATGTGACCCCTCATTGGAACGAGCTCGTCAAGCTCGTTCCAACGAGGGGTCACATGATATGGTTTTGTTGAAATTTTTTGAAAAATTTGAAAAAATGATATTTAAAATAATAAATTTTGATATCGTCTGTGTTGGGTAAAGGGTTAAAAAATACTTTTTCTGCAAGCTTTATAGATGCGGCATATCTCCAAAGCAAGTGTAACCATGTCCTAAAGTTTCAACTCTCTACATGTACATTCGAAACTGTGGAAGGAGTTGATTACACCCTGAAGGTACCCTCAATTAATAAACAGTGGAAGTTTTCCAAGGTGATAATGCGCAATAACTGTGAAAAAACAAACAGAGTTATCTGACCTTCTAACATGGTAATATGCTGAATGTAGTTTTGCATTGTGCAAATTTAAGATGGCCATCTTGAAAGGTGTGAGTGTAGTGTATGATACAACTTCAGAAGGATGGACTGTCTAACTGATGGACACGTCAGGGCCGGGGTATAAAAATAACAATGAACAATTTCAAATGAGTAGGAAACAAATGAGTAGGAATTTCTAGGAAACAGTGAGAAAAGTTTGGTAGCAGTACATTTTGGAGCTATGTGAATCACAAGACAGCTTTTTTCCATGAAATATGTGAAAAACAGGCTAAACGTCAAAGTGATGTGAAATGTCAAAATGGCATTAAACCGAAAAACCAACAAGAGGCCCCATGGGGCCGGAAACGCTCACCTTGAACAGAACCCAATATAAACAGAGTCCAAGAATGAATCTACATTAAGCAATCAATCTCCACAGGATACATTGTCAATCCTTGAGCCCCTCAGGAGTGACTGAAATAGTCGAAGCATCATGCCTTTTCTTCAGTTAATCATAATGTAACCAGAGGACACTGTTGGACGGTACATAATATGCCTGTACTTCCAGAAATAATAAAAAATTAGAAATAATAAAAAATTATGCAGGCATATAAAAAGTCTGGAAAATAGTGAAAATTCTAAATTCAAGGGCAGTATCTCAACCAAAAATCAACCAAGCGGAATGAAATTCGAACCTGTAAAGTATCCACAACAAAGCTATATACAAAAAATTTTCTCAATATATCCAACCATAAGGAAAAAAAGTCCGGAAATGAAAAAATTAAAGTGTCAGTGACACTGTAGCTCAACTTGTTTAAGACATGTACATGTATAGTATATGACACAGCAATGACAAACATCTAGGTAATGACCTGATAACAAAGGTGCATGTAAAGTATTGTAAAGATCGGTTCATAAATACAGCCTCTAGCCTGAGCCGTATAGAAGTTGTGTACAAAAAACTGATTGGACCTAATTTCGGTACAAAATGGCCACTGGCAGCTATCTTGAATTTTGGACACAACCCAGAAACACTCGTTCTTGTCCCAAGGTGATAAGAAAGGTACCCAAGAAGTTTCGTGAAGATCAGTTCATAAATACAGACTCAGCCCGAGCCGTATTGACACGTGCACTTACTGTGTATAAGTAGCACTGAATAAATCAAAGGTCATCTAATTTGCATAATTTCTGCACGAGAAGAAAACCTGTATTATATATGATGTATTCCATGTTACTAAACATTCATACAAAAATTTATTCAAATCAGAAGTTTCATACAGAAGTTCTGTACAAAAAACTGATTGCACTAACAAAAGAACAAAATGGCAGCTGGTGGCCATCTTGAATTTAGGACCGCACCCAAAACCCCTTGTTCTCGTCCCACGGTGATACCAAAGGTACTCAAGAAGTTTCGTAAAGATCGGTTGATAAATACGGCCTCTAGCCTGAATTGTATTGGCATTTGCAGTTACAGTGCTGAAAGTAAAATTAAATAGATCAAAGGTAGTCTAATTGGCATAATTTCTGCATGAGAAAAAAACCCGAATTATATGTCCTGTATCCCATGGTACTAAACATTCACACAAAAATTATTCAAATCAGAGCTTTCATAAGGAAGATCTGTGCAAAAATCTGATTGCCCCTAATTTTGTACAAAATGGCTGCAAGTGGCCATCTTGAATTTCAGACCAGACCCCAAAACACTCGTTCTCATCCCACGGTGATAACAAAGGTAACCAAGAAGTTTCGTAAAGATCGGTTCATAAATATGGCCTCTAGCTCGAGCTGTATTGGCATTTGCACTTACAGTGCTGAAAGTAACGCTAAATACATGTACATCAAAGTTAGTCTAATTTGCATAATTTACACACGAGAAAAAGACCCGCATTATATGATGTATTCCATGGTACTAAACATCCATACAGAAAATTATTCAAATCAGAGCTTTCATTTGGACGTTCTGTACAAAAATCTGATTGCGCCTAATTTTGTACAAAATGGCTGCCAGTGGTCAACTTGAATTTCGGACAGGACCCAAAAACACTCGTTCTTGTCCCTGGTGATTACAAAGGTATCCAAGAAGTTTCGTAAAGATCGGTTCATAAATGTGGCCTCTAGCCCGAGCCGTATTGGTCATGGCATAAGCTCAAATCTGACTTACGTAAAGTTGAGCTAAAAATACAGAAAACTCTAAAAATTCTAAGTTTAAGGGCAGTAACTCCACCAAAAATCAACCGAGTGGAATGAAATTTGAACTTGATCTTTAAGTATCCATAACAAAGCTACATACATAAAAAAAATTTGTCAATATGTCAATCCATAATGAAAACCAGAGGCTCAAGTGAGCCTAAAACGCTCACCTGGCTCAAATTGTCAAAAAGATGAGTGTATCAGCTCCCCTATGAAGCCCCTTGATACAAGCTATGTGGATTAATCTTAGTACCTCTAGAGGTTATTGAATACAAAATTTTTAATTCATCAGCAAAATGGCCAATTCCGGTTCCCATAGAGAGCCCAAATATTAACCCAGGCTCTTGATTTGAACACAGTTAAATCTGACTTCCTTAGAGATGGTGTGTACCGAATATGAAAGCATTCTGACTGTTGGATCTAAAGAAGAGAAATTGTAAAGAAATTTCTTCAAATTGCACAAAGTTCACATTTGGGCTACCACAGCGAGCCCAAATATTAACCTATGGATCCGATTTGAACAAACTTGAATCTGACCCCCTAGAGATGTTGTATACCAAATGTGAAAGCATTCTGACAAGTGAATCTGAAGAAGATTTTTGAAGAAATTCCCTCATATTGTACTAAGTTAAATTTCATGTTCCCATATGGAGCCCAAATATTAACCTAGGCACTCGAATTGAACAACCTGGAATCTGACCCCCCTAGAGATGTTGTATACCAAATATAAAAGCATTCTGACTGGTGGGTCTGAAGAAGAAGATTTTTTAAGAAATTTCCTCATATTGCACTAAGTAAAAATTTGGGCTACCATAGTGAGCCCACATATATACCTAGGGATCTGATTTGAACAAACTTGAATCTGACCCCCATAGAGATGTTGCATACCAAGTATCAAAGCATTCTGACTGATGGATCTGAAGAAGAAGATTTTTTTAAATTACCCTCCATATTGAACAAAGATAAAATTTGGGCTTCCATAGGAAGCCCAAATATTAACCTAGGGACTTGGTTTGAACAATCTAGAATCTGACCCTCATAACAATGATGTATACCAAATATTAAAAGATTCTGACTGGTGGTTCTGAAGAAGAAGATTTTTAAAGAATATTGCCCATATTACCCTATGTTAAAACTTCGGGCTCCTGTAGAGAGCCCAAATATGAACCAATGAGCTTTATTTCAACAAACTTTATCTGACCCCCCTATGAATGCTGTATACCAAATATCAAAAGATTCTGGTGATTGGTTCTGGAGAAAAGATTTTTTAAAATTTTTGCAAATATGCTGACTCAGCATTTTTTCGATGCCCATTACAGAACACCCTAACATAACTGATGGCAATTTTTTTTTACCATTCAGTTCTACTGGTCATAAGGATACTTCATACCAAATAAAAGCTCTCTGTTCCGTGGGGTTTGGGAAATATGGGCGTTTGAAAATATTTCTATTTTTAGCTCCCAGGGTTCCCATGGGGATGCGGGAATTTTTTTTTTTGCATGGGTCAAGTACTTATGACCCAATACTACCACAAACCAAATTTGGTTCATACCGGACCATCGGTTCAGAAAATATAAATTTTGGGCAGAGCCAAAAATCTTACCCCTCCTATTACAAAGCCAAATATTACTTCACAAACTTTGTTTGAACAAACTTGATTCTACACCTCATATGGAAGCTCCATAGCAAATATCAAGTCATTGTACACACTGGTTCTTGAGAAGAAGATTTTAAAAATATTTTGGAGCATTTTCCCCCACTCCCTCCCTATGGGGCTGGGCATGCTGAGTTGAACAAAAATGAAATGCCCCTTTGGGACCATCACTCACACAAACTTTCACTTGAATTGGCCCAGTGGCTTTGGAGGAGAAGACCAAAACATGGTGTTGACGGATGACGGACGGAGAGCGATGAGATTAGCTCAGCTTGACTTTGTCAAGATGAGCTAAAAAATGGCCAAAATTTTCTCATTTTGGGGATAAATCTCCAATTTTCGTGCATCGATAGTGATAAAACTGTGTTATAGGAATTCCTCATTCCTCCACTGAGGATTTTACAGCATAACATGATCATTCTGACAAATAAAAAACATATGGGTTTTTTATTCATTTTTTCAGAAGGCTTTCTCAAAGCAAATTTACACAAACATTGTCCCATTTGTAAACTGCAAATTGTCAGGTCCCAAACAGGTCTGGGTTATCCATTTAACACTTCCATGTGACCTTGACCCCCAATTGAAATGCACTTGACAATACACAGTTTGAATCAAGACCATCAACAGATTATTTTGGCCATATCACCATTAAAGAGAATTTTTTACTAAATCCACACCACCATAAACTAAAACTATAGCTCAAAATAGTCATTTGGCTGAGGATATCCAATAACCTCGGAAATGACCTTTTAATAGGAAACGAGACCTTACATGTAAGTGAAAAATAAAAAATTCTTCACACTCTCAGAAACAGTAAATGTGCATCTGAATTTAATTCTGAGAAAAATGATGTATGGCACATATGAAAAAATTGTTAACTTAGTGCCCTTAAGCCCCATGGATAGCGGCAGACCGAGCACTCTGACAGCCAGTTTCTTTATGTTTCTTTACGCAGTAATGTTCAGTGAGAGAAGGCCTGTTCTTCCACATTTCTGACTCTGATAAAAGCTATGTAGAGTAAATTTTGCTTTAGATGAAAGCATGTAACACTAGTGGTTCCCCTATTCTACCAAGGCAGTATGCTTTAACCTGAGAAAAGGAAGTTAGATTTCAATTTAGATGGATGCACAGCTGTAACACCATGGACAATAGCTATCATGGCAGCTGTGTTGGTATATTGGCCAATGATCAAACTAAACCAATGGTGATGGATGATTTATTTTTGATGTGCACAGTCACTTTCAGCACCAAAAGCTACATCAGTATCACACTTTAACTGATAAAATTAAAAAAAAACCAGAAATTACATTCATTTGTAAACTGCATCCTCCCTCAAAATGCATATTTCAGTCCCCACCCACCCACTCTTTTCCACAGCATTCTCAATTCACTTTCCTCATTTGGCTACGCATCATTCACTGATTCTATCAATTATAATATAATGTAATCATAAAAGAAAAAAATTCTATAAATCTCTTGTAACCACATTTTCCTGCGTAGCATACATTGTGTTTGCTAAAGGGTTAAATATAGACCCATTTCAGTTCCTGACCTGATCCAAAAGACTGACATTTGAAGTATATGCTATTTGAAAAGAGCTGTGTAAATGTAACGATTAAGGATATTCAGTCCCAAATTATCTCTACTAATCAGACTACACTCTGATAATTCCCTGGAAAGTTCTTAGAAAGAGTTCTCCATATGACAGTACCAGTAAACAGCATTTTCAAATAAAATTGTGTTAAAAAACCTACATAATTCTCTTGATAACACCATAACTGGACTTAAAATGCCTCAAGAGGGAGAACTTTCCAGGAAATTATATCTGTACAGGATACCACTGAAAAAAGAGAAATATGCTTTAATATTTCTTTTAGTTATCCTACAACATATTCCCACTAATACAGTTGGTTGCTATGGAGATTGGGGGCCAGAAATTGCAATGAAAGCAAACACTGTTTTCTACTTAAGGTCTTGTTACAGTTATTCAGGTGAAAATGTCAGCTTTTCAAGAAATGTTCAGCTTCTGATTAACACAGCCAAGGATATTTCGCATTTAAATTACCTCCCCTATTCACAATACTCACAATGTATATAGTTTCTGGAAGCTCTGAATATGGCCCTTTCTGGAGACAACTGTACACAACAAAAATCTTACAATATCACTCAAATACACTCAGCCGAATGACACAGATGATGGCTACAAAAATGGCTCAAAATGGTCAAAATTTTCTCATTTTGGGGATAAATCTCCAATTTTCATGCATCGATAGTGATAAAACTGTGTTATAGGAATTCCTCATTCCTCCACTGAGGATTTTACAGCATAACATGATCATTCTGACAAATAAAAAACATATGGGTTTCTTATTCATTTTTTCAGGAGGCTTTCTCAAAGCAAATTTACACAAAAATTGTCCCATTTGTAAACTGCAAATTGTCAGGTCCCAAACAGGTCTGGGTTTGTCATTTAACACTTCTATGTGACCTTGACCCCCAATTGAAATGCACTTGACAATACACAGTTTGAATCAAGACCATCAACAGATTATTTTGGCTCAGGTGAGCTAAAAACATGACATGGTAGCCTGACATGGTAGCCTAAATATCAACCCAGAGAATTGATTTCCACAAGTTGCATCTGCTCCTCCTAAAAAAAGCTGAAACCAAATATCCAAATATTCTGACCAGTGGATCTAAAAAAAGATTTTTAAAGAATATTCCTCATATTGAACTAAGTCATAATTCGGGCTCCCACAGGGAGCCCATATATGAACCCAGGGACTTGGCTTTATCAAACCTGAAACTCACACCCCTAAGGATTCTGCACACCAATTATCAAAACATTCCAACTGCTGGATCTGAAGAAGAAGATTTTTAAAGAAAATTCCTCATTTTGAACCAAGTTACAATTCGAGCTCCCACAATCAGCCCAAATATGGACCTAGGGACATGGCTTGAACAAACTTGAATCTTAACCCCCTAAGGATGCTGCATAAAAAATATCAAAAGCATTCATCTGCTGGATCTGAAGAAGAAGATTTTTAAAGAAAAATTCCTCATATTGACTACGTTATAATTTGGGCTCCCACAGGGAGCCCAAATATAGACCCATGGACTTGGCTTTAACACACTTGATTCCCCCCCCCCCTCCCCCTTAAGAATGCTACTCACCACATATCAAACTATTCCGACTGCTGGATCTGAAGAAGAAGATTTTTTAAGAAAATTTCTCATTTCGAACAAAGTTACAATTCAAGCTCCCACAGTGAGCCCAAATATGGACCTAGGGACATGGCTTGAACAAACTTGCATCTCACCCCCCTAAGGATGCTGCATACCAAATATCACAAGATTCTGCCTGCTGGATCTTGAGAAGAAGATTTTCAAAGAAATTTGCCTGAAATGCACTAAGTTCAAATTTGGGCTCCTATACTGAGCCCAAATATAAACCCAGGGGGCCGATTTGAACAAACTTGAATCAGATCCACCCCACAATGTTGCATACCAAATATCACAAGATTCTGCCTGCTGGATCTGGAGAAGATTTTTGAAGAAATTTGCCTGAAATGCACTAAGTTTGAATTTGGGCTTCTATAGTGAGCCCAAATATGAATCCAGGTGGCCGATTTGAACAAATTGGAATCAGATCCACCCCACAATGTTGCATACCAAATATCAAAAGATTCTGCCTGCAGGATCTGGAGAAGAAGATTTTTGAAGAAATTTGCCTGAAATGCACTAAGTTCGAATTCGAGCTTCTATAGTGAGCCCAAATATGAATCTAGGGAGCTGATTTGAACAAAATAGAATCAGATCCACCCCACAATGTTGCATACCAAATATCAAAAGATTCTGCCTGCTGGATCTGGAGAAGAAGATTTTTTAAGAAATTTGCCTGAAAAGCACTAAGTTCAAATTTGGGCTCCTACAGTTAAAACTAGAAGTCCTGTCACGAGTAGTGCGCTTATCTGGACTTAATTGCGCGTTGGAATTGCTCGCAATTGCCATATCGAATGGCACCCAAAGCACGGCGGGTTCTCTTTGTTACTCATAGCAAACACATGCTATGTTTCTGCCAATGGACCTCCTGAAACATTGCTTGTGCACAGGCCATATGTACATAATTTGATAGCTTTACTTGGGCCATAACGCGGACATTAACGCGCATATCAACGAGCTATTTGTGCGCATTTCATGACAGGACTTCTAGTTTTAACTGTATACTGAGCCCAAATATAAACCCAGGGAGCCTATTTGAACAAACTTGAATCAGATCCATCCCATACTGTTGCATACCCAATATCAAAAGATTCTGCCTGCTGGATGTGGAGAAGAAGAGTTTCAAAGAAATTTGCCTGAAATGCAGTAAGTTCAAATTTGGGCTCCTATACTGAGCCCAAATATAAACCCAGGGGGCCGATTTGAACAAACTTGAATCAGATCCACCCCACAATGTTGCATGCCAAATATCAAAAGATTCTGCCAAATATCAAAAGATTCTGCCTGCTGGATCTGCAGAAGAAGATTTTTTAATGTTTTTCCCATTGTCTACAGTGTTAAAAAGTGCTGACTCAGCACTTTTTCAAAGTCCCGAAACTGTACCCTATGATAAAACCGATGGCAATTTTTTTTTTACCAATTCTTTCTGTTGGTCCTAAGGAAGCTTCGCACCAAATAAAAATTCTCGGTGCCGTGCAGTTTTGGAGATACACATGTATGGGCGGTTTAATTTTTTTCTATTTTTAGCTCCTACAGTTTCCCATGGGGCTACGGGAAAAAAAAAAATCAGCATAAATTAGGTACTAATGACCCAATAAGCCCTCATATAAAATTTGGTTCAAATCAGCCTGTCGGTTTGGAAAATAGAAATTTTGGGCGGGGCAAAAAATTTTGCCCCTCCCATAACAACGCCAAGTATAGCCCCACAAACTTCTCTTGAACAAATCTGAGTCTACACCTCAAAAAGAAGCTGCACACCAAATATCAAGTCTCTGTTACTGCTGGTTCATGAGAAGAAGATTTTTTAAGATTTCAGCACACTTTTTGGGTGTGGCCCTACCCACGGGCGAGGCAACTTGATTTGAACAAAATCAAATTACGATGTCATAACAAACTGTTATCTCAAATATCAATTAAATTGGTTCAGCAGTTTGGGAGGAGAAGACGCAAACACCATGTTCACGGATGACGGACGGTGAGTGATCACTATAGCTCTAGCTACATACCCAAGCTGTTCCTCTGGTCGACTGAAATCAAGGGAGCCAGATCACTGGTTTTATTAACTGCGAGAATACAATTTCTCCACAGACTTCCTGAGTCAACTCACTTGAGTAGAAACAGACAGCAAAGGACAATCGTGATCAACCAACCGGGGAGATGAGTGTTATGAAAAAAACAAGAGGCCCCAGAGGGCCTGAGGGTGCTCACCTGACATGGTAGTCTAAATATCAAACCAGGGACTTGACATGAATAAGCTGCATACGCCCCTCCTAAGAAAAGCATATACCAACTAGATGAAGCGATTGTGCCCACACAATACACAGGATTTTCCTTCTATTTTCAGTTCCGGAACTTTTACATCACAAAATTGAGATAAACGCATAAAAACAGATTTTTTTCCCAAACAAAATATTTTCAGCCTAAAATTTGTTTTCTTCTTAAAACGCATTAAAAGACAAAAAACTAATTTCCGGATTTTGGGCCAAAAGTCCCACCCGGACCCCAAATTTTCAGTGTAAAACAAATAATTTTTTTTATCTTAAAATTGACCGAAACGCAGAAAAAAACAAAAAAAAATTCTGGATTTTGGTGCAAAATTTCTAAGTCCGGAACAGGCCCCCAAATTTTCAGCCTAAATATGAACCCAGGGACTTGACTTGAACAAACTTGAATCTCACCCCCCTAAGGATGCTGCATACCAAATATCAAAAGATTCTTATTGGTAAATGTAGATCTGAAGAAGAAGATTTTTAAAGAATATTCCTCATACTGCACTAATTTAAACATTTGGGCTCCCATAGAGAGCCCATATATGGACCCAGGGAATTGATTTCAATAAACATGTGAAACAATCTTCCAAAGATGTTACAGTTAAAACTGGAAGTCCTGTCATGAAATGCGCACAAATAGCACGTTGATATGCACGTTAATGTGCGCGTTATAGCCCAAGTAAAACTATCAAATTCTGTACATATGGCCTATGCACAAGCAATGTTTCAGCCAATGGACCTCCGGGTAACCCGGAGGTCCATTGGCAGAAACATTGCATGTGTTTGACATGAGTAACCAGAAGAACCTGCCGTGCTTTGGATGCCATTGGTATGGCAATTGCGCGCAATTCCAACGCGCAATTAAGCCTACATAAGCGCACTATTCGTGACAGGACTTCTAGTTGTAACTGTACAGTTAAAACTAGAAATCCTGTTACGAATTGTGCGCTTATCTAGGCGTAATTGCGCGTTGGAATTGCGCACAATTGCCATATTGAATGGCATCCAAAGCACGACAGGTTCTCCTGGTTACTCATAGCAAACACATGCAATGTTTCTGCAAATGGTCCATTGGCTGAAACATTGCTTGTGCACAGGCCATATTTACAAAATTTGATAGCTTTACTTGGGCCATAACGCGCACATTAACGCACATATCAACGTGCTATTTCTGCGCATTTCATGACAGGACTTCTAGTTTTAACTGTATACGTGAAACTTGAAAGCTTTTGGAGCAGTGGTTTGGGAGAAAAGTAGTCTTACATGTTTTTCCCATTACCCACAGTGTTAAAAAAGGTTTTAAATAGCAGGCATGCCATTGCTCGAAATGTATAATGTGATTAACTACGCATGCTTACTGGAATACAGTCCATGTGTTTTTTTCAAATTAGATGTAAACAATATTCAATAATGGTCACTGTTTAGACAAAACAATTGAACAATTGATGAAGAAAAATAATATATAAATGTTTCATGGTCTGCCATAGACTTTGTAAGACTGTAACCCAGGAGCCCTCCTGGCCCTCAGTCTTTGAGCAACTCGTAAAAATTTTATCTGACTAAAACTGAAAGAAACTGGCCGTATTTGGGTCGTCACAGTTCACGCTTCATATCGAAGACAAAAATCACATAATCAACATACTACTTGTCGTACTCAGCCCAGATATCATTTATTTATGTGTCTGCTCATTATTTAATGCAGACACGGCATCAAATTCAATATATTTTGAAAAATATCTGACCTTATGAAGTTAAAACATCGATTTAAAAAATAAACACTTGTACTACACATGCACACAAAATTTATCTGGTTGACCTGAAACCTGTCACTGTAATCTGTGCCCATCATGCGTAGTGCAAGTGTTTATTTTTTAAATCGATGTTTCTTAACATGGTGAAGTCGGATATTTTTCAACATTTCTTGAATTTGATGCCGTGTTTTCGTTAAATAATGGTGCAGACACGTAAATAAATGATATCTGGGCTGAGTATGACAAGTAGTACATGTATGTTGATTATGTGATTTTTGTCTTCGATATGAAGCGTGAACTGAGTCGACCCAAATACAGGCCAGTTTCTTTCAGTTTTAGTCAGATGAAATTTTTACAAGTTGCTCAAAGACTGAGGGCAAGGAGAGCCCCTGGGTCACAGTCTTACAAAGACTATGTCTACCAGGGCAGACGGGGTGGTGAAACGAGAAAAATC